>CM077162.1:2769934-3402919 GCA_039583875.1 Platanthera guangdongensis | reverse complement strand
AGTGGACCCCTTGGGGTGTAAACTAATACTTTATCTTTTACTATCAACTTCTGACTTGTGTTGAGGTATAAGCAATTGGATTTTTGGCTTTTACTCCTATCCCGTTAGAGGAGGGTCCCAATTGAGGCTTTGGGCCAGTTCTTAGTCTTTATCACTAGTCAGGAGTTGAGGTTTGGGAGGAAAAGGTGTTGGTTACACCCCAAGGTCCGAACTCTCGTTGATGCCAGTTTTTGGCTTCAACAGAGTCCAATGGTAGAAACATCATACTTGATTTTCGGGAAATTCAGAGCCACACCAATATTATAACAAGAAGATATAATTAACCTATATCTGGCATGGACATCCGCTTTTCAAATGGTGCAGGCGAGCATTTGTACTCAAGGTTGTTGAGTAATTCCATTTTTCTAGGAACTTCAAAAAGTGTCTCATATAATGTGTCTCTTTTCACCAATTCATCCATTAAGTCTTCTCTAACTTTTTGACAATTATTACCCGTGTTCAGTGAATCACTAATGACACGAAATTCACATTGGTCAACCGCGGGTACTTCAAAAACATCAACCAATTGCTCAGAAATATAAGAAGGTACTTGTCGGCGGACTCTATCATATAATTTATTCTTATGCTTACTTTCTCCGCTTGATAACTTTGATATTTTCTCTTTTGAAAGTTGTCCCTCTGATAATACAATTTCAAATAGTGACGGATTGCGTTTAGTACTTTTGTAGTCATCTTTAAACTTCTTCAAACTCCCTTTTGGTCTCCCCTTTAGTTTTGTAGGCAAGATAGACTTTTTGTTCCACTTGATGTTGGATCCATGGTTCACGTAACTTATTTCTAATCTCCTTTTGTTGATGCTCATTTGTGTTTTTATACAGTTCTATGATCCTCTCCAACTCAATTGTTATATCTATTCCTCTCGTATTGACGGACTTTTGTGTTTGTGGTATTCATCATTATCTAAGAAAAAGACAATTGCTTCAAGTTCCCCCCATCATTCACTCGATTAAAGCTCAAATAGCCGTTATCGGTTAGGAACTTATACAAAATATTTTATGGTTGTGGCATCATTTAATTTTCTTGCTGCAACTTATATATCTCATTATAGATAGCTCGCTTCACTGTATGATTTTCTGCATTCCTTTTTTTTAAGCGTGGTTAATATGCTTCTTGGTTTCACATTGGAGGCTATCATATCATGAACTATTTTTTTCTCCTCACAATTTAATCTTCCACAGTCGCACGTGCTTTCTTAGTGACATTTTTTCATGATTATGGTCCCACATTTGAATTGAAATAGTCCATTCATCCGGGTGTGCATTTTTTCCCAATCAAGAAAAAGGGCATCCACAACAATTATAGTAGTTTTTTTCTCAAATTTTATTTAACCCAACCTTTTTGCATTGCTTCTCACGGTATAAACCACCTCTATCACACCCAAGAAATACGTGTGGGCTTGCTCTTCCTCCCACTAATTTATCTGAACCTTTAACAGTGACCGCAAAACTAAGGCTTTTACCAACATTACGAGCCCACTCAATTGAAAGATTCCCTTGATGGAAATTGAATTGCGATTTCAAAATGTCTACTAACATCAGATATACATTTGATTCGCTACACAAAATTAAAAAAGTTAAATACAATTCAAAGTCTTATTTCCTATACAAAACAAGAACAAACAATGTTGAAATAATGCATTGCTAACTTGTAGAGGATGAATGTTGTAGAACAATCTCAATTGAGGGCGGGACGACACCGGCGTTGGAGGGCTGAATTTTGCTTCTGATCAATTAGTTCACCTATAAAATCCCCAAATTCAAAGTGTCAAATCAACATTAAATATTAGACCTAAGTGATATAGTTTGCTTTTCATTACAATTGAGTAAGATCGTGCATACTTCTAGAGTTACTTTTCATTAAAATCGAGTAAGATCATCTAATACTTATGTGGAATGCACTAACACTAAGTTTTTTTACAATTGAAATCATACCAGTAGTATTGACAAAATAGATAAGAATTAAGAATTACCCTTTCTTCAATATCATCAAAACGGTGCACTAGTCTTCTATCAATTTCTTCATTTTCAGTGACTGGACCTAAGCGTCTTCCAACAACTCTTTCGACAACGATATTTTCATTAACCTGCATAAATGACAAAACCCAAACAAATTTGAGTGGATGTCAGAGCTGTAATCAAGATCGCGGAAGCACTTTGCTGCGGGCGATGATGGAGCTGTAACCAGGGCGGCGGAAGCACAAGATGGAGCTGTAACCAGGGCGGTGGAAGAACTTTGCTGCGGGCGAAGACGGAGCTTCTCCACGGCAGCGGAAGCACTTTGCTGCGGGCGACGACGGAGCTTCACCTCGTCGGTGGAAGCACTTTGATGCGGGCGAGACGGAGCTTCTCCACTGCGGCGAAAAAACTCTGCTGCGGGCGATTAGGGCAAATGAAAAAGTCGTGATGGATGAAATGAGGTTTAGGGCCGGATTCGGGTTATAAATTAGGTTTGCTAACAACGTTTCTTTTAAGTTAAAAATAAGAGGAAAAAATGTTGAACCGGGTTTATTAAGGTTTGCTAACAGTCTTTTATGATTTGCTAGTAACAACACCCATAATTAATTAGCCAATTGGATCAGTAAATGAATTTATCCATTTTAGTCACAAATAGAGAGGATCGTAGCACCTGCCGCATGGAACGGCTGCATGGCTCATATCTTTAAATGCACATTATTTTGGGTGTTTAGATAATCCTTCCGTGCTACTTTATTGAACCAAATCCAAAACAGAAAAATTCAGCTTAAAAACATAAAATTAAAGGGCCTGCATTCATGCACGCTCTTGCGCCCGATGCCTCAAACACGGGAATAACTTAAGTGGTGTTTGACACACCGGCGTGGCATGAAGATGCTCCGAATTACATATATATATATATGAACCTACGGTGGCATTTCATCTCCGATGGGAAATGAGAAAATGTTATAGCCTAAAAGGAGACCTTATTTTGCTATCTGGATCCATTTTGCTGGACTAGTAGACTAAAAAAAGCAAACACATTTTCTATGCAAAATTAGATGAGGGAAAAGAATGACCAAAACTCATGCCATATGCGCAAGAGCGGACATAGTGAGAGAAAGGAATCATTTTTATTGGGGGTGACTTCTACTGTTATTTTTGTAGTTGGAACTAGAGTACAATTAAAAGATAAATAATTACAAATCATATCACACAGTTATTGTTACGGAAATTTAAGGATAATGAAAACTAACTAGGAAATAAATAAAACAATCTTAAGTTGTACAAGAATTTAGGCGATACATGACATCTTATTAGGGTTTAGATTACCTAATGCAAAAAAAAGATAGTAACATAAAAAACAGGGCAATTTATGAGCAGTTCTATATTAGCCTTTTGCAGTCCTATAAAATACTTAAAATCATATGCTCTATTGCATATAATCGCAGTCATCACCAAGCTCCTCCCCTTCACATGTACCTGTCAAAGCGCTCCTGTTCCAAAACAGAGCTTGCTTGTTGAGGGAGGATGTAACGGCTCCCTTAACGGCTACCGCTACAATTTAGCATATTCATTTCATAATGTATATCAGAGAGTAAGGTAAGAACATCCAGAGTAAAGCAGTATGTGATAGTATACAGAAAGTAAAGTGTAATGACAAAACAGAACCATTTCATTTCATTAACGTTCTGATAATATACTCCAACAGGTAGCCATATATACATTCAAAAATGGGCTTACCAAAAGTGCAACATACTGCAAGACTGACTCAAACTCTAACATAAATATGCACAAACATAAATCATGTATTAGGACTACAAACTCTACTTAAAATAGAACTGAAACTCATCATGGGGGCACTCCGGATCTCTGCATCTCTCTCGGTGCGCGTCCAGGACTTCAAAAACTACGGTAGAAACCTCCACCCAAAAATGATACCTCTTCACCTGTCGTGGGGAACTAACTGTAATTGGAACGACCTTGTCATTGACCTGTTTAGTGTTATTTTTAATTAGTCAAAAAACTACGTAAATTCTTAATTTGTACAGCGTCTTGGGTGTATCATCTTACGTTCATTCGTCTTTCTTAAAGCTTTTATACTTTCTAATTCTCTTACATCATCATAAGTGATATCGTGGACTTTCCTTAATCATGGGCAATATTAAGGGTAAATTAATAGCTCTTGTATATGTTACGTGTTTTTGACTCGCACATTAATATGACAACACGTACCATTGACTCGCATGTTTTTATTGTCAAATATCATTTCATACCCCAGATTCACACGAATGATATTTCCTTATATACATGTCAGAAGGTCTCCCGGCCCCCAACTCCCAATTTGGGCGAACCTTTAATAGCGTCCATTGCATGGATGTGTTTGTTTAGAACTTGTCTCATTTTCCATTCTTCTTTCTATGTTGAATATTATTACATACACAGAATTGCAATCTTATATCATTATAAGAATATGAAAAGTGGATAAATGAAATGACGTAAAATAAGAACTCACATCAACTTTATCTTTGTCTTTATCCAAGACATAAATAATTCATCATTTTCAGACGAGCATATCATAACTGTTGCGGGCTAACTCGATGTCCCGGTCGGACCGGATTCAATTGGACCGCCTTAGCTTGCGGGGCGGTCGAGCGCGCACACAGTCAGAGAAAAGAAAGGATCGAATTAAGATGTGATGACGTGGAAAAACCCCTAAATTGTGTAAAAAACCACGTGACCGGATCTGTGCTAGTCATAATCCACTAGCTGCTTGCGGTTACATTGCGTTTGGAGATTCAGGGAGACAGGCCGCTCCCGTTACAACTTGAGGTGAGAGAAGAGGTTTACAGCTCCCCGCGGGCAACATGCTACATTGCGGGAGCGCTTTGGGTACTAGAATGCTAGTGGCGGCTCTGGTGCTCTGTAGCTTGGATTGCGGGTCCGCCGCGCACCTACTTGCAAGGATCGTCTTCTTCCTCCTCTTCTCGCTTTGGGACTTGGGCATTTTCTGACTGGTGGTGCTCTGGTGGCTCGTCGTGGCTCGAGGTGGCAGGAGGTGGCTGGAGGATGACCCGAGGGAGCAGTCCGACAGAGCTCTGACCTGAGGAAGAAGATGACCCAGAGCCAGAAGATCATGAATGAGGAGGCCCTGGGCTCCTTTTATAGCCTCCAGGAGAGGATCATGGCGGGCCCCACCACCAATGTAGTGGGCTAGTGGGTGGTTACCCACCAGATCGGATGGTGAGGAAAGCCCACCACGATCAGATGGTGGGTAAGCAGCCGACGGCGGTGGGGCGGCCATGCGTCACGACGGCGTGCCAAGCGGCGGCCTGGACCGCGGTGATGGGGTGGCCGAGCGGTGGAGGCGGGCGGCCGAGCGGTGGTGGCGGCCGGCTGAGCGGTGGTGGCGGCCGGCCGGCGGCCCGACGACGGCATGGCCTGCAGCCTGGTTGCTTGGCCGCGACCTGCAGCGGTAAGGCCGGCCTGGCCGTAAGCCCGGCCCGCGGCCTGCAGAGCAAGGCCTGTTAAATTTTCTCAACGTGGTCAGCAAGATAGCCCAAACACCAAATTAATATCTTCGGAACTACCCAGTTCGCACGCTGAACCGCGGAAACCCAAGGACTAGAGGTTGCACCCAACAAAATAATGGAAGCACAAGAAGATCTTATTATGCATTCACTTCATTACAATCCGAGGCATACATAGCGAGACATGATTTCGCTAGTATTACAGCTGTAAACAGAAAGAACCAAAAAAAACAAGCCGGGCGGACAGAACTTCAGTCCGCCGAGACCGCGAGGTCGCCGAGACCGCCGAGACCGCCCAAGCTATGCTGCAATCCGCCGAATACCACGGAGTCCGCCGAGACCGCGAGGTCGCGCGGTCAGACCGTTATTCGCCTCCTGCTGAACCCGAACTGAGGAACTCCCCTACCCGCCTGAAGCCGGCGGACAGGTTATTGAAGCTGGGAAAGTTGAAACAGAACTGACAAGCCGCAGAGCGACCTCCTGCTGAGTCCGCAGAGACCGCACACTTCCAAGCACTGACCGAAGTCACAGCCAAGCTCCTGGCTCCTTGAAGTTATCCGCGCGACCTGCACACAGCAAACCGTCAGCCTGAAACAATCCGTGCGGACTGAAAAACACAGACCGCAGCACTCGCCCAACCCAAATTACTGTTCACTCACGTTACTTCTGGTTACTGTAGATGTGCCAGGGGGGTCCTATTTATAGGCCAGGTGAGGAGTGTGGTCACCGCCCATGAGATAGCGACACCGCCCCAGCCCGCGCGAACACAAAACGACTGTCCGCTCAGTCCGCGAGGACTTAGCCAGTCACCAAGGGAAACGCCAGGAGCAAGGCAACCAATGACGAACCCTCTCCAGTCCGCCCAAGCTAAGCGGACAAGGCACCAGCCCGCAAAGCTCCAACTGCTTCAGGACAGCACCTTCTTCAATGGCAGTCCGCACCAACCCGAGGCAGTCCACAAGACTCACACCTCAATCCGCCACAAGTCCACGACCAAAGGCAAACAGCAACAGTCCGCCCGGTCACAGCGGACTTGGCGGATACGGCGGACACCATGAACTTGACACCAAGTGTGACCAAGTCCAAAACCATCAAGGGCCAGTGCGAGCATGGCGGACACAAAGTCCCGTCCGCCAAACACCCTAGCACAGACCGCAACCAGTCCGCGAGCTCCTCGCACTTGTCCAATGCAGTAGCTTCCTGCCGGACTCCAATCACAGTCCGCCAACCACGATCTCCACAGCAAACACCTGCTGTGCCACCAGAACTTGACAAGGCCTCAGCCAAGCTCTAGGCTCAGTCCGCAACAGCCAGAACCGCGGACACTCCAGTCCGCAAGCTATCCGCGAACTCGAACCAACCCGCCAACAGCGCAAGCTAGCACCCGCGGCCTCTGAGCAATGCATCAGTCCGCAAGCCTCTCTATCCGCAGATACCAGGCCGCACCAAACCGCGGACACCATGCAACAACCCGCTCAGAACACAGCCGGCTTCCACCAGACTTTTCACCAGGCCGCAACCTCAGTCCGCCCAGTCCGCCCAGTCCGCCAAAGCTGTCCGCACAGGCCGCGCGGCCTGTCCCGTCACCCACTTCCACTTCACAAATTTCAACACTCCCCCTTGAAGTGAGAAGTGGTGACCAAGCCCAGCAAGCTGCGCAAGCGTTCAAAGGGCCCCTTCGACAGCGGCTTCGTGAAGATGTCAGCAAGATTATCTTCACTCCGAACATGCCCGACCAGCAGAGATCCTTCCAACACCTTCTCCCTGATGAAATGGTGATCAATCTCTATGTGCTTGGTCCTGGCGTGACACACTGGATTGTTTACCAGTTTGAGAGCACTCTCATTGTCACCCCGGAGTAAAGTAGGCCCTTGCACTTCTTCATGAACATCCTCTATGAGTCTCCTCAACCAAACAGCTTCCCGAGCAGCCAAGGCCGAAGCCTTATACTCCGCCTCCGTGGTTGAAACCGAAACCGAGTCCTGCTTCTTGCTACACCACGAGATGCTAGCTGAACCGCAAGTGAACACATAACCAGAAGTAGACCTTCGATCATCCGAATCACCGCCATAGTCAGCATCCGTGTACCCGAGCAACGCAAATTCCGCATCCCTTCCATAGAGGAGTCCCATCTCAGAAGTCACCTTGACATACTTCAGAATTCCCTTCGCCGCCACTATATGAGATTGCCTTGGTTCAGCCATATACCGACTTACTCGGCCAACAGCATAAGCTATATCCGGCCTTGTAATCGTCAGATAAATCAAGCTCCCAACAAGAGCCCTGAACACCAAGGGATCATTAAGCACCCTTCCCTCATCTCGTCGAAGCTTTAGCCCAGGTTCCAGTGGAGTAGAGCACTTCTTCCCTTCGCCCATGCCAAACCGCTTCACAATACGATCAGCATACCCTTTCTGGCTAATGAGAATCCCGCACTCCTTCCTCTCCACTTCCAGACCAAGAAAGTGATGCAACTCTCCCAAGTCTTTCATCTCGAAGCGTATAGCAAGCTCTCCCCTGAGCCTTGCTACTTCCTCCTCCGAGTTCCCAGTGATGATCATATCATCCACATACAGCAGGACCAAGACTCTTAGCTCTCCCTTCTTCTTGACGAACAAGCTAGAATCCGAGTTAGAAGCCAGGTATCCACAGAACTGCAGGTACTCTGCAATCTTCCCATACCACGCTCGAGGAGCTTGCTTCAACCCATAGAGAGCCTTCCTGAGTTTGCAGACATAGTCCGGATGCTTCTCAGAGACGAAACCAAGCGGCTGATCCATGAAGATGTCCTTGTCAATCTCTCCGTAAAGAAAGGCATTCTTCACATCGAGTTGCCACAACCTCCATCCCTTGCTAGCAGCCAAGGCGATCACCACTCTTACAGACGTCATCTTCGCAACTGGACTGAATGTCTCCTCATAGTCTTCTCCATACTGCTGTGAGAATCCTCTAGCGACCAGGCGAGCCTTGAACCGATCAATGCTCCCATCAGCCTTCTTCTTCAACTTATACACCCACTTGCAAGTAACCGGAGTAATGCCATCAACCTTGGGCACAAGGTCCCAGGTTTCATTCTTCTTCAGAGCATCAATCTCTTCCTTCATGGCACCATCCCACTCCTTCACTCCAGTGGCCTCGTTGAAGTTTGCAGGCTCTCGCTCATCCAGAGGACCCGCAAAGAAGCAGGAGACAAAGCTCACTGCATTCCCATCACAGTACCGAGCCGGTGGCTTAACCACCCTCTTCGATCTCCGAAGACACGGCTCCTTGCTCACGGCTTCCGTTGCTTCTTCAGGCTCCACTCCTACCTGGGGCAAGCATTGAGCAGTGCTCCCCCTGCTTCCTGAGCCAGAAGGCTCAGCCTCGGAGTTCGAAGCAACAGGAGCTGCTGGTGAAACAGCAAGCTCCTCTTCCAAGCCTCCAGCAGCCTCCACCGGTGCTTCCTCAACCTTGCTACTTCCGGTAGGCTCCACCGAGCCACCTCCATATGACGTCAGCTCGTCAAAGACAACGTCTCTTGACACCACGAACTTCTTCGTCACAGGGTCCATGCACTTCCATCCCTTCTTCCGCTCATCATAGCCAACAAAGACAAGTTTCCTTGCCTTCGCATCCAGCTTTGTCCGTGAAGCATCCGGGACATGCACGTAGCAAGTTGAACCGAACACCCGAAGGTGTCCAACACTCGGCTTCTCCTTCAGCAGCAGCTCAATGGGCGTCTTCATGTTGATAGGGCTGAGTGACATCCGGTTGATAACATATGCAGCATAAGACATTCCCTCCGCCCAAAAAGACCTCGGGATATCTTTCGCATGCAGCCAGCATTTGCAGGTTTCCGTCAAATGACGGATCTTCCGCTCCGCTACCCCATTTTGTTGTGGAGTGTGAGCACATGTAAGCTCCCGTTGGATCCCGTGCTTCCTGCAGAAGTTAGAAAACTCGGAAGAGACAAACTCTCCCCCGTTATCAGTTCGAAACTTCTTAATCCGCAAGCCAAGCCGGCCTTCTACCAACTCCTTGAACTCCACGAACAAACGGAAGGCATCTGACTTCTCCTTTAAGAAGTACACCCAAGTATACCTTGAGTAGTCATCAACCAAGACAAGCATGTATTTGCTTCCACCAAGGCTGGCAGTAACAGTCGGTCCCATCAGGTCGCCATGAATACACTCCAATGGTTTCTTGCTCCTTGTTTGAGATTTATCAAACGGAAGGCGATGTGCCTTACCGTATTGACAGCCCGCACAAACATGCCCATCACCAAAGGAGGACAACATCGGCAACCCCCTCACCAGACTTCTACTCGCCATTGCCTTCAGCTTGTCCATGCCAACATGCCCCAGCCTCTCATGCCAGATAGCCGCACTATCATTGGCCCTCATCTTATCAACATAGGCACTGGTGGAAAGAACAAACAAGTTCTTCACCCTCCTCCCAACATGAGCAACATCAGCCTTTACCGCTGATACGTTGCGAAGGAACCTCACGTCTGTTGGCCCAAACAGAACGTGATACCCAGCGTCCACCGCGTTGGTCACCGAGAAGAGGTTCTTCTTCATGCCCGGCACGTGATACACACTCCTTAACGTGAGTGGCCCCTGATCACTACCCAAAGACACGACCCCCTCCTTCTTTACTGCATAAACAGTATTATCAGCAGTGATAATAGCTTCATTACCTGAGTAAGCCTGCATGGAGGTGAACTTCGACTTATCTCCGGTGAGGTGATGACCACACCCGAAGTCGACGATCCACTCGCTGTTGAAGTCCTCAGCAGATAAGGCCCGGACACAAGTGCCCGTCATGAAAGCTCCTCCCCATTCTGCTTCTTCACTTCGTGAGCAAGCTTCCTCCTTTCCCGCAGCATGCCCAGGCTGCAGTTTGACCTTGCAGTCCCGCTTGAAGTGCCCTCGCTGATGACACCGGTAGCACTTCAGATTCTTCTTCCAGTCCTTAGGAGCATTGCTCCTCTCCGGCGGATATGAAGTTGAAGTCTCCTTCTCAACAGCGGCCTGCACCTTCTTCTTCTTCTTCCCTTCCCATCCCTTCTTCTTGCCTGAGAAGAGAGCCTCGCTGCCTTCCTGATTCAGATTCACTCCAGCCATCTGCCTTGCTAAGCTCTCCTGCGAGGCAAGCAGATTCTCCAGCTCCAGCAGAGACGGCTGAGTAGCCCACCCTTGAACAGACGTAACAAAGGCCACATACTCCTTCCGCAAGCCGCGGAAAATGTGCCTTTTCATCTTTGCCTCAGAGATAGGCTCATTAGGATCCAGCGCCGACAGCTCAGCACACAAGCTCTTCATCTTTAAGAAGTACCTGGAGATGGAAAGGTCTCCCTGAGTTGCCCTGGCCAACTCATTCTCCAGGAACTGAAGCCGCGCCACATTCTTCCTACTGAACAACTCATCAATGGTCGTCCAAATATCAGCAGCCGACTCACATCCAATGATGTGATCAAACAGTTCCGGAGAGACAGCTCTTTTCAGAACGAACTCTGCCTTAGCATTAGTTCTTCTCCAGAGCCTCACCTGTTCAGCAGTACCAAAAGCAGCAGTTACTTCCTGTCTGTCGTCTCCACCGACGACTTCCCACAGCTCCTCTCCTAGAAGATAACTCTTCATGCACGACTTCCACTTTTTATAGTTAGTCGGCGTTAAGAGTTCAATGCCCAGACCTCTTGCTAAGCTTCCTTCCATTGCGATCACCTGTTGGTACCCTTCAGCAGCTCCGAGCAACAACACAGGTTGATCACCACTCAATCACTGAGTAACAGCGCTGGTTGACCCCCGCTCACGCAACTGAAACTCCAACCTCAGTAACCTGGCTCTGATACCATGTTAAATTTTCTCAACGTGGTCAGCAAGATAGCCCAAACACCAAATTAATATCTTCGGAACTACCCAGTTCGCACGCTGAACCGCGGAAACCCAAGGACTAGAGGTTGCACCCAACAAAACAATGGAAGCACAAGAAGATCTTATTATGCATTCACTTCATTACAATCCGAGGCATACATAGCGAGACATGATTTCGCTAGTATTACAGCTGTAAACAGAAAGAACCAAAAAAAAAACAAGCCGGGCGGACAGAACTTCAGTCCGCCGAGACCGCGAGGTCGCCGAGACCGCCGAGACCGCCCAAGCTATGCTGCAATCCGCCGAATACCACGGAGTCCTCCGAGACCGCGAGGTCGCGCAGTCAGACCGTTATTCGCCTCCTGCTGAACCCGAACTGAGGAACTCCCCTACCCGCCTGAAGCCGGCGGACAGGTTATTGAAGCTGGGAAAGTTGAAACAGAACTGACAAGCCGCAGAGCGACCTCCTGCTGAGTCCGCAGAGACCGCACACTTCCAAGCACTGACCGAAGTCACAGCCAAGCTCCTGGCTCCTTGAAGTTATCCGCGCGACCTGCACACAGCAAACCGTCAGCCTGAAACAATCCGTGCGGACTGAAAAACACAGACCGCAGCACTCGCCCAACCCAAATTACTGTTCACTCACGTTACTTCTGGTTACTGTAGATGTGCCAGGGGGGTCCTATTTATAAGCCAGGTGAGGAGTGTGGTCACCGCCCATGAGATAGCGACACCGCCCCAGCCCGCGCGAACACAAAACGACTGTCCGCTCAGTCCGCGAGGACTTAGCCAGTCACCAAGGGAAACCGCCAGGAGCAAGGCAACCAATGACGAACCCTCTCCAGTCCGCCCAAGCTAAGCGGACAAGGCACCAGCCCGCAAAGCTCCAACTGCTTCAGGACAGCACCTTCTTCAATGGCAGTCCGCACCAACCCGAGGCAGTCCGCAAGACTCACACCTCAATCCGCCACAAGTCCACGACCAAAGGCAAACAGCAACAGTCCGCCCGGTCACAGCGGACTTGGCGGATACGGCGGACACCATGAACTTGACACCAAGTGTGACCAAGTCCAAAACCATCAAGGGCCAGTGCGAGCATGGCGGACACAAAGTCCCGTCCGCCAAACACCCTAGCACAGACCGCAACCAGTCCGCGAGCTCCTCGCACTTGTCCAATGCAGTAGCTTCCTGCCGGACTCCAATCACAGTCCGCCAACCACGATCTCCACAGCAAACACCTGCTGTGCCACCAGAACTTGACAAGGCCTCAGCCAAGCTCTAGGCTCAGTCCGCAACAGCCAGAACCGCGGACACTCCAGTCCGCAAGCTATCCGCGAACTCGAACCAACCCGCCAACAGCGCAAGCTAGCACCCGCGGCCTCTGAGCAATGCATCAGTCCGCAAGCCTCTCTATCCGCAGATACCAGGCCGCACCAAACCGCGGACACCATGCAACAACCCGCTCAGAACACAGCCGGCTTCCACCAGACTTTTCACCAGGCCGCAACCTCAGTCCGCCCAGTCCGCCCAGTCCGCCAGAGCTGTCCGCACAGGCCGCGCGGCCTGTCCCGTCACCCACTTCCACTTCACAAATTTCAACAAGGCCGGCCTGGCGGCCTAGCCTCGGCCTGCGGCGACAAGCTAGGCGGCGGCCGGCCAGGCTGGCGGCGGCCGTCGGCTAGTCCGGTGGCGACGATGGTTTCCTCCTAAAGGGGGCGGTTTTGGAGAGAGAGAGAGTGGGCGAGCCCCACCTCCTATGTTATCCTCATTATGGGTGGTGGGGTTGACTAGTCAACCCTATGATCTCCCATTTTGGGGGGAGATCATGGGGTAACCTTCCTTATAAATGATAGTGTAGCACATCAATTGCCCCCCAAATTCTTCTTGCCGGAGAGCGCTACGAGTGAGGGAAGAAGGATTTCCTGCTGCCCTCTTTCTCACCATCATGACAACCTCCGACGAGAAGGCGGAGACGGTGAAGGGCAGTGTTTCGAAGGTACTCGGAGCGATCTTGCCGCAGGATGGTCAGCCAGAAAAAATGCCGAACTTGGCCATGTGCGGCCTTGCGCGCGTCTCGGGCGGCCTGGCCGACAAGCAGGCGCCCAAGCCATGCGCGCGGGTGGCCGCACGCGGCAGGGCGCGCGTGGCTGTCCGCGCAGCAGACCGTGCACACGGTAGGCCGCGGCTGGCCGCCCGCGGCAGGCTGCACGCGGTCGTGGAAGGTTGCGCGCACTCACGCCGTGCGCGCTCATGCCGCAAGCGCGGTATGCCGGGCGCGCCCAGGCTGCGTGCACACGGCAGGTCTCGCGCAGCCAGGCCGCGCGCGCCCAGGCCGCGCTTGCCCAGGCCGCGTGCGCCCAGTCCACGCGCTCACCCAGGCCGCGTGCGCCTAGGCCCGGTGCGTACCGAGCCTCGCGCACGCAGGAATGCGCGGGCGGCTTTTTTTTCCTTTGACTGGCTGCGTGGTGCACGCTTGTTTTGCGCGTAGTTTGGGCAAACCTGACCCCTTTTATCTTTGCATTGTGTAGCGCTCGAAACGCTCTTCAGGTCCGATGCACCTGCGCTCCTCTTTAACCGAAGATGGTGTGGAGATTTGGAGGAAGAAATATGGGCTTCCTGCTAGTTTGGAGGTGAGGATCCCACGTGTCGAGGAGCGAGTCCAGAATCCTCCGCGTGGCTGGTTGACGATTTGCGAGGTTTCTCTGAGATCCGGCTTCCGTTTTCCACCCTGCGAGGAGGTGATTGAGATCTTGAAGTTCTGGGGGGGGGGGTGCCAATTTCACAATTTGTCCCTGTTGGAATTTCCCGAATTATGGGCTTAGCAGCATTCTTTCGCGAGCATGGAGGACGACTTTCCTTGAACCAATTCCGATATTGGTGTGACGTTCTCTCCGATGGCGGCGAATGGGTGGAGGTTTGCAGCAACAAAAGTTGGTTGGAGTTTGAGTCTCAAAAAGATCGTCGGTACGGGAACACTCTGTTTGGGTATGTTAGGAATTCATGGGGCCTTCCCGAGGCATGGGACATGCTACCGAACCGCTGTTGTCGAGTGAGGGGGAAGGAACGAGAATTCTCTCCGGTGCTTGGGTTTTCAGAGCCTCGTGAATTAGCCAACCGTCTTTTTAATATTTTCGTCTATGTGGAGGAGAAGCGTCTGTTGCGGTGTGGTATCTCCTTGGACACAGTTCAGACTGTTGGCGCTTCTCAGGAAGGGAGACGAAAGCGGAAGGCTGTGGCGGCCCCTTCTGTTGACCTTGATACGGTGGCGGCGGTGGCCCCTTCTGATGCACATCCCAAGTCGACTCCCGAGGTGCAGATACTTGCGTCCCCAATTCCTCAGGTGTCTTCGGAGGCGGTGGACCCTCGGATGTCCTCCTCCTTGAGGGCAATGAGTGATGCAGTAAGTGCCTTGGCTTGTTGTGGAGAATTTTTTTGTCATCTTCATTATTCGGTGCTAACTTTTGCCTTTTACTTTATGCAGATAGAGACTCAAGCCCAGATTGCTGTGACCTGGAATGACCACTATGTGAGTTTGAAGGACGGGTACCTTAACATTCAGGAGAAGCTCCGGTTGACGTCAAGCTTGCTTGACTCCCTGAAGGAGGAGCATGATCCGGACATTGCGCAATTTTGCCGGACCGGGTCGGTGCTGAAGTCCGAGCTAGAGGACGCACGTGCGACTTTGGAGGTGGAGAACACTCTGGTGGAGAGGACCACCCAGATGTTGAAGCACTCGAAGAAGGAGACCTTGGGCTTGGAGACCGAGTTGCAGGAGGCACAGGATGAGGTCTCCGGCCTCGATACTCAGCTACGGGTGGCGAAGATCCAAATAGAGATGCTGTCTTCTGACAGCCATATGTCTGAGCTGAAGGCCGCGGGACTTGCAGAATACCTGGACTCGCTAGACTACATGCGAGACTGTAGCTTGGTTGTAGAGGAGGTTCGCGACGAGATTTGGTCCAAGGAGGTGGAGCCCCAGATGGACGACGTTCGTGAGCTCGCGCTTCGACGCGGTATCTCGAAGGCCTTTCGCCTAGTTAGCAAGAGTCTGGGATATGACACATCCGACCTCAGCTTTGCCGACGTTTCTGAGGATGAGCTTTATGGCTCGGATGACGAGTAGTAGTCTTTTATCTTTACAGCTGTGTATTTGCATTCTGTCATTTTAGTTGGTCGTACTGTACATTGTCTTTTGTTTAGCATTCGTCGATGTTGCCCTTAAGCGTTGGTTGCTCCTTTTTGTATCATTCCAGCTATTTTGTTCGACATTATTCTTTTCATGTCATCTTAGCTGTCTTGTTTGCATGAATTTAGTTAGCGGCTTTGTCGCGAAGGGGGCATACCCTTGCGAGGTTGCATGAGTCAGGTTCATGGCGAGGGTTCCTCGAGGCTTAGTTTGCAGGAGGGTTGCTCGTGACTTAGTTTGTACGAGGGTTGCTCGCGGCTTAGTTTGTCGAAGAATGTAAGTACTCAATCCGACCTCCAGAGAGTGTGAGTACTCAATCCGGTTGCAATCGTGAGGGGGGCAGGCCCTGACGATGACAAGGCATTGGTTTGTAGTAACGATGGAGAATATAAGTACTCAATCCGACCGCCAGAGAATGTGGGTACTCAATCCGGTCGCCGGAGAATGTGGGTACTCAATCCGGTTGCAATCGTGAGGGGGGCAGGGCCTGGCGACGGCAAGGCATTGGTTTGCAGTAACGACAGAGATTGTAAGTACTCAATCCGACCGCCGGAGAATGTGGGTACTCAATCCGGTCATCGGAGAATGTGGGTACTCAATCCGGTTGCACTCGCGAGGGGGACATGCCCTGGCAACGACAAGGCATTGGTTTGTAGTAACGACGGAGAATATAAGTACTCAATCCGACCGCCGAAAAATATGGGTACTCAATCCGGTCGCCGGAGAATGTGGGTACTCAATCCGGTTGCAATCGCGAGGGGGGTAGGCCCTGGCGACGACAAGGCATTGGTTTGCAGTAACGACGGAGAATGTAAGTACTCAATCCGACCGCCGGAGAATATGGATACTCAATCCGGTCATCGGAGAATGTTGGTACTCAATCTGGTTGCAATCGCGAGGGGGGCAGGCCCTGACGAAGTTTAGGTGTTGAGCGATAATGTTGGCAAAGAACCTGCTTGCACGGCTTGCAAGTACGGCTTTACATAAACATTTCATATTAATATTACTGAAGCAAATACGATATTGTGTTTAAAAATAAGCATAGTTCGCGCGAGCCTGAGCTCGCGAATTTTACGATCAGTGAGTGACAAGATGCAAGGGGATGCAAACAATATGAAGTAAAAAACGTAGAAGGAAATGAGTCATGTAAGTCGCAAGTTGTTGGTATGCTGCGAGGGATCTTCCTGCATCGGGGAGAGCGTCCTTCCTAGGAATCTGCTGCTGGGCGTAGGTTCATGCCGTCAACGCTAAAGGTGGCAGTGGATATTAGCTGTGCTTATCTTCCGTAACAGGCATGCGCCTCTTCTTGATCTCCGCGAACAACTCCCACTCCTCCAGGGGTTGGGAATTTCATTGCGAGATGGGGGATTGACGGTATTGCTCCGAAGGTGGATTGTACTGGCATTCCAAAAATGGCATTGTATGCCGAACTTGAATTGATCACGACAAAGTTGACATCATGGGTAGCTTGCTTCGGGAAATCTCCCATCGTGACGGGCAACGTGATTGTGCCTTGGACCGGGACGAGGTGGTTGTCAAAACCATAAATGGGGCCTTCTGCGGGGCTAAGATGCTGCTTAGTGAGTTTCATGCTTTCCAGGGTTGAGATAAACAACACATCAACCGAGCTTCCGCTGTCTACCAAGATCCTTTTGACGTTGAAGTAGGGATCCCTGATCCCGACATGGATAACGAGGGGATCTTGGTTGGGCGTCTGCAGCCCTTCAAGGTCCTTGTCATCGAATGTGATGGTAATATACTGATTTAGCTTCCTAGCTGATGCTCTTACTAAAAGTATCTGGGTCAGGGGCCCGACGATGGTCTCTATGTTGCCCACCATCGGCCTCCCCCCACCAGTTCCCTGTGGTGGGTTTTACTGGTATCTTTCACGATGTTATGTTTGCCCTTACAAGAATCTCCCAAGGAGTCCTTGGCGGGCGAGACGCTCGATTTCATCTTTTAGCCCGACACACTCTTCGGTGCTGTGACCAGGCATGCGGTGGAACTCACAGTACCTTGTATGGTAAGCATTAGGTTTGGCCGCGGTTTTCTTGGCCGCTGGAATGCCGAATCATTATGAATTAAGTACAGTATGTTAGTGCAGGTGTTATTCAGAGGGGTGTATTCTTGACGTGGATGTTGCTCCCAGTCCTCTGAGGGTCACGTCGGCGGTTGTCTCCACGACGCTCAGCCTGACGCCGCTCTTCTTGTCTTATGAGAGTTTGTTCTTCTCCTTTCTTCCTTTTTTGTCCACATTCAAATTACTGGCAGTGTGCTTTGATGGCCTCGTCAGTCGCTATCTGGGCTTCGACCCGGTGAATAAGATTTGGATAACTGGGCACAGTTTCCCTCATCAGTGTTGAATAGAAGCCGCTAGGACGGAGACCCCAAGGAACACCCCTCTTAACAGCTCTGGATCTACACCTAGGATCTAGCGAGCTTCTACAGAGAACCTGCGGAAGAAGTCTTTCAAGGACTACCCTTCATTCTGGCGGATACTTGATAAATGAGAAGGGTCGCGAACGATCCTCCGATTTGCTATGAATTGATCCGTGAACTGTCTTGTTAGCTCTGTGAAGTTGGCGATGGTGCCCACCCTCATGGAGTGGAACCATGTGCTGGCTTGCCCCTTGAGGGTGGCTGGGAACACTTGACAGAGCAACCGATTAGGTGCGTTGTAGATCCTCATGATAGTAGTGAAGTGGTTGACATGTTCCAACGGATCGTCTGTTCCATCGAACGTCTCGATGTTCGGCAGCTTGAAACCAAGAGGAATTGGATGTGCCAGGATTTGCTGTGCGAGGGGGGAGCCTTGGCAGAGTGGTCGGGGAGCGTGAATATCCCGTCGGCCAGCCTGCTAGTATTCCTCTGCGATCACCTCCCAGATTTCTTCTCGGGTGAATCTTTCGAGCGGGAGAGGTCGGGCCTCGTCTCCCCAGTTGCGGCGGTGCCCCCTATTTCGGTTCATCCATGAGCCCGGTGATTGGAATTGGCGGCATCAGAGTATTCTCTGGGCGCCTCTTGTCTTGGAGCATCTTGTGCCCTGACATGACTTGGCGGTGGCGGGTTAATCGGTGCTAGAGGAGGAGTAGGAGGCACTCCCAGATTCCTGAGCAGAGCAAGAATTTCAGTTTGCTGCTCCTCCATCTGGCGAACACGCCCCTCAAGGGCGGTGACGGGGGCGAAGGAGGCTTCAGCCATCAATGGCACGTCCACCAAAGAGTGGGAGCGTGTGGGTTCGACATGTCCGCCAAGGCCGGAACCTTCAGTGGTGCGAGCGCTTCTTTTTGCCATTGAAGCAAAACTTGGAAGTGGAGAGGATGGTGATCTTGCTCTTTTGAAGGAGGTTGGGAATCGTGTTCCCACAGATGGCGCCAAACTATTGCGGGCTAACTCGATGCCTGGGTCGGACCAGATTTAATTGGGCCACCTTAGCTTGCGGGGCAGTCGAGTGCGCACACAGTTAGAGAAAAGGAAAGATCGACTCAAGATATGATGACGTGGAAAAACCCCTAAATTGGGTAAAAAACCACGTGACCGGATCTGTGCCGGTCAAAATCCACTAGCTGCTTGCGGTTACAGTGCGTTTGGAGAATCGGGGCGACAAGCCGCTCCCGTTACTACTTGAGGTGAGAGAAGAGGTCTACAGCTCCCCGCGGGCAACAGGCTGCGTCGCGGGAGCGCTTTGGGTACTAGAATGCGAGTGGCGGCTCTGGTGCTCTGTAGCTTGGATTGCGGGTCCGCCACACACCTACTTGCAAGGATCGTCTTCTTCCTCCTCTGCTCGCTTTGGGACTTGGGCATTTTCTGGCTGGTGGTGCTCTGGTGGCTCGTGGTGGCTCGCGGTGGCTGGAGGTGGTTGGAGGATGACCCGAGGTAGGAGTCCGGCAGAGCTCTGACCTGAGGAAGGAGATGACCAGGAGCCAGAAGATCATGAATGTGGAGGCCCTGGGGCTCCTTTTATAGCCTCCAGGAGAGGATCATGGAGGGACCCACCACCAGTGTAGTGGTCTAGTGGGTGGTTACCCACCAGATCAGATGGTGAGGAAAGTCCACCACGATCGGACGGTGGGTAAGTCGCCGACGGCGGTGGGGCGGCCATGCGTTACGGCGGCCGACCAAGGGGCAGCCTGGACCGCGGTGATGGGGGTGGCCGGGCGGTGGAGGCTGCTGGTCGACGGCCCGGTGGCATCTAGCTGGCGACGTGGCCGGCGGCCTAGCGGCGTGGCAGCGGCCTGGCGGCATGGCCGCGGCCTAGCGGCTTGGCTACGGCCTGCAGTGGCAAGGCCGGCCTGGCAGCAAGCCTGGCCCGCGGCCAGGCCGCCGGCGGCCTAGCGTCCTGGCCGCGGCCTGCAACGGCAAGGCCGTCCTGGAGGCCTAGCCGCAGCCTGCGGCGGCAAGCTGGGCGGCGGCCGGTCAGGCCGGCAGCGGCCGTCGGCTAGTCCGGCGGCGGCGGCGGTTTCCTCCTAAAGGGGGCGGTTTTGGAGAGAGAGAGAGAGGGCGGCCCCACCTCCCATGTTCTCCTCATTATGGGAGGTGGGGTTGACTAGTCAACCCCATGATCTCCCATTTTGGGGGGAGATCATGGGAGAACCTTCCTTATAAATGATGGTGTAACCCATCAATAACCTTTGTTAACCCAGAAATCGTCGAACCTCTCTGAGGCGGTCATTTTCTACTTTTCTTCTACAGGTCGCACGACTTAGATGGTCTAGTCCGCTCGCAAAGGGGCAACCTCCCTTTAGAGTCCACCCAACAGGGGCGACCTGCTCTCCTAGTCTGCCCAGCAGGGGCGACCTGCCTCCCGAGTCCGCACAGCAGGGGCGGCCTGGCTCCCGAGTCCGCCCAGCAGGGGCGGCCTGCCTCCCGAGTCTGCCTAGCATGGGCAGCCTACTCTTCGAGTCCTCCCAACAGGGGTGACCTGCTTCCCGAGTCCGCCCAGCAGGGGCAGCCTGCTCTCCGTCTGCCCAGTAGGGGCGGCCTGCTCTTCGTCCGCCCAGTAGGGGCGGCCTGCTCTCCGAGTCTGCCCAGCAAGGGTGACCTGCCTCCCGAGTCCACCCAGTAAGGGCGGCCTGCCTCCCGAGTCCGCCCAACAGGGGCGGCCTGCTCTCCGAGTCTGCCCAATAGGGGCAGCCTTCTTCCGGATTCCGCCCAGCAGGGGTGACCTACTCTCCGAGTCTGCCCAGCAGGGGCGACCTGCTCTCTGAGTCCGCCCAGCAGGGGCGGCCTACTCTCCGAGTCCGCCCAACAGGGGAGACCTCCATTCCGAGTCCGCCCAATAGTGGGAGACCTCTTCTTCGATCCGCTTATAGGTGTGCGATCTCTTCTCCAGTTCTCCCAGCATAGGTAGACTCCATTTCTATCTGCTCAAACTATAGGGGTGACGTCGCTGTGCTTAGTTCTAGAAGATTCCTCCCCGTGCTTATAAATAGGCCCCCATACCTCTTTAGAGGGGGACGGTAGTGGAGAGGGCAGCTAGAGGGTACCAAGGCTGCAACCACAAAAACCAGTTCGCACATCCTGCCTGGCGACCTGTGCGGCCTGAGGCAGCAAGCCGCGCGACCTATGCGGTCTGAGGCAGCAAGCCGCGCAGCCTAGCGAACTGTGCGGTCTTAAGCCACCAGAGCGACCTCCATTCTCCTATCTGCCAGCCTTCTCTCCCCTGTTGTGTTCTCTATTTTCCTTTGTATGTGAACGAACTTAACCTCATCTGTAATACATGTTTATATATTAATGGAAAGCACACCGCAAGAGAGACATTTGCCACAGTGGGCGAAGTCTGGTCTCGCCGCATGCTAGCAGCCCTCTATTATCTCTCTCTTTATCTTCACTTGCGGCTCAGAGTAACCAGCTGCTCGACAGTCTCTTCTCCTCCCCTTCTACTCATCGTCCCGTGAGATTTCGAACATCGTTACATGATGGTGCCATTTCCGAATCAACAACCTTCATACTTAATAACATATAAATTTTACCTTAGGATAGCTCACTATATGCGTCTTAATCTAGCTATCCTTCTAATTAATTCTAATTTTTGTAAGGGTTCAACATCTTTACTACAATCATGCTTTAGATGACCTAGGTAGCTAAAAATAAGATTGAAATCATTACCTACCCATCTAAGGTTTTCAAATTCTCTGCATAAAAGAGTAATAAATCTTCTCTAAAATACAAGAGTTAAAATATTGGAACTAAAGCTTTTAGGGCAAGGTTAGGATTTTTAAAACTAGGAAACGAAATCTCCAATCCATAAAAAATTCAAGAGAAGTTGAGAGGAAGAGATTGCATTGGCTTAAGAAGAAAAATGATAGAAAGCAGGGGAGATTTGGGGCTTCTGGAAGGTGCGGTGTCGCTCAGTTCTTCCGTCTGGCTTGGGCTTCCGTCGGGCGTACTGGGAGAAATAAGGTATCAGGTATTATTTTCTTCTCTTATCCGAGAGTACCGCGTTCCCTTTACATGACACGCACCAACGTGACTCATTTGGATCGGTCTAGGCCTTATCCAGCCCTCTACCCCTCAATTTACTTATTTTCTTATTTCCTTGTTTAATTTGTGAAATAGATTTTTACAAAGCTACAACAATTCGTGCACCGTAAATACATCATTAATCATACATGTAATATTGACGGCGTCACAATTCTCCTCTCCTTAATGTATTTCCGTTCGCGGAAATATTTACTATATATCTGAAAGTGATGCCTCTGATATCACTTGAAAGTGAGAGTTTGATCTAACTAACTCTAGGGGGGTGAATAGAGTACTTTAAAGACTTTAAGTTATTTTTACAGCGAATTAAAATAGGTGATATAAATATATATATACGAAAAGAAAATATATCACAACACAACAAAATAAAGAATAGAGCACAACCAGACAATACAAGGAAATTTATAGTAGTTCCCCAATAAACCTGGGTACATCTACTCTTCTACCACTCTGGTAGGAATCCACTACAATTTTTGATCAGGTGCCCTGCTACCATAGGATTTTGTTCAGGTGCCTTGTCACCATAGGTTTTTGATCAGGTGCCCTGTCACCACAAGATCTATTTTCTAAGAGAGATCTAGTAACCCTTTAAGCTTTTGATCAGGTGCCCAAAAACCAAACCAAGTCTTTTGATCATGAGACTTGATAACCAAGGGATTAACTTTTGAAGGGAGTTATAACCCTGTACACAGTGAAGGAAAATAAAGATATTATCTTCTCTGTCTCTTTTCTCTGAGAAGACTAGTGGATTTTGTGATGTTGTCAAAGCTCCCCCTGAGTTATTAAAATTTGATCAGGATTAGGAGACTTTGCTTCAGGGTGTAGGCCTTCAAGATGAAAACTTCTTATTCTTCTTCTTCCAGTAAATGATTCTGAGTGATTGATGTTAACCCAGAAATCAGCGATCCTTCTCAAGGTAGCCAGCTGGCTAGTCGCGCTCCTAAGGTTCTCCCTTTTGATCGCGACAAGCCCCAGCGTAGGCGGACAGTTTTCCCTGTCCGTCTATGTCCCCTTGCAACTGCGTGACCTGCGGGACGACGGGCTATTCCCATGGCTCACCCTCGCAGGCCATACGGTTAGGCCCGTTAACCGTGCAATGCTTTTCCTTGCAGGAGTTCGCCAACAGCACCACAAGGGGCGGCCTCCCAGTCCGCCCAAGGGTCTCCGGCCTCCTGCCGCCGTCCGCCGAGGCCGCCCACCAGGGACGGCCTTCGCCTGCCAGGCTGCCCACCCGGGGCGGCCTCTCCCCGCCAGCCGGGCGGACTCCACCCGGAGTCCGCCCAGGCCGCCCGCTCGGGGGCGGCCCCGGCTCCTGCCAGGCGGACTCCCCCCGGAGTCCGCCCAGGCCGCCCGCTCGGGGGCGGCACGGCTTGCCGGGCGGACTCCACCCGGAGTCCGCCCAGGCCGCCCGCTCGGGGGCAGCCCGGCCTGCCGGGCGGACTCCCCCCGGAGTCCGCCCAGGCCGCCCGCTCGGGGGCGGCCCGGCCCGCCGGGCGGACTCCCCCCGGAGTCTGCCCAGGCCTCCCGCTCGGGGGCGGCCCGGCCTACCGGGCAGACTCCCCCGGAGTCCACCCAGGCCGCCCGCTAGGGGGCGGCCCGGCTAGCCGGGCGGACTCCCACCGGAGTCCGCCCAGGCCGCCCGCTCGGGGGCGGCCCGGCCCGCCGGGCGGAATCCCCCCGGAGTCTGCACAGGCCGCCCGCTCGGGGGCGGCCCGGCCTGCCGGGCGGACTCCTCCCGGAGTCCGCCCAGGCCGCCCGCCAGGGGGCGGCCCGGCCCTGCCGGGCGGACTCCCCTCGGAGTCCGCCCAAGCCGCCCGCTTAGGGGCTGCCTCTGTTCTCTTCCGGCTTTCAGCTTGCTTCGCCAACCTGGCGGACTCCAATTTCCTGTCCGCGGAGTCCGCGCAGGTTGTCATGCTGACGTCACTGGGCCCCGCTTCTAGAAGATTCTTCCCAGGCCTATAAATAGCCCCAGATGCCTCTCATTCGGGAGGACCAGAGGTGGAGATAAGACTTGCCAGTAGCCCCTGCAGACTCCATTTTCCTGTCCGCGCAGTCCGTCATCAGCCTGGCAGCAGCCTCTGCGGACTCAGTTTTCTTGTCCGCGCAGTCCTCCACAGCTTCGGTTCAGCTTGCCAGCAGCCTCCGCGGACTCAGTTTCCAGTCTTCCGCAGCTCAGGCAGCCTCTTTTACTTAGTCTCTGGCAGCTTCTTCTCATTGTTTTCTGGCAACTTCTCCTCCCTTAGCCGCCAGCTTCTCTTTGTACCCCTTTAATGCTTTGTTGAAAAGGTGTACCTGTAAGCTTGTAACCTCTCACAATTAATCAAAGGAAAGCCCGTCGCAAGAGTGGCATTTAGGACGCGATAGGCGAAGTGTGTTGTTGCCACTGCTAGCGGCCCCCTCTTTTGTATCTCTGCTCAGCAAGCCTTGCTCCTCTGCTCAGCAAGCCTTGCTCCTCTGCTCAGCAAGCCTTGCTCCTCTGCTCAGCAAGCCTTGCTCCTCTGCTAAGCAAGCCTTGCTCCTCTGCTCAGCAAGATTTGCTCCTCTGCTCAGCAAGCCTTGCTCCTCTGCTCAGCAAGCCTTGCTCCTCTGCTCAGCAAGCCTTGCTCTCTGCTCAGCAAGCCTTGCTTCTCTGCTCAGCAAGCCTTGCCCTCTGCTAAGCTCAGCTCTTCTCGGCAACCAACCTGCAAGCGCAACTGTCAAGAGTAACTGTCTGCTCGACAGCTCCTGATCAACCTCCTCCTCTTCCTCTCTTGATCAACCCTCTCTGTTGATCAAGCCTCTCCTTTGCTCTCAGCAGCCTCTCCTTTTTCTCCCCGCAACCTTCTCCTTCCTCCTCTCCTAGCCTGTGAGACCGAACACACCCCTCCGTGTTAGCTGTGCCCCCGGTGCCGTTTTCGCGCATCAACAGTTTTGGTGCGATGAGCGTGGACCAATAGTTAACACGCGACCTTCAGATCCGAATAGGCAGTGAAAGCGACAGTTAACCATGTCAGACCATCAATCAGCTGAGAACCTTACTCCAAGTCCCAGTGAAGATCCTCTCTGGAAAGCCCTTGAGCAGACGCGCCGTGAGAATGCTCAATAGTTCCAAGCGATCAACAAAGTTCTTGCTGCAATCACGCAGCAACTAGGCGCTCATCCAGCTCCAGCTCCAGCTGCTCCAATCAACCCAACACCAACATCAGAGCATCATCAAGCTTACTCTCAAGCTTGCCCGCCTTTCTATCCTCCTTACACACCAACCTTTCCGCAAGGTCCTGCAGCTCCTCTGCGAACTCAAGATGAAGAGTTTGCTGCTCGCCATAACTTCTTCCGGGAAGCAGCCCGGGGAAGTCCTGCTAGATTTCTCAATTTTTAGGGAAGTCATCCCTACCCTTCAGCTCCTGCCTCTGCTCCTCCTGCAACAGCTTTTCCTTTTTATCCTCATGCTTCTTTTGCAGCTACCGCTTATGCTCCTTTCTTTCCTTATGCTGTAGGAGAACAAGAAGAACCTTCACCATTCGCTGAGAATGTTCGCCATGAGCCAACTCCAGCAAACTTCAGAGTTCCTAGACTGCCAATCTACACCGGAGAAACTGATCCAGTGAAGCATCTGCAAGCTTTTGAATCAGCTGTTGCCCTCAAGACCCTCTCAGATGCAACCAAGTGCAAGCTCCTTGTCACAACCTTTGATGGGCAAGTGAGGGACTGGTTCTATGGCCTCCGTCCTCACTCCATCACTTCCTTCGTTGATCTACGGAGGGAGTTTCTTCTCAGATTCTCTACATGAACCAAGAGAAAGGGCGGTCCTGAAGCCCTCTTTGAGATCTAGCAACGCGGAAACGAGACTTGGTCTCAGTTTGTTGATTGATTCCAAAGAGAGATTTTGGACATCGAAGTTACTGATCAAGAAATGTATAGAGTGGCTCTTATCCACGGTCTTCGTGAAGGGCCTCTCAAATCTGAAGCCAATGTCCGTGCTCCAAGAACATATCAAGAGTTGATTGCCTTAGCCAACTCATACATCCGAGGCGAAAAGAGCAACCCAGGCTTCGTCTCCAAGCTTATATCCGAGGAGGATCTCTCTCGCAAGCATCCTCCAAGGTATCCTCACAATCATTTCCCAACTCACTCAAGGAAGGAGAGAAGGGTTCATCATCATCGATACTCCTTCCCGAGCCGCGATCGTGCTCAAGATCCATTGCTACCACTAGCTCCTTCTCTAGCAGCAGCAGTTCATCAGCAGCAAGACGACTTGCATGAGTCTGATCTCGACGACACCGTGCAAGAAGTAATCCAAATCATGAGAGACAGGGAGGGCTACAAGAATCCCTATCGACCAGCTGATCAAAGATCCAAGGGTTCAGAACCTTACTACGAATTTCACAAAGAACCAGGTCACCTAACAGAAGAATGCCGAGCTTTCCGGCAGCTTGTGCAAAGGATGCTCCGGCAGGGGAAGATGCATGACCTGTTTCCCAAAGAGGAACACCCTGATCCAGCAACTTCAAAGGGCAAAGAAATCGCAGATGTTCCTTGCTCCTCCAGGGGAGTGAACCAAGTCGAAGAGCCTCCTCTCCTCGTTGTTAACCAAGCCGTCGAAAGCTTCGATGCCAAAGACGAGGGTGTGCTTGGAAGACTATTCTAAGCAAGCGAAGGACTTCACAGTCCTCCAAAGCTCCCAACAAACTTCATGGGTTATCTCAACCCTTGCTCTCTCTCTCTCTCCGAACATTTTCATTACCAAACACTTCTCAGTGTTCTTTACTTGCTTTTCAACAAAGCTTTTTATCAGGGATCTCATACTGACACAGTTCCCTTCTTGTGTTGCTCCTTCCTCTTCTCTCTCTCTCTCTGAGGGATCAGTACGCCAATGAGATATCACCGAGTTTGAAACGTTCCCTCCGTAGTTTATTCTCGCACCACCGCTACGACCACATATGGCAGGAGTATACCCATATGTGTAGTGGGAGCAGTTCAATCACGATAATGGGCTTCAGATTTCGGATCCTAGCCGGCATCTGACACAGAGTGTGTGCTAGGGGAGCCCCATGTGTTAGCTCTGCTGTGCTCTGCTTAGGATACATTACAGTTATGATGATCTTTGCTTGACAAGCAATGGCGATCAAGCGTAGCCTTATCTCTTCGATCATCACCTAACTGTAATAGTTGAACACTCCGGTATCCTCGATCCGTGCCTTCTCGGGTTCTCACAACTCCACTGATCAATCCACAGACAAGCTAGGCCTCTTGGCGCAACCAGTCTCATTGATCAGTGATGCTTGTGCCCAAGGCAAGAGAGCGGTGTTTCTAGCGATCCTTCTCAGGATCTTTCTCCTTGCTTTTCTCCTTTGTGCCCTCCTTGAGGATGCGCGGCCAGCCCGCTTTGAGTAGGACTATACTCGGGATGATCTTAGGCTAGTGATGCATAAGACCCACGGGGAACACCTGTGGCAGCATTCAACCTTCTTTAGTCATTTCGAGTATAGACCTCTTTTTGTCTTTTCCCTCCTTTCACAGGTGAACAGGTTAATCCGACCTCTCAAAAGGATTAGCAAACATCCGCTTTGCTCTTGCTCATCTCATATACATTGCTTGCTCAAGCGCTATCAGCCATGCTATCGCAATCCATTCATATCGACAGCTAACGCTCGATTCATTGATATGGGCTTCATGATAAAGTGTTCATCAGGCATTTTTCTTACTACTTGGTCATATCAACCTTATCTCATCAACCTTCATGGGTTATGTAACAGCCCAAAGTTCTGAAACAGGAAAATTTGGGTGACACGGCCTGGGACACGGGCGTGTCCCAGGGCGTGTCAGGTGACACGGCCTGCGACACGGGCGTGTCGCAGGGCGTGTCGAGTTGTGTCGATGATTGGGCTTTGTCTCGACGATTTCTGGTCTCGACGATTCGTCGAGAGGAGGCACACGGCCCAGGACACGGCCGTGTCCAAGACCGTGTCGCATTCTCGACGATTTTCGCTCGACGATCGTCAAGTATCGAGAAGTGGGTGTCGAGTGTTGAACACGGCCTGTGACACGGGCGTGTCACAGGGCGTGTCAAATCAGGCGACGAACTCAGCCCGCCGAAAGATTTCGACAGGGCGTGTCTCTGTGCCGTGTCTGGGCACACGGCCTGGGACACGGGCGTGTCCCAGGCCGTGTGAAGTCGCGGGATGATTTGGGATTTTTTTCACCCAGGTACACGGCCACAGACACGGGCGTGTCTGAAGGCGTGTTGGTGACACGGCCCATGACACGGGCGTGTCCCGTGGGCGTGTCACTGGTTTGGATAAGTCGGTTGACCACCGCTTGAGGCACACGGCCAGGCACACGGCCGTGTTCGAGGCCGTGTCGGGTCAAAAGTTGTGTTTCTGGCAGAATCGTGGCCGTCCATTCCTTCAGTCTGGATCCAAGGGCTGAAAGCTCTTCTTCTTTTTCCTTAAGGGCCAAAGTCAGAGAATGAGTTCAAGTAGTTTAGGCTTCCGCTAGAATGCTTGTGATAGGTGCGATGCGCTACTCTGGTATCATCCTGTACCTTCACCGACTGTTTTGTGATATATCCTGTGGGGCCCCGGCCGGACCTTCTAGAATATATCATATGAACGGATGGGGTTGGTACAGGTTATCTCAACAATTGTGGTGCGGTTATCTTCATGACTTGTTCGCTTCTAGTTTCTCTCCTCGCAGAAATTAGCAAACCCTTGCAAGCCTTCTCCACAGGTACTTGCAAGCTCCTTTCATATGCATATTTGTCTGCTTCTAACTTTTCTCTTTATAGAGAACAACAGACACCTGCAAACCTCATCCAGGTACTTGCAGTTTAAATAATTATTTTATATCTGCTGCTCACTCTTCACTTTGCAGTGGTTAGCAGACGTCTGCAAGTCATATCCAGGTACTTGCAGCTCATTTTTGTATACAATACCTGCTCCTAACTATCTTCTTGCAGAGATTACCAACACTCGCAAGCTCCATTCAGGTACCAGCAAGTTACTTTCATATACTATGCATACTATTAACTCTTCTTTTGCAGAGAAACCAAAGATTTGCAAGTTCCTTCCAGGTACTTGCAACTCATTTTTCTGTCCTTCTTGTATACTCCTCTTCCTTCCCTTTTTGTAGAGGTTAACAGGTGCTTGCAAGCCTCTATCAGGTACTTGCGAGTGATTATGCCTCTCTGTTTTCCTCACTTTTGTTTTGCAGAACTTAACGGAAGACACGCCTTCTTCGTTTTGCAAAAGCAAACTCAGGTACACACTCGATGTACCACCCATACATGCTTACCCTAATCTTCCTCTTACAGGAAAATAGACAGGAAGCACCAAGCTTGTAAGGAGAGTCTTCAGGTTCTATCTCTCCTTGCCCTCCCTTCTCTTTCCTTTGGGGTGGATCACGATTTTCGTGGGTCTCCAACTTTTTCGAAGTTCCCTTCGGAACTTAAAAAAGTGCGGGGATTATGTTAACCCAGAAGTCAGCGATCCTTCCCAAGGTAGCCAGCTGGCTAGTCTCGCTCCTAAGGTTCTCCCTTTTGATCGCGACAAGCCCCAGCGTAGGCAGACAGTTTTCACTGTCCGTCTATGTCCCCTTGCAACCGCGTGCCCTGCGGGACGGCAGGCTGTTCCCATGGCTCACCCTCGCAGGCCATGCGGCTAGGCCCGCTAACCGTACAATGCTTTTCCTTGCAGGAGTTCGCCAATAGCACCACAAGGGGAGGCCTCCCAGTCCGCCCAAGGGTCTCTGTCCTCCTACCGCCGTCCGCCGAGGCCGCCCACCAGGGACGACCTCCGCCTGCCAGGCCGCCCACCCGGGGCGGCCTCTGCCCGCCAGCCGGGCGGACTCCACCCGGAGTCCGCCCAGGCCGCTCGCTCGGGGGCGGCCCCGGCTCATGCCGGGCGGACTCCCCCCGGAGTCCGCCCACTCAGGGGCGGCCCGGCCTGCCGGGCGGACTCCACCCGGAGTCCGCCCAGGCCGCCCGCTCGAGGGCGGCCCGGCCTGCCGGGCGGACTCCCCCCGGAGTCCGCCCAGGCCGCCCGCTCGGGGGCGGCCCGGCCCGCTGGGCGGACTCCCCCCGGAATCCGCCCAGGACGCCCGCTCGGGGGCGGCCCGGCCTGTCGGGCAGACTCCCCCCGGAGTCCGTACAGGCCGCCCGCTAGGGGGCGGCCCGGCCAGCCGGGCGGACTCCCCCCGGAGTCCGCCCAAGCCGCCATCTCGGGGGCGGCACGGCCCACCGTGCGGACTCCCCCCAGAGTCCGCCTAGGCCGCCCGCTCGGGGGCAGCCCGGCCTGCCGGGCGGACTCCTGCCAGAGTCCGCCCAGGCCGCCCGCCAGGGGGCGGCCCGGCCTTGCCGGGCGGACTCCCCTCGGAGTCCGCCCAGGCCGCCCGCTCAGGGGCGGCCTCCGTTCTCTCCCGGCTTGCAGCTTGCTTCGCCAACCTGCCGGACTCCAATTTCCTGTCCGCAGAGTCCGCACAGGTCGTCATGCTGACGTCACTGGGCCCCGCTTCCAGAAGATTCTTCCCAGGCCTATAAATAGCCCCAGATGCCTCTCATTCGGGAGGACCAGAGGTGGAGACAAGACTTGCCAGCAGCCCCTGCGGACTTCGTTTTCTTGTCCGCACAGTCCGTCTCTGGCAGCTTCTTCTCATTGTTTTCTGGCAACTTCTCCTCCCTTAGCCGCCATCTTCTCTTTGTACCCCTTTAATGCTTTGTTGAAAAGGTGTACCTGTAAGCTTGTAACCTCTCACAATTAATCAAAGGAAAGCCCGTCGGAAGAGTGGCATTTAGGCCGCGACGGGAGAAGTGTGTTGTTGCCGCTGCTAGCGGCCCCCTCTTTTGCTTCTCTGCTCAGCAAGCCTTGCTCCTCTGCTCAGCAAGCCTTGCTCCTCTGCTCAGCAAGCCTTGCTCCTCTGCTCAGCAAGCCTTGCTCCTCTGCTCAGCAAGCCTTGCTCCTCTGCTCAGCAAGCCTTGCTACTCTGCTCAGCAAGCCTTGCTCCTCTGCTCAGCAAGCCTTGCTCTCTGCTCACCAAGCCTTGCTTCTCTGCTCAGCAAGCCTTGCCCTTTGCTCAGCTCAGCTCTTCTCGGCAACCAACCTGCAAGCGCAACTATCCAGAGTAACTGTCTGCTCGACAGCTCCTGATTAACCTCCTCCTCTTCCTCTCTTGATCAACCCTCTCTGTTGATCAAGCCTCTCCTCTGCTCTCAGTAGCCTCTCCTTTTTCTCCCCGCAACCTTCTCCTTCCTCCTCTCCTAGCCTGTGAGACCGAACACACCCCTCCGTGTTAGCTGTGCCCCCGGTGCCGTTTCCGCGCATCAACAATTGAGCTGTTGGTCTCAGATTGAATATTCTGTTGCTGGATGAAAAGCTTGAAAAAGAAGAATGAAGATGAAAAAGATGTTCTGTGTCTCTATTTCTTGTTCTCTATTTGCAGATATTTTCTTTCTTCTTTTTCCTGACTCAGTAAATCTTCTTCTTGGAAATCTTCTGAAATGTTTCTTTATATATGATTACTCATCTGAAATTCAAATTCTTGAAATCCTCTGCATATTTTTTTGGAAAATGAAACGGCTGTTTTTGTCTTGAATGTGTTTCCCCAACTGTCCCAATAAATATGTTAAGTAACAACTCTGTGAAATCCCTAATTAATGCTGCCAGGAAACGACTATATTCTTAATAATATTGAGCATTAATTAACAGAGTATTACTTTCTTAATATCTGGAATTAAATTGCCTTAGTCGATCTGAGAAGGTGCAGAAAAATTTAGTTGAACAGAACCTAGAATGAGTTAGTCGATCTCAGCAAAGAATTCATCGACCTGATCTCCAAGTTCGTCGAGCTGATAATTCTCCTTTGTCGAGCTGAGCTCCAAGATCGTCGGACTGAAAATATACTTGCCAAACTGAGCTCCAAGTTTATCGAGCTGAGAAAGCACTTCGTCGAGCTGAGATTCTGATATAAGCTCACAGTTCGTCGACTTGAGCTAGACTTTCATCGAGCTTAACTCAGAGAAGAAACTTTGAGTTCGTCGAACTGAGATCGACGATCGTCGATCTGAGATCGACAATCGTCGAGCTGAGTTTAGCTATCGTCGAACTCCTTTTTCTACAATCTTCAAACTGCCTTATCTCTTAAGTCTTGAGTCTCTGAAGTCTTCTGAAGGTAGGTCTCAGTGATCTAACCTAATGTAATTTACCTTAACCCTGAAACTAACATATGACCCGAGACTATACATGATGGGTCATCAAACCTAATAGTGAACCTAGCCTAAATCGTAAGTAGGGTTCCAACAATCTCCCCCTATTTGGGTGAGGTCACTATGCAAAAACAAAAATAAATAGAATCACAAAGCAATAAAAATATCTGACAGAATCATAAAACATTCAGCATATATGAACAGATGTGCCTTGTGAGTTTACATATAGCAAAAATAAAAATCAAAATGCATAATCAGAAGATTAATACTGTTTCTTTGATGTATCTGAAAAAGGAGCAGGTTTTGTAAAAATCATCTTCCTTTTTGGATCAAAAGCCGATGTTCAGTCATCTTCATATCTTGAGCACCATGAATTTTCACAGATGCAGGTCTAGGCACTACAGCTTTTGGATGCAAATTCATGTAAATATCAATATTGAAGAGATTTTTTACGTGATACTTGTCCAATTCCTTCTTCCTGTATGATGACATGGTAGAAAAATGAGAGGTATCATTTCCTTCCTCCTTGGCCTTCCTTATCTGAGATAGAGCAATCAGCTCATTAAATCTGGCCATGCTAAAATTGGGATCCATTTCTGGATCATATATTGGAGAGGGAGGTCTCTATGGACTTGAATCTTCTTTATGATTTTCTTCAGATTTCTGCTGTTGACTGCTTTGCTTCTTATATTGTTGTTTACTTCACTGAGAGCTGTACTACTGCATGCTGCTGCTGTAAGATGGTCTATTAGAATGAGAAGTTGTAGATCTTTGAACTTGTGGAACATTGCCTGCTGATCCTACTACATGAGGAGGAGGAGGATGACCTCTCCTATGCTGTGGTGGTGGAGAGTATCTCCTACTCTTCTTCCTTGCTTTTATTTTATTCTTTGAGTATCTCATCTAGTGAGGAGTGTCTGGAGTGAGAGTAATGTTGTGCAGGATGTAGTAGTGTGTATCAGCAGTAGGACAGGGTTTAGGAGCAACCCTGGATGGAGATTTTTTCTTGAGTTTTCTCTTCTTAGAGTTGGAATCTTCAGAGTCACCTGACTCATCATCATCATCATCAGATTCATCTGCAGGATTATTATACAGAGCATTAATCTGTTTAAGCATTACCTTGGAAAGTACAGGATGAGCCTGTGACTGTATGTTTGTATCCATTATTTCAGCCTGTGGCTGTTCAGCCATATACTCTTCTTCAGCCTGAGGCTGTACTTGAAGTTTTGGCTCTATAATTTCTGTGATAACTTGAGCCTGAATACTATCAGTCTCTGGTTCCATATCTTGAAACATGAATTCATCAAGATCATGCGTGGGGGATTCAAACCAGCCAAGAGTTGGAGGAGAAAAAGCCTTTGACTCTGGAGTAGGTATTTGCTCTATGATATTTTTTAACTGTAAAACTAGTCCTTAGTTGTTCCAATACTAGAGGACTTATTGGTTCTGTATAGTAGACTAAAGCTTTAGAGTAATTTCTATAAACTGGTAAATTGCTATTGTAAACTGTGTCAAAAGAATAGAGTAAAGAGGAAAGATCAACTGTGGGATTAAGAATAAAATCACCAACAGTGATTATCTCTGGAATTAAGAAATCTATTTCTTCCTCTGTATAAACTTGAATCATTTCTATGTATGTTGCTGGAATTATTGCAGGAACTTCTTCTTGAATTGCTAGAGCTTCTTCATAGAACATATCCCCCTGCCTGGATTCAGAGATGCCTGAACCTAGTCCCCCAGAAGAAGGGACAGTGGAGAAAGAAGCTAGCTGGGAAGAGAGTTTAGAGATGGAAGCAACAAGTGGGGCAACAACCTCATCTATGAGCTTCTTCAGAGTAGGAGAAATGAATTTTAGAAGATCATTTGCAATGTCAGAGAAGTCTAGATATAATTGATTAGGAATAGAGGGGGTATTGGTGGATTTATGACCACAATTGGAACAGATGAAGAAGCCTGGTGGGATGTCCGAAAGTTGGATGGGTGGTAATGTTAGTGGAACATTTGATGGAGGGATATCCTGAATAGGTAAATGATGTGGAGAATGTGGTGGAGATGGAGATGAAAGAAGTTGTACTTGATGAGTAGAAGTGTATGGAATATCATCAAGATATGATGGAAGAGGTGATAGAGGAGGTGGAGATGGTGTATCCTCAAGAATATGGATTGGTGATTGTGGTTGAGATGGTGAGGCATGAGGGATGGAAGTAGATGGTGTGTCTATAATGACTATGGATGGTTGTTGAATGTCTGTTGGAATGTTGGAGGTGGAGACATCAGGGAGTATAGTATCTTCATGAATTGGGGAATGTTATGGAGATGGTTGTTGAAGTGTAGTAACATCAACAAGGGGAGTTGATGAAGGAAATATTAAATGATGTTGAGATGGAGGTGGAGGAGAGTGAATATGAGGAGCATGAGCTTCTTCGGGGGTTGGTGAAGTGGCTATGGCAGCTCTGGTGCCCTCTGAAGCTATCCTGGAAGAGGAAGCCCTGGAAGGCTTGGTAATAACCCTCTCCCATCTGCCAAAGAGGGCAAAGGTAAGCCTCTTGGAGGCATTTATGAAAGTGGTCTTGGAGATTAACAATTCTGGAACCTTTGCCTGTAAGAATATTCCCAGAATTCTTCCAAAACTAACATCTTTCTTACTTATTTTCTTCTTAATCAAATCAAATACAATTTCACCCCAGTTTACTGATTTGTGATTAACCAGGGCACACATCAGAAGGAACTGGTGCCTGGTGATGTAGTCACGGGCTGAGTGTTTGCCCAAGATTATCTTCCCAACTATATCTGTCAAAAACTTGTATTCAGCAGACAAGTTCTTCTTCAGTAATTTATTAAGGTTTCCCTGGGAGTGACCCATGATAACTAGCATATCCTCAAACTCATTGCTAGATAATTCAAAATCATCTTCTCCATTTATAAAACCAAAAACTTCTGTTAGTATATAAGGGGTAAGATAAACATGTTGTCCAGAGATTGTTCCAGTAATGGAGGTTTGATCTAGAAAAGTTGCTGTGAATACCCATTCTTTAATTTCTTGCACTAGAAGTTTGATCCTTAATGTTATCAACTGTCTCAACTGCGGTGCCTCAAACAACTGAAGAATATTCTTGAATATTTGATTAGAGTGGCTGAAAGAATCGACGTCGATGTCAAACCCTGCGTCAAATTTCATGCAAGAAAGGGTCGCCGCCGAAATCGCAATGTCTGCAAAAACAAAAGATCAAGTGCACAAGAACTAGAAAGCGCGGGATGGAGTTTGATGAAAACCCTATTATATGTTTTCAGAAGATGATAGGGCAAACCCCGTCCAACGAAAAAAATTAAAAACTTCGAACTCAATTCGACGAAAAATCTCATAGAGCAATAAAAACATCGAACTAAGTTTGAAGAGGGGAAAACAGTTTGTCGTGCTCCGTCCGATGAAAAAAAAGCTGAAACAAATTCGTCGATCTCCGTTTGACGAACAGTTTCACAAAGGAAAGTTCGTCGATCTCCGTTTGACGAACACTCCACAAAGCATTCAGAGTTTGTCGAACTCCGTTCGATGAATCATGAATAAATCGTCGACCACAGACAGAAATTAAATTAAGCCGCCTCCATTGATCATACCTAGTTGATTTAGGAAGAACATATGTTTCTTTTCATCAAAAGGTTTGGTGAAAATATCTGCCCTTTGTACATCAGTAGAGATAAAAATAAGTTTAATTTTATTTTTGTCTACACAATCTCTAATGAAATGATGCTTTATTTCTAATGCTTTGTTCTGCTATAATGTACTGGATTTTGTGCAATTTAAATAACACTTGTGTTGTCATAATAGATAGTTGAATTATATAGGTTAAAACCGTAATCAAGGAGCTGATTTTGAATCCACAAAATTTGTGAACATCAACTGTCTGCTGCTATGTATTCTGTAACATTCCATTTCCAACTAGACCCCTAGGAGTGGTCTTGTCTATGACTAGGTCATGACAAACCCTAGGAAGCCAGAAATGGGCCAAGGGATAGGAGACAAAGTGTGGAAATCATCATGGTTTGCAAATAATAGAACTTTGAACAATGATTTAGGATGACCATGGGGCTACACCTTGACTCCAAGACCCTACCACAACACCCCCTAATACCTTGGGAGGCCCATTAGAGCCATAAGGACCCAATAGGGTCAATCAAAGAGACTCAGTTGACCAAGCTCAACCCTAACACAAAATAGGTCAAACTAGCCTACTTAGGTTCAATTGACCTACCCCTAGCCTAGAGGACCCCACCTATGCCCTCCTAACCCTAAAGTGAGGTCAATGGGTCACTAAGGACACATTGGGGTCAGCCCTAGAGGCCAAGTTGACCCAAGTCAACTCAAGCCCCTAATCTGGTCAAAGTGCCCTTACTAAGGGTAGGTGACCTCCAAAGTGTAAGGTAACCCTACATAACCCCACATAGGCCTTAGGGGAGGCCAATGGGTCACCAAGGACCAAATGGGGTCGACCGAAATGGTCAAATTGACCCAAGTCAACTCAACCCTAAAATAGGTCAAACTAGCTTAAATGACCTAACCAAGCCCAAGCCACTTGGGCTAAGCCCAACTTGAGTGGCCCATTAACTTAGGAGGCTGATATTTATGAGGGATGCCACCTAAATTTCGGAGGGGTGACTAGGAGAGAGAAAATGAGAGTTTTCTCCTTAATGGAGGAGAGAGAAAGAGGAAAAGAGAGAGAGGAGTTATGGAGGGAGGCCATGGGCCACTCCATTCATCTCTCCATTGTCCCCATTCCTCTCCCTTGCCTCTTGGGATGATTATGCTATCAATTCCAGCCAGCCAACACTAATGGGGGGAGCCCAACCACCATGGCCAACCAACCCTTCACCTCCCCTCCCATGAAAAATATAAATCCCCCTATGCAGCCCCCCATTCCAATTTCTGATCTTGCCATCACCTTTAGAACGTCCTTGACAGTCAAAATGACGTATTGGATAAAAGGTTTTGGTGGAGGATCGAGGATTCGGGCAAGCTCGCCGGAGTGGAAAAACGCCATGGCCGACCACCGCCGCCGCCGTCATCGAACCCCAAACTAGGTCCTCCTCTACCTCTTATTTTATGGGTAGATCTTAGGATCTTCGGAAGGAAGTTCATGCTCAACGGAGCCGGACCTATCTTGCGTTTTCATGAAAAACCATGAAAAATATATTTTCGGGTTCGCCGGAAACCGGCACCTCCGGCGGCCAAACCACCGCCGACCGATAGTCATCGCCTCGACGGAGGCGGTGGGGGTGGTGGCTGGCCAGGGAAGTGGCTGGGTGGCCGGTAATAGGCGGGAGAAAGCTACAGGTCATTAGGGAAAAACATTAGGGCGTTTTTCTTTACGGGCTCTGTTTGGAAGAAGGAGATGAACAGTAAAAGTATTATTATTTTTATAATGAATGTAATGATTTATTATTCCTTTTTAACACACTTATTGATTCTACCAAATGAAGCCCTTAGAGGCCGGTTTAGGAAAAATGGCCAGTCACAAAAGTTGTAGCCCTTCGAGTCTAGATTATGTTAAGATTGAGTTCAACTCGTTTGGGTAAGTGGTTTGACCGTAACACCCGTTTTAGTGGAGGCTGTACCTAGAGTGGGGCAGAAACTAAAATGAATGCCCACTCTTCGTCCCTTATCCAAATGACCTGAAATTTGGGCAGGGGGTTACACTAAGCCATACTTAGAGGCTTTCCAAAAATGGGAATTTTTGGAGATAGTTTGCTTAAGGTTTTTGTTATAATTTAATTAAGCTAGAGTAATTTATTTAAGTGGTCAAATGACCTACAAACCCTCCCAAATTTTGGTGAGTGGTCCCTGACTATAAAACCTAGCTCTGTACAAAATTCCAACTCATTTGGATAAGTTTTGGGTAGGAAATCACCTATTCTTATCTAGGCATTAATGAGGCATTTTTTGAGTAAAAAGTGCACTAAGGGTTTGGAACGGTCAAATCACCTCAACAGAGGCTGATATTTTGACCACTGACTTAGAAGGGTTATTATAACCTACTTGGAGAAAATTGGTGTGGTTTAGGGTTGATTTACCCTAGGGTTCAACCTCAAACCCTAAGGAAGGACTTTTGGGGGTTGTGAAGGACATGGGGGCAAATGCCCTTGTATGGTCTTGGAAACTCAGTAGAATTGAGTGTAATGTAACCTTAGTTATCTGGTAGGAACCTTAGAGGAGTTGGAGCAAGGTAGACACCTCAAAACCCTAACCCTAGTTTTAGGGTAGGAGAACAAATTTGAAGATTCAGCCACTAAACCTTCCCCAAAAGTTATGAAACTTGGGTAGAGTAGGTTTTAGGCCATCTAGAACCCCTGGTAATTTCTATAGAATTTTATGGATTTTATTCCTGGTATTTCATTTGTTAATTACCAAAAGGCCCAAAATGAAATTTGATTTTCTTATGGTTACTCTGTGCTTTTGAATCTAATGAAATTTGGTCAGAATATCTTAAAGGCCTAAGTGAACATCCCTGAGTTTTATTATAATTTTTACTTGAGTTTTTTTAGTACTTCTTCACAAGTTTTTGAAAGGGGCTTGATAGAATTAAATTAATTAATGATGATTTATCTGTTGAAAAATCATGAGACTTAGGTTTTGATGTTTCCAGGCCAAAAAGTATTTGTAGAAATTTATTTATAATTTTTTAGAGGTCTGTTTACAGAACTTCCTTCACAAGACCCTAATTTTGAGAATTAGATATTTAGTTAATTCTGGGAAGAATTCTTTCAAAAAAATTATGAAACTTTACTTGGAGGTTTTATGTACCCTTATAATCATCCTGAAATTTTTTCTGAAGTTTTGGAAGTATTTTTGTTGTACATCCCCTTTAAATGATTTATTATGGAATAAGTTTGAAATAAACTTTAAGGGCTTAAACCTTGCTGAAAAATTGGGAGATTCTGGATTTTTAGATGATTATTCATTTTGCATTTATCATAAATTTAGTGGAATTTTATCTTGCCTAAAACTTGTACTTCATGTTCAAAATAGGAACTTTTGGCTTTTAGAATAAATAAATAAATTATCGGTTAAATTATGAAAATTAGGAAATTATGGATTCAGGCTACAAATGCCAATATAGTCCTCCAATAATTATTATATGAACACTGGATGATCATTTGGTATACTTCCCATTTTACGGGTCATATGGCTTAAGTGGTCTGCATTTAGTAAAACTGCGGGAAATAAGTTGGATTATGAATTTGAGCACATGTGTTGGGTTGTTGGGTTGCTGGAAAGGATAAATAGAGTTCGATGCATCATTGGAAGATAAAGTGAGTAGGGTGTGTTTTGGCTAGGGTTTAGAGGCACTCGGCTCCGACAAAAGATCGTCCTCCCCGAGGTGAGGTGGAGTCAAACCACCTTAGGATTAGCCTATCATAACATGAGAAAGTAATGGGTAAGGGGATCAACCAATAACAAAAATAAGTACCTTGCGAAAGGGAACGCTGGGCGTAATCCCAACGTAGTTCCTAGTGCCCCTTGAGAGCCCTTCACAGGGAATACCGGGGGCAGTCCTGGGTTTACGTAAACTGTTTTAACAAGCTGAAAAGAGTAACTTAGTAATTAGGGTTGCACCGTTCACAAACACTGATAGCACCGGAAGATTGCTGGGAGCTTCGGCTTGGATTGTTAAAAGACGGACTTTGGGTCCGGGGAGCTTCGACTCGGATGGTTAAAAGACGGACTTGGGTCCGGGGAGCTTCGACTCGATTGTTTGAGACGTTTTTGTTCGGGGAGCTTCGGCTCGGTTTTTGATTACACTAAATTTGCATGTGCATAAAAGAAAGGAAAAATTTAAGGTGGTGGGTCTTCGGTATTGGAGGGTCGATGCACCGACGCCAATACATTGACTCGGCAAGTGTGGTTAGCACTTCGCCAATAGAAGTCCGGTGCGCCAGCCGACAAGAGTACGCAGGAGTCCGCTTCATGCACCAAGCGTTGAGGCGTACGATAGGTCTGACCAGTAGTGCTTTACTGGTTTATAGGTGGGCGAGGCCCAACCCACCGCTTCCGTCTGCCACTACGGAGGTATCCTGGGAGGTTACGACTCCAGAAAGGGGGAACTAAAGGTCTGTGTGCACAGAGTCGGGTGTGTGTGTGTTGCACTTGCATGTTCCATCATACCCACGTACATGTCATAGCATAATCGATTCATTCAACCCTGACACCTAAAGTATAAGTGGAATTGGACGCTTATACTTTAGGCCCTGCTAAACGACCCCTTGGTCTATAAGCTTGTGGGGGCAAGTTTATAAATTAAGGTCAATTTTGATATTTATATTTACTGCTGTTTGATAACTGACACCCCAACGTATAAATTGGTATGAGACTTTTTATACGATGGAAGCCTTGCAGAAGACCCCTTGGCTTATGTGTTCTCACATAAGTGAAAGTTACTTTTCATATTTCATCTTATTGTCATTATCTATTATAGAATTGCTAGTATAGGTCCGCTGCCATCTGTTTTGATTATTCTCTACCTTCAAGTCCTCCCCTTTCTTCCTCTCCGCTCAGTGCCTAGGAGCCATGGGGGAAGGGGTGGGGGATGATAGGACTTAGTCTTTTAGACTAACGGTTTTCGAACCGCATCATTTAGGGGATCGAGGAGCCCAGCATGGAGGAGCAGCCCCAGAGACAGGTGCGCTTGGAGGTGGGGCAGTCTAGCTCCGGGGTTCATATAGCCGGGACCATGAATCTCGACCTTGAGTAGTTTTTCTGCTTTTGCTTCCGCATGAGTGATTTTGTAGTGAGGATATGATGTACCGGGCTTAAGCCCGTATTTTAGCACTCTGATGTATTATTCTGTGGACACTCCCTTCGTGGAGATTTATTTACTATGATATGTGATTTCCTGTGGACTTCTAGACAGCATTTACCGTGTTTTTGCTACTTTTCTGTGATCGAATTTGGCCGGCAGAATCGGCGCTTTGTGGCGATGACCCTTCAGGGCGTGAAGGAGTCACCGCAAAACGGCGGTTCTAGGCCTAAGACCCCGGTCTTCAAAAAGAAAAAAAAGGGGTCTTACAAGTGGTATCAGAGGAGACCTCAATCAAAAAGTAGCAGTCCACAACCCTGGGTCACCCCCGCACGAGTTTAGTTTGGGGACAAACTAAGCAGCGGAAGCAGTGGTGTGCCCATAAGGGGAATCACATGCAAAGTCCACTTTTTCATTAATTCCACTTGTTCATCAGCTAGCAATTGGAATTCTTTTTTTTGTAGCCTGCGGCAAATCCTGCCCTCAGCAGGGAGCACCTCCGGCTGCGAAAATCTCATCTTATAATTCTCTAGTCAATGAGTTAGACTCAACCCACTAGGAGACATGACTAACCACGATAACTTATAGTATGCAGTAGTCTGAAATAGACTTTGGGTATGAACTTGGTTAAGCTAAGGAGATACCTAAAGAGAATAAAGAAGGAGTATAACACAAGAATGGCTACCTAAGCCATAAACTCAGGTAGCCCTACGGTCCCTATCAAGGATTACTCAAACCGGAAGTACTGCTTTAAGGAGAATTGAGACCAATAATCCATTAGCAGAATGGTAGAAGACACATAGTCTCAACCCTCATACCAGTAACAAGATTACCTGGAGACCACCACCACAACAAACACCGAAGGTCGGATAGGAATTCAAGTTCGGAAGAGAGCTAGTTGGGATTGGGAACATTTTTACCCGGGTAAGGTTGTCGTAAATATGACTCGGAGGGTTTAAAGTATGGAGTATATCAACAGATTCAGGTTGGAACCTCAAGTCAAAGATTGATGCCCTAGGGATTGTGCACACAGCTAGGATGGTTATAACATGGTAATATCAAAGATACTCAGCCCAAGGCAGGTAGAGGCTTATCTTTTGTTTATTGGGGGCTCATCTTTTGGGGGCGTGTCTTTTGTTTATTGGGCAAATTAGTTACTGACTTGGGGTTCCCTTAGATCTCATCTAGGAAAGTTTGCGTCGTAAATATAATGAAATGGACGTAAACCGTACTCGGTGCACCCGGGCATCACGAAGATGACTGCGGATTTGAAGAAGACTATGTACTGGCCTGGCATGAAGAAGGATATCACTCGGTTTGTGACCCACTGCGAAGCTTGCCAGCTAGTGAAGGCAGAGTGCAAAAACCCCGCGGGTTTGTTGCAACCACTCCCGGTACCAGAGTGGAAGTTCGAAGACATCGCGATGGACTTTATTCACGGACTTCCCCGATCACGAACAGGAAATGACTCGATTTGGGTCATCGTCGATCGGTTGACAAAAGTAGCCAAGTTCATTCCGATCAGGAAGGACGACGCTGTGTGAGTATTAGTACAGAGATTTGTGGAGCAGTTCGTTCGATATCACGGGGTGCCTAAGACGATCGTGTCGGATCGGGATGGCCGGTTCACTTCCAGGGAGTGGAGATCCGTGCAAGCTTACTTAGGCACGCGATTGACCTTCAACACTGCATTCCATCCCCAGACGGACGGGCAGAAAGAACGCACCAACCGGACGCTGGAAGATCTTTTGAGGTTATGCATTTTGGACCGCGGGGAACCGTGGGAGAAGCTCTTACCCCTGGTCGAGTTCTCCTATAACAACAGCTACCAGTCCAGCATCAGGATGGCGCCTTACGAAGCCTTGTATGGAAGGAAATGCCGGACCCCGCTTTCTTGGATTCAGGACGAAGATCCGAAGGTGTTGGGATCAGATTTTGTTGAAGACACCGAGGCTCAGGTGAGGCTGATCAGAGACAGGATGCTAGAGGCGCAGAGCAGACAGGCTAAGTACTATGACGCCAGACATCGTCAGGTGGAGTTTCAGGTGGGGGACCGAGTGTTTTTGAAGATCCGGCCCATGCATGGAGTCTCACGGGTGCGTGGTCGGAGGAAGAAGCTCAGCCCTAGGTATATGGGCCCTTACAGGATCCTGGAGCGGATCGGGCCCCTAGCCTACAAGCTGGAGTTGCCACAAGAGCTGGCAGCTCTGCACGACGTCTTCCACATTTCCTCGCTGAGGAGGGCTCTGCTATGCCCGGAGCAGCAGATTTTGACCACCGAAGGGCCGGTAGCTTCAGACCGGTCAGTTCGTTTGGAGCCGGTTAGGATCGACGACCGAGGAGTACAGGTCTTGCGTCGCAAGAAGGTCCCATTAGTCAAGGTCCTGTGGAGGAACCACGGCCAAGAGGAGCATACCTGGGAGCCGCAGGACCTGATGCGACAAAGATACCCAGAGCTGTTCAGTCAGGTATACCTCACAAACCCCTCAAGATGTTTAATTTATTTTCCTGCTTTAAACTAGTAAGGGCTGCTCTAGGCAGGTAGAGGCTTATCTTTTATTTATTGGGGGCTTATCTTTTATTTATTGGGGGCTTATCTTTTGTTTACTGGGATCTTGGCTCACCGATTAGGAGAAATGGGTATAGACTTAAGTTTCCCTCAAAACTTAATTTAGCAAACATGGTATCGTGATGAGATGTTACAAGTTTCTTTTCTTCGGTAGAAATTCCCGTATGCTTAACCTTGATTTCGGGGACAAAATCTTTGTTTTGTTTATTGGGATTTGTAACATCCCATTTCCAACTAGACCCCTAGGAGTGGTCTTGTCTATGACTAGGTCATGACAAACCCTAGGAAGCCAGAAATGGGCCAAGGGATAGGAGACAAAGTGTGGAAATCATCATGGTCTGCAAATAGTAGAACTCTGAACAATGGTTTAGGATGACCATGAGGCTACACCTTGACCCCAAGACCCTACCACAACACCCCCTAATACCTTGGGAGGCCCATTAGAGCCATAAGGACCCAATAGGGTCAATCAAAGAGACTCAGTTGACCAAGCTCAACCCTAATCCAAAATATGTCAAACTAGCCTACTTAGGGTCAATTGACCTACCCCTAGCCTAGAGGACCCCACCTATGCCCTCCTAACCCTAAAGTGAGGTCAATGGGTCACTAAGGACACATTGGGGTCAGCCCTAGAGGCCAAGTTGACCCAAGTCAACTCAAGCCCCTAATCTGGTCAAAGTGCCCTTACTAAGGGTAGGTGACCTCCAAAGTGAAAGGTAACCCTACATAACCCTACATAGGCCTTAGGGGAGGCCAATGGGTCACCAAGGACCCAATGGGGTCGACCGAAATAGTCAAATTGACCCAAGTCAACTCAACCCTAAAATAGGTCAAACTAGCCTAAATGACCTAACCAAGCCCAAGCCACTTGAGCTAAGCCCAACTTGAGTGGCCCATTAACTTTAGGAGGCTGATATTTATGAGGGATGCCACCTAAATTTCGGAGGGGTGATTAGGAGAGAGAAAATGAGAGTTTTCTCCTTAATTGAGGAGAGAGAAAGAGGAAAAGAGAGAGAGGAGTTATGGAGGGAGGCCATGGGCCACTCCATTCATCTCTCCATTGTCCCCATTCCTCTCCCTTGCCTCTTGGGATGATTATGCTATCAATTCCAGCCAGCCAACACTAATGGGGGGAGCCCAACCACCATGGCCAACCAACCCTTCACCTCCCCTCCCATGAAAAATATAAATCCCCCTATGCAGCCCCCCATTCCAATTTCTGATCTTGCCATCACCTTCAGAACGTCCTTGGCAGTCAAAATGATGTATTGGATCAAAGGTTTTGGTGGAGGATCGAGGATTCGGGCAAGCTCACCGGAGAGGAAAAACATCATGGCCGACCACCGCCGCCGCCGTCATTGAACCCCAAAATAGGTCCTCCTCTACCGCTTCTTTTATGGGTAGATCTTAGGATCTTAGGAAGGAAGTTCGTGCTCAACGGAGCCGGACCTATCTCGCGTTTTCATGAAAAACCATGAAAAATATATTTTCGGGTTCGTCGGAAACCGCCACCTCCGGCGGCCAAACCACCGCCGACCGATAGTCATCGCCTCGACGGAGGCCGTGGGGGTGGTGGCTGGCGAGGGAAGTGGCTGGGTGGCCGGTAATAGGTGGGAGAAGGCTACAGGTCATTAGGGCGTTTTTCTTTACGGGCTCTGTTTGGAAGAAGGAGATGAACAGTAAAAGTATTATTATTTTTATAATGAATATAATGATTTATTATTCCTTTTTAACACACTAATTGATTCTACCAAATGAAGCCCTTAGAGGCCGTTTTAGTAAAAATGGCCAGTCACAAAAGTTGTAGACCTTCGAGTCTAGATTATGTTAAAATTGAGTTCAACTCGTTTGGGTAAGTGGTTTGACCGCAGCACCCGTTTTAGTGGAGGTTGTACCTAGAGTGGGGCAGAAACTAAAATGAATGCCCACTCTTCATCCCTTGTTCAAATGACCTGAAATTTGGACAGGAGGTTACACTAAGCCATACTTAGAGGCTTTCCAAAAATGGGAATTTTTGGAGATAGTTTGCCTAAGGTTTTTGTTTTAATTTAATAAAGTTAGAGTAATTTATTTAAGTGGTCAAATGACCTCCAAACCCTCCCAAATTTGGTGAGTGGTCCCTGGCTATAAAACCTAGCTCTGTACAAAATTCCAACTCATTTGGATAAGTTTTGGGTAGGAAATCACCTATTCTTAACTAGGCATTAATGAGGCATTTTTTGAGTAAAAAGTGCACTAAGGGTTTGGAACGGTCAAATCACCTCAACAGAGGCTGATATTTTGACCACTGACTTAGAAGGGTTATTATAACGCACTTGGAGAAAAATGGTGTGGTTTAGGGTTGATTTACCCTAGGGTTCAACCTCAAACCCTAAGGAAGGACTTTTGGGGGTTGTGAAGGACATGGGGGCAAATGCCCTTGTATGGCCTTGGAAACCTAATAGAATTGAGGGTAATGTAACCTTAGTTCTCTGGTAGGAACCTTAGAGGAGTTGGAGCAAGGTAGACACCTCAAAACCATAACCCTAGTTTTAGGGTAGGAGCACAAATTTGAAGATTCAACCACTAAACCTTCCCCAAAAGTTATGAAACTTGGGTAGAGTAGGTTTTAGGCCATCTAGAACCCCTGGTAATTTCTATAGAATTTTATGGATTTTATTCCTGGTATTTCATTTGTTAATTACCAAAAGGCCCAAAATGAAGTTTGATTTTCTTATCGTTACTCTGTTCTTTTGAATCTAATGAAATTTGGTCAGAATATCTTAAAGGCCTAAGTGAACATCCTTGAGTTTTATTATAGTTTTTACTTGAGTTTTTTTTAGTACTTCCTTCACAAATTTTGGAAAGGGGCTTGATAGAATTAAATTAATTAATGATGATTTATCTATTGAAAAATCATGAGACTTAGGTCTTGATGTTTTCAGGCCAAAAAGTACTTGTAGAAATTTATTTATAATTTTTAGAGGTCTGTTTACAGAACTTCCTTCACAAGACCCTAATTTTGAGAATTGGATATTTAGTTAATTCTGGGAAGAATTCTTTCAAAAAAATTATGAAACTTTATGTTGGAACACCCTATTACTAATTTGGGTCAGGATCACTATGTCTCTAGGAATCTGTGTTTGACCTTCTGTATAGCTTAATAGGTCAATTAGAATTCAGTCTAAGGGTTAGAAGGCTAGGATTGGGAGCTGCTCTGAAGAACCAAGTTTTTCTGGAGACTAAGTCCAAATCGTCGAGCTCAGCACGACGTTTCGTCGAACTCCGGTCGACGATCGTCTAGCTCAACTATTGACAGATCGTCGAGCTCCATTCGACGATCGCTGAGCTCAACCCTCATAATATCGTCGAGCTCTGGTCGACGATCGCTGAGCTTAACTTCTCAATATCGTCGAACTCCATTCGACGATCGCTGAGCTCAGACCGACGATTTTGACTCTGCACTGGATCCTTATCTCTGAGCTCAGTTCGACGATCTTTGAGCTCAGATCGACGATTTCTTTGCTGCTTGCATTTTCCAATTCGCTGAGCTCAGCTCGACGATAGCAGAGCTCAGTTCGACGATTTCAGTTATCTTTCAGAATTCAAATTCAAATCAGATAGAAGTTATTCTGCATTTAATTCAGAAGATCTGCCAGCCATTTTCATTTACTTCTGGAGCAAGTTTCAAGGGATTTTTCAAAGAACAATTCAGTGGACTTTCCTTCAGAACAAATTATGCAATTAAGGCTGTAATCAATGCAGACCAACGGCTATCTTTGACAGAGTAATATCCTATTCAGACACAGAGAATAAAAGAAAATGTTTTTAGAGAATAGATAAGAACAGAAAGAGATTGACAAGAATAGGACACCTCTCAATATACAGAGACTCTGAAAAATATTCTGTCAACAAGAATTCAGAAGAACACTCATCATCAAGAGATCAAGCTTTCAAACATTCTTCAGATCTCTTCAGCTCTCAAGTGTTCAAGGCCAACATCATTTCAAGACTCCAGACAATCAACATTTCAGCTTGCTGAAATCATCTTCTGCTGGATATCTATTTTTGAAGGCCTATCACCCTCAGCAAAGCTCATCTTCCTGAAGATCAAGGACTCAGGGGGAGCTTTGAAATCAATCCACTTAGTCTTCTCAGTTGATTGAGAAAGAGAAGACTGCCATAACTCTCTCAACCCCCTCTCTGTAAAGGGATTTTCAAACTCCCTTCAAAAGTTTGAATCTGGTTTTTGAGCACCTTGTCAAAAGCTCATTGGTGGCAAGACACCTGATCAAAAAATCTGATTTGGTTTTTGAGCACCTTATCAAAAGCTCATTGGTGCCCAGGACACCTGATCAACTCATCCTGCAGTGGATTCCTACCTAGGGTGGTAGAAGAGTGGATGTACCCAAGTTGGGGAACCACTATATTTCCTTGTGTCATCTGGTTCTGCATGTTTTCTTTTTGTTTCTGGCCTCGATTTTCTTGTGCTTAATTTCTGCATAGCTTAGTTTTATTTCTGCTTCCTTGCTTACACTCATTACAACAATTGTTGTAAAGCTTTGCAAAAGTTTTTCTTTGTGTTTTAAAAAGCACCATATACTCTATTCACCCCCCCTCTAGAGTATATCTGATCTAGTTTCCCTTTCAATTGGTATCAGAGGGAGGTTGGTTAAACATACCATTCCTGATTGGTTGTACAGGCTAACACCTGAACCCCAAGATCCCAAACTAGATCCTTCTTTTGTATTTTAATATTAGATTTTGTTTGCACAACTCATGGCCCAAAACAAAGATTATGCAAGCACCAGACCTCCAGTGTGCAATCTGTCAAAGTTTGCACTTTGGAAAGCAAGGATTAAACTCTACATGAATTCTATTGACGAGGACATTTTTAATTCTATTTTGACAGTGTGTCCCAGACCCCCAGAAAGTACAAGCACAAATGCTGTTCCACCTCCATCAGGAACAGATGCTGACATCAAAAGGTGGAAGGTAGCTGATGCCAAGGCAATGAACATTCTAGCTCAGACAATGTCAGATGACATTTTTCAAAAGGTAGCTGAATGCAATTCAGCCAAGGAGGTTTGGGACAGGCTTTCAGAAATTGTCTCTGGCTCAGCTGATGAGAGAAAGGACAGAAGATCTCATCTCATCTCCCAATATGAGAACTTCAAGAAGGGAGAAACTGAGTCAGTGGGAGACATGTACAACAGACTGAGTCTAATTGTCAGTGAACTGAGGACATTAGACAAAGAGATCTCACTGACAGAACTTAATGACAAGATCCTAATGTGCTTCCCCAGCACTTGGGATTCAAGAATCTGGCCAATTAAAGATGCCAGAAGTCTGAATGAGATCACAACTGAAGCTTTGTTGGGTAAGCTCAAATCTTATGAGCTACTCATCAAGAACAGAGAGGAAGAACAGAAGGCTGCTTCACCAGCCACAAGGAAAGAGAAGACTATAGCATTTAAGGCAGCTGAGGATCTGCCTGAAGAAAAAGGTACATGCAATGATGAACTTCTCAGCCTGTTGGCCAAAAGATTCTACAAGATGGCCAGAAAGGACTTCAGAAGAAGATCATACAAGGAGCAAGACAAGCCAAGGTATGACAAGTCCATTGGCAATAACAAAGACATCATTTACTTTGGTTGCAGGAAACCAGGGCACATAGTTCCTGACTGTCCAGAGAATAAGAACAAGGACAGAAGGGACAGAAAAGAAAGAAGAAAGGAGAAGGACTCCAAAAGGAATGGAAATAGCAAACCTTCCTCCAGCAGAAATAAGCACACAAGAAAAGGATTTGTTGCTGAATCCTGGAGTGAGACTGAAGAGGAGTCAGAAGCCTCTTCCAGCTCAAGTGATGATGAGAATGATGCAGAGGAAAAGGAGTTCTGCATGATGGCAATTAATGCCTCACAACACAACTCAGAGGAAGAGGAGTCAGAGTCAGACTCAGAGACTCAACCTGAAGAAGATCAGGTAATCAGCTCTTTTGATTTTACTTCAGAAGATTTTAAACTTGAATTTAAAGCACTATGTTTAGACCTGCTAAAGTCTGAGAAAGAGATCATCTCTCTCAAAAATCAATTATCTGAACAAAGTGGTTTAAAATCAGAAAACCTCAAACTCTCTCAGGAGTTGGAGAACTATAGGGAACAGATAGCTTCACTGAAGAGTGAACTCTCTGAGGCCAAGAAGCTTGAAGAATCTCTCAATGGGAGAAGCATCAAGCTGATGGACATCACAAGCACAGTGAACTCAAGATTCAACAGTACACTGGGCTTGGGTGCCTCATCCAGCCAACCTATTGTTCTAACAACCCCTATCAAGTTCATTTCTGACAAGGGAAAGGGAGTTGTAGAGGTTGCCAGGAAAAATTCTGATCTGCCTCAGAAAACTAAAGTCCAGCACAAATCGTCGAACGGAGATCGACGATCGCCGAATGAAGATCGACGATCGACGAACGCAGCTCGACGATCTCAGGACAAATCGTCGAACGCTGATCGACGATCTAAGCCAAGATCGTCGAACGCTGGTCGACGATCCCATATACCTGACCTCAGCCATAGTCGACCGTCGAACGGAGCTCGACGATCTGACCCAAGATCGTCGAACTCAGCTCCACGATCGTCGAACAGAGGTCAGAGCTCTGGAAATTTTTTCAATGACAAGTCAAAATTGAATCCTGAGGGTTCTTCATCCCAAACCTTCAACCCTTATACTGAATGGATTTTACCTCCAAGGAGATATCATCCTGAAGGATATAAGAGTCAGCCAGGGATGTCTTTCATTTCTGAATTTAAAGGGTATCAACCTAGGCCCAAGGTAAACTGGGTCAAAAACAAGTGAATTGCTTTATGTGCAGGTGAAGACCTATCCAACATCTAACCAGCAATGGTATTTGGATAGTGGGTGCTCTAAGCACATGACAGGGAACAAGGACAACCTAAATTCCTTTAGAGCCAAGCTTGGACCCAAAGTTATCTTTGGTGACTCCAACTTTGGACAAACTAAAGGATATGGAGCAGTCCAGATTGGTTCTGTAACCTTCAAGAAGGTAGCATATGTGGAAGGACTGAAGCACAACCTAATCAGCATCAGTCAGCTATGTGATGAAGGCTACCAGGTGACCTTCAGCAAAACCTTATGCAAAATCAAGTCAGAGAACAACACAACTGTGTTGACAGGTAAAAGGAAAGGTAACATCTACCTAGTAGATTTTCTTTCAACTTCTATAGATATCTGTTTATTCAATTCAGTTTGTAGACCAAATGTTTTATGGCATAAGAGATTAGGACACCTAAACCTTAGAACTATTGCTAGGCTCTCCAAGGACAACCTTGTTAGAGGACTACCTTCTGGCCCCTACAAGAAGGAAGGACTCTGCAAGGCTTGTCAATTAGGCAAGCAAACTAAGAACAGTTTTAAGTCACTTAATAAGAGTGATTCACCTAGGATATTGTATCTGTTACACATGGATCTATTTGGACCCATCACAGTACAAAGCCTAGGAGGGAAATCCTACACTTTAGTGATTGTAGATGACTTCTCTAGATTCACTTGGGTGTTCTTTCTAAGGAAGAAGTCTGATAACTTTAAGTGTCTGACAGAGTTTCTCAAATGTATAAAGATTGAGTTCAATACTCACATTGCCCTGATCAGAAGTGATCATGGGACAGAGTTTGATTCTCTTCTTATGCAAGAGTTCTGTCAGAGTGATTGGATCAGACATACTTTCTCAGCTCCTAGAACTCCTCAACAAAATGAGGTAGCTGAAAGGAAAAATAGAACCCTTATTGAATCTGCCACTACATTGTTGTCAGATGCTCATCTACCTCTATCCTTTTGGGCAGAGGCAGTGAACACCTCCAACTATGTGCTGAACAGAAGTCTGATACATAAACTGAAGGGAAAGACTCCCTATGAATTACTCAAAGGGAAGAAACCTAAAGTTGACTATTTCAAAATTTTTGGTTGCATTTGCTATATTCACAATAATGATAAGAAACATCTAGCAAAATTTCAAGCCAAAGCTGATGAAGGAGTGTTTCTGGGATACTCCATGATCAGCAAGGCCTATAGGGTTTATAATAAATCATCATTGAAAATTGAGGAATCTGTTCATGTTTCTTTTGATGAAACTAACATGTCTTTCAAGGAGAAGATTTCATCTACCATAGAACCTTTGCAGGAACACTCTCTAGTTGAAGATATGAACAAGCTACAGGTTGCTCAAGAGGATGAAAGCAGTGAAGATGAAAGCAATGCTCAACATATTGAAGCACAACCTGAAGAGCCAGTTGTTGTACCACAAGAGGAAACAACAACACAGGTTGGTGAACAATCAACACCCCCGGTTGATTTAGTAACATCAAGAGACCATCCAATTTCCCAGATAATTGGAGACATCTCAGCTGGTGTGCAAACCAGAAATCAGGTCAACCAAAACCTGTTGCACACCTGCTTCCTTTTTCAAATTGAACCTCAGTCCATTCAAGATGCAGAGCAAGATCCACACTGGATCATTGCCATGCAAGAGGAGTTGCATCAATTTGAGAGGAACAAAGTATGGGAACTAGTGCCCAAGCCTAAGGATCATTCCATTGTTGGAACAAAATGGGTATTCAGAAACAAACTGGATGATCAAAGAGTAATAATAAGGAACAAGGCAAGGCTAGTTGCCCAAGGATATTCTCAAGAAGAAGGAATTGACTACGACCAGACCTTTGCACCTGTTGCAAGATTAGAAGCCATCAGGATATTTTTAGCTTATGCAGCTCACAAGGGCTTCAAGATTTATCAGATGGATGTCAAGAGTGCCTTCTTAAATGGAGACATCAAAGAGGAAGTCTATGTCAGACAACCTCCAGGTTTTATCTCTCCAACTCATCCTGATTTTGTTTTTAGATTAAATAAAGCATTATATGGTCTCAAGCAAGCTCCTAGAGCATGGTATGAGACCCTAGCATGCTTTCTCTTGGAAAATGGTTTTATAAGGGGTAGAGTAGACCAAACCCTTTTTATTAGAACCCATAAGTCCCATACCCTACTAGTACAAATCTATGTAGACGATATCATTTTTGGTTCTACTGACTCAAAATTGTGTAGAAGGTTTTCTAACCTAATGCATTCTAAATTTGAGATGAGTAGCATGGGTGAGCTATCCTTCTTCCTAGGATTGCAAGTCAAACAACATGCTGAAGGCATCTTTATTTCTCAAACCAAATATGCTCATGAGCTGGTTAAGAAATTTGGCATGTCTGAGGCATCTTGTATGAAAACACCCATGCCTACCAATGCTGTACTGGATGCTGATGAACATGGGAAACCTGTTGATCAGACAACATATAGGGCAATGATTGGCTCTTTACTGTATCTTACAGCTAGTAGACCAGATATAATGTTTTCTACATGTATATGTGCTAGATTCCAAGTTATCCCTAGAGAGTCACACCTCACATTAGTAAAGAGGATTCTTAGGTATGTTAAAAGTTGTCCAAATCTAGGTCTCTGGTATCCAAAAGATTTAGCATTTGAGTTAACTGGATTCTCTGATGCTGATTATGCTGGATGCAGAATTGACAGGAAAAGCACCAGTGGAACTTGTCAGTTCCTTGGTGATAGACTTGTCTCTTGGTTTTGCAAGAAACAAACATCTGTGTCAACTTCAACTGCTGAAGCTGAATATATGGCTGCAGGCAGTTGTTGTTCACAAATACTGTGGATTCAAAACCAACTCCTACACTATGGTTACAACTTAGAAAAGTCAAAAATCTTTTGTGACAATACAAGTGCTATCTCCATAGCTCAAAATCCAGTCCTCCATAGTAGGACAAAACACATAGAGATTAAGCATCATTTCTTAAGGGACAATGTTGAAAAGAATAAAATTGAACTGCAATATATCCCAACTGATTTACAAAGGGGAGATATTTTCACCAAGCCTTTGGATGAAAAGAAACACACCTTCTTCCTAAATCAGTTAGGAATGTTAGATGGAGGAAGTCTTAAATAATCCCCAAGATTATGAAAGCTAAAAATGGACCAAGACTAGGCAAAATTCTGATTTTTCTTAGTATTTAGGATTTTCTGATCTCTGAACTGCGCTCGATGATTGCCCCAAAGATCGTCGAACGGAGATCGACGATTTCCAGAATCGTCGAACTGAGTTCAGCGCCCCTCAGACAGCATGAACTGTCTCCTTCGGTCAACGATCGTCGAACGGCGCTCGACGATTTTGTTCACTGAACGATCATCGAACGGAGCTCGACGCCTTTCCAGATCGTCGAACGGAGATCGACGATTTTGGAGTCTCTTCAGATTCCTTTAGAAGCCTCGATCGTCGAACTGAGTTCAACGATCTTTCCATTTCTGCGTCGAACCCTAATATAAAACTCATTTTTCGCCGTCGTTCTCTCTTGCGCTTTCAATTTCTCTGCAAGAATTTTCTTCCCTCCAAATAGTTTTACACTTGGTCGTTTTGTCTGTTGATTTTTGCAGGTACAATGGCCGTCTCAGTTGCTGTACTCGCCGCAATGAAATTTGATGCGGGTTTTGACATTGATCTAGACTCCTTCAACACAACTGATCAAGTCTTCCAGGACATCCTCAGTTTATTCAAAGATCAGCATTTATCTGCCCTTATGACAACAAGAATCAAACTTGCCTCTGATGAAATCAAAGAATGGGTATATACTGCACACAACCTTGACAACAACACCATTGTTGGATCCATTGGTGGCACCCAGGTACCTCTGACCCCAACAGTCCTCACAGAGGTTTTTGGTTTAAGGAATGGTGAAGACTCTGCTGAACTTTCTGGAGAAGAATTCTCTGATATTCTTGCCAGGATGGGTCATCCTGAGGGGAACCCTAGCAAGTTGTTTAAGAGGAACCTGTCAGTGGAATACAGGTTTCTGGCAGATGTTGTAGGCAAGGTTCTGTTGGCCAAACATTCTGCCCATGACACCATCTCCAGATATCAGCTCTGCCTCATGGGAGCTCTGGTGGATAGGAAAAGCTTGAACTGGGGAGAAGTCTTTTTTGATCTGTTGAAGAAAAAGATAAACAAAACCTTTGTGAATTATGGAAGAATTCTGGGAATCTTCCTTCTGGCTAAGTGCCCTACCCTGCTAGTCTCCTCTGGAGTGCACATCAATGCCTCCAAGAGACTCACCTGTGCCCTATTTGGGAAATGGGACAGGCAGATCATCAAGCCCAGCAGGCCCTCTCCATCTGCCCCTTCAGGCACCAGGACTCTAAGAGTCACTCCCCCCAGGTCTCTGCCCCTGCAGAAGACCTGCCTGCTGCTAGTGCTGCTTCTCCTCCTCCTCCAAGTCCAACCCTACCCATTCCATCTACCATTCCAGCCTCATCCACCATTACAATTTCCAGCCCATCTCCAACCTCTATTCCATCTCCAGCAACCCTCTCATCTCCACCAGCAGACCACTTCCATCCCCTATTCTCTTATCCCCCACCAGATGTCACCTCATCCCCATCCCTTCCATCCTTCACACTTCTGGATGAATCCTACATGGATGATTCCCCCTCCTCTCCTCCAGATTTACCATCCTCTTCCACCTCTTTCCAAGACCTTCTCCAACACATTATTGCCCAACCCACATTCACTCCATCCATATCCATCCCATTATCCTCCATCTCCACCATCCCCTCTCCTGAGCCATTCATTCCACCCTTCAGCCCTCCTCCTCCAGCTCCATCAGCCATCCCTGTACCCTCTACCTCTGCTCCTCTTCTTGAGCAAGTAGATCTCCCAGCCTTGGCTGACCAGTTGTATGAGCTCCTTGCACCCAGGCTCTCTCTTCTCATGGAGGCCTCTTTAGCTCCTCTACAACAGTCAGTGGCAGCTCTCTCTGCCAGGCTTTCCTCCTTACTTACTCCTCAAGCAGCACCCCCAGCAGTGTGCCTTGATACAGCTGTATCTGTATCCAGGCAGGGGGAGATGCCCTATGAAGCCAGCCTTCATGCTGCTGTTGCTGCTGCTTCTGCTGCTACTGATGCTGTTTCTGTGTCTGCTTCTGCTACTGCTGCTGCTCCTGCATCTGTTGCCTCTGCTACTCCAGTCCTAGCAATAGACCTAAGGTCTTTGCTATCTACATTTGATACTGCATTCTACTGCTGCCTCCCAGAGCCCAATGCTGTCCAGCCCTCTGAAGATCTGTCCAAGGCTCTGGTGCCCTTCTCATGCTGTGACCCCAGTATAAGTTCTGCTTTTATTCATTCAGTGACTGCTGCTTCTGATGATGTTACTGCTGCTGCTGATGAAGAAAAGGCTGTATCTGCCTCTGAAATTATCCCTGCTGCTGAAGACATTGTTTCTGTTGAGCCCTTTTCCCAGGATTCTCTGATGACAGAGGCTGCTGTTTTTGAGCCTGCTGTAGATGTTGTTGTTGTATCTGAGCCTGCTGCTGCCAAAATTCCTGAAATAATCACTGTTGCCTCTACTGCTGCTCCAGTACCTGTTGTTATATCTGCTGATGCTTCTGTATCTGTTGCCCCATCTGCTGCTGTTCCTGTTGCTGCCCCTTCTGCTTCTGCCCCATCAGCTGCTGTTCATCTGAAAGAAACATTGATGAAGAAGATTGATGCTTTATATGATGCACAGAGTTCTGAATCTGAGGATTATAACACTGCTTCTGATGATTCATCTGCCACCATTGCAAAGAAAAGGAAAGCAAGAAGTAAGGCATTGAAGAGGGTTCCTCCTGCCAAAGTTAGAGATAATAATGATGTTCCTTACTATATTCTGCACAACTGCCCAATCTCTGAGCATTGGATGCAGTTCTATAAGAACCAGCTAAAGGCTATGAAGAAGAAGAGGAAGTATGAGAAAGATTCCACTCAGTTCAAGCACCCTCATCCTCCTCCACCACCTCCACCTGATGCAGGTGCAGGTGGCAGCTCTGCAAGTTCAGGCCCTGCTAGAAGCCAGGCTCCCTACCAACCTCATGCTAGAACTTATCAAAGGGAAAGCCAGTCTAGGGGCTCTTACTCTAGAAGGGGAGGATATAGGGGAAACCAAAGAGAGACTCAGGTTTACTCCAAAGGGCATTCCAGGCAGCATCCTTACTCTAGGGGAGGACATGTTCCTTCTGACACATCTTCTGGTCCTTTCCCCTATAAGCTCAAAGATACTGTGACTGCCAGGACTCATCAAGATACTTCTTCCAACAGGTATGAGCTACCTGTTCCATTTGAGGACCCTGAGAAGAATCCTATGGCTTGGACTGCTAGAATGAAAGAGCTGGCTGCTTTAGATCAAATCAAGAAAGCCAAAGAGAAAGGCCTAGACACTTCCAACATCTCCATAATGTCAGAACAAAGACAGAAAGAACTAGAAAGATATGCTTCCAGCAAATTTTTTGATGCAGACAGGTACATGGAATTGCATCCAGCTGCAGTGGTTCCCAGGACATCAAAGCAAATTTATTTGGGTGCAGCTGATGATATCAGATCCAAACAACAAGCTTTAGATCCTAACAGAGAAATTAAAATGGTAAAAGGCAAAGAAAAGGAATAACTCTGTAAGGTGATAACTCTTGGTTTTTCTGACTGCCTTCTGGATATCATGTCTATATATATCTCTGTGATGGTTCTGTGATGTCTAGCTGCTGTTGTTTTTATGTTTTTCTAACTGTATGATATTGTTTGTTTTTCCTATGTCTGTAAATAGTTTTCCTAACCCAAATAGGGGGAGATTGTTGGAACACCCTATTACTAATTTGGGTCAGGATCACTATGTCTCTAGGAATCTGTGTTTGACCTTCTGTATAGCTTAATAGGTCAATTAGAATTGAGTCTAAGGGTTAGAAGGCTAGGATTGGGAGCTGCTCTGAAGAACCAAGTTTTTTTGGAGACTAAGTCCAAATCGTCGAGCTCAGCACGACGTTTCGTCGAACTCCGGTCGACGATCGTCTAGCTCAACTATTGACAGATCGTCGAGCTCCATTCAACGATCGCTGAGCTCAACCCTCATAATATCGTCGAGCTCTGGTCGACGATCGCTGAGCTCAACTTCTCAATATCGTCGAACTCCATTCGACGATCGCTGAGCTCAGGCCGACGATTTTGACTCTGCACTGGATCCTTATCTCTGAGCTCAGTTCGACGATCTTTGAGCTCAGATCGACGATTTCTTTGCTGCTTGCATTTTCCAATTCGCTGAGCTCAGCTCGACGATAGCAGAGCTCAGTTCGACGATTTCAGTTATCTTTCAGAATTCAAATTCAAATCAGATAGAAGTTATTCTGCATTTAATTCAGAAGATCTGCCAGCCATTTTCATTTACTTCTGGAGCAAGTTTCAAGGGATTTTTCAAGGAACAATTCAGTGGACTTTCCTTCAGAACAAATTATGCAATTAAGGCTGTAATCAATGCAGACCAACGACTATCTTTGACAGAGTAATATCCTATTCAGACACAGAGAATAAAAGAAAATGTTTTTAGAGAATAGATAAGAACAGAAAGAGATTGACAAGAATAGGACACCTCTCAATATACAGAGACTCTGAAAAATATTCTGTCAACAAGAATTCAGAAGAACACTCATCATCAAGAGATCAAGCTTTCAAACATTCTTCAGATCTCTTCAGCTCTCAAGTGTTCAAGGCCAACATCATTTCAAGACTCCAGACAATCAACATTTCAGCTTACTGAAATCATCTTCTGCTGGAGATCTATTTTTGAAGGCCTATCACCCTCAGCAAAGCTCATCTTCCTGAAGATCAAGGACTCAGGGGGAGCTTTGAAATCAATCCACTTAGTCTTCTCAGTTGATTGAGAAAGAGAAGACTGCCATAACTCTCTCAACCCCCTCTCTGTAAAGGGATTTTCAAACTCCCTTCAAAAGTTTGAATCTGGTTTTTGAGCACCTTGTCAAAAGCTCATTGGTGGCAAGACACCTGATCAAAAAATCTGATTTGGTTTTTGAGCACCTTATCAAAAGCTCATTGGTGCCCAGGACACCTGATCAACTCATCCTGCAGTGGATTCCTACCTAGGGTGGTAGAAGAGTGGATGTACCCAAGTTCGGGAACCACTATATTTCCTTGTGTCATCTGGTTCTGCATGTTTTCTTTTTGTTTCTGGCCTCGATTTTCTTGTGCTTAATTTCTGCATAGCTTAGTTTTATTTCTGCTTCCCTGCTTACACTCATTACAACAATTGTTTTAAAGCTTTGCAAAAGTTTTTCTTTGTGTTTTAAAAAGCACCATATACTCTATTCACCCCCCCTCTAGAGTATATCTGATCTAGTTTCCCTTTCACTTTACTTGGAGGTTTTATGTACCCTTATAATCATCCTGGAATTTTCTCTGAATTTTTGGAAGTATTTTTGTTGTACATCCCCTTTAAATAATTTATTATGGAATAATTTTGAAATAAATTTAAGGGCTTAAACCTTGTTGAAAAATTGGGAGATTCTGGATTTTTAGATGATTATTCATTTTGCATTTATCATAAATTTAGTGGAATTTTATTTTCCCTAAAACTTGTACTTCATGTTCAAACTTGGAACTTTTCACTTTTAGAATAAATAAATAAATTATCGGTTAAATTATGAAAATTAGTAAATTATGGATTCAGGCTACAAATGCCAATATAGTCCTCCAATAATTATTATATGAACATTGGATGATCATTTGGTATACTTCCCATTTTACGGGTCATATGACTTAAGTGGTCTGCATTTAGTAAAACTGCGGGAAATAAGTTGGATTATGAATTTGAGCACATGTGTTGGGTTGCTGGAAAGGATAAATAGAGTTAGATGCATCATTGGAAGATAAAGTGAGTAGGGTGTGTTTTGGCTAGTGTTTAGAGGCACTCGGGTCCGACGAAAGATCATCCTCCCCGAGGTGAGGTGGAGTCAAACCACCTTAGGATTAGCCTATCGTAACATGAGAAAGTAATGGGTAAGGAGATCAACCAATAACAAAAATAAGTACCTTGCGAAAGGGAACGCTGGGCGTAATCCCAACATAGTTCCTAGTGCCCCTTGAGAGCCCTTCACAGGGAATACCGGGGCAGTCCTGTGCTAACGTAAACCGTTTTAACAAGCTGAAAGGAGTAACTTAGTAATTAGGGTTGCACCGTTTACAAACACTGATAGCACCGGAAGATAGCTGGGAGCTTCGGCTCGGATGGTTAAAAGACGGACTTTGGGTCCGGGGAGCTTCAGCTCGGATGGTTAAAAGACGGACTTGGGTCCGGGGAGCTTCGGCTCGATTGTTTGAGAGAGACGTTTTGGTCCGGGGTACTTCGGCTCGGTTTTTGATTACGCTAAATTTATATGTGCATAAAAGAAAGGAAAAATTTACGGTGGTTGGTCTTCGGTATTGGAGGGTCGATGCACCGACGCCAATACGTTGACTCGGCAAGTGTGGTTAGCACTTCGCCAACAGAAGTCCGGTGCGCCAGCCGGCAAGAGTATGCAGGAGTCCGCTTCGTGCACCAAGCATTGAGGCATACGATAGGTCTGACCGGTAGTGCTTTACTGGTTTAGAGGTGGGCGAGGCCCAACCCACCGCTTCCGTCTGCCACTACGGAGGTATCCTGGGAGGTTACGACTCCAGAAAGGGGGAACTAAAGGTCTGTGTGCACAGAGTTGTGTGTGTGTTGCACTTGCATGTTCCATCATACCCACGTGCATGTCATAGCATAATCGATTCATTCAACCCTGACACCTAAAGTGTAAGTGGAATGTGACGCTTATACTTTAGGCCCTGCTAAACGACCCCTTAGTCTATAAGCTTGTGTGGGCAAGTTTATAAATTAAGGTCAATTTTGATATTTATATTTACTGCTGTTTGATAATCGAGACACCAACGTATAAATTGGTATGAGACTTTTTATACGATGGGAGCCTTGCAGAAGACCCCTTGGCTTATGTGTTCTCACATAAGTGAAGGTTACTTTTCATATTTCATTTTATTGTCATTATCTATTATAGAATTGCTAGTATAGGTCCGCTGCCATCTGTTTTGATTATTCTCTACCTTCAAGTCCTCCCCTTTCTTCCTCTCCGCTCGGTGCCTAGGAGCCGTGGGGGAAGGGGTGGGGGATGATAGGACTTAGTCTTTTAGACTAACTATTTTCGAACCGCATCATTTAGGGGATCGAGGAGCCCAGCATGGAGGAGCAGCCCCAGAGACCGGTGCGCTTGGAGGTGGGGCAGTCTAGCTCCGGGGTTCATACAGCCGGGACCGTGAGTCTCGACCTTGAGTAGTTTTTCTGCTTTTGCTTCCGCATGAGTGATTTTGTAGTGAGGATATGATGTACCGGGCTTAAGCCCGTATTTTAGCACTCTGATGTATTATTCTGTGGACACTCCCTTCGTGGAGATTTATTTACTATGATATGTGATTTCCTGTGGACTGCTAGACAGCATTTACCGTGTTTTTGCTACTTTTCTGTGATCGAATTTGGTCGGCAGAATCGGCGCTTTGTGGCGATGACCCTTCAGGGCGTGAAGGAGTCACCGCAAAACGGCGGTTCTGGGCCTAAGACCCTGGTGTTCAAAAAGAAAAAAAAGGGGTCTTACATATTCAACTTCAGCAGTTGATGTTGACACAGAAGTTTGCTTTTTACAAAACCAGGACACAAGCCTATCACCAAGGAACTGGCAAGTTCCTGACGTACTTTTCCTGTCCACTCTACATCCAGCAAAGTTAGCATCTGAAAATCCAGATAAATCAAATTCTAACTCAGCAGGATGCCAGAGACCTAGATTAGGACAACGATTTATATATCTTAAAATCCTTTTTAATAAAATAAGATGAGATTCTTTAGGATTTACCTGAAATCTACACAAATGCAAGTAGCAAACATGATATCTGGCATACTAGCTGTAAGATACAATAAGGACCCAACAATAGCCCTATATGTTCTCTGATCAACTGGTTTGTCCTGTTCATCAGAATCAACTACAACATTGGATGGCATGAGTGTTTTCTTGGCTATTGCATCAGTCATCTCAAATCTTTTGAGTAGCTTTTTAGCATATTTTGACTGGGATATAAATATGCCATCAGGGGATTGCTTCACTTGAAGACCAAGGAAGTAGGATAGTTTACCTATACTACTCATTTCAAACTTTGAATGCATCAGATCAGAAAACCTTTTGCAAAGTTTGGAATCAATAGAGCCAAATATTATATCATCTACATAGATTTGGACTAGCAAAATTTTTGATTTATGATGTCTAATGAATAATGTTCTATCTACAATGTCTCTAATAAACTTATGCTCTAAAATAAAGGTAATTAAGGTTTCATACCAAGCACTTGGAGCTTGCTTTAAACCATAAAGAGTTTTATGCAGTTTAAAAACATAAGATGAATAAGTTGAAGAGATAAAATCTGGAGGTTGTTCAACATAAAATTCCTCTTTTAATTCTCCATTGAGAAATGCACTCTTGACATCCATTTGATAGACCTTAAACTTCTGGTAAGTAGCATATGCAAGAAATATCCTTATGGCTTCAAGTCTTGCAATAGGAGCAAATGTTTGATCATAGTCAATGCCTTCTTCCTGAGAATATCCTTGGGCTACCAATCTTGCGTTGTTCCTTATAATTGATCCTTGTGCATCCAATTTATTCCTAAAAACCCATTTATTCTAATGACTGGATAGTCTTTGGGTCTTGGAACTAAATCTCAAACTCTGCACCTCTCAAATTGCTTGAGCTCCTTTTGCATTGCAATAATCCAGTGGGGATCTTTCTCTGCATCTTTTATGGATTGGGGCTCAAGTTGAGAAATGAAGCAAGCATGCATCAAGTCTTGGTTGAGTTGATGCCTTATTTGTACACCAATTGATATGTCTCCAATCACTTGAGATATGGGATGATCTCTAAGTGTGATAAGATTAACAGGAGGAGTTGGTTGATCAATAGCTTGTTGGATTAATTCCTCTTGTGTAATTATGTTTGTTGTTGTTTGTTCAACTGCTTCAACTATTTCTTCTTCAATTTCTTCATCAATCTGTGGAGAAGGATACAATATAACCTCTTGGGTAAGGTTTAAATCATCCAACTTCTCGCACGGATGGGTACCTGCAATAAGTCTATGGTAGAAGAATCCTTCTTCTTATAAAATATATTAGCTTCATCAAAAGAAATATGTACAGTTTTTTCTATTTTTAGTGTTGACTTATTAAATGCCCTATAAGCTTTACTGATTTGGGAAATATTCAAGGAAAATCCCGCTGCAGCCTTTGCTTCAAACTTTCTAAGATGTTTTTTATTATTATTATGAATGTAACATTTGCAGCCAAAAACTTTAAAGTAGTCTACTTTAGGTTGCTTCCGTTTAAGTAATTCATATGAGGTCTTATCCTTTAGTTTATGAATTGAACTTCTGTTAAGTATATAATTTGCTGTGCTCACAGCCTCTGTCCAAAAGGATAGGGGCAAATAAGCATCTGCAAGCAATGTCCTAGCAGATATAATAAGGATTCTATTTTTCCTTTCTACTACCCCATTTTTTTGAGGAGTTCTAGGAACAGAAAAACAATACATGATACCTTCCTTCTCGTAGAATTCTTGCATGCAAAGAGATTCAAACTCTGTGTCATGATCACTTCTGATCAAAGCAACCTGAGTAGAGTACTCAATATGTATGCTCTTAAGAAAATCTGTAAGAACTTTAAAATTATTTGACTTGTTTCTCATAAAGAGCACCCAAGTGAATCTAGAGAAGTCATCAATAATAACTAAAGTGTATGACTTTCCACCCAAACTTTGTACAGCAATAGGGCCAAAAAGGTCCATGTGTAGCAAGTACAAAATTTTGGGTGAATCCCTTTTATTAATAGATTTAAAAATGTTTTAAGTTTATTTGCTTAATTGACAAGCCCTATAGAGTCCTTCCTTCTTGTAAGAATCAAAAGACAGTCCTCTAAGAAGGTTGTCCCTAGATAGTTTAGCAATATTCCTAAAGTTTACATGACCTAGCCTCTTATGCCATAAATCATTAGTAGAGCTAATTTGATTAAATAAACAAATTTATGTACTAGCTGATTTGAAATTTACTACATAAATATTTCCTTGTCTAATTCCTTTTAAAATAATTTTGTTTTTATCAGAAGTAATGATACAAGAAGACTGATTAAATGATACATGATAACCTTCATCACATATCTGGCTTATGGATATAAGGTTATGCTTGAGACCACTGACATATGCTACCTTCCTGAAGGTAACAGCCCCAACTTTGACATTTTCATAACCTTCTGTCTGTCCACAGTTGGAGTCTCCAAAAATCACCTTTGGTCCAAGCTTAGCTCTGAAATCAGTCAGGTTGCCTTTACATCCTGTCATATATTTTGAATAGCCACTATACATATACCACTGTTGCACTGTGATCGGATAGTTCTTCACCTGTACAAAATAAGATTAGTTATTCTTGACCAAGGTGACCTTGGGTACTTGATTTCTTTCAAATTTATAACTTGAAATGTAAGAGAATTCAGGCTGATCCTTGTAACCAAGTGGATGATATCTCCTAGGAGGAATAATCCATTGGTTAAAAGGATTGGTAAAGGTTTTAGTTTTCTTAAAGTTCTAAAAATAATTCAGGTTTATGTTATAATGAACTGGGTTCGACGAATTATAATAGGTTCGTCGATCTGCGTTCGAGAAATTGGGATGAGTTCGTCGAACTTCGTCCATAGAATGAAAATGTTCATTCTCTGAACCCCATGTTCGTCGATCGCGGTTCGACGAATCATATTGAGTTCGTCGAGCGCAGTTAGACGAATAATTATATCTAAAATCTGCGTTCATAGTTCGTCGATCTGAGTCCGACGAACTACATTCATTTCGTCGAGCTTGGTTCGACGAAATATGTTGAACATTATTTTTGTTAACATTTTTCTTTTTCTTGGGTTGATTCTTTTGTGAAATTTTAGCAGCTGCATCTGTATCATCTACCTTTTCTTTGCCTTTTGTAGAAACAAATTTAATGGGGGTAGATAATATATTTTTCTGTAAGATAGGAGGCTGATTAGATGAAGCTCCCAAGCCTAGCTTTCCATTAAGCCTGACATTCACTGTGCTTGTGATGTCCATCAATTTGATGCTTCTCCCATTAAGGGATTCTTTGAATTGCTTATCCTCAGATAATTTGGTTTCTAAAGAAGATATTTGATTATTAGAAGTTTTTTAATTCTTCTTTAAGTTTTAAATTTTCAGAAGAAATATTTTCAAATTCACTTAATTTCTCTCTGAGAAGTTTGATTTCCTTCTCAGATTTAATTAAATCATTACCCAATAGTTTGAAATCAATTTTGAATTGATCAGAAGAAAATTCAAAAGAAGAGATTACCTAATCTTCTTCTGAAATGGATTCATCATCTGAAAGCTCAACTTCTGAATCAGCACCATCAAAGTTGCTGCTGGATGAATTGATAACCATCAAGTAGATTTCTCTTGCTTTGGCTTCTTCTTCATCCTCATTGGAGCTTGATGAGGATTCTGACTCAGATTCACTCCAAATCTCAACAACAAATCCTTTTTCTTTCTTTTTGTATTTGCTGGAGGATGGCTTGCTGGAATGCTTTCTGGAGTCCTTCTCTTTCCACTTTTCTTTCTTCTGTGCTTCTGGACATTCTGGCAGTACGTGTCCAGGTTTCCTGCACCCATAACAAACTATTTCTTTAGTGGGGGTCCTATCATACCTTGGCTTGTCATCCTTTCTGGATGATCTTTTTCTGAAATCCTTTCTTGCCATTGTTGATGCGCGAAAAAGGCACCGGGGCACAGCTAACACGGAGGGGGGTGTTCGGTCTCACAGGCTAGGAGAGGAGGAAGGAGAAGGTTGCGGTGATAGAGGAGAAGGAAGCTTCTGAGTGCTCGAGAGTGGAGCAAACAGCTTGTTTAAGTAGTGCTGCGGGGATAGAGGAGAGGAGAAGCTTGATCAACTGAGAGGGTTGATCAAGAGAGGAGGAGGTTGATCAGGAGCTGTCAAGCAGACGACTAATATGATGGTTGTTCTTGCAGGTTGGTTGCCGAGAAGAGCTGAGCTGAGTAGATGGAAAGGCTTGCTGAGCAGAGAGCAAGGCTCGCTGAGTAGAGAGCAAGGCTAGTTGAGCAGAGAGCAAGGCTTGCTGAGTAGAGAGCAAGGCTTGCTGAGCAGAGAGCAAGACTTGCTGAGCAGAGAGCAAGACTTGCTGAGCAGAGAGCTAGGAGAGGGAGCCGCTAGCAGCGGCAACAACAAACTTCGCCCGCCGCGGCTTAAATGCCACTCTTGCGACGGGCTTTCTTTTGATTAATAGCGTGAGGTTACAAGCTTACAAGTACACCTTCACAACAAAGCATTAAAGAGGTACAAAGGGAAGCTGGCGGCTAAGGGAGGAGAAGTTGCCAGAGACTAGAGAAAAGAAGCTGCCAGAGACTAAGTAAAAGAGGATGCCAGCAGCTGTGGAGGACTGGAAAACTGAGTCCGCAGAGCTTGCTGGCAAGCTGCAGGTAAGCTGTGGAGGACTGAGAGGACTGGAAAACTGAGTCCGCAGAGCTTGCTGGATCAACTGACGGAGGACTGCGCGGACTGGAAAACTGAGTCCGCAGGTTCTGCTGGCAGGCCTTGTCTCCACCTCTGGTCCTCCCGAATGAGAGGTATCAGGGGCTATTTATAGGCCCGAGGAAGATCTTCTGGAAGCGGGGCCCAGTGACGTTAGCATGACGACCTGCGCGGACTCCGCAGACTGGAAAAACGAGTCCGCCAGGTCGGCGGACGAAGCAGGCGGCAGGAGGCCGGGAGAGAACGGAGGCCGCCACCTAACGGGCGGCCTGGGCGGACTCTAGGGGGAGTCCGCCCAGCAGGCCGGAGGTCGCCCCCTAGCGGGCGGCCTGGGCGGACTCCGGGGGGAGTCCGCCCGGCTGGCCGGGCCGGAGGCCGCCCCCTTGCGGGCAGCCTGGGCAGACTCCGGGGGGAGTCTGCCCGGCTGGCTGGAGGTCGACCCCTTGCGGGCGGCCTGGGCGGACTCCGGAGGCAGTCCGCTTGGCTGGCCGGAGGCTGCCCCCTTGCGGGCGGCCTGGGCGGACTCCGGGGGGAGTCCGCCCGGCTGGCCGGAGGCCGCCCCCTTGCGGGCGGCCTGGGCGGACTCCGGGGGGAGTCCGCCCGGCTGGCCGGAGGCTGCCCCCTAGCGGGCGGCCTGGGTGGTCTCCGGGGGGAGTCTGCCCGGCTGGACCGGAGGCCGCCCCCTAGCGGGCGACCTGGGCGGACTCCAGGGAGAGTCCGCCCGGCTGACTGCGGAGCGGCCTCCCCCTTCGGGCGGACTAAGCGGACTCCAGTGGGAGTCCGCTCGACTTTCTGGCGGAGCGGAGACTGCCCTTGCGGGCGAGATCCTGATGGCAGGTTGTCTTCTGCAAGGAAAAGTAATACACGGTTAGCGGGCCTAACCGCATGGCCTGCGAGGGTGAGCTATGGGAATAGCCTGCCGTCCCGCATGGCACACAGTTGCTAGGAGACCTAAGCGGACAGGGAAAACTGTTCGCATACATTGGGACTTGTCGCGATCACTAGGGAGAATCTGAGGATCGCGACTAGCCAGCTGGCTACCTTGGGAAGGATCGCCGATTTCTGGGTTCACATAATCCCCGCGCTTTTTTAAGTTCCGAAGGGAACTTCGAAAAAGTTGGAGACTTACGGAAATCGTGATCCACCCCAAAAGAGGGGGGGGGGGGGGGGGGGGGGGCGAGGAGAGACAGAACCTGAAGCCTCTCCTTAGGAGCTTGGTGCTGCTTGTCTATTTCCTGCAAGAGGAAAGTTAGAGTAGGTATATATGGGTGGTACATCGAGTGTGTACCTGAGTTTGCCTTTGCAGAACGAAGTAGGTGTGTCTTCCATTAAGTTCTGCAAAATAAAAGTAAGAGGAAAATAGGAAGCATAATAACTTGCAAGTACCTGAGAGAAGGCTTGCAAGTTTTTGCTAATCTCTGCAAGGAGGAGACTTAGAAGTAAAACATGCAAATGAAAGAAGCTTGCAAGTACCTGGGAGAAGGCTTGCAAGTGTTTGATGCTCTCTGCACGAAAAGAGTTAGGGTGCAAACATATAAATGAAAGAAGCTTGCAAGTACCTGTGCAGAAAGCTGGCTGGGCCGGAGGCCGCCCCCTTGCGGGAGGCCTGGGCGGACTCCGGGGGGGAGTCCGCCCGGCTGGCCTGAGGCCGTCCCCTTGCGGGCGGCCTGGGCGGACTCCGGGAGGAGTCCGCCCGGGTGGCCGGAGGCCGTCCCCTTGCGGGCGGCCTGGGAAGACTCCGGGGGGAGTCCGCCCGGCTGGCCGGAGGCCGCCCTCTTACGGGCGGCCTGGGCGGACTCCGGGGGGAGTCCGCCCGGCTGGACCGGAGGCCGCCCCCTAGTGGGCGGCCTGGGCGGACTCTGGGGGGAGTCCGCCCGGCTGGACCGGAGGCCGCCCCCTAGCGGGCGGGTGGGGCGGACTCCGGGAGGAGTCCGCCCGGCTGACTACGGAGCGGCCGCCCCTTCGGGCGGACTAAGCGGACTCCAGTGGGAGTCCGCTCGACTTGTTGGCGGAGCGGAGACCGCCCTTGCGGGCGAGATCCTGATGGCAGGCTGAATGAAATTGTACCTAATCACCTAGAGGGGGGGAGGGGGGTGAATAGGTGACCTTAATCTTTTTAAACTTTTAGGCAGATTTAATCACAGATTTCACAGAACATAAAACACAACAATCACTGAATCATGCACACAAAGAGTACACACAACTTTATAGTGGTTCCCCAAGGTTTGGGTACATCCACTTTCCCCCTTTGCCTATCTAGTAGTGTACTCGATTCGGCCAAACTCCTCCACTATACCTCAGATCCTCAGATCTTACACTCAGAACCCCAAATGGTTCCTACAGCTCAGAGTGATCCCACTCCTACAACTCAGGCACACAGCCCTACCACTCAGTCTTCACCAAGACCTACACTCAGCCTTAACCAAGGCCTACACTCAGCCCTCAACAAGGCCTACACTCAGAGAAATGATTCTCCTACACTCAGGCACACAAGCCCTACCACTCAGCCTTTATAATTACAGGCTTACAACTCAGATCCCTTAGGATCCTACAAGAAAATCTGAAATACAAAATATATACCCACAACTCAGAATGAGAGAGAAGAGTTGTCTGGTTCTTGATGAGTTCTTGGAAGAACTTTGCTGAGATCAACCTCCCTTGGCTTCCTTCAAAGCTTCTTGAATTTAGAACACAGTAAGGTTGAGTCTCTAAGCAGATGATCTTCAATCACTGCTAACTTAAGAATCAGACCTCAATCTGAAACTTTCTTCACATCCTGGTTCCACAGCTGTCTTCTTGGAAGGAGCTCTCTCTCTCCAACTTCTTAGATCTTCACTTGAAGGTCTTCTTCTAGTTGTATTCTTCAATGAATTGCTTCTTCAATCTCTATTGTTAATCACCTCTTTTTTTTAATCTTGTTCTTCTGTTGACAGAATAAGCCTATATATAGGCTTCCTTCATGGTGACCGGCTGATCCGGTTCCTAACAACTTTCTGACATCTCTGACAGTTGCAGTAGACCGGCTGGAATGGCAGCTGTCATGTCATCCAGTCACTTCTTGAAGTTTCTATAACTGTCTGAAAGTGTCGAGACAGTCAGTCTTTAAGTGTCGACACAAATAGACCAAGTGTCGACACAAGTAGACTAAGTGTCGACACTAGCCTTCAAGGTGTCGACACAACTCCTTGTGTTGTAGAATCTGCTTCTCGACACTGCTTATTCAGAATGTGTCGACACTGATATTGTGTGTCGACACAACTCCTTGTTCTTCAGTACTTAGTTGAATTCTGCTAAGTGTCGACACAACTCCTTTGTGTCGACACATCTTCTTGTGTTGAACTTGTTAAGTGTCGACACATCTTCTTGGTGTCGACACATGCCTTCTGTGTTGATACTTTTGCTGAGTGTCGACACATCTCCTTTGTGTCGACACTTGTACTTAGACTTTCTTGAAATTTGCTGTGTGTCGACACAGCCTCCTAGTGTCGACACTTTCTTCATGTGTTGAGACTTTTGCTATGTGTCGACACTGATCCTTTGTGTCGACACATTCTTCATGTGTTGAGACTTTGGCTGAGTGTCGACACATCTCCTTTGTGTCGATACATCTCCTTTGTGTCGACACTTGTACTTAGAATTTGTTGAACTTTTGCTGAGTGTCGACACAGCCTCCAAGTGTAGACACTTTCTGATGTCAACAAAGTTCCTCTGGGTGTCGACGCTTCTTCTAAGTGTCGACACAGCTTCTCTGGACATTTCTTCATTGTGTGTCGACACATCCTGTATGTGTCGACACTTTCCTTCTGGTGTCGACTCTGCATTCCTGGTGTCGACACAATTACTCCAAGTGTCGACACTGCTTCTCTAGGTGTCGACACAAGTCTTCTTAAGTGTCGACACTTTTCTTCTGGGTGTCGACACATGGACTTAGAAACTTTTCAGCTTTTCCCTGCAAATACTTAACCTGCACAAGGTAACTCAAAATACATCAAATACATTTTGATGTATATCATTGAGTAGGGTGAGGCTTCTTCAAATCAGGTACATGTATTCCAATGTACCCAACAATCTCCCCATATTTGGAGAAGTCATAACCCTTAGTCAATGATATACACCATATATAACAAAATCACAGTATGATGTAAAAACAGGATTATATAACAGGGTAAGTACATAAACATGTATAAACAAACATGTATACTCAACTATCTCAGAATAATTAATGTAATAAATTTAACACATATCACATAGTTCTAAGAACTTCAACATTTTTATTATCCAAAATTTACAGAAAGTTTAAAATCAAATGATTACAACTGTAAACTTAAGAAAAAATCTATCCTATTGCTGCTCAGTCTCCTTGATCACAATGCCCTTTCCTGACTGTATCTTTGCTTGGACTGGGGCCTCAGCATCTTCAGCAGCAGCAGGCTTCTTTCCTTTAAGATCCTTCTTTTTCTGCTCTTCAGCCTTGATCTTTTGCCTTTCAAAGTAATGATAAGGCTTAAGAAAGTACTTGCTAGGCTCCTGGGTAGTAGGAGGTAGCTTTCCCATCTTAGCCTTTCTTCTATATTGCACAATTGCCTCTTGCCTGGACTCATGCTTCCTCCACTCCAGTTCAGAATACCACTTGTTTCTATCCTGAATATTGTCCTTGGCAGCCTTCCATGCAGTCAAAATAATATTCCTGGAAGTGGGGCTCCATTGTTCAAAGTCAGGCCTTAGTTCAGCTTGCTCTCTGAATTTCTTCTTAGACAATTAAGTCTCTTGTTCTTTTGACAAAGCTTCTTGTTCTTTCGGAATAGCCTCTGTCACAGGCTGAACTACTTTCTCCAAATGCACATTTAGATTACCATCAGGAGGACTATACATAGACTGTACCTCCTGATGTACCATATCAAAGTCTGGTGGAGGATATATAACTTGAGCTACTTCAGCTGGCTCTCCTCCAAGATATGCAAGATTAATCCCAGACTCTGCTACATTATCATCATCACATAGAGGAGGATAAACAAGGGTGGCTCTGATGGAATTTGAAATCCATTTGGCATGATCAGAGCTGGCTTTGACTAACACCCTCTCCCCCTTTATGACTTCTCTAACAATATGATCCCTCAGATCATCTTTCTGAAATATTATTTGATGATTTAGATAATTAACTCCATCCTTGTAGACGGGTTTGAACTTCTGAAGTTGTTCAGTTATTGCCTTCTTAGAGTCTTGAAGAACAGTCTTAAAAGCAGTTATGTTCTCTTGAAACTTCTTATCAAATTCTTCCTGGGCAGTAGTCCTTACTATAGTTTGAGCAGCAGCCATATTCTTCATTTCAGTTACTATGGCATTATGAGATGCTGTCAAATTATCATTCATTCTTATCTGGTTCTCTAGGATATAGCCTTGCTTCACTGCCATATCTTCCACCCGTGTTTTGATCTTCTCCTTATGAGTGGACAGATAGACTACTGCATTTCCTCCCTTATGGAAGCAGTCAGTCATTTCCTTCTTGTTCAGATTCATTTCAAATCTTATAGACTTGATGTCTTGGGCCAGATCAAATTGCAATGACTTATGCCCCTCATCTACATACTTTTTTATAGCTGCTCTTTGCTCATCAAGCTTGATCTGCAATGCTACCATTAGTGAACTGTAATCAGTAGATGGGGCTTGTTGTGGAGCAATTGTTTGTGGAGCAATTGTTTATAGGGCTTTCTTATAATTCTGGCTCCTTCTTTTGAAGACCTGAAACTTCCTCGTTTTGGCTCTTGTAGCCTCCTCATCTTCTAAAGCAGATGTGCTTGCTATTTCAACCCTTTCCTTAGGACTAGGAGGAAAATCCTTCCTTGGTAGTTTCTCAGCAGTCTTGTGCACTTCAGGTTCTTTACTAGTTGTCTCCTCTTGAGATCTAATTTGTTCCTCCTGAACATAGATCTGCTCCCCCTCAACATGGGTCTTCTCCCCCTCAGCAGCAGCACCTTCTTTCTCAAAGTCAGTTTGGAGAAGGTCTGAGAACAGCTCTTCCAATGTAAACTCTTGTTGAGGATGGGGTGGAGAAAATCTTATCTCATCAATAACTTGATCAGCAACACTGCATGTGTCGATACAACTTCTCTGAAGTGTCGACACTGACTTCCTAGATGTGTCGACACCATTTCACTGAAATGTCGACACCACTACTATGTGTCGACACAGACAACTCTGTGTGTCGACACCATTTTACTTAGCCAATTTTGAAAACTTATTCTAAGTTTATCATCCCTAATTCAATTTTGAATTTACTGAATTTGGTTTTATCTAAAGGCTTAGTATACATGTCAGCTAGCTGATTTTCTGTCTTAACATACTCTAGTGAAATATCTCCTTTTTCCACATGTTCTCTTAGAAAATGGTACTTTATTTCTATGTGCTTAGTCTTACTATGGGAAACATGATTATTGGCAATAGAAATAGCACTAGTAGAATCACAATAAAGAGGTGTTCTACTTACTTGAATACCATAATCTTCTAGCTGATGTTGTATCCATAGAAGTTGAGCACAACAACTTCCTGCAGCTACATACTCTGATTCTGCTGTGGAGATAGCCACACTTGTTTGTTTCTTGCTACTCCATGATATCATTCTTCCACCTAGGAATTGACAGGTACCTGCAGTACTCTTCCTATCTTCCTTGCAGCCTACAAAGTCTGCATCTGAATAACCTGTCAGTTCAAAGTCTCCACTCCTAGGGTACCAAAGGCCTATATAAGGTGTGACCTTTAGATATCTCAAAATTCTTTTGACTGCTGTCAAGTGAGATTCTTTAGGGCAAGCTTGGTACCTAGCACAGACACATATAGCATACATGATATCTGGTCTACTAGCAGTCAAATACAATATGGACCCAACTATCCCTCTATACAAAGTCTCATCTACAGGTTTCCCTGCATCATCTTTGCTAAGCGACATACTTGACCCCATAGGAGTTTTCATGGTACTGGATGATTCCATACCATACTTCCTTATCAATTCTAGGGTGAACTTGGACTGGCATATGGATAAACCATCCTCAGTCTATCAAACTTGGAGACCCAAGAAAAACTTAAGTTCCCCCATACTGCTCATTTCAAATTATCCTTGCATAAGTTTTGCAAACTTTCTGCAAAGACCACTTTCAGTAGACTCAAATATGATGTCATCTACATATATTTGGACTAGAATGATCTTGCCTCTAGATTCCCTAAGGAATAGAGTCTTGTCTATTTTCCCCCTTGTGAATTTATTCTCAATGAGGAAACTAAACAGGGTTTCATACCAAGCCCTAGGGGCTTGTTTTAACTCATACAAAGCCTTCCTAAGTCTATAAACAAAATTAGGTTTAGTTGAATCAACAAAACTTGATGGCTGTTCCACATAGACTTTGTTGAATTTTGTGAAGTGGAAGTGGTTGACGGGACAGGCCGGGCGGCCTGGGGCGGACAGGGTTGGCGGACTAGGCGGACTGGGCGGACAGTATGTGTGGCCTGGTGGAAGGTCTAGTGAGAAGCCGGACTGTCTTCTGAGCGGGTTGTTGCATGGAGTCCGCGGACTATGCGGCCTGGTTCTGCGGATTGGGTGTTTGCTGATTGGCTTTGCAAAGTAGCGGCCTCAGCGGATGGAGGCTTGCGGACTGGTGCATTGCTCAGTGGCCGCGGGTGCAAGTTTGTGCTAATAGGCGGGTTGGCTCGTGTCCGCGGGAAGCTTGCGGACTGATGTGTTCGCGGTGTGGGCTGTTGCGGACTGAGCTTAGAGCTTGGCTGAGGCCTTGTCGAGCTCTGGTGGCACAGCAGGCGATTTGCTGTGGAGACCGGTTGGCGGACTGGTGTTTGGAGTCCGGGAGGAAGCTGCTGCATTGGACAGAAGAGCGAGGAGCTCGCGGACTGATGGCGGTCTGTGCTAGGGTGTTTGGCGGATGGGAGTTTGTGTCCGCCATGCTCGCTTTGGCCTTTGATGGTTTTGGACTTGGTCACACATTGTGCCAAGTTCATGGTGTCCGCCTCGGTATCCGCCAAGTCCGCTGTGACCGGGCGGACTGTTGCTGTCTGCCTTTGGTCGTGGACTTGTGGCGGATTGAGGTGTGAGTCTTGCGGACTGCCTCGGGTTGGTGCAGACTGCCATTGAAGGGGGTTGCTGTCCTGCAGTGGTTGGAGATTTGCGGGCTGATGCCTTGTCCGCATAGCTTGGGCGGACTGGAGAGGGTTCGTCAATGGTTGCCTGCTCCTGGCGGTTTTCCTTGGTGTCCGGCTAAGTCCTTGCGGACTCGGCAGACTGAGGTTTGCTTTCACGCGGGCTGGGGGTGGTGTCGCTATCTCTTGGGCGGTGACCACACTCCTCACCGTGCCTATAAATAGGACCCCCCCTGGCAAACCTAAGTAACTTGAGTGAACAGTAAGTTGGGTTGAGCGAAGTGCTGCGGTCTGTGTTTGTCAGTCCGCGCGGATTGTTTCAGGCTGACGGTTTGCTGTGTGCAGGTCGCGCGGATAGCTTCAAGGAGCCAGGAGTTTGTCTGTGACTTCGGTCAGTGCTTGTAAGTGTGCGGTCTCTGCGGACTCAGCAGGAGGTCGCTCTGTGACTTGTCAGTTCTGTTTCATCTTCTCCAGCTTCAATAACCTGTCCGCCGGCTTCAGGCGGGTAGGGGTGTTCCTCAGTTCGGGTTCAGCAGGAGGCGAATAACGGTGTGTCCGCGCGGCCTCGCGGCTTCAGCGGACTCTGTGGTATTCGGCGGATTGCAGCTTAGTTCGGGCGGCTTCGGCGACCTCGGCGACCTCGACGGTCTCGGCGGACTCCGGTTCTGTCCGCTCGGCTTGAACTTTTTAGTGCTTTCTGTTTACAGCTGTTATACTAGCGAAATCATGTCTTGCTATGTATGCCTCGTGTTGTAAAGAAGTGAATGAATATTAGACCTGCTTGTACTTCCATTGTTTGTTGGGTGAAACCTCTGGTCCTCGGGTTTTTCGCTGGTTCAACGTGCAAACTGGGTAGTTCCGAAGATATTAATTTGGCGTTTGGGCTATCTTGCTGACCACGTTGAGAAAATTTAACAGACTTCTTCCTTCAAATTGCCATTCAAAAAGGCTGACTTAACATCCATTTGGTATACTTTAAACCCTTGATAGGTTGCATAGGCCAAGAACATCCTTATAGCTTCCAGTCTGGCTACTGGAGAAAAGGTCTGATCAAACTCAATACCTTCTTCCTGCCTATAACCTTTTGCAACCAGTCTTGCTTTGTTCTTTATTATCACTCCATGTTCATCCATCTTGTTCCTAAAGATCCACTTAGTTCCAATTATGTTGTGGTCTTTTGGTTTAGGAACAAACTCCCAGTCATTACATCTTTTGAACTGGTTTAGCTCTTCTTGCATAGCCTCAATCTAATGGGGGTATAGGATTGCTTCTTCAAATTTCTTTGGCTCTACTTGGGATAGAAAGCTGGAGTAGAGAATTGAACTTAGATTTCTGCTCCTTGTTTGTACCCCTTGTCTGAGATCTCCAATAATATAATTAGCTAGATGATCTTTTAGATATCTATTAGTTGGAGGCAGCCTATCTTCAGGTTGTACTCCTTCAGCTTCTTCAACTTGTTGCACTCCTTGGTCTTCTTCTGCATCAGGTGTAATAAGTACTCCCCCTGGACAGCAGCCACTATCATCCACTTGCTGACTTGTAGTAGGACCTTCTTCAATAGTAAGCTTGTCCATCTTCTCAGTTACACCTGTAAAGCTGCAAATACTTCTAGATAATCCATTGTTAATAAGTCTAGCTTCATCAAACACTACATGTACTGACTCTTCTACAACTTGAGTAGTTAAGTTGTAGACCCTATAAGCCTTACTATTGCTGTTGTACCCAACAAAGATCCCCTCTTGGGATTTGGCAGCAAACTTGGTTAAGTAAGACTTACCATTGTTAAGTATATAACATTTACAACCAAAGATCCTGAAATAGGATAGGTTTGGTTTTCTGCCTTTCACAATCTCATAGGGGGTCTTCTTGTGGCTCTTGGTGATAGTAGCCCTATTAATTACATGGCATGCAGTGTTGACTGCCTCAGCCCAGAAATATTCTGGGAGAGATGTGTCACTCAATAGGGTTCTACCAGCCTCTATCAAGGTTCTATTTTTCCTCTCAGCAATGCCATTTTGCTGAGGTGTTCTTGGTGAAGAAAATTCCTGAAAAATTCCAAATTCTTCACACAGTTTTGTCATACTGTCAGACTGAAATTCAGTACCATGGTCACTTCTGATTTTGACCACTGTATTGTTCAATTCATTTTGAATTTGTTTAACAAAACTGTATAAGATACTTGGTGTTTCAGATTTCTATCTAAGGAAGAACACCCAGGAAAACCTTGAGTAGTCATCTACAACCACAAATGCGTAGACCTTCCTACCTAGGCTGTGAACTGGCATAGTACCAAAGAGATCCATATGCAAGAGGTATAAGCACCTCACAACATCTTTGTTCTCAATACTTTTAAAGATGGATCTAGTCTGCTTGCCCTTTTGACAAGCTGAACATATCCCATCCTTAATACACTTAACCTGAGGACCATTCCTCACTAATTCTTTGCTAAAGAGTTGGCCAATTGTCTTGTAGTTGAGATGGGCTAGCCTCTTGTGCCATTTGACACAATGAGAAACTTTCTCATCAGCTACAAGACACACAGGAGAAATATTGTTCTCACACATAATGTCTAGACAATAGACATTTCTTTTCCTATAACCTGTCAGAATGATCTTTTGATCACTTGACCTCTTGATATGACAACCATCTTTAACAAATGAGATGTCATATCCTACATCACTCAGTTGACTTATACTAATTAGGTTATGTTTCAAACCTTTAACATAAGCCACTTGAGTAATTGTAACTAGGTTGGTAGAAATGTTACCAAAACCTTTGATGATTCCTTTTTCAGAACCACCAAAGGTGACTTTAGGACCATCCTTGATTGGTGTGTAGTCCCTTAGCAATCCCCTAGTTCCAGTCATGTGCCTGGAACATCCACTGTCCAAGTACCATATTGGGGCATGGCCACTTGGACTCGCCTGCAAAACAGATTAGTTACCCTTAGAACCCAAAGAATTCTTGGGTCCTTGGTACTGGTTAGTTTGCCTCTTAACAAAACTACCTGTAGGTTTTCTAGCAGGAAGATTTCTACTCACCTTGGCACTTGAATTGTGCCAACAGTCTATGGCAAAGTGACCAACCTTGCCACAACACCAGCATTCAAATCTGTTGTACCTTTGCTTAGGTAAAACCCTGACTATTTTATCTACAGCAGGCTTGTTGAGTACTGGGGCTTTGCCCTTAGACTTGGACTGAACAGTCCTAGCAGGTTTTGTAAACCCTAATCCAGTTTTACCCTTTTGATGTACAAATTCATCTATCAAAGGTAGAACAGACTTTGGTTTAGAAAATCTTGCAACTATATCTCTCTCCTTCTGAAGACTAATCTCCAAATTTCTGATTTGATCATTCTTGAATGTTATAGTTCCCATCTGAATAACTGTAATGTTCTTCAGCCTGGCTATTTCATTTAGTTTTTGATCAATCAACTTATCAAAATCTGTTACAGCCACTTTGAGATTAGCAATCTCCTTTGCCTGACTCTTGGCCAAGGATTTGCTTTTCTTAAAAGCTTGCAACAGAACTCTATATTCATCAATCAACTGATGAATATCCCCTTCAGATTCAGATCCACTGGCATCACTTGATGCAGATGTAGCTGAATCTGACTCAGTACCAAAAATTGAACTAGTAGAACAATTTTGTACCTGACTTGGTCCAGGTTGCTCCTGGATTTTGTCACCTTCAGATAAGTCCATCAGTCCTTGGCACTAATTGTCCTCTTGCTCATATATAGAATTCATTAACTGGATGAACTCCTCTTCCTCTTCTTCAGCAAACAGTCCAATATAAGCTTCAGCTTCTGAATCAGTTTCTGAAGAAGACATATCTGACAGACTTTTGTCCTTCTTGGCAACAAAGGACCTTTCCTTTTTGCCCTTTATCTGAGTCTTCTTCTTATCAGTTGACTCTTTCCTTTTCTCTGGACAGTCAGCAACAACATGTCCTTGTTTGTTACAACAATAACATACAATTTTTGATAAAGTTGCTTTGCTTGACTTGGGCTTTCTCCTGTCTTTCTTTGATGACTTCTTGTTCTGATAATAGTCATTTTTTCCCTGTGAAGTGGATGGCTTAGTCCTCCACTATTTCTTCTTTAGGAACTTCTGAAAATGTCTTGTGAAAGCTGCAAAGTCCTCATCACTCTCACTGCTTTCAGAATTCCTGCTTTCTGATTCATCTGACCCAGTCTCAGCAACTTTTGGAGGAGGAGATGGAGACTTACTTTTATATTTCTTGGTGGCTTCTGTCTTGAATGCCACAGCTCTTTCTTTATGCTCAACTCTGGTAGTCTTCTCCTCTTCTTTCCTTACCATTAGCTGCATTTCATAGGATAATAACTTTCCAAACAATGTTGCAGGAGGAATATCTGCTAACTTAGCCATTTCCCTTATGACACAAATCTTAGTATCCCAGTCTTTAGTTAGGGATCTCAAGAATTTATCATTCAGCTCATAATTGCTGAATTCTCTTCCATAGGACATCAACTCATTGACAATCCTATAGAATTCCTTGTAGCACTCAGTTATGCTATCAGACCTTCCTTGTCTGAAGCTCTCATACTCTTGATTTAACAAAGACTTTCTGTCCTGTCTAACGTCTTCTGAACCCTCCATGTACACTATCAGAGTATCCCACATCTCCTTTGATGTTTTACAGTGTATCAAGTTCTGAAATATAGCATCATCTATTGCACTTACTATAATATTCTGGGCCCACTTGTTCATAGTGGCCAGAATAATCTCATCCTTGGTCATTTCAGAATAGTCCTTGGGAATTCTCTGATTTGCATCCAACACAGATACCTTCATTGGCACATATGGCCCTTCTTTAACTGTGATATAGATTCTAGGGTCAGAGGCTTCCATAAATAGTCTAACCCTTTCTTTCCAGATGCCAAAAATCTCTTTTCTACATATTGGCAACTTCATGGATCCAAGTTCTTTGTGATTCTCTGATGAACCCATTTTCTTGATTTTCTTGATTCTGCACTTGATTAAACTGAATCTGCCAACAGGATCCTTTACTCAGATAGTTATGTCCTTTTTGAGTAACCTCCCTCTGATACTACTTGAAATAAATTGTACCTAATCACCTAGAGGGGGGGGGGGGTGAATAGGTGACCTTAATCTTTTTAAACTTTTAGGCAGATTTAATCACAGATTTCACAGAACATAAAACACAACAATCACTGAATCATGCACACACAGAGTACACACAATTTTATAGTGGTTCCCCAAGGTTTGGGTACATACACTTTCCCCCTTCGCCTATCTAGTAGTGTACTAGATTCGGCCAAACTCCTCCACTATACCTCAGATCCTCAGATCTTACACTCAGAACCCCAAATGGTTCCTACAGCTCAGAGTGATCCCACTCCTACAACTCAGGCACACATCCCTACCACTCAGTCTTCACCAAGACCTATACTCAGCCTTAACCAAGGCCTACACTCAGCCCTCAACAAGGCCTACACTCAGAGAAATGATTCTCCTACACTCAGGCACACAGGCCCTACCACTCAGCCTTTATAATTACAGGCTTACAACTCAGATCCCTTAGGATCCTACAAGAAAATATGAAATACAAAATATATACCCACAAATCAGAATGGGAGAGAAGAGTTGTCTGGTTCTTGATGAGTTCTTGGAAGAACTTTGCTGAGATCAACCTCCCTTGGCTTCCTTCAAAGCTTCTTGAATTTAGAACATAGTAGGGTTGAGTCTCTAAGCAGATAATCTTCAATCACTGCTAACTTAAGAATCAGACCTCAATTTGAAACTTTCTTCACAGCCTGGTTCCACAGCTGCCTTCTTGGAAGGAGCTCTCTCTCTCCAACTTCTTAGATCTTCACTTGAAGGTCTTCTTCTAGTTGTATTCTTCAATGAATTGCTTCTTCAATCTCTGTTGTTAATCACCTCTTTTTTTTAATCTTGTTCTTCTGTTGACAGAATAAGCCTATATATAGGCTTCCTTCATGGTGACCGGCTGATCCGGTTCGTAACAACTTTCTGACATCTCTGACAGATGCAGTAGACCGGCTGTAATGACAGCTGTCATGTCATCCAGTCACTTCTTGAAGTTTCTGTAACTGTCTGAAAGTGTCGAGTCAGTCAGTCTTTAAGTGTCGACACAAATAGACCAAGTGTCGACACAAGTAGACTAAGTGTCAACACTAGCCTTCAAGGTGTCGACACAACTCCTTGTATTGTAGAATCTGCTTCTCGACACTGCTTCTTCAGAATATGTCAACACTGATATTGTGTGTCGACATAACTCCTTGTTCTTCAGTACTTAGTTGAATTCTGCTAAGTGTCGACACAACTCCTTTGTGTCGACACATCTTCTTGTGTTGAACTTGTTAAGTGTCGACACATCTTCTTGGTGTAGACACATGCCTTTTGTGTTGATACTTTTGCTGAGTGTCGACACATCTCCTTTGTGTCGACACTTGTACTTAGACTTTCTTGAAATTTGCTGTGTGTCGACACAGCCTCCTAGTGTCGACACTTTCTTCATTTGTTGAGACTTTTGCTATGTGTCGACACTGATCCTTTGTGTCGACACATTCTTCATGTGTTGAGACTTTGGCTGAGTGTCGACACATCTCCTTTGTGTCGACACTTGTACTTAGAATTTGTTGAACTTTTGCTGAGTGTCGACACAGCCTCCAAGTATCGACACTTTCTGATGTCAACAAAGTTCCTCTGGGTGTCGACACTTCTTCTAAGTGTCGACACAGCTTCTCTGGACATTTCTTCATTGTGTGTTGACACATCCTGTATGTGTCGACACTTTCCTTCTAGTGTTGACTCTGCATTCCTGGTGTCGACACAATTAATCCAAGTGTCGACACTGCTTCTCTGGGTGTCGACACAAGTCTTCTTAAGTGTCGACACTTTTCTTCTGGGTGTCGACACATGGACTTAGAAACTTTTCAGCATTTCCCTGCAAATACTTAACCTGCACAAGGTAACTCAAAATACATCAAATACATTTTGATGTATATCATTGAGTAGGGTGAGGCTTCTTCAAATTAGGTACATGTATTCCAATGTACCCAACACAGGCTGTCTCCTGCAAGGAAAAGTAATGCACGGTTAGCGGGCCTAACCGCATGGCCTGCGAGAGTGAGCTATGGGAATAACCCGCCATCCCGCAGGGTACACGGTTGCTAGGAGACCTAAGCGGACAGGGAAAACTGTCCGCCAACACTGGGACTTGTCACGATCACTAGGGAGAATCTGAGGATCGCAACTAGCCAGCTGGCTACCTTGGGAAGGATCGCCGATTTCTGGGTTAACATCCATCTTATAGAATCTCTTTGCCAAGTGACTCAGTAGGTCTTCATTATCTGGAGTGGCTTCAACTTCTTCACATGCTTTAAAAGCAATACTTTGTTTTTTACTTGCTGAAGTGGAGGTAGTCCTTTGCTCAGCTTCTCTGGTCTTGATGAGCTGCTCATAAGACTTGAGCTTGCCCAACAAGGTTTCAGTAGATATCTTATTCAGGCTTCTGGCCTCCTTGATTGGCCAGATCCTGGAGACCCATGTGCTAGGTAAGTACATAAGAATCTTGTCATTTATCTATGTTAAAGAGATATCCTTGTCCAGAGTCTTAAGCTCATTAATTATGAGGCTGAGTCTATTGTACATTTTTGCAACTGATTCTGACTCATCCTTCTTGAGGTTCTCATACTGAGAGATCAAGTGTGATCTCCTATCCTCCCTTTCATCAGCAGATCCTGCCACCATAGCATTCAGTGAATCCGAAATGGCATTTGCTGTGGTGCATTCTGCAACCTTCTGAAATATATCATCTGACATGGTTTGGGCCAGCATATTCATTGCTTTGGCATCTGCTATCTTTGTCTTATTTTGTGCTTCAGTCCACTCTGGTGGTGAAACAGTACTTGTGCTTGTAGTTGCCACTGGTTGTGGGGGACCTGTCAAAATAGAATTGTATATATCTTCATCAATGAAATTCATATATAGACTAATCCTTACCTTCCAAATAGCAAACTTATTTAGATTGCATATTGGAGGTCTGGTGTTTGAGTACTTCTTATTTTGTGCCATGATATGAAATACAATTAGAGTAAATAAGATCAAATAAAGATCTTTTGGTTCAGGTGTTAGCCTGTACAACCAATTAACCCATCCCTCTGATACCAATTGAAAGTGATGTATCTGATATCACTTGAAAGTGAGGGTTTGATCTAACTAATTCTAGAGGGAGGGAGGGGGGGGGTGAATAGAGTATTTTAAAAATTATAAGTTATTTTTACAGCGGATTAAAATAGGTGATATAAATATATATAAGAAAAGAAAATATATCACAGTACAATAAAATAAAGACTAGATCACAACCAGATGACACAAGAAAATTTATTGTGGTTCCCAATAAACCTGAGTATATCCACTCTTCTACCACCCTAGTAGGAATCCACTACAGGTTTTTGATCAGGTGCCCTACCACCACAGGTTTTTTTTCAGGTGCCCTGTCACCACAGGTTTTTGATCAGGTGTCCTGTAACTATAAGATTTATTTTCTAAGGGAGATCTAGCAATCCTTTGAGCTTTTGATCAAGTGCCCAAAAACCAAACCAAGTCTTTTGATCAAGAGACTTGAGAACCAAGGGATTAACTTTTGAATGGAGTTATAACCCTGTACACAGTGAAGGAAAATAAAGATGTTCTATTCTCGGTCTCTTTTCTCTGAGAAGACTAATGGATTTTGTGATGTTGTCAAAGCTCCCCCTGAGTTATTGAAATCTGATCAGGAGTAGGAGACTTTACTTCAGGGTGTAGGCCTTCAAGATGAAAACTTCTTCTTCTTCCAGTAAATGATTCTGAGTGATTGAGCAGTTGGTCTCAGATTGAATATTCTGTTGCTGGAAGAAAAGCTTGAAGAAGAAGAATGAAGATGAACAAGATGTTCTGTACCTCTGTTTCTTGTTCTCTATTTGCAGATGTTTTCTTTCTTCTTTTTTCTGACTCAATAAATCTTCTTCTTGGCAATCTTCTGAAATTTTTCTTTATATATGATTGCTGATTTAAAATTCAAATTCTTGAAATCCTCTACATATTTTCTGGGAAATGAAACAGTTGTTTTTGTCTTGAATGTGTTTCTCCAACTGTCTCAGTAAATATATTAAGTAATAACTCTGTGAAATCCCTAGTTAATGCTGCCAGGAAACGACTATATTCTTAAGAATATTGAACATTAATTAATAGAGTATTACTTTCCTAATATCTGGAATTAAATTGCCTTAGTCGATCTGAGAAGCTGCAGATAAATTTAGTCGAACAGAACCTGGAATTAGTTAGTCGATCTTAGCAAAGAATTCATCGACCTGAGCTCCAAGTTCGTAGAGCTGATAATTCTCCTTTTTCGAGCTGAGCTCCAAGATCATCGAACAAAAAATGTACTTGCCAAACTGAGCTCCAAGTTCGTCGAGCTGAGAAGACACTTCGTCAAGCTGAGATTCTGATATAAGCTCACAGTTCGTTGACCTGAGCTAGACTTCCGTCGAGCTTAACTCAGAGAAGAAACTTTGAGTTCGTCGATCTGAGATCGACGATTGTCGAACACCTTTTTCAACAATCTTCAAACTGCCTTGTCTCTTAAGTCTTGAGTCTCAGAAGTCTTCTGAAGTCTTCTGAAGGTAGGTCTCAGTGATCTAACCTAATTTAATTGACCTTAACCCTGGAACTAACATATGACCCTAGACTATACATGCTGGGTCATCAAACCTAATAGTGAACCTAGCTCAAATCACAAGTAGGGTTCCAACAATATCTATGTCAAATAGAAAGGGAAAAAGGTCTCGTATTACTTCTTATTTTCCCAAGTAGCTTCGTGAATACTATGTCCTTTCCACCAGACTTTAATGAATCGAACTTCTTTGTTTCTAAAATACTTATTCTGCCAATCCACTATTTTGTACGGCTCAGTTGGGCTTGATATGTTAGATTCAATTCAGATCTGTTCAAAAATGACTATCTTTTCTAAATCTATTACATGTTTCCTCAAGAAAGACACGTGAAATGAACATGAAGGTTTTGAAGAGCTTCAAATAACGCCAAGCAATACGCTACCTTTCCAATCCTTTCAGTAGATTGGAATGGTCTTATATATCTTGAACTAAGTTTTCAATTTTTCGGAGTCGTGAAGTGTCTTTAAAAGGTTTTATCTTAAGACATATCATGTCACTCATGTTGAACTCCACTCTTCTGTGTTTGACATTGTAATACTTTTATTGCCAATATATCTTGAGTTATTTTCAATTTTTCTCGAGCAATTGCCATTGTATTGTGCATTTTATCTACTTTTGCCTTTTCAAATTGTTGGGGACAAGTCCAATTATAGAATAACTGGAGGTGTGGTTAGCCCAGTCCACAAGATCTAATCATCATAAATGAAGATCATGGGGAACCGACACGCGTGTAATCGGCACACACAATCATGCGTGATTTGCGCGCACGAGATCCTATTCCCCGAAACTCCTGGGGCCGGCCACCGAGGCGCGACACTCTCTCCCGCCTCTAGCATGTTGGCTCAAGCAGGCCCGACTTCTGGCCCTCTTAAGGGCTGCACCTCGTGGCCGCGCACCCACGGCCGCGAGGCGCGGCGATCCCGCCAGCCAGCAGGAGCCTTCCCTCCTACGGCCTCCGCGGGGGGTGTCGAGTGAGGTTGGTCGCGTCCCACCCTTTGTCCTGGTGTGCTCGGCCGACCGCTCCCCGCTCGGGCTGGTTCTGACCGATCGCGCCTTACGGCATGCGCCCGACGCCTGGGTCACGCCCGGTCACTGCTACCGGGGCCGGGGACGGTGTGCCGCTCCCCGCACTGGCTGGACCTCTCCGGCCGACCGATTGCACCTCTGGCCGGCACCGCATCGGAATCCCGCCACCTTTGCTGGGGCCGTCCACCTTTGAGGGGGTGGCCGACCGCCTCTCTTTCCCTCTTTGGGCAGCTTCCCAGCCGTCTAATTGTGTAACACCCCCTATCCGTCGCATAGTATATAGCAGTAGGTCCGGCCGGGGCCCGACGCCATATACCACAGACAGACCGGGTGGTTACGTATGGAAACCATCCAACCAATCTCAACGTCCTACACAGAGCACTCTAGCGGAAGCAGTTTAAAAGAGGTTGTAAACAAGAACCCAGCATTTGAGCACGAATGTTCACTATTACATAATTAGGAATGTTATACAAAATACCCAAAATCGGCCTTAAGGCCTTACAGAATGTTTCACTTGAATAATACATGATTTACAAACCTCGGCACGCAGGCCGGTCATACATGAATAAAACAGAAAACATTTCCACTTGGGCCTTCGAGGGCCAGCTTCGCAAAAAGGGCTTTAGCCCGCTATTGACCGCTTGGTCCAGCTGCACCTGCAAGCAACAAACCACCGCACGGTGGAAACAAGGCAACGGTCAGCAATGCTGACCAAATTATAACGATCCCGCCCCCAACTCGGGGCGGCGATGCTCCTTCCCTGCATTTCATTAGCATAAGCGAGCAATGCATATAACCATAGCCATTTCATCACAGACGTTGGCTCGCACGGCCACACGCCCCGTGCACTCAGGGCACATTCTCGGTGAACCGGTCGATGTCACGTCAATTAAAGCCATTAACATTCCGGACTCACCACCACCACTTAGACGACCATTCCTATGAGCAATTTGTCTTCCTGGCATTGGTCACGTCAATTTAAGCCATTGACCGCCGAAGACTCACATCTATGCCAACGGCGAGTGCCACGTAACCTTAGGTCTCTCTAACCGAACGACATAAAGCGGGTACGGTTCCATCTAACCCGTGCTCACATCGCAACGACAATTTAAGCCATTTGCGCGGGTCAAACTTCCACCGAGTCCCATTCTACCGCAAGACACATAACCCAGTTATGTTCGAGTTGGCTCTCAGGCCACCAAGTTGGCAAGATCTCGTATCCGCCCAGTTTTCCGGGTGCACCTTTGGGTTAGTCCCCAAGGCTCCCTGCTGCAATCTACCGCGTAGAAAACCCGAAAAACAAACCATAGCACGGAGTCTTCTCCGGCCTTATGCAATGCAACATCACCGATCCAGACTAACATGTCCGGGTAGGCTTCACACAAAATGCCTATGTCCGTTCTCGCATACGGACTCTAAACAATGGGGACTTTACATATCTACCCGATGGAATGCCTCCAACTCTCCACAAACTCGCGAGAGCGGGCTTCCTATGCTAAGAAAGAGAGCTATTCATGCTCAAGATGAGGATCGTTACCCTTGAGTTCCTCTTTGGCGCCATCGAAAAGTAATCGGATAGAAATCACCGCACTTGCGTTGCCTCCGTGGATCCGGAGTCGGCTTGCGATTCGGAGCTCCGAAGCTCCTCCAATGGCGGATCTAGCTCTTTTTCTTCTTGCCTTAGCTCTCCTCTCTCCAAGGGTTTAGAAAGAGAACAAGTGAAGAAAGTATGGATTTTCTAAGTCAAAACCCGGGTATATCCTCTCAGGAACAACCCCCAGCCGTTGGATCTCAACCTAAGAAAACGAACGGCTTTGATTCAGGGCTGAAATGCCTAATCTGGACCGAACACGGCCTGGCACACGCCCGTGTCCAGGGCCGTGTGCCGCATTCGCCGTCAAAATCGAATCTCCTGGACCCTCACACGGGTATCGAACACGCCCGTGTTCGAGCTGACACGCCCGTGTTCCAGCTGACACGGCCGTGTAGCCGGCCGTGTACCCCATGATTTTCCCCCAATTTCAACCCGAGCACTGCACGGGTTCTAGGACACGCCCGTGTCCTTGCCCGTGTCACCTTGAAACGCCTGGGCCCCAGGCCGTGTACATGGTCTCGACATTTCGTCGCATGCAGCTCGACGACTGGATGACACGGCCTTGGACACGCCCGTGTCCTAGGCCGTGTGCCATGTCTCGACGATCGTCGATCGAATCTCGATGATTTCCCTTGGACGATCGTCGACACGGGTCGACACGCCCGGCGACACGCCCGTGTCGCGGGCCGTGTGCCCATTCTCGACGAATCGTCGAGTATAACTCGACGACTCCGCGGCTAAGTATCGACACGGGTATACACGCCCTGCGACACGCCCGTATCGCAGGCCGTGTGCCCATTCTCAGCGAATCGTCGAGAAAATCTCGACGATTTCGCGGCTAAGTGTCGGCACACGCTTGACACGCCCTGGGACACGCCCGTGTCCTAGGCCGTGTGCCTGTAGCCAGAACCCAAACTGGCCCAAAACGTCCCCCTTTGCTCCTTTGAGTTTCGGGGCATTACAACTCTCCCCCTCTTAAAATAATTTCACCCACGAAATTACATAAAGGAAAGATATACAAAAACAACATTTGTACCTGAGCGGAACAACTCCGGATACTCGTCAAGCATAGTCTGCTCTCGCTCCCAAGAGAGCTCCTCACGTCCGCAATTGTCCCACCGGACTTTGACCATCCTGATCTCTTTATTGCGTAGCCGCTTGACCTCCGAGTCCTCAATCCGCATGGGCTTGACCTTTGTCGTTAGCCCACTATCCACCGACACTTGATCGACCGCGAGCACTTGTGTAGGCTCTTGCACCGCCTTCCGAAGCACCGAAATGTGGAATACATCGTGTAAACCACTTAGCTCCACCGAGAGCTTCAACCTATAGGCCGCTTCTCCAACTCGCTCCAGAACCTCGAACGGTCCAAGGTACCTCGGGCTTAGCTTTTTCAATCGTTGCACCCGCGAGACACCCTTGAACGGCTTGATCTTTAAGTATACATAATCGCCCACAGCGAACTCCACGTTTCTGTGCTTGGCATTATAGTACTTTGCTTGCCGGTCCTGAGCGATGAGCAACCTCTCCCGAATGGTTCTCACCAAAGAAGTAGCATCCTCCACTTCCGATCGCTTATACAACTTTGACTCACCCGTTTCTAACCAAGACAACGGCGTGCGACATCTTCTACCATATAGGGCCTCGAAAGGCGCCATCTGAATACTTGCTTGGTAGCTATTGTTGTATGCGAACTCCACCAAATAAAGGTGGTCTTCCCATTGCTTTCCAAAATCCAAGACACACATACGAAGCATGTCTTCCATGGTTCTATTGACCCTCTCGGTCTGCCCATCCGTTTGCGGATGGAAGGCTGTGCTGAATTTCAGCTTTGTTCCCAACATTTGATGCACAAGCCTCCAATCATTGGACGTGAACCACCCATCTCGGTCACTCACGATGCTGCGGGGCACACCATGAAGCCGCACTATGTTATCCACATAAAGCTTCGCCAACTTCTCCACCGGATCATCCTTCCTATGCAGAATAAAATGCGACACCTTCGTTAATCGATCAACAACCACCCAAATGGCGTCGTTCCCCTTTTGTGACCTTGGCAAACCATGCACAAAGTCCATAGAGATGTCGTCAAATTTCCACTCCGGAATAGGCAAGGACTTTAGAAATCCTCCCGGCTTTTGGCACTCTGCCTTTACCAAGGCGCAGGTTTGGCACTTCGCTACGTATAGCGCCACATCCTTTTTCAAACCCGGCCACCAAAATTGCTTCTTGACGTCGCGGTACATCTTCGTGCTCCCCGGGTGAATCGAGTACTTGGTATGGTGTGCCTCGTACAACAACTCCACCCGTAAATTGCCCACACAAGGGACGCACAGACGACCGTCTTTCCACAGCAACCCGTCCTCCACGACGAATTGGGAATTTGACCCATCCAGAGCCTCTATCATGAACTGCTTCATATGAGCATCCATATCCAAAGCCTGCCGAATCCGATCAGCCAGGTCATATTGGACTTCAGTCCAATTCAGAACTGCTTCAGCACTTGCTTGCTTATCCACACAAACAATCTCCAACGCCTCCAACTCCCGCACCAACCGCTCATCATGCACCGATAGCCAATTGGCTTGAGCTGGGGCTCGGCGACTCAACGCGTCCGCAACCGCATTCCCTTTGCCAGGCACGTAGTGGATCTTGAATGTATAGTCCCCCAAGAACTCCATCCATCTACGCTGCCGCATATTCAGATCTTTCTGATCAATCAGGTACTTTAGGCTCTTGTGATCGGTGTAGATATCAATCTTCACACCGTACAAATAGTGTCTCCACAGCTTCAAGGCAAAAATCACGGCCGCTAACTCCAAGTCATGGACCGGATAATTCCTCTTGTGCACTTTTAGCTGTCTCGAGCCATAAGCTATCACGCTTCCGTGCTGTAGTAGCACACAACCCAAACCGCTGCATGAAGCATCGCTATATATCTCATAGCCTTCGGTTCCACATGGCGAACTCAGCACAGGCGCCGTGGTCAACCGACACTTCAGTTCCTCAAAAGCTCGCGTGCACTCCGGCGTCCAAACGAACTTATGCTCCTTCCTCGTCAAAGTAGTGAGAGGTAACGCTAACCGCGAGAAGTTCTCTACGAAGCGCCTATAATAGCCGGCAAGCCCCAAAAAGCTCCGGACTTCTGCTACCGTAGCAAGCTCAGGCCACTCCCGTATCGCAACAATCTTCGCCGGATCCACATCAATACCCTCTCCACTCACTATATGCCCGAGGAACGCCACTGAGGATAGCCAAAACTCGCACTTCGAGAACTTGGCATACAACTGGTTTCTCCTTAGCGTCTCCAACACCAAATGAAGATGCTTGAAGTGATCTTCCTCACTTTGCGAGTACACCAAAATATCGTCGATGAAGACGATCACGAAATGGTCCAAGTACTCCCTGAACGTCCGGTTCATCAAATCCATTAACACTGACGGCGCATTAGTCAGCCCAAACGGCATGACCGTAAACTCATAATGCCCGTATCTCGTACTAAACGCTGTCTTCGGGATATCACTCTCCCTTATCCGCAGCTGATAGTACCCAGACTTGAGATCTAACTTCGAGTACACCGTCGACCCGACTAACTGATCAAAGAGATCATCAATCCGGGGGATCGGGTACTTATTCTTCTCAGTCAGCTTGTTTAGCTCCCGATAATCAATACATAACCTCAAGCTTCCGTCCTTCTTCTTAACAAAGAGGACCGGTGCGCTCCAAGGCGAAGAACTCGGGCGTACATACCCTTGCTCCAATAACTCTTGCAGTTGAACTTTCAGCTCCACCATTTCCTTAGGCGCTAGCCGATACGGAGATCGTGACACAGGCTTTGCACCTGGCACTAGCTCGATCGTAAAATCTATCTCCCGTTGAGGCGGGGCTCCAGGAAGATCTGCGGGGAACACATCAGGGTATTCCGATACCACTGAAATACAATCCAAAGCGGGCTTCGGTTTTGCAACCTCCACTAGTGTAAAGAACAGTTCTGCTCCGGCACGAACCGCCTTCACCACCTGAAGAGCAGACATCAACGTCTTGCTCGACCCCTTTAAGCCCGTAAAAGTCGTCTCACGACTTGCTCCCAGCTTGACTTCCTTGCTACCGCAATCTATATGGGCCTGCTGCTCCGAGAGCCAGTCCATGCCAAATATGACGTCGAACTCCACTAACGGAAGTAAAGACGCCCGCAGGTCGAACTCCTGCTCCCCAATACGAATCTTAACATCGCAGATCCTAACCGCTCGCATCGAACACCCATTGAGCAACAACACATCCAACTTATCCTTCGCCATCGAAGAAGGGACTCCGATGCGTGATATAAATCCTTCGGACAAGAAGGAGTGTGAAGCTCCCGTATCGAAGAGTGCTCGTGCCGGATTTTCACAAATCAATACAAATCCTAAACAAGTAGTGGTAAGGTAACATGTGCATAACAAGCATATAAAGAAATTGACTTGCTATAAATTAAACCGTACCTGTCACCACATCAGCTTGTTTAATGGCCTCCTGTTGGCCAAGATTGTAGACCCTTGGTTGGGCCGGAGCATAGTGGGATGCGGTCGACTCCACCGCCTTTCCTTTCTCTTTATAGGTAGCTCCCGGCCTCCTCTCGGACTTAGGACGTCCGCTCCAACAATCACGGGCGAAATGCCCCGTCTTTCCACATGTAAAGCACGCGCCCGGGGTCCGACTCGCAGTCGCTCCAGAAGCGCCAGAAGGAGCTGGACCCGAAGTCCTATGCTTCTTGAAAGATCTTCGATAGCCGGACTTAGAAGTAGTCGGCACTCTGAACTCAGATTTCTTTTCACCCAAGCTTTTCTTCGCTTGCACGCTCTTCATGTCCTTCTCCAAGGACCGGGCAGTATTGACCAAGGTTAAGAAACCCTACGTCATCGGCCCCGACAGTAATAGTCTCAACTCATCTCTCAGCCCTTCATAGAAGCGATTAGTCTTGCGCTCCTCATCCATGATGGTAGAGCTAGCATAACGACTCAACCGCGTAAACTCGTGGAGATATTCATCCACGCTCCTCTCACCCTGCACCAACTTCAGGAACTCATTCTCCATTGAAATCCTCTGAGTAGAAGGGAGGTATCTTGCTAAGAACAATCCCGAGAACTCCTCCATCGGAACGTCTATCAGTTGTCTACCTCTCAAATGATGCAGCTCCAATCCTTCCCACCACATCCTCGCTTCCCCGTCCAGAAGGAACGTAGCGATGGTGGTCATTTGCCACTCCTCCGTCTCCGTCGCTGTCATGACTCTCTTCACCCTGGAGAGCCAGTCTTCAGCCTGAGATGGGGTTCCCAACCCCGAGAATAACGGAGGGTTAAAGCTCATTACGTGCTTCAACTGCCTCTCAGTTGCCCTCCTTGGCACTATTGGTTCCACAACCACTTGCTCCACCCTCCTCGGCTCAGCCTCTTGAAGAGGTACTTGCTCCATCACAGGAGCGGGCTGCTGCGCTTGCCTTCCTGGCTGCGCATTGATCACGGCCAACACCGCTTCAGCCACCAATCGAATATTCTCAGCCGACAGAGGTGTTGCAGGAGCAACATCCGGTGCACTACTAGCCTCAGAAACTCGGCGTTCTGACGCCCAACACCACTTCTGGTCACCTATAGTGGTACAAAACACCGTTAAGCGACCAAATAAATTACAAACAGCAATTATAGGAACACGCAGGTTCCTCAAACACGAGTATTTTCATTCCTAAGTGGACATTCATGGGTTCTTTTACCGTTATAACGATGACGGACACAATGTGCTCACCACCCCTTAAAAAAAGGATTCGCCCACGAATTCACTTTAAGCCCGACCAAAACCAGTAGTCTGATACCAAATTGTAACACCCCCTATCCGTCTCATAGTATATAGCAGTAGGTCCGGCCGGGGCCCGACGTCATATACCACAGACAGACCGGGTGGTTACGTATGGAAACCATCCAACCAATCTCAACGTCCTACACAGAGCATTCTAGCGGAAGCAGTTTAAAAGAGGTTGTAAACAAGAACCCAGCATTTGAGCACGAATGTCCACTATTACATAATTAGGAATGTTATACAAAATACCCAAAATCGGCCTTAAGGCCTTACAGAATGTTTCTCTTGACTAATACATGATTTACAAACCTCGGCACGCAGGCCGGTCATACATGAATAAAACAGAAAACATTTCCACTTGGGCCTTCGAGGGCCAGCTTCGCAAAAAGGGCTTTAGCCCGCTATTGACCACTTGGTCCAGCTGCACCTGCAAGCAACAAACCACCGCACGGTGGTAAACAAGGCAACGGTCAGCAATGCTGACCAAATTATAACGATCCCGCCCCCAACTTGGGGCGGCGATGCTCCTTCCCTGCATTTCATTAGCATAAGCGAGCAATGCATATAACCATAGCCATTTCATCACAGACGTTGGCTCGCACGGCCACACGCCCCGTGCACTCAGGGCACATTCTCGGTGAACCGGTCGATGTCACGTCAATTAAAGCCATTAACATTCCGGACTCACCACCGCCACTTAGACGGCCATTCCTATGAGCAATTTGTCTTCCTGGCATTGGTCACGTCAATTTAAGCCATTGACCGCCGAATACTCACATCTATGCCAACGGCGAGTGCCACGTAACCTTAGGTCTCTCTAACCGAACGACATAAAGCTGGTACGGTTCCATCTAACCCGTGCTCACATCGCAACGACAATTTAAGCCATTTGCGCGGGTCAAACTTCCACCGAGTCCCATTCTACCGCAAGACACATAACCCAGTTATGTTCGAGTTGGCTCTCAGGCCACCAAGTTGGCAAGATCTCGTATCCGCCCAGTTTTCCGGGTGCACCTTTGGGTTAGTCCCCAAGACTCCCTGCTGCAATCTACCGCGTAGAAAACCCGAAAAACAAACCATAGCACGGAGTCTTCTCCGGCCTTATGCAATGCAACATCACCGATCCAGACTAACATGTCCGGGTAGGCTTCACACAAAATGCCTATGTCCGTTCTCGCATACGGACTCTAAACAACGGGGACTTTACATATCTACCCGAAGGAACGCCTCCAACTCTCCGCAAACTCGCGAGAGCGGGCTTCCTATGCTAAGAAAGAGAGCTATTCATGCTCAAGATGAGGATCGTTACCCTTGAGTTCCTCTTTGGCGCCATCGAAAAGTAATCGGATAGAAATCACCGCACTTGCGTTTCCTCCGTGGATCCGGAATCGGCTTGCGATTCGGAGCTCCGAAGCTCCTCCAATGGCGGATCTAGCTCTTCTTCTTCTTGCCTTATCTCTCCTCTCTCCAAGGGTTTAGAAAGAGAATAAGTGAAGAAAGTATGGATTTTCTAAGTCAAAACCCGAGTATATCCTCTCAGGAACAACCCTCAGCCGTTGGATCTCAACCTAAGAAAATGAACGGCTTTGATTCGGGGCTGAAATGCCCAATCTGGACCGAACACGGCCTGGCACACGCCCGTGTCCAGGGCCGTGTGCCGCATTTGCCGTCAAAATCGAATCTCCTGGACCCTCACACGGGTATCGAACACGCCCGTGTTCGAGCTGACACGCCCGTGTTCCAGCTGACACGACCGTGTAGCCGGCCGTGTACCCCATGATTTTCCCCCAATTTCAACCCGAGCACTGCACGGGTTCTAGGACACGCCCGTGTCCTTGCCCGTGTCACCTTGACACGCCTGGGCCCCAGGCCGTGTACATGGTCTCGACATTTCGTCGCGTACAGCTCGACGACTGGATGACACGGCCTTGGACACGCCCGTGTCCTAGGCCGTGTGCCATGTCTCGACGATCGTCGAGCGAATCTCGATGATTTCCCTTGGACGATCGTCGACACGGGTCGACACGCCCAGCGACACGCCCGTGTCGCGGGCCGTGTGCCCATTCTCGACGAATCGTCGAGTATAACTCGACGACTCCGCGGCTAAGTGTCGACACGGGTCGACACGCCCTGCGACACGCCCGTGTCGCAGGCCGTGTGCCCATTCTCAGCGAATCGTCGAGAAAATCTCGATGATTTCGCGGCTAAGTGTCGGCACACGCTTGACACGCCCTGGGACACGCCCGTGTCCTAGGCCGTGTGCCTGCAACCAGAACCCAAACTGGCCCAAAACGTCCCCCTTTGCTCCTTTGAGTTTCGGGGCGTTACAAATTGCTCCACCACGATCGTGAACATCCGATGTGCGGGTAACTACCCACATAACCACCACCAGTAGTAGGGGGATGTGCTTTTAGTGGGGTCCTACATTTAGTAAAATTAAATATATGAATAATATTCTCCCCAAACTATACTTTAAAATATGATATTGGTGGTTACGGTGTGCAGATAGCCGCATAACCACAGTAACCACCTACTTGAGACTATAAAAAGGCTCTCATGCCTCCTCATTTTTCATCTTTCTCTCATCTGCTTTCTTCCTCATCAGGCCAAAGCTCTGTCAGATTTCTCCTACGAGCCACCTTAGAGCCATATTCGAGCCACCGCCTCTCCACCAAAAAATCGCCTAAGTCCGCAAGCGTGCGACGAGAAGGAATTTCCTACTACAGTAAAGGCATGTTTTTTCGCAACTCCCCAACAAATAATCTCACGTGAAGCAGCCTATTTCTCACCGCGATCCTAAGTAACTCTCTCTCATCTCCAAAGTGTAACGAGGAGCGACCTGTCACCCTCGATCCTTCAAGCAAGTTGTAACTGAAAGCAAATAGTGAAGCTCGACCGACACAGATCCAGTCACGTGATTTTTTACCAGGTTGAGGGTTTTTCCACGTAAAAATAATGTGTGCATAATCTCTCTCTCTCTCTCTCTTATTGACTATGTGTGCACTCGACCGCTTCGTGAGCTAAGATAGTTTAAGTTAATCTGATCTGATCGGGGCATCGAGTTTCGCCGCAATAGTTTGACGCCATCTATGAGAAACAGTCCCAACATCCTCCAAAGATTTAGAAGACAGTACCCTCTACATAACGGTACTTGTGACTTACTCTCATGGCAAGAAGGAGCACCCAAACCACCAATGGATCACCTCCTAGAGGGCGCATTGAGTCGGCTCCCTCCCACTCACTCGTCAACGCGACTCGGCGGTGATGTCGCTCTCCTACACGTAGCTGATTTGGAAGAGCACATACTGTAAATAGAGGAGCGCCAGTTCGAGATGCTTGCTCTCCTACAGAATATCGCAACTCCTCCATCTCCTCTTCAGCCTCCCGTTCCAGTTAATCCCTCGCCTCCAGCTCAGGATTGCGTCTCGCCTCAGCAAGCCCCCGACGGGGAAAATGAATATGAAGAATTTTTTGATGTTGTCAGTTCCACGCACCCCACTCATCGAGGCGCTGAAAGCGGCCACCATCATCAACTAGACGAAGTAGCCTGTGCGCAACCAGGTGAAAGACCCACCTGCGAGGAAATACATGAGGTGATTGCCTAAGAATACGAACAACTTGGACGACGAGACATATTTGCGCTCCGACCTCTCCACTAGGGCTCCCCGCTCTCCCCATAGGTTCTATCTCATCCAGTCTCGCACTGCTTCAAGCTCCCTATCATCGAGACATTCAATGTAATAGAGGATCCGCTCGAAGACGTCAACAATTTACTCACCTTAATGAGGTTTTTTAGCTCCCCAGATTAGTTGCTCTGTCAAGTGTTCCCAGCCACTCTGAAGGGACAAACCCATAAGCTGCATCAAGGAAGAAGCCCGATGATAAGGATGATAGTTGCCGACCAACGAAGCGCACACGTGATTGAAATAGGGAAGAACCCCCAGGTTTGGCCAAGACTGGCCGACCTCCTCTGCATTTTCCTGTTATCCGAAATCTTCACTTCTTCATGGGGGGGGGGGAACCAACCACACATTTATATATGAGAACCATAAAATCAGGTAGAGAGGTAGGGTCGGCTGGATCCAATCAAGGAAGTAGAAAAAATTCCCTTCCAAAAAATCTCCTTCAGTAGCGGTAGGAAATATATTTTGCCACCAATGTTCCTCCATAATTGTCAGAATTTGGAAAATTCCAAAAAAATGAGCCACGAATGGAGCGGTCTCCAAAAAATGATCGGAAAGATTTCAAAAAATCAAAAAAGATACCGTCAAGAATTTGATTCCAAAAATGATAGAACCATAGATTTTATGGCTTCCAAAATCAGCCCCCTCCCATATGAAAAGAGACGATAGTTATCGTAACAAAATTATATATCACATGCATACATGTCATTCCTATAACCTAATTACTATTAGTATTTTTTAAATTGCTTTGTTGAGCAACATTTATCATTATTATTGATGTGGACTCGAACTTTATAAGGAAACTGGTGTGCAATTCACCGGATGGTCATAACCCTTACTAATTAAGTGGGAGGTAATAGGAGAAACTACCGTACGCGCGATCCGCGCCCCCGATCCGAGCGCGATCCACGCACACAATCTTGTCACGCGCACAACTAATCACCTGCAACCGACCAAAACGGTTGGCCACCACCGCCCCCGGACAGCCGACCCCTCCTGGGCCAACACGATCGCAGCACGGGCCACCCCGACTAGCGTGCACGTAGCCGCATCTTGTGGTCGCGAGCCCGCGACCGCAAAAAGTGGCTGGCACCGCGACCACAAGGTGCGGCCGGCCACGCCCAGCCTCTCCGACCGGCGTGCATGGCCGGTCGCAGCCGTATCTCACGTTCACGAGCCCGCAACCACAAGGATTGGAGGGCGTCGCAGCCGCAAGGGGCACCCAGCGCCGTGCATGACCGCCCCAGCTAACGTGCCCGAGGCCAGCTTTCCAGTCGGCCGCTCCTCGCTCTCCTCCCCGGAGGCCGACCACCGTCTGGGTTCGTCGCCTGGGAGCATGTTGGGTACATTGAAAACAATGTACTTGATTTGAAGAAGTCCTTTCAACTCAATGATATACACAAGTATGTATTTGATGTATATTTCAGTTCATGCATGCGAGTTGCCTATGTCATTTTGATTGGACAGGTGGTCCAAGTTTTATTGGCAGGTGAACTTAAAGAAGCTGACTAGAAAAGTGAAGAGAATTGTCTTAAGTACAAAAATGTTGAGTGAAGTCAGCATAGTACCTTATATGCTTGAGCGAGTTTCCCGTCTCATCAAATCTCTTGATATCTGGATATCTGAAATCCTTTGGAATGGGGCATGCTAAGACGGAAAACGTGAAAAGTGAGAACTGATAAAGAGGGCTGGAATCCTTCGGGGAGTGATGTTTGCTATAATCCTACTTATCCTGCAGGCTATGAACTTCTTCGTATCCAAACTTTCTTTGTTCAACATTTTTGTCATCTTGTAGGTAACTGCTTCCCGTATCCCGATTTGATTTTCTTAGAGTTGGTGAGCTACTTGACTCCGAGAATTCCTTCTCCGTGTTATAAGTTCTTTGCCAAGAGTGTTTAATTGAGGTAGAAAGTGCTCGCTGATGTGACTGACTAGCGGGTTGCTGGATTATTACAGAACATCATCCTATTTCCTGATAGAGGGTAAGGATTTGATCTTGCAGTTGGTTTATTTGGCTGATGTGTTTGTCGAGCTTGTTTGCACATATGTCGAGAGTCTCTTTCTAGTTGGGCCCATCAATATGAAGAGGGAAAGAGTCTGTGATCCCCGACCCCTTTCAAATGGTCTCCGAACGGTAATGGCCTTTCTTCTAGTCGTAGCCACAAGTGTCGCTGGGCAGGGGACACTATCTTCAGGATCTTTTGGGAGCTTTTAGAATATCGAGGGGAACGTCTTCCCACAGACTATGCCAAACTTTTGCAGCCAACTCAACCCTCCCGGTAGACCAGAATCAGCAAAAGCTCACACGATGATTTTAACGTGAAAAAACCACTTACATTGGTAAAATACCAAGTGACCAAAATGGTGCCTGTCAAACTTCACTATTGGCAGCTATTTACATTGTTTGGAGAACCGAGGGCTACAAATCGCTCCTTGTTACAAATTTGAGAGGAGAGATTGTAGAGTATTCAGTGAGCGATAGGCTGCCTCACTCAAAGCTGGTTTCTTTCTCATGCTCGGATGGAGATGAGCATTCAAGGACATTGCTTGGCGAGCAGACTTCATGGCAGAGCACGTTAGGAAGCATTTGCGATGATTCAGGTGGTATTGTGCACATAGGAAGCTCCCTGAAGTTGCACACATAGCACCTTCTTCCTCAGAATCTTGTGGACTTAAATGAATTTTTTGGCTGTCTGGATGGTGGAGGAGGCTCATAAGAGAATTCTGACAGAGCTCCGACCTGAGGAAGAAGAAGGCTGGGTGAAAAAAAGTTAAAAATAAAGGGGGTCCTGGGGCCTTTTTATAAGCTCCAGGAGATGGTTATGGTGGTTACGCAGCTATCCACATATAGTAACCACCCATAATTACTATTTAAAGGCCAATTTTAATATATGTTTGGGCAAATATTATGCGTATAATTTACACTAAATGCTGACCAATTTTTAATTACTGAAAACCCCCACTAATCATGGCAGTTAGTGGTTGGTTATCCGTGAAATGTACCGCGATGTTCGCAGTGGAATGAATAGCCAACGGGGAGGGCCTGCTATGAAAGAGCGGCCACCTCACCGACAGATGGTCACCGACGAGGGGAGAGATGGAGCCGCGACCGGTCGTGGCGGGAGAAACTACGGGGAGGGGCCGCTGGGCGTGGAAGCCCATTGAGAGCGGCGCGTCGCGACCACGGGAGGCGGCTGTGGGGCGTGGCGGCCAGGCATGACCACCCCTTACGGGCGACGTCCCGCGACTCCGGGAGGCACCCGCGGGGAGGGGCGGTCAAGCGCAGGCAGCGCCCCAGCGTCGCAGGAGGCTGCCGCGAGAAGGGGTGGTCAGACGCGACCACCCTTGCACGAGCGGCACCCCACGACCGCAGGAGGTGGCTACGGGGAGGGGCGGCCGGGCGCGACTGCCCTTGCGAGGATATCACGCTGCGGTCGCGGGAGGCAGTCGCGGGGAGGGGCGGCCGGGAGCGGCAACACCTTGCGGGCGGCGCCCCGTGGCGCGGCCGACCCTTACGCTCGGTGCCGACGACGTGGCCCCGGCGCAGCTGGCCGGTCGCGGGCTGCATAGTACCGGTGATGGCGGCGTCATCGGATGGTGTACAAGAATTGTGTGTGGCTATCACATGTACTACGGTGAAACCCATGATTCCACCAAGTTTGTTGGGATCATGGGGAGAAGGCTATTTGCAGCCCCAGATTCTCTACAAATTTAGGAGGGCCTCATCACCTGTCAAAAAAATATATAACAAAATCATTAGAAAAGTATAGAAATATTTAATGAGTAAAACTATAATATGAAAAAAGATAATAAGTTATTAATTATCTATCTTTAGAACAAAAGTAAAAAAAATACCTCTATTTTTGATCTCTCGTTCCCAGTGGTCCTTCATACGAGCATTAGTTACACCTTTTGGCCTTTTTGTTGGTGGATCCCGAATAGTTAATAGATTATTAGCATTTTGCTCATCAAGATATTTTTTTCTTTTACCTCTCATCTTTGTCCACCATCCCATCCATATACTTAGAAAAAACATTCATTACGTTCATAACGCGTTCTTTTGCAAGCTTGCAGTTCTCAATGCAGGTTGCTAAATTGTAACTAAAACGCATATGGTGGTTCCTGAAATGTACCGCGATTTTCGCAGTTAGTGGTTGGTTATCCGTGAAATGTACCGCGATGATCGCAGTGGAATGAATAGCCAGCGGGGATGGCCTGCTATGAAAGAGCGGCCACCCACCGACAGATGGTCACCGATGAGGGGAGAGATGGAGCCGCGACCGGTCTTGGCGGGAGAAACTACGAGGAGGGGCCGCTGGGCGTGGAAGCCCATTGAGAGCGGCGCGTTGCGACCACGGGAGGCGGCTGTGGGGCATGGCGGCCATGCATGACCACCCCTTACGGGAGACGTCCCGCGACTCCGGGAGGCACCCGCGGGGAGGGGCGGTCGGGCGCAGGCAGCGCCCCGGCGTCGCAGGAGGCTGCCGCGAGAAGGGGTGGTCAGACACGACCACCCTTGCACGAGCGGCGCCCCACGACCGCAGGAGGTGGCTACGGGGAGGGGCGGCCGGGCGCGACCGCCCTTGCGAGAATATCACGCTGCGGTCGCGGGAGGCGATCGCGGGGAGGGGCGTCCGGGAGCGGTAGCACCTTGCGGGCGGCGCCCCGTGGTGCGGTCGACCCTTACGCTCGGTGCCGGCGACATGGCCCCGGCGCGACTGGGCGGTCGCGGGCTGCCTAGTGCCGGTGATGGCGGCGTCATCGGATGGTGTACAAGAATTGTGTGTGGCTATCACATGTACTACGGTGAAACCCATGATTCCACCAAGTTTGTTGGGATCATGGGGAGAAGGCTATTTGCAGCCCCAGATTCTCTAGAAATTTATGAGGGCCTCATCACCTGTCAAAAAAATATATAACAAAATCATTAGAAAAGTATAGAAATATTTAATGAGTAAAACTATAATATGAAAAAAGATAATAAGTTATTAATTATCTATCTTTAGAACAAAAGTAAAAAAAAATACCTCTATTTTTGATCTCTCATTCCCAGTGGTCCTTCATACGAGCATTAGCTACACCTTTCGGCCTTTTTGTTGGTGGATCCCGAATAGTTAATAGATTATTAGCATTTTGCTCATCAAGATATTTTTTCTTTTACCTCTCATCTTTGTTCACCATCCCATCCATATACTTAGAAAAAACATTCATAACGTTCATAACGTGTTCTTTTGCAAGCTTGCAGTTCTCAATGCAGGTTGCTAAATTATAACTAAAACGCATATGGTGGTTCCTGAATATCTTGTTCAAATCATATTCTATAATAAATGATATGTTAGGAATTTAGATACCCTTCTTGTCATTAGTAGTGAACCGTTTGAGCACATATTTCAATAGAATTTACCTTATGTTTTTCAAATTATAAAACCTTAAAATATGTTGGCATGGTATTCCTTTTGTTTCAAATCCTCGACATGAACAATCTGAATCAAATATGACCGAGTTGAAGTTCACAAACCATATCTTATCATCTTCAGAACCATCGCAGTGCTTTGTTACGTATAATATATGCTCATCATCATATCTTGTTTCGTCCATTATGCATAATCCAACCACCCCCTCCATGAATGCTTTCTCAAAAATTCCAAATATTTTTTGAGTGTATAGTTTTGACACGTGCTTTAGTAAGATGCATTTCTTGTACTTTAAGGTAACCACATCATGCTTGCTTTTGAAATCCTCCTAAAGATCAACCCTCCGCCATGATGCGACAAGATTTTCTAAACCGATAAAACACTCAACTGGGGAAGTAGTTCCTTTGAAATACCCATACAAGCAATTATTAGACCATTCACTTTTTTAGTTGATAAGATGCTAAGGCCCAAAACATTCTTATCAAAAGCAATTGATCACTTCCTTTTAGTATTGTGCAAATCCTTCAACCATATGTTATCATGTAGGTTCCCTCTCATGATCATCTCATATCAATATCTATCAAACTCAATTTCCCCATCACACTTTGTCATGCATTGATATAAAAGTGCACTAATACTACTATCGTGGTTAAAGCTAGGAACTTTAGAAGACGCTTTCTAGGAAATGTGTCATTGGCACAACCGACGTTGAGTCTTAGTGAACACTCGCTTAATAACAGCAGCCATGGCTTGATCTTGATATGTAAAAATAGATCTTGGTTTCTTGTTGCCAACACATTTCAATAATGTCTCAAAAACTCAGTAGAACGACTTGATAGTTTCTTCAGCAATGGAAGCCCCTCTTAAAAAGATATTTTGCCAATGATGGTCCACAACAATGAAATGTATGTGTGCATGCAAGATTATACTTATTCAATCTATATGTGGTATCAAAAACTAGGACTTCACCAAAACATTCGTAATTGATTTTGCTATGACCATCCATCCAAAGGAAATTAGTCAATCTGTTCAGCTCATCTGTTTAGACATAGTACGAAAACATGTTATCATTCAATTGCCTCTCTTGTAGTATCTCAAGCAAACTAGTGGCATCACCGCTTTCGATTAACGCCTTTCTTTTACGCTGAATGTAGTTAAAGATGTCTGTCTTGCAGAAACAAATATTTTTAAGACCCCAAGCTTTATTCAACCTGAAGTTGTATGTATCTACAATTTTAATTCCCTCACATATCATGTTTTTCATAAGATTACCCTACATTTCAGATATGCTACAACGAGATCTCAATAAATGAGTCTATTTCTCTATTGCTGGTGAGTGGTTGTATTACTCCACAAATTTTGTTACTATCTAGTTTTTGCCATCTGTATTGACATGAAAATGAATAAAAGCAAGACAACTCGTGCAAATATCTAATTTGCAGTACTTCTTGCGTGGTGACTTTATTAGCTTACTTACAGCTTTTGAACAACTACACTCTTGGGCTTTGATAGTTCTTGTATGTGTCCAATACGTAAGGTGTTGCTTTCGCACACTATCCAATTTTGTGTGCATAATCACAATAATCGTGTATACATATTCCTCTGAATGCACGTCAGGAAACATAATATGCTCCTTTTAAAGCAAGACAATAGAGAATATTTCAACTACAATAATATTCTTAAATTATCAAGCTGAAATAATGTTCTGAAAAACAGTTCGAATTATGACTACAAATTATTATCAATTTATAGCAAACGATACAATTCAAAGTTACTGTTAACAATTACATTTTCGTCATTAAAATTATACTTAACAAATAGAGTTCCAAAAATCATTAACATTATAATTCAAAAAAAAACATCAACATTACAGTTCATAATGATTTTCATGTTCAATGTGCTTGATAGATATAATCAGTATACATGATAGATATAATCAACATGCATGATAGATATAATACAATGTATTTCATGATCAATATGCATAATATAGTGTAACAAATACAATGTATTTCATGATCAATATGCATGATGGATATAATCACAATACATCGTGTATGCATCTTCCTCTGAATGCACGACAGGGAACACAACAAGCTCTTTTTAAACCAAGACAACAAAGAACATTTCAACTATAATAACGTTTTGAAATAATCAAGCTGAAATAATGTTATGAAAAATAGTTTGAATTACGACTATAAATTACTGTCAATTTACAACACAACATACCATTTAAAGTTACTGTTAACAATTATAATTTCAAAAATCATTAAAATTACAGTTACAAAAATCATTAACATTACAGTTCCAAAAAACATCAACATTACAGTTCAATATTTCATTTTAAAAAAAAACTAAGTTATTTATAGTTCAACAGACATTCATTCAACACATCACAACTATATTAATCAGAAAATTTAGCAGGAGATGAAGATTTATAGTTTTTCTTTGAAGTCATTAGAGAATCACTTCTTGTCAATTTACTGATGTTTTTCTGGTTGTGATAACGGTGAGCGTTACAGCGAGAATCATCATTAGTTTGATCATCGTGAATATGTGTCTGAGCTAATTACTTGGCTTCTTAATTTTTTTAGAATTGTCATTTATATATCCTATGTTAGAATTAGTAACCTAATTAATTTCTATGTTTCTGTTTTTGTAAGTCAATAAAAGTTAATGCCAAATTAATGTGTATTTATTCGTTGGATCTTAGGCCTTGAGTTTAAGCGACATGATATTAATGCCAAATGCCACTATATATTCATAGTTCATTTAAATTATTATTACTGAAATGTCATCTCATTTATAATTCTAATTAGTTAAATATGAACGTCTTCATTTGGCTAATGACTAATCAATAATATTTTATAATTTGCCAAAAATAAAGAATTGTTAAACTAAGAAGAAGCCTTCTTCAATTTTAGAAATTGCCTGGTGTAGTAGCTGCAACATTGGTAATTTGGTATTTCATTTTTCTTAAGCGGTTCTGGTAATAGTTGGGCGTGTTTAGTTTTGTATACTAGAATTTTGAATAATAATAATCTTATGTTAACTTTAAAATAAAATATAGTTTGAAAAACCATCTAAACAAATAGAATAAAACAAAGAAAACATAATTGAATGCAAATGTAACTAAACAAGTAAAATAAAACATAGAAAACATAATTTCATGAATATCAAAATTTAAGGTAAACATTGTTTCACATGCAGACCGATCGGGTCGACGGGTAGGTTGTAGTCCGGTTTCGGGCATTGAGCGAGCTGGCTTGTTGACCGATTTGAGGTTTGACCGGTAGGACTTGCCTGTCCAATCCGGTCAAGTTTAATTTCAAAACCACATAGATTCATTTTTCTTAACGACGGAATAGATAAAATAACTAACATCAAATCAATGTGAAAAGTAAAAAAAAGGACCATTAGAATAACAATATTTGGATGAACAAAATTTGGGCACGAGTGATAGTGCATGGGGGCACCCTCGGCTTGCACGATGACACTTTGGTTGCTCGCACTCCCCTTGAATGCAATTGGAAATCAAGCGGTCAAAGTGCCATCGTGTGAAGCCATTGTGCCCGAACTTGAATGAAAGCACTATTGAAAGTGTGGAATGAAATATTTGAATACTTCTCTATGGGAGGGGGTGAATCGAGGAGATGTCCACTTATGTGGTATTTTGATTTTTTCTCTAATGTTCCCTTTGTACATAATATTTATTATATTAGATGAATGAAATAGTAAGTTAAGAAGCAAAGATTAATGCAGATAAAAATGCATCTAGAAAATAAAGAGATTTATAGACGTTTCTCAACAATTGAGCACATCCTTTCTACCACAATAAGTGAGCTTCCACTGTCTCGCGATAGAGATGACGAGCCTTTTTCTTTTAGAGACTCCAACCCAAACTGAATCCTTTACACTTGAGGTTTCAAACCGCAAAAACTCTTTTGAAGGGAGAGTCTGATAACTCTTTACACAACATGTTGTTGAAGATGTGAATGTTATAACTCTTATACGGTGTGCTTTTAGAGAAAAGATTATCTGAATCATAGAAGTAGGAGATTAAAAATATAAAGAAGTGGAAGGTAAGATTCACGCTCCGAGTGCTTTTTTGTAATTCTCGATTTTGCGAGTTCTGAAGCGACGGAGAAGAGCTCTGCTCAAGTATTGATCCATTTCTTGAATCTTCTGGCTAGAAGACTCCTCAGCTCATTATCCATGGCCAGAATTTATTTATCATCAACTTTAAGTGCTATGCCCTTTTCTTTGGAGGAGGAAGTTATTTTCTGCTTTGCTTCACATTTAGCTCTTATTTTGAATAGAAGCTCATATGATTTTAACTTGCCAAGGAGAGCCTGTGGTAATTTCTTTTATCATCTTGCATCTCTTATGACCTAGATCCTTGTATCCCATGATCCATAAAGCACAACAGGAGTATTTCATTCATCTCTGTGAGAGGGATATCTTTTCCAAGGCTTCTTAACTCACTAACAATAAGACTGAATTTATGATGCATGTCATCCACTATCTCTTTGGGGCTCTTCTTGAAAATTTCATATTGAGAGATCAAACATGATCTTCTATCCTTACTTTTATCCTAGCTTCCTTCAACTATTGACATCAATATGTCATAAATTTCTTTTATTGATTGACAATCATCCACTTTTTAAAATATTCCATCTATCATGCATGGTGGACACTATGATGTTCATTGCTTTGACATTACATGTCATTGCCCTCTTTTGATCTTCTGATATATCAGCTTTTGAGATTTGTACAATCTTTTGATTTTCATTAGTTCTTGCAAGGCTTACTGGACCTACAATGACATAATCAAAGATATCATCATCAAAAAAAACTAGATAGAGTACTTTTATTCAATATTTTCATAATATAAACTTATCTAGATTACATATAGGAGGGTTAATGAATGCATAATTTTTATATTATGTAGACCTCATGATCAAAATAAAAAATTACACAAATAATTCTTAATATCCTTGGATCTTAATCAAGGCTTTAGCCTTTTTGAGATCAATCTGTTGTTGATACCAATTGAAATATAAGATAGGAAGCTAAGAATTACTTAGGAGGGGTGAGGAGGAGAATATAGTATTTAAAAATGCTTTCTACCTTTTGATCGTTTATAACACATTCCATATTTTAAGTTGTTTGTTTATTTGAGCAGAAGTTAAAAAGTAAATAAATTATTCAAGGAAAGCTATAAATAGAGTTGTCACGGTTCCAGTTCTACTAAAATCATGAACCAAACCACTAAAGTAACGGTTCTTCAAATTAGAACCAAAACCTTATTTGGTTTGACCGGTTCTAGTTCTGGTTCCGGTTCTAGCTTAATTTTTGGAACCGTCGTGTCAACGATTCCGGTTACGGTTCAACAAGAACCAAAACCAAACCGACCACTAAAGGTTCGGTTCAGTTCCATGCGGTTCCAATCGGTTCCAACTAAAATCAAAATCAAACTTGGCAGAATGAAATAAAAGCGGGCTGTAAATAGTAAAACTCAAAACAACATCAAAATAAAAATAATTATGTTGCGCACTTGTCGATGATATTTTCCACAATCGGTGGGATAGTATCCATCATCTTCCTACGTGTATAGACTTGTCACGATGTCTAGTTGGCTTGCACACGTCTCATCGGCAGGCTCAACCGTAACTGTACATCCTTGGGCGTGTGGGAGGTAGCCCGAGGTGAAACTGAGCTAGGGACGAGAGGGACTACAGGGGCGAGTGGGACCATGGGGTCCTCATGCCGCAGGAGAGACGAGGTGCAGCGGAGTAGGCGAGGCGTCCCTCGCGGAGCGGGCTGGCCCTTGGTGGCGAGACGACTCCTGCGTGGCGGGAGAATCGCGAGACGAGCAGGTAGGCTCGTCTTGCCCGCTGCCCAAATTCTCACTCGCCACATAGGAAAAAATGTGTTTTTACCTTCTTACGCCCAAGGGTGATTTTACCCTTTACCCCATATGGATTTACCCTTCTACCCTTGATGGTCTGCGTATAGCCCTTAAGAATAATGGAGTTTGGCTGTTGGCATACCCGACCAAGTGTATTTTGGTAATTTTAGGTCAGTTCAATTTGGTTACTGGCAGGTCAAACTCAGAGGCCTATAAATAGACCGATAAGGTGCCTTGAAAAGGTTGTTGAACTTTTCTATCTTCTTCCTCAAAGGCACCTAGCTCAGCACTGGCTAGGGAGGGGAAGAACTTCTGATTCTTCCGGGTAAGAGGTGAGACCTCCGAGCTGAGACCCTCGGTCTGTTTCTGGTTCTATGACTCACGTCGAAAGAGAGGTTCAAGAAGAGTAGGTGTGAGCTGCAACTTCAGGTCCGAACTTTAGGTGAAGTCGGGTTACTGACTTCAACATTTTTGGTGTGGTGAGCGTGCACCGCAGCCTACACAGAAGAATCCTGAACTACTTCATGGCGGGAGGTCACGAAGAAGAAGACGGAGATGGGTCAGAGAACCCGGGAGGATTCGTAGGAAGGGAAGAATTCATGCCATCCATCAAAGGCATTATGGACATGCTATAGGGGATATCGCGGCAGGGCGATTGCTCGACCCCGTTACCTCAAGTGTCTGCTCTCGCACAACATGATGAGCTCGTCTCAGCAAGAGTCGGAGAGGATGCCCCCGGGAGGCAACCCGGGAAGGAGGTGATGGTAGAAGGAGGCAGGAAAGACATGGAGGGAAGGGATTTGTTCCCAAGCCCGGCGAGTGCCGTCTCGCCGGGAGACGTCGTCGCGCGAGTGGGAGCGGTGAGACCCGTGGCGAGAGGGTCCCCATTCTACGAGATGATTCTTTTATCTCCCGTCCCAGAAGGTTTCCGAGAGCCCGAGATGAACTACAATGTGGGGAATGGAGACCCTCTCCAGTACCTGCAATGGTTCGAAGATGCGGTCTCCATCAGGCCAATGACGGATGCGTTCAAGTGCCGTCTTTTCACCATTAATTTAAAAGATAAAGCCAGGAACTGGTTTCATCAGCTCCCAACAGGCTCAATATGCAGCTTTGACGATCTAAGTAGAATCTTCCAATTACATTTCTCAACTTCAAAGAAAAGGAAGAGGAATACAGAGTCCATTTTTCTGATCCGGCAGAGGGCAGATGAGTCTTTGGCCCAGTATGTAGACAGATTACATGAAGAGATTTTGGATATTCAGGAGGTGATCGGATTTGCCCTCCAGATGGCCTTCACCGTTGGACTACGGGAGGGTTTCTTCAAGATGAGCCTCACTCGGAAGGTGTCGTTGTCGTTTGAAGGATTGTTGGAGAAGGCTGCGAAAGAGATCGCAATGGAGACATCGAACCCGGCCTTTGCTAGAAAGATGGCAAGGCGGACGGAGGTCGAATCCAGAGAACCAGGATAAGGGAGACAACAAGAAGGGAGAAGAAGGGAAGAGCCGAGGGTGCCGACGTACTAGGAGTTGGGATGGAGATAGCAAGGTGGCCCTGCCCAAGGGTAAGGAAGAGGTTTTTCCTAGGGGGAAGGAACGAACAAGGAGGACCCAGGAGGTTCAATCAATAGGGGCGAGGGTATGGTCCAAGACCACCCCTCCCCCCTCCCCAGCAAACTATGGCCATCGACCGAGGAAGAGGTAGAGGCAGAGGAAGAGGAAGAGTGGGAGCAGGAGTTGGAAGAAGGAGAAATCCTCAGGAGGGGAGACAAGGGGAGGAGGTAGCATTTGTTGAAATTTGTGAAGTGGAAGTGGGTGACGGGACAGGCCGCGCGGCCTGTGCGGACAGCTTTGGCGGACTGGGCGGACTGGGCGGACTGTGGGTTGCGGCCTGGTGAGAAGTCTGGTGGAAGCCGACTGTGTTCTGAGCGGGTTGTTGCATGGAGTCCGCGGTTTGGTGCGGCCTGGTATCTGCGGATAGAGAGGCTTGCGGACTGGTGCTTTGCTCAGTGGTCGCGGGTGCAAGTTTGCGCTGTTGGCGGGTTGGCTCGAGTTCGCGGGAAGCCTTGCGGACTGGTGTGTCCGCGGTTTTGGCTGTTGCGGACTGGGCCTTGAGCTTGGCTGAGGCCTTGTCGAGCTCAGGTGTTACAGCAGGTCTTGCTGTGGAGACCGGTTGGCGGACTGATGTTTGGAGTCCGGCTTGGTGCTACTGCGTTGGACAAGTGCGAGGAGCTCGCGGACTGGTTGCGGTCTGTGCTAGGGTGTTTGGCGGACGGGACTTTGTGTCCGCCATGCTCGCACTGGCCCTTGATGGTTTTGGACTTGGTCACACTTGGTGTCAAGTTCATAGTGTCCGCCGTATCTGCCAAGTCCGCTGTGACCGGGCGGACTGTTGCTGTCTGCCTTTGGTCGTGGACTTGTGGCGGATTGAGGTGTGGGTCTTGCGGACTGCCTCGTGTTGGTGCGGACTGCCATTGAAGAGGGTGCTGTTCTGAAGCAGTTGGAGCTTTGCGGGCTGGTGCCTTGTCCGCTTAGCTTGGGCGGACTGGAGAGGGTTCGTCATTGGTTGTCTTGCTCCTGGCGGTTTCCCTTGGTGACTGGCTAAGTCCTCGCGGACTGAGCGGACGGTCGTTTGTATTCGCGCGGGCTGGGGCGGTGTCGCTATCTCATGGGCGGTGACCACACTCCTCACTTGGCCTATAAATAGGACTCCCCTGGCACATCTACAGTAACCTAAGTAACGTGAGTGAACAGTAAATTGGGTTGGGCGAGTGCTGCGGTCTGTGTTTTTCAGTCCGCGTGGATTGTTTCAGGCTGACGGTTTGCTGTGTGCAGGTCGCGCGGATAACTTCAAGGAGCCAGGAGCTTGGCTGTGACTTCGGTCAGTGCTTGGAAGTGTGCGGTCTCTGCGGACTCAGCAGGAGGTCGCTCTGCGGCTTGTCAGTTCTGTTTCAACTTTCCCAGCTTCAATAACCTGTCCGCCGGCTTCAGGCGGGTAGGGGAGTTCCTCAGTTCGGGTTCAGCAGGAGGCGAATAACGGTCTGTCCGCGCGGCCTCGCGGTCTCGGCGGACTCCGTGGTATTCGGCGGATTGCAGCATAGCTTGGGCGAGCTCAGCGGTCTCGGCGGTCTCGGCGACCTCGCGGTCTCGGCGGACTGGAGTGCTGTCCGCCCGGCTTGTTTTTGGTTCTTTCTGTTTACAGCTGTAATACTAGCGAAATCATGTCTCGCTATGTATGCCTCGGATTGTAAAGAAGTGAATGCATAATAAGACTTTCTTGTGCTTCCATTGTTTTGTTGGGTGCAACCTCTAGTCCTTGGGTTTCCGCAGGTTCAGCGTGCGAACTGGGTAGTTCCGAAGATATTAATTTGGTGTTTGGGCTATCTTGCTGACCACGTTGAGAAAATTTAACATGGTATCAGAGGGAGGTTTCTGAGGTTGCAGTGGTTCAGTTGCGTGAGCGGAGGTCAACCAGCGTTGTTACTCAGTGATTGAGTGGTGATCAACCTGTGTTGTTGCTCGGAGCTGCTGAAGGGTTCCAACAGGTGGTTGCAATGGAAGGAAGCTTAGCAAGAGGTCTGGGCATTGAACTCTTTACGCCGACTAACTATAAAAAGTGGAAGTCGTGCATGAAGAGTTATCTTCTGGGCGAGGAGCTGTGGGAAGTTGTCGGTGGAGACGACAGACAGGAAGTTACTGCTGCTTTCGGTACTGCTGAACAGGTGAGGCTCTGGAGAAGAACTAATGCTAAGGCAGAGTTCGTTCTGAAGAGAGCCGTCTCTCCGGAACTGTTTGATCACATCATTGGGTGTGAGTCGGCTGCTGATATTTGGACAACCATTGATGAGTTGTTCAATAGGAAGAATGTGGCGCAGCTTCAGTTCCTGGAGAATGAGTTGGCCAGGGCAACTCAGGGAGACCTTTCCATCTCCAGGTACTTCTTAAAGATGAAGAGCTTGTGTGCTGAGCTGTCGGCACTGGATCCTGATGAGCCTATCTCTGAGTCAAAGATGAAAAGGCACATTTTCCGCGGCTTGCGGAAGGAGTATGTGGCCTTTGTTACGTCTGTTCAAGGGTGGGCTACTCAGCCGTCTCTGCTGGAGCTGGAGAATCTGCTTGCCTCGCAGGAGAGCTTAGCAAGGCAGATGGCTGGAGTGAATCTGAATCAGGAAGGCAGCGAGGCTCTCTTCTCAGGCAAGAAGAAGGGATGGGAAGGGAAGAAGAAGAAGAAGGTGCAGGCCGCTGTTGAGAAGGAGACTTCAACTTCATATCCGCCGGAGAGGAGCAATGCTCCTAAGGACTGGAAGAAGAATCTGAAGTGCTACCGGTGTCATCAGCGAGGGCACTTCAAGCGGGACTGCAAGGTCAAACTGCAGCCTGAGCATGCTACGGAAAAGGAGGAAGCTTGCTCGCGAAGTGAAGAAGCAGAATGGGGAGGAGCCTTCATGACGGGCACTTGTGTCCGTGCCTTATCTGCTGAGGACTTCAACAGCGAGTGGATCATCGACTCCGGGTGTGGTCATCACCTCACCGGAGACAAGTCGAAGTTCACCTCCATGCAGGCTTACTCAGGTAATGAAGCTATTATCACTGCTGATAGTACTGTTTATGCAGTAGAGAAGGAGGGGGTCGTGTCTTTGGGTAGTGATCAGGGGCCACTCACGTTAAGGAGTGTGTATCACGTGCCGGGCATGAAGAAGAACCTCTTCTCGGTGACCAACGCGGTGGACGCTGGGTATCACGTTCTGTTTGGGCCAACAGACGTGAGGTTCCTTCGCAACGTATCAGCGGTGAAGGCTGATGTTGCTCATGTTGGGAGGAGGGTGAAGAACTTGTTTGTTCTTTCCACCAGTGCCTATGTTGATAAGATGAGAGCCAATGATAGTGCGGCTATCTGGCATGAGAGGCTGGGGCATGTTGGCATGGACAAGCTAAAGGCAATGGCGAGTAGAAGTCTGGTGAGGGGGTTGCCGATGTTGTCCTCCTTTGGTGATGGGCATGTTTGTGCGGCCTATCAATACGGTAAGGCACATCGCCTTCCGTTTGATAAATCTCAAACAAGGAGCAAGAAACCATTGGAGTGTATTCATGGCGACCTGATGGGACTGACTGTTACTGCCAGCCTTGGTGGAAGCAAATACATGCTTGTCTTGGTTGATGACTACCCAAGGTATACTTGGGTGTACTTCTTAAAGGAGAAGTCGGATGCCTTCCATTTGTTCGTGGAGTTCAAGGAGTTGGTAGAAGGCCGGCTTGGCTTGCGGATTATGAATTTTAGAACTGATAACGGGGGGGGGGGGGGGGGGGAGTTTGTCTCCTCCGAGTTTTCTAACTTCTGCAGGAAGCACGGGATCCAACGGGAGCTTACATGTGCTCACACTCCACAACAAAATGGGGTAGCGGAGCGGAAGATCCGTCATTTGACGGAAACCTGCAAATGCTGGCTGCATGCGAAAGATATCCCGAGGTCCTTTTGGGCGGAGGGAATGTCTTGTGCTGCATATGTTATCAACCGGATGCCACTCAGCCCTATCAACATGAAGACTCCTATTGAGCTGTTGCTGAAGGAGAAGCCGAGTGTTGGACACCTTCGGGTGTTCGGTTCAACTTGCTACGTGCATGTCCCGGATGCTTCACGGACAAAGCTGGATGCGAAGGCAAGGAAACTTGTCTTTATTGGCTATGATGAGCGGAAGAAGGGATGGAAGTGCATGGACCCTGTGACGAAGAAGTTCGTGGTGTCAAGAGACGTTGTCTTTGACGAGCTGACGTCATATGGAGGTGGCTCGGTGGAGCCTACCGGAAGTAGCAAGGTTGAGGAAGCACCGGTGGAGGCTGCTGAAGGCTTGGAAGAGGAGCTTGCTGTTTCTCCAGCAGCTCCTGTTGCTTCGAACTCCGAGGCTGAGCCTTCTGGCTCAGGAAGCAGGGGGAGCACTGCTCAATGCTTGCCCCAGGTAGGAGTGGAGCCTGAAGAAGCAACGGAAGCCGTGAGCAAGGAGCCATGTCTTCGGAGATCGAAGAGGGTGGTTAAGCCACCGGCTCGGTACTGTGATGGGAATGCAGTGAGCTTTGTCTCCTGCTTCTTTGCGGGTCCTCTGGATGAGCGAGAGCCTGCAAACTTCAACGAGGCCACTGGAGTGAAGGAGTGGGATGGTGCCATGAAGGAAGAGATTGATGCTCTGAAGAAGAATGAAACCTGGGACCTTGTGCCCAAGGTTGATGGCATTACTCCGGTTACTTGCAAGTGGGTGTATAAGTTGAAGAAGAAGGCTGATGGGAGCATTGATCGGTTCAAGGCTCGCCTGGTCGCTAGAGGATTCTCACAGTAGTATGGAGAAGACTATGAGGAGACATTCAGTCCAGTTGCGAAGATGACGTCTGTAAGAGTGGTGATCGCCTTGGCTGCTTGCAAGGGATGGAGGTTGTGGCAACTTGATGTGAAGAATGATTTTCTTTATGGAGAGATTGACAAGGACATCTTCATGGATCAGCCGCTTGGTTTCGTCTCTGAGAAGCATCCGGACTATGTCTGCAAACTCAGGAAGGCTCTCTATGGGTTGAAGCAAGCTCCTCGAGCGTGGTATGGGAAGATTGCAGAGTACCTGCAGTTCTGTGGATACCTGGCTTCTAACTCGGATTCTAGCATGTTCGTCAAGAAGAAGGGAGAGCTAAGAGTCTTGGTCCTACTGTATGTGGATGATATGATCATCACAGGGAACTCGGAGGAGGAAGTAGCAAGGCTCAGGGGAGAGCTTGCTATACGCTTCGAGATGAAAGACTTGGGAGAGTTGCATCACTTTCTTGGTCTGGAAGTGGAGAGGAAGGAGTGCGGGATTCTCATTAGCCAGAAAGGGTATGCTGATCGTATTGTGAAGCGGTTTGGCATGGGCGAAGGGAAGAAGTGCTCTACTCCACTGGAATCTGGGCTGAAGCTTCGACGGGATGAGGGAAGGGTTCTTAATGATCCCTTGGTGTTCAGGGCTCTTGTTGGGAGCTTGATCTATCTGACGATTACAAGGCCGGATATAGCTTATGCTGTTGGCCGAGTAAGTCGGTATATGGCTGAACCAAGGCAATCTCATCTAGTGGCGGCGAAGGGGATTCTGAAGTATGTCAAGGTGACTTCTGAGATGGGACTCCTCTATGGAAGGGATGCGGAGTTTGCGTTGCTCGGGTACACGGATGCTGACTATGGCGGTGATTCGGATGATCGAAGGTCTACTTCGGGTTATGTGTTCACTTGCGGTTCAGCTAGCATCTCATGGTGTAGCGAGAAGCAGGACTCGGTGTCGGTTTTGTTAAAATTCAACAAACCGCAGACGCCCCCTTGGATACCCTGCTGAAAACTCAACAAACCGAAGGAGAATACGCCCACTTATATGTTGAAAGTTTTCCCGGATCGTGGAGTTAACAGTGGTTATCTCAACAAAGCAGTAACAACCAGCAACACATGCAGCACAAGCTTCTTTATTGATCAAGAGCAAACTTCTTTACAAGGCGAGACATACATGGCGAGACAAGCTTCACCAAAACCCAACACCGGGACAGCAGAGACAGTTACAAAGACAAGAACCAAAAACAAGCCGCGCGGACTCAAACAATCAAGCCGCCGACCTACTGCTGTGGAGTCCGCTCAGTCCGCCAGGTCGCCAGACCGCAACCCAAGCCGCGCGGACTCACCCTTGCTCCAATGCTTAGCTCTTCACCGCCGGTCTGCACGCCGCCAGACCGCACAAGCTGCGTCACCGAATGGAACAGTCCGCCTGATGCAGGCGACCTCCTGAACCCCGAACCAAGTCGCCAAAGAGAAGACTGCCTGGTCGCTATCCGCGACCTGCTGTTTACCGCCTGTTGCTTAACCGCAGAGTCCGCACTGTCCCTGACCGCAATCAGAGCCAAGTCCTGGCTTTCCAGCGCTATCCGCACAACCTGCACAGCACAACCGGGTCAACTCTATCCGCGCGGACACAAAGTCCAGGCCGCAGCAACTTACGCGAGCTCAAAAACTGTTCACTTACTTCGGTCTAGGTTCCCCCCGTCTGATGTGACATAGGTCCTATTTATAGGCACGACGATGAGTATGGTCACCGCCCTTCCCGATAGGATCACCGCCACAACCCGCAGCAAGAACTTATGTGTCCGCCAGCCCGCGGACACACATGCCAGTTCGCCGCCCTGTGCAGATAGCCAGTCCGCCCCAGCTTCTCCAAGCCGGACTCCAATATCCAGTCCGCCTTGCCGCCAGAGACCAAGCCAGGACCACCACAGCCGGACTCCACAAAAGCCGTATCCGCCATTCTGCGGACAAGGCATCAGCCCGCAAAACCCGAGCCCGCAACCGCGCCATCAAGGCACCTGCCGGACTCAGCGGATACCCAGCTATCGTCCGCATATCCCAAGTCCATTACCTCATTGCCAAGGCACCTCCGGACTTAGCGGACACGCCAATCCAGTCCGCTAACAGCAGACTCCAGTCCGCGACTCCTGAGTCCATTTGCCTCATCACAAGGCATCTCCGGACTCAGCGGACTCCAGCTCCAGTCCGCACGCTCCTGCACGGGCAATCCTCCAGTCCGCATATCCCCAAGCTAGCAAACAAGGCAAAGCACTTCTACTACGCTTGGCGGACTGAGAAACCAGCCCGCGCTCCACTGCGCGATCTCCCCGGACTGAGCCACCTGGACTTGGTTCAATTCCCACCAAGTCCAGCCCACTGGCCGCAAGGGCCAGTCCGCACTTACTGGCGGACACTGGATCTAGCCCGCCATACCGGGCGACCTCCAGTTCCTGTCCGCGCTGACCGGCGGTCTCCGCGGCTTCCACTTGCCGCTTCACTAGAGCAAGACCAAGGCAACTGCCAAACCGGTCTGCCGAGCTCCAGTTCTTCAGTCCGCTTCAAGCCGGACTCCGCGGATAACATTCCTATCCGCCCGGTTACTTCCTGGGAGTAGACCGCCTGCTGAGCATACACTGGCCTGTCAGACCGCCGCTGCTGTCCGCGCAGTCCGCGCGAACAGACCGCCCAGGCCGCCACAGAGCAAACCGTCTGCAACATCCCTGCCGACCTAGCAGTCCGCCAACCCAGTCCGCGTAGTCCGCGCGGATAGGTTTCCCAAGCCTTCCATTCATCCACTTTCACTTCACAGAATTCAACACTCCCCCTTGAAGTGAAAAGTGGTGAATAACTCCAACAGCTCCCGTAACCTTGCACCTGGTCCTTCCGATAGCATCTACGAAGAGATGTCCAAGACATAGTCCTCGCCCCGCATATCATGGACCATGAGGGAGCCCTCCAGCATCTCCCAAAAGGAGCCATGCTTCCCTCTGCCTTCTTCAGCTTCAACCTCCACTCATGCATCAAAGGAGAATCACCAACTTCCTTGGATCCAAAAGCCCAAGCCTCGTTGCCTCTGAGAGAAGTCACCTCATCAGACTTGGTGTCAACCATCTCCTTGAATCTAGTGGGGTCATCACAGCCAGAAGTCCCTTGCTCGACCTGAGGGCTACCAAGGAAACACGGGACCAAGTCCGCCGTGTTCCCTTCACTATATCGAGCTGGTGGCTTACTGATCCTCTTCGATCTCCGAAGAACCTGATCATGGCTAACCACCTCCGCTGCTTTTGAACCAGCTCCGTTCCCGGGCAGACCCGGAACAATGCTCCCTTTGTTCCCTGAACAAGACGCCTCCTTACTGGAACCAAGAGCACCTGGAGCAACGCTCCCCCTGCTACCTGAACCAGAAGACTTCCCTCTTGAACATGAACTGCCTGGAACATCGCTTCCCTTGCTTCCTGAACAGGAAGCCTCCGCCTTTGAGTCAGAAGGTCCTGGAGCATCGCTCCCCCTTCTTCCCGACTCTGACGCCTTTGCCCCGGAGCTAGAACAACCTGGAGCACCTGGTGACTCAGACAACTCCACTTCCTTAGCAGCAGCCTCCTTCAGCCCACCATCTGACCTGCTTATCTCTAGCTCCACATAAGAGCTACCCCAATACGGCGTCAACTCATCGAAAACAAGGTCTCTCGACACTATGAGTTTCTTCGTCGCAGGATCCATACACCTCCATCTTCTTCTCTGCTCATCATACCCTACAAAGACTAGCTTTGTTTTGAGAGCACCCGGAGGGTGTAAATAGCAGGTAGATCCAAACACCCGAAGGTGCTTCACTGAGGGCTTCACTCCGAACATTAGCTCATAAGGAGTCTTCATTATGATCGGACTAAGAGGCATCCGGTTGATGACATGAGCAGCACAGGCCATTCCTTCCGCCCAAAGAGCCTTCGGAATGCCTTTACTCCGAAGCCAACACTTGCAGGTCTTCGTTAACCAACGGATCATCCGAGCTGCAACACTACCCTGTTGTGAAGTATGTCCACAAGAAAGCTCCATCCGGATCCCTTGCTTCCTGCAAAAGCGTGAGAACTCGGTTGAGTCAAACTCACCCCCGAAACCTGTCCTCAACACCTTGATCCTCCGGCCAAGCTGGCCTTCGACAAGCTTCTTGAACTCCACAAACAAGCGTACCATGCTGGACTTCGTCTTCATAAAGTATACCCAAGTATACCCAGAAAAATCATCAACCAATATCAGCATGAACCTGCTGCCTCCAAGACTGGCCGTGACGGTCGGTCCCACCAGAGCACAATGGACAACCGCCAATGGTGCATTACTCCTGGCTTGTGCTTTGTCGACCATGAAGCGATAGGCTCCACTTTCCTGACATCCCGCACACCCCCGACCATCGCCATAGGATGACAATCTAGGCAAGCCTCTTACGAGTCTTCTTTCCGCCATTGCTTTCAGCTTGTCCATCCCTACATGCCCCAGTCTTTCATGCCAGATAGCTGCACTATCAGTGGCATCCAGCCGATCAGATCCAGAACTAGTTGAAGTCCCAACTACGTTCTTCTCCTTCCTCTCTACCTGAGCAACGTTCGCCGAGAGCAAGGTAACCTTGCACTCCTTCCGAAGATGACCTTGCTGCTTGCATTTATAGCACCGTGGTCCTTCCTTCCTCTTCCTATCACGCCTAGGAGAAACACTCCTTTCTTCCTGATATGAAGTAGAGGGACCATCATCAGCAGCAACCTCCTTCACCTTCTTCCTGAACAACCCATCAAGGGAAGTCCAAACCTCCGCAGCTGACCGACATCCACTGATGTGGTCCAAAAGCTCCGATGAGATCACCTGCTTGAGAATAGACTCCGCTTTCGCATTTGCCTCCTTCCAAGCTCTCATCGTCTCAGCATTGCCAGCAGTATCCTCTTGTCTTCCTGCTCCGCATACAACCTCCCAAAGGTCCTCGCCAAGAAGAAAGCTCTTCATACAGGACTTCCACCGTTCACAGTTCGCCTCTGTAAGAAGATCAATACCAAGACAACTTGCATCCTCCACTGCCATGGTTCTACCACTGGTTTCCTCTTCAGAAGAGCAACTACTTCCATTGAGCACTGCTTGACCACTCCAACAACCTGGCTCTGATACCATGTTAAAATTCAACAAACCGCAGACGCCCCCTTGGATACCCTGCTGAAAACTCAACAAACCGAAGGAGAATACGCCCACTTATATGTTGAAAGTTTTCCCGGATCGTGGAGTTAACAGTGGTTATCTCAACAAAGCAGTAACAACCAGCAACACATGCAGCACAAGCTTCTTTATTGATCAAGAGCAAACTTCTTTACAAGGCGAGACATACATGGCGAGACAAGCTTCACCAAAACCCAACACCGGGAGAGCAGAGACAGTTACAAAGACAAGAACCAAAAACAAGCCGCGCGGACTCAAACAATCAAGCCGCCGACCTACTGCTGTGGAGTCCGCTCAGTCCGCCAGGTCGCCAGACCGCAACCCAAGCCGCGCGGACTCACCCTTGCTCCAATGCTTAGCTCTTCACCGCCGGTCTGCACGCCGCCAGACCGCACAAGCTGCGCCACCGAATGGAACAGTCCGCCTGATGCAGGCGACCTCCTGAACCCCGAACCAAGTCGCCAAAGAGAAGACTGCCTGGTCGCTATCCGCGACCTGCTGTTTACCGCCTGTTGCTTAACCGCAGAGTCCGCACTGTCCCTGACCGCAATCAGAGCCAAGTCCTGGCTTTCCAGCGCTATCCGCACAACCTGCACAGCACAACCGGGTCAACTCTATCCGCGCGGACACAAAGTCCAGGCCGCAGCAACTTACGCGAGCTCAAAAACTGTTCACTTACTTCGGTCTAGGTTCCCCCCGTCTGATGTGACATAGGTCCTATTTATAGGCACGACGATGAGTATGGTCACCGCCCTTCCCGATAGGATCACCGCCACAACCCGCAGCAAGAACTTATGTGTCCGCCAGCCCGCGGACACACATGCCAGTTCGCCGCCCTGTGCAGATAGCCAGTCCGCCCCAGCTTCTCCAAGCCGGACTCCAATATCCAGTCCGCCTTGCCGCCAGAGACCAAGCCAGGACCACCACAGCCGGACTCCACAAAAGCCGTATCCGCCATTCTGCGGACAAGGCATCAGCCCGCAAAACCCGAGCCCGCAACCGCGCCATCAAGGCACCTGCCGGACTCAGCGGATACCCAGCTATCGTCCGCATATCCCAAGTCCATTACCTCATTGCCAAGGCACCTCCGGACTTAGCGGACACGCCAATCCAGTCCGCTAACAGCAGACTCCAGTCCGCGACTCCTGAGTCCATTTGCCTCATCACAAGGCATCTCCGGACTCAGCGGACTCCAGCTCCAGTCCGCACGCTCCTGCACGGGCAATCCTCCAGTCCGCATATCCCCAAGCTAGCAAACAAGGCAAAGCACTTCTACTACGCTTGGCGGACTGAGAAACCAGCCCGCGCTCCACTGCGCGATCTCCCCGGACTGAGCCACCTGGACTTGGTTCAATTCCCACCAAGTCCAGCCCACTGGCCGCAAGGGCCAGTCCGCACTTACTGGCGGACACTGGATCTAGCCCGCCATACCGGGCGACCTCCAGTTCCTGTCCGCGCTGACCGGCGGTCTCCGCGGCTTCCACTTGCCGCTTCACTAGAGCAAGACCAAGGCAACTGCCAAACCGGTCTGCCGAGCTCCAGTTCTTCAGTCCGCTTCAAGCCGGACTCCGCGGATAACATTCCTATCCGCCCGGTTACTTCCTGGGAGTAGACCGCCTGCTGAGCATACACTGGCCTGTCAGACCGCCGCTGCTGTCCGCGCAGTCCGCGCGAACAGACCGCCCAGGCCGCCACAGAGCAAACCGTCTGCAACATCCCTGCCGACCTAGCAGTCCGCCAACCCAGTCCGCGTAGTCCGCGCGGATAGGTTTCCCAAGCCTTCCATTCATCCACTTTCACTTCACAGAATTCAACAGGTTTCAACCACGGAGACGGAGTATAAGGCTTCGGCCTTGGCTGCTCGGGAAGCCGTTTGGTTGAGGAGACTCATAGAGGATGTTCATGAAGAAGTGCAAGGGCCTACTTTACTCCGGGGTGACAATGAGAGTGCTCTCAAGCTGGTTAACAATCCAGTGTGTCACGCCAGGACCAAGCATATAGAGATTGATCACCACTTCATCAGGGAGAAGGTGTTGGAGGGGTCTCTGTTGGTCGGGCATGTTCGGAGTGAAGATAATCTTGCCGACATCTTCACGAAGCCGCTGTCGAAGGGGCCCTTTGAACGCTTGCGCAGCTTGCTGGGCTTGGTCACCACTTCTCACTTCAAGGGGGAGTGTTGAAATTTGTGAAGTGGAAGTGGGTGACGGGACAGGCCGCGCGGCCTGTGCGGACAGCTTTGGCGGACTGGGCGGACTGGGCGGACTGGGCGGACTGTGGGTTGTGGCCTGGTGAGAAGTCTGGTGGAAGCCGACTGTGTTCTGAGCGGGTTGTTGCATGGAGTCCGCGGTTTGGTGCGGCCTGGTATCTGCAGATAGAGAGGCTTGCAGACTGGTGCTTTGCTCAGTGGTCGCGGGTGCAAGTTTGCGCTGTTGGCGGGTTGGCTCGAGTTCGCGGGAAGCCTTGCGGACTGGTGTGTCCGCGGTTTTGGCTGTTGCGGACTGGGCCTTGAGCTTGGCTGAGGCCTTGTCGAGCTCAGGTGTTACAGCAGGTCTTGCTGTGGAGACCGGTTGGCGGACTGATGTTTGGAGTCCGTCTTGGTGCTACTGCGTTGGACAAGTGCGAGGAGCTCGCGGACTGGTTGCGGTCTGTGCTAGGGTGTTTGGCGGACGGGACTTTGTGTCCGCCATGCTCGCACTGGCCCTTGATGGTTTTGGACTTGGTCACACTTGGTGTCAAGTTCATAGTGTCCGCCGTATCCGCCAAGTCCGCTGTGACCGGCGGACTGTTGCTGTCTGCCTTTGGTCGTGGACTTGTGGCGGATTGAGGTGTGGGTCTTGCGGACTGCCTCGTGTTGGTGCGGACTGCCATTGAAGAGGGTGCTGTTCTGAAGCAGTTGGAGCTTTGCGGGCTGGTGCCTTGTCCGCTTAGCTTGGGCGGACTGGAGAGGGTTCGTCATTGGTTGTCTTGCTCCTGGCGGTTTCCCTTGGTGACTGGCTAAGTCCTCGCGGACTGAGCGGACGGTCGTTTGTATTCGCGCGGGCTGGGGCGGTGTCGCTATCTCATGGGCGGTGACCACACTCCTCACCTGGCCTATAAATAGGACTCCCCTGGCACATCTACAGTAACCTAAGTAACGTGAGTGAACAGTAAATTGGGTTGGGCGAGTGCTGCGGTCTGTGTTTTTCAGTCCGCGCGGATTGTTTCAGGCTGACGGTTTGCTGTGTGCAGGTCGCGCGGATAACTTCAAGGAGCCAGGAGCTTGGCTGTGACTTCGGTCAGTGCTTGGAAGTGTGCGGTCTCTGCGGACTCAGCAGGAGGTCGCTCTGCGGCTTGTCAGTTCTGTTTCAACTTTCCCAGCTTCAATAACCTGTCCGCCGGCTTCAGGCGGGTAGGGGAGTTCCTCAGTTCGGGTTCAGCAGGAGGCGAATAACGGTCTGTCCGCGCGGCCTCGCGGTCTCGGCGGACTCCGTGGTATTCGGCGGATTGCAGCATAGCTTGGGCGAGCTCAGCGGTCTCGGCGGTCTCGGCGACCTCGCGGTCTCGGCGGACTGGAGTGCTGTCCGCCCGGCTTGTTTTTGGTTCTTTCTGTTTACAGCTGTAATACTAGCGAAATCATGTCTCGTTATGTATGCCTCGGATTGTAAAGAAGTGAATGCATAATAAGACTTTCTTGTGCTTCCATTGTTTTGTTGGGTGCAACCTCTAGTCCTTGGGTTTCCGCAGGTTCAGCGTGCGAACTGGGTAGTTCCGAAGATATTAATTTGGTGTTTGGGCTATCTTGCTGACCACGTTGAGAAAATTTAACAGCATTGCCATACTGTGACTTCCACGAGGAGGAGGGTCACGCAATGGCTACCTGCCCAGAATTTTTTTAGATGAGAAGAGCTAGGTGTAAATTTTTACATTAGGATTGAAAGTGACCTAGAGGGGGGGGGGGGGTGAATAGGTCCAATTTAAATATGGTCCCCCTTTTCTTTAATCATAGTACTACTTTAATTGAAATGATTAACTAAGATCTGATAGTCAACAAAAACTAAATTGCAATCAACTAAATTAACACAACACAGCACATCAGCACACACAGCACAGTGCACACAGTTTTATAGTGGTTGCCCAATTTATGAGTACATCCACTTTCCCCCTTCACCTATCTAGCAATGAACTAGATTCGGCCAAACTCCTCCGCTTTCCTTTACTAAGATCAATAGATCTTACAGCCCAGAGCCAACCCAGCTCCTACAACTCAGACTTCAGAAGTCTTACCACTCATATCATTAAGATCCTACACCTCAAGTTCTTACCAAGAACTCTACCTCAGAATGAATCCTCACTCCTACTTCTCAGGCAACAAATGCCCTACAACTCAGAGAATTTTCAACTTCTCCTACCTCAGACAATCCTAGACCTACCTCATCCTTTATAACATAGGATTAGAACAACAAGAGAATAAATCTCCTCCACTCAGATCTACAGACAGATCTTACAAACTGAAATTAATAGAGAAATAAAATCAGAATATGTCACCCAGTATGAGATCCGAGTAACTTCTTCTTGATCTGATCTTGATAATTATGCTTCCTTTGATTCTGACAAGATAGATCTAATCAAACCCTTCTTAGCTTTTCAAAGCTTCTTGAAGTGGAAATTAGGGTTGATCTAGGCTGGAGAGATGTTGTAGATGATTCTTGATCAGACCTTTCTCCACCTTCTTAATTATAGCTGAAGCTTCAAGGTTGTGCTGCTTCTTCTATTTTTCTATCTCTCTCTATGTGTTATCTTTTTCTTCTGAATATTGCATCCCTTTAAATAAGCTTTGACAGAAGTAACCGGCTGATCCGGTTAATAACTGACAGTTCTGACAGCTGTCAGTACCTCAGTCTTGATATCTGTACTTGGGAAATAAGTCTGCTGAAGTGTTGAGACTTGACTGTGAAATGTGTTAACACAAGTCCTCGGTGTCGACATAGCACTATAGTGGTGTTGACATACTTATGAATGTGTCGACAAAGCACTTTAACTTGTCTCGACACAACTTCTATGGAATGTGTCGACACAAGTCCTGTGTGTCGACACAGTTTTCTTCAGTCTTATTACAACTTGATTATAGTGTGTCGACACTAGTCCTGAGTGTCAACACAGTTGTCTTTAGTCTCGACACAGCTTGAATAGTGTGTGTCAACACAAGTCCTGAGTGTCGACACAGTTGTCTTCAGTCTTGTATAATGTGTATAGAGTGTGTCGACACTAGTCCTGAGTGTCGACATAGTTATCTTCAGTCGCGACACAGTGTGTCGACACAGTTGTCCTTAGTGTCGACACAGCTTTTCTTTGTCTCGACACAACTTGTTCAATGTGTGTCGACACTAGTCCTAAGTGTCGACACATTGTACTTAGCTTTATTAACCTGCACAAATAAACTTAACATTCATCAAATACAACAATATATATATCATTGAGCTGTGAAGACTTTTTCAAATTAAGTACATTGAGACCAATGTACTCAACAATCTCCTCCTATTTGGAGAAGTCATAACCCCAAAACAATAATATACAACAAGATACCACAATAATAAAAATAAAGACATTTAAATATATAGTGCAGTTTAGTAAGTGAATTAACACAAATAAACATACAAACTTAATAATAATGCTTAGTAGAGCATAAGACAAACAATTTCAGTCCTATTTAATCAACACATGAAATGAAGAATAAGCCTTGATTTTCATTAATTGTTTATCATAAAATTTACTGATACACATTTTTTAATAGATACAGATCAAAATGCCATTAGAAATATAAAGCAAAGAAAATCCTAAGGCAGCTCAGGTTCCTTAATCACTATGTCTTTTCCTGATTGTATCTTGGCTTTCATTTGAGGCTCCTTGTCCACAACAACTTCCTTACCTTTGGCTTCCTTAGATTTAGCTTTAGCAATTGCTTCTTCCTTCAGCCTTTGCCTCTTAAAATAATGATATGACTTTGGGAAATACTTGCTGGGCTCTATGAAATTAGCAGGAAGCTTTCCTCTTTTCAAATCTTGCCTGAATTTCTGAATCACATCTTGCTGTTTCAGGTATTTAGCCCATTCCTGCTCAGAATATCATTTACCTATATCAGTAATATTAGTATTCACAGCTTTCCATGCAGTAAGAATGATTGATCTAAACGTTGGACTCTATTGCTCAAAATCAGGTTTAGTCTCAGTCTGTTCTCTAACCTTTTCTTTGATAACCGAGCCTCAGTATCTGGAGCAGTAGAAGGCCTGTCCACTTTCTCAAATATCACATTCTTATTTATACCTTGAGGTGTACTATATATGTGGTGAACAGATGCTTGAACAGACTCAAAGTTGGCTGGGGCTGCATGAGTAAATAATTTAACAGGAGGTGCTTGAAGTAGAGGTCGTTGTTGACAACAAGATTCAGCTGTTTGATCACCCTCATACCATAGGGGTGGAAAGCCTAAAGTATCTCTGATATTGTTTGCAATTCAGGTAGCTTGTTCAGCACTTGCCTGAATAATGACTCTCTCCCCTTTATGACTTCTCTCTCAATGTGATCTCTTAGATCATTCTTTTGAAATCTAACCTATCCTTCAACATAATTGATACATGTAGTCACTGTATTCTTAACCCTCAGTAAATTGTTGTCCAAAGTTTAGTAAGAACTTTTGATATCCTTAAGGATAAATTCAGAGTGACTTTGCAGTTTGGCATTAATCTCTATGCCAGTAGAATCTATTTTGCTTTCCAAAGCAATATTTTGAGTCTTAATTTCACACAAGGTAGTTTCATGCATGACTATCAGATTCTCATTCAGTCTATTCTGATTTTTAAGGATACAACCTTTCTTGATTGCCACATCATCCTGGATTTGCTTGGCATCCTGTTGTTGCTTTGCTAGATAAATAATTGTATGAGCCCCTTTCTCAAAGAATATAGTCATTTCAGTTTTCAGAAGATTTACTTCAAATCTTATTGACTTGATCTCTTGGGCTAGCTGAAATTGCAACTCCTTGTTGCTTTCATCCACATACTTCTCTAAATCTTGCCTTTGCTTATCAAGCATGAACTGCAGTTGCATAAGCAAAGAGCTGTGATCTATTGTAGTAGTAGCTTGTGGTCCAGACTGAAGATATTATTTGTAGCTATTGCTCTTCTTCTTCATTGCAGAAAGTTTTCTTCTCTTCTGTTGAGAATCATCTGCATCCTCAGTGTCAGAAGGACTAACCTCTTCAACTGGAGGTGTCACTTTATTTTTCTCAGTAATAGGGGCTAACTCACCCTCGATTCCTGTATCTTCTTGAAGAATGGGAATATTATCCACTATAATATCTGCATGCCGAACTTCAGCATCAGATATGTTAATCTGAGAATCTACAATTCTCTCTTCTTGAATATTAGTATCCTTTGTCTTTGGAACTAGTTCTTCAGTCTCTTGTAGAGTTGCTTCTTCCATTACTTGATGAAATATTTCATGTGCAGTAGCTTGTGCCTTTTTTAGGTCTTGAACTACATACACGATGGTTGTTGTGGCTGCATCTATTGGCAATTCTGTGAGGTTCTCCCCCTCAGCTAATTCTTTTTCTGGGATGATCTCCCCCTACATGTGTGCACTGGTCACAGGGAATTTCCTAGGTCACCCACATTGGACTTCCTCTGGATTTTCATCAGAACTGAAGTTCACCTCTTCTTTAGAATCACTTGAGGATACTACTTCCTCTACCTCTATTTTCTTACCTTTTATTTCTTTTTTCTGCTTTGGTGAAGGAGATTCCTTAGTTAAAACTCTATCCCACCTAGACAAGATTCTTAGATCCATTCTCCTCATATGATTAATCTTAGTTCCAAGTTTAATATTGATGCAATCTGGAATTACCTTTACTAGATACAAGCTAATTATTCTGCCCATATTGTGCTTCTGAATTCTTTCAACAATTTTATCAAATAGCACTCTATTCCAGTTATTGCTGATTTTGAAGATAATTCTAGTCATCAGATTAAACATGACATTGGAAATTCTGTCATGTGCTCCAGTCTTGCAGAGGAGCACCTTTCCTATAATTTCAGATAAGAATTTACCTTGGGAATGCATTCCCTTTCTGTTGAAAGAATGTCCAATACTAGTGGTTGGAGGTAATCTACACCAAACTAGTGCATCAGTTGTCTGGGTTGAATCCAGGTCATTATCTTGTGAAATTCTTGGGATCTTAAAGACTTTAGCCAATCTTTTGGTATTTACCTTTATCCTTACTCCATTGACGCTGGATTTTATCTTGTCAGAGTTAGAGTTTAAGGAGGCATTAGTGAAAAATTCAGAGACCTCTCTTTCCAGATCTTGGTTGGTTCTGAAAGAAGATACTCCAACCTTGCTACATTTACAAGGTCAATTACTTTCTTGATAGCTATAGATGCGGTGTCGAATGTGTCGCACACAAGTTCATATCCCACGTTGATGTGATCGTCCATATTTGGGGCCATTCTAGTTAAAAGATCTTGAATTAGAAGGGTGTCGACTATGGATTTCTAGGTCTCAGCACACAACAAATAGTCTCTCAAGATTACTGGCGAGTGAAGTCGACAAAACCTATAATCTACTATTTATAGCATCAGTCTTTTGAAGGTGAAAAGGCGCGCTGCATGTACTGATTTTCTCAAAATTGGGTATTTTCTAGAGTCGACAAAAAAACCTAAGCTGTCGAGATGTGTCGACACAAGGTTTATGTTTCTCGAAACATACCTAAAGGTCTTGACACAAACTTATAATGTATCGACACACATCCTTTTATTAGTGTCGACACACATCCGCTAATCAGTGTTGACACACAGTCACGTGTCTCAACACGCCTTTTCTACTAGTGTCGACACACGCTATTGTGTCTCGACACACCTGAAATAATAGTGTCGACACACACCTTGGTGTCTTGACACAATTCTGTGACTTAAACAGATTTTGTGTTCTGGCTTATATGTCCTGACTTATTAAAGTAAAAATTTTAAACTATTTGCATTTCTAATTAGTCATGCTTTTAAATGTAATTTTTTTTTTCAATATTCAACATACCTAGTTCAAACTTAAAATAATTGAACTTACTTTCATCTTGGGGTTTTGTAAAGATATCAACAACTTGTTTTTCAGTTGGAATATGTTATAAGCTAATATTTTTTTCTACATTCTCTCTGAGAAAGTGATATAATTTCTATATGTTTAGTTCTACTATGTGAAATAGGATTATTGGCAATAGAAATTGCACTAGTAGAATCACAGACCATAATAGATTTACTTAGCTGAATACTGTAGTCTAGTAGTTGATGTTGAATCCACAACAGTTGTGCACAACAACTTCTAGCAGATATATACTCTGATTCTGTTGTAGAGATAATAACACTTATTTGCTTCTTGCTACTCCAACTGATAAGTCTTTTCCCTAAAATCTGGCAAGTTACAGAAGTGCTTTTTCTGTCTTCCTTACAACCTTCAAAATATGCATCTGTGTACCCAATAAGTTCAAAATCACTATCCCTAGGATACCAAAGTCCAAGATTAGGTGTGCACTTAAGATATCTCAGTATTATCATAACAGCTATATAATGAGACACTTTGGGGCATGTTTGGTACCTAGGACAAGCACATGTTGAGAACATAATATCTAGCCTACTAGCAGTTAAATATAGGAGTGATCCAATTATGCCTCTATACAAGGTTTCATCAACTGGTTTTCCAGATTCATCCTTGTGTAGTGACACTGCAGAACTCATTGGAGTTCTCATAGTAGAAGAATTCTTCATACCATATCTCTTAATCAACTTCTTAGTGAACTTAGATTGAGAGATGAATATTCCATCCTCAGATTGCCTAACTTGGAATCCCAAGAAGTACTTTAGCTCACCCATGCTTCACATCTCAAACTTGCCTTACATAAGCCTTGAAAATTTTCTACATAGAATCTCATTGGCAGACCCAAAAGTTATGTCATGTACATAGATCTAGACTAATATGCTTGAACCTTTGATGTTTCTAAGGAATAATATCTTGTCTATCTTTCCTTTAGAGAACTTATTCTCTATAAGAATGGTAGAGAGGGTTTCATACTAGGCTCTAGGTGTCTCTATTAACCCATATAAAGCCTTGTGTAATCTGAAATCATAATTTTTGTGTTTAGGATCAACAAAACCTGGTGGCTGCTCTACATAGACTTCTTCATTCAGTATACCATTTAGGAATGCTGACTTTACATCCATCTGATAGACTTTATATCCTTTTAATGCTGCATGGGCTAAAAATAATCTAATGGATCCTAGCCTAGGTACAGGGACAAAGGTTTGGTCATAATCTAATCCTTCCTCTTGTCTATAACCTTTAGCCACTAATCTAGCTTTGTTCTTGACTATAACCCCATACTCATCTAGTTTATTTCTATAGATCCACTTAGTGCCTATAATATTGTGATCACTAGGTCTAGGAACTAGACACTAGACTTTGCATCTCTCAAATTGATTTAACTCTTCTTGCATAGCCATAATCCAGTTGTGATCTGAATTGACATCTTCAAACCTTTTAGGTTCTACCTATGAGAGAAAATTAGAGTATAGAACCTCATTGTGATGTCTACTTCTAGTAGTCACACCTAATCTGGCATCACCTATAATTTGATCTATAGGATGATCTCTAAGATGTCTAACAGCTACAGGAAGGTGTCTATTATCATCTAGTGCTGCAGGAGGATTAGAGTGATTCTCTTCCTCCCCCTGAGCTGATGCAGTTTCTTCTATATGAACTTTTATATTGTCCCTAATGTCTAACTCTATGTTAGGTGAGTCACTTATTCTTAGTTTTTCCATTCTAGACTTTACACCACCTAGACTAGAACTGTTAGAGATATCATTACATAAAATAGATGATTCATCAAATACTACATTAATAGATTCTTCTACAACTTGATGTTTCAAGTTGTAGATCATGTAAGCTTTGCTATGAATACTATACCCTACAAAGATTCCTTCATAGGATTTCTCTGAGAACTTGGTTAGATAAGGTTTCCCATTGTCCAAGACATAACACTTGCTTCCAAAAATTTTAAAGTAGGACAGATTTGGTTTTCTGCCTTTCATTAGTTCATAGGGAGTCTTATTACGATACTTATTGATCAATGCTCTATTTTGAACATGACATGTTGTGTTTACAGCCTCTGTCCAGAAATATTCTGGGAGAGATGTATGACTCAGTATGGTTCTAGCTGCCTCAATAAGAGTTCTATTTTTCCTCTCAGCAACTCCATTTTGTCGTGATGTTCTTGGAGAGGAGAACTCCTGAAGGGTCCCTAGTTCCTTACAGAAATTTATCATCCTTTCAGATTGAAATTTTGTACCATGGTCACTTCTAAGTTTGACCACAGTACATCCCATCTCATTCTGAATTTGTTTGACAAAATCAGCAAGGATGCCTAGTGTTTCAGACTTTTTCCTTAAGAAGAGCACCCAAACAAACCTGGAGTGATCATCCACAATCACATAGGTATAAGACTTACTTACCAAACTAAGAACTTGCATAGGACCAAATAAATCCATATGAAGTAAGTACAGACACCTTTTAATGTCTTTAGACTGAATGCTCTTAAAAGATACTTTTATTTGTTTGCATTTTTGACAAGAAGAACATATGCCCTCTTTGGAGCATTTTATTGTGTGTTATTTATAACTAAGTCCAAATAAAATAGTTTACTCATAGCTTTGTAGTTTAAGTGAGCCAGCCTCTTGTGTCACTGTACACACAAAGTGTCTTTCTCACTAGCTACAAGACACACTGGTGATTGTTCATTTATACTAAGGAAATTTTGAAAATAAATGTTCCCACTCCTAGTGCGTGATAAGATGATCTCTTGATCACTTGAATTCATTATCAGATACTTGTCATTGTGGAAGATAATTTTAGAACCTATATCACAAAGCTGACTTATGATTATTAGATTATGGTTCAATCCTTCCATATAAGCAACTTTAGTGATGGTAACTAGGTCATTAAAAATGTTACAATATCCCTTGGTGAGTACTTTCTCTGACCCTCCAAAGATGAATTTTGGACCATTCTTAACTGGAGTGTAGTCTCTTAGTAAACTCCTTGATCCAGTCATATGCCTGGAATATCCACTATCCAAGTATCATATTGGCCTATTAGTGGTACTTGGCTCCACCTGCAAACATAAATTAATTTCACCTTGGGCACCCAACAAGTTTTGGGGCCTTGGTTCCTGTTAGGCTTTGTTATGTGAAACACAACAGACTTTCTAAATAAAGGTGATTGAAATCTATATGAAGGACCTGTTGGATTATACCAACAATCTAAGGAAAAATGCCCAACCTTCCCACAACATCAACACTCAAATCTATTGTATCTTCTCTTTGGTTGCACATTTGAAGTTATTTTCTTATGCAACACAGAATTCTCATCCAATTGCCAAGGTAGAGGTGCATAATTTACACCCTTACCTTTTAGATTCGAGTGAGCTACACTAGGATCAGCCCCAAGAATTCCTTGGCTTCTTGGATTGATCACTTTCTGTAGTGGTTCTTGGTCTAACTGCCTTTTATCATCCGATCCTTCCAACAAGGCTCTTTATTGACCTTGCTGGTAGAGCACTCCGACATCATGTGTACAGGAACACATGATCTCAAGAATTTGTTAGAAGGCAGATACTTGACAGATTGCCTATCTGGACCACTTGGAATTTTATATTTAGATACAAACTTCTTTTAGATTTTTTATTCTTACCAAACCCTACAACACTTCTAAATGGTGCAGAGAAGGTATCTATGATAGGTAGCACTGACTTAGGCTTTGAGAATTAAGTCAGGAGTTGTCTTTCCTGAGCAAGCTTTGCTTCCATATCTTGAGAACTTGCGCCTTGGTGAAGGCGGAGTGCCAAAAGCCGGGAGGATTTCTTAAGTCCTTGCCTATTCCGGAGTGGAAATTTGACGACATCTCTATGGACTTTGTGCACGGTTTGCCAAGGTCGCAAAAGGGGAACGACGCCATTTGGGTGGTTGTTGATCGGTTAACGAAGGTGTCACATTTTGTTCCGCATAGGAAGGATGATCCGGTGGAAAAGTTGGCAAGCTTTATGTAGATAACATAGTACGGCTTCATGGTGTGCCCCGCAGCATCGTGAATGACCGAGATGGGCTGTTCACGTCCAATGATTGGAGGCTTGTGCAGCAAATGTTGGGAACAAAGCTGAAATTTAGCACAGCCTTCCATCTGCAAACGGATGGGCAGACAGAGAGGGTCAATAGAACCATGAAAGACATGCTTCGCATGTGTGTCTTGGATTTTGGAAAGCAATGAGAAGACCACCTTTATTTGGTGGAGTTCGCATACAACAACAGCTACCAAGCGAGTATTCAAATGGCGCCCTTTGAGGCCCTATATGGTAGAAAATGTCACACGCCGTTGTCTTGGTTAGAAACGGGTGAGTCAAAGCTGTATAAGCGATCGGAAGTGGAGGATGCTACTTCTTTGGTGAGAACTATTCGGGAGAGGTTGCTTATCGCTCAGGACCGACAAGCAAAGTACTATAATGCCAAGCACAGGAACGTGGCGTTCGCTGTGGGCGATTATGTATACTTAAAGATCAAGCCGTTCAAGGGTGTCTCGCGGGTGCGGCGATTAAAAAAGCTAAGCCCGAGGTACCTTGGACCGTTTGAGGTTTTGGAGCCAGTTGGTGAAGCGGCCTATCGGTTGAAGCTCTCAGTGGATCTTAGTGGTTTACACGATGTATTCCAAATTTCGGTGCTTCGGAATGCGGTGCAAGCGCCTACGCAAGTGATCGCGGTTGATCAAGTACCGATGGATAGTGGGATGACGACAAAGGTCAAGCCCGTGCGGATTGAGGACTCGGAGGTCAAGCGGCTGCGCAATAAAGAGATCAGGATGGTCAAGGTTCGGTGGGACAATTACGGTCGTGAGGAGCTCTCTTGGGAGCGAGAGCAGACTATGCTTGACGAATATCCGGAGTTGTTCCGCTCAGGTACAAATTTTGGTTTTGTACATGTCTTTCCTTTATGTAATTTCGAGGACGAAATTCTTTTAAGAGGGGGAGAGTTGTAACGCCCCGAAACTCAAAGGAGCGACGGGGGACGTTTTGGGCCAGTTTTGGGTTCTGGCTGCAGGCACACGGCCTGGGACACGGGCGTGTCCCAGGGCGTGTCAAGCCTGTGTCGACACTAAGCCGGGAAGTCGACACTTTGGTGTCGACTTTGTGTCAAGACTGGGCACACGGCCTGCGACACGGGCGTGTCGACCCGTGTCGACACTTAGCCGCGAAGTCGACACTCTGCGTTCGACGAAGTGTCGAGACATGGCACACGGCCTGCGACATGGGCGTGTCGCAGGGCGTCTCGACCCGTGTCGACACTCGTCCCGGGAAGTCGAAACTTTGGTCTCGACATTGTGTCGAGACAAGGCACATGGCCTAGGATACGGGCGTGTCCAAGGCCGTGTCATCAGGTCGACGATCTTCGCTCGACGAAGTGTCGAGTGTCGAGACCGTGTACACGGCCTGGGGTCCAGGCGTGTTGAGGTGACACGGGTAAGGACACGGGCGTGTCCTAGAACCCGTGCAGTGCTCGGGTTGATTTCGGGGAAAAATGATAGGGGTACACGGCGGGCCACACGGCCGTGTCACATGGTACACGGGCGTGTCAGCTCGAACACAGGCGTGTTCGATACCCGTGTGAGGTTCCAGGCGAGCCGATTTTTACGGTGAATGAGGCACACGGCCCTGGACACGGGCGTGTGCCAGGCCGTGTTTGGTCCAGATTGGGCATTTCAGTCCCGAATCAAAGCCGTTCATTTCCTTATTTTGAGATCCAACGGCTGGGGGTTGTTCCTGAAGAGATATACCCGAGATTGGACTTAAAAACCCTCACTTTTCTTAAGTTATCATCTTTTTAAAACCTTAGAGAGAGAGGAGAGCCAAGGAAGGAAGAAGGAACTAGATCCTGCCATTGGAGGAGCTTCGAAGCTCCGAATCGCGAGCCGACTCCGGATCCACGGAGGCAAAGCTAGTGCGGTGCTTTTCATCCGATTACTTTTCGATGGCGCCAAAGAGGAACGCTAGGGTAACGATCCTCATCTTGAGCATGAGTAGCTCTCTTTCTTTGCATAGGAAGCCCGGTCTCGCGAGTTTGCGGAGAGTTGGAGGCGTTCCTTCGGGTAGATATGTGAAGTCCCCGTTGTTTAGAGTCCGTAAGCGAGAACGGACATAGGCATGATGTGTGAAGCCTACCCGGACATGTTGGTCTGGATCGGTGATGTTGCATTGCATAAATGCCGGAGAAGACTCCGTGCTATTGATTGTTTTTCGGGTTTTCTACACGGTAGATTGCAGCAGGGAGCCTTGGGGACTAACCCAAAGGTGCACCCGGAAAACTGGGCGGATACGAGATCTTGCCAACTTGGTGGCCTGAGAGCCAACTTGAACATAACCGGGTTATGTGACTTGTGATGGAAATGGGACTCGGTGGAAGTTTGACCCGCATATATGGCTTAAATTGTCGTTGCGATGTGAGCACGGGTTAGATGGAACCGTACCCGTTCTATGTCGTTCGGTTAAAGAGACCTAAAGGCACGTGGCACTGACCGTTGGCATAGATTAGGGTCTTTGGCGGTTGATGGCTTAAATTGTCGTGACCCAGGCCAAGAAGACAAATTGCTCATAGGTTTGGCCGTCTTAATGACGGTGGTGAGTCCGGAATGTCTATGGCTTTAATTGACGTGACATCGACCGGTTCACCGAGAATGTGCCCTGAGAGCACGGGGCATGTGGCCGTGCGAGCCAACGTCTGTGATGAAATGGCTATATATATATATTGCTCGCTTATGCTAATGAAATGCAGGGAAGGAGCATCGCCGCCCCGAGTTGGGGGCGGGATCGTTATAATTTGGTCAGCATTGCTGACCGTTGCCTTGTTTTGCCACCGTGTGGTGGTTTGTTGCTTGCAGGTGCTGCTGGACCAAGCGGTCAATAGCGGGCTAAAGCCCTTTTTACGAAGCCGGCCCTCGAAGGCCCAAATGGAAGTGTTTACTATTTTATTCATGTATGACCGGCCTGCGTGCCGTGGTTTGTAAATCATGTAATATCAAGTGAAACATTTTGTAAGGCCTTAAGGCTTATATTGGTATTTGTATACATTCCTATTTTGGTTAGTGGACATTCATGCTTTAATGCTGGGTTCTTTGTTACAACTTTTATAAACTGCTTCCGCTAGAATGCTCTGTGTAGGACGTTGAGATTGGTTGGATGGTTTCCATAAGTAACCACCCGGTCTGTCTGTAGTATACGGTGTCGGGCCCCAGCCGGACCTACTGCTATATGCTATGCGACGGATAGGGGGTGTTACAGGATTTTCCTCCAGGAAAAGGCCAGTGAATGTTTGGTCTCCCCGACCACATTCATCAATGCCAGCAAGCGCCTCACATGCGCCTTGTTTGGCAGATGGGAGAGGACCATCACCAAACCCTCCAAGGGTTCCTCCTCCTCCATCAATGCTTCTGAGAGCACAAGGACCGTCAAGGTCACTCCCCACCCTGACACTGAAGTGTCCATTCCTCCTCCCAAATCTCTTCCCACTCCTCCTGCACCTAAATTGGCTCCACCCCAACATCAATCTCCACTGCCTGATCTTGCACATATCCCTACACCTCCAGTTTCCCCCACTGACACACATATTCCATAACCTCTTCAATCCCCTCTTCCCCCACACCTATCCACTATTCCATCCTACACAATACCCACTGAACCACCACTTGTTCTCCCTCCATTATCCCCTCCTCATATTCTTCATTCCTCCTCTGCTTCTATCCCCTCCACCACTCCTTCTCCAATTCTGGACTCCTCCAACATTCCCTCCATCATCTCTCTTCTGACTCCTCTTATTCAATCCCTCATCACAGAGGCCATTACACCTCTGGTAAATTCCATTAATTCTTTATCTGCACAAATCACAGCCCTTTCTGCTGCCCCCTCTTCATTCAGGGGCCTGGCTCCAGGTTCTCCTGAACCCAGGCAGGGGGAGATGCTCCATGATAAAGCTGGTGCAGTAGCTGCAGAAGTTGATACAGTTGATACAGTTGATACATATACAGATAATACAGATACAGTTGTTGATAATACAGATACAACAATTGATTTCATTCAATTCATGGACACTGACAGTAGCTTTGATGAGTTAGTAGATTCAATAACAACTGCTGGTGATTTCCTTATAAATCCCACAGTTAATTTATCTGAGATACTTCATCTCTTTGATCCTGTATATATGAAGCTTCCTTCAGTAGAGGTTGCTAAGTCATATTTGGCTATTGTCCAGTATACCTCTCCAGCTAGTCCAGCAGTTGCCAAGCAACTTTGTGACACCTTTGCTGCTCCTACTGCTGTTCCAAGTCCTGTGTCTATTCCAGAAATCTGTCCTGTCCCAGATTTTGTCATGGATGATTCTCCCATGCCTGATCTGGATGAGCTCATTCTGGCAGATATTGAAGAAGAGAACAAGGCAGCAGCTATAAGCTCTGTCTCTACTGCTGTTGAACCCTCACCCTCTGAACCTTCTATCCTCCCTCAAGAAAAACCTCTTATCATTCCTGATGCCACTCTGAGGAAGTTGAATGCTCTGTATGACAACCCTCAGAGTTCAGATTCTGATGATGATGATGAATCAGATGAGGAGGCTGCTAAAAAGAAAAAGAAGTTGCTCTCTAAGAAAAGGAAGGCTCCTCCTCCTCCTGCTCCCAAGCCTAATCCCACTGCAGACACTCCATACTATATTCTGCACAATGTTGCTCCTTACAAAGGGATGCCTGCATGGATGTGGCTATCAAAGAACCAACAAAAAGAGAGGAAGAGAAGTAGGAGATACTCTCCTCCCCCAGTTCATAGATACAGAAAGGATCCTCCTCCTCCTCCAGTAGCAGGTGCCTCTGGCTCTGGCTCTCAGAGATCTGCTCCTATTCAAACTTATCAGAGACAAACAGGGAGATCCTCTGGTGGTAGTCAGCCAAGGCCACCATCTTCAAGCAGTCAACACCCTCAACAACAGCAGCAGCAGCACCAGGGATCCAAGGAACATGAAGCTGAAAGGCCCTATTCTCCTCCTGAAGATCCAGAAACAGCCAACACAGCCAGAATGGCAAGGTTCCAAGAGATCATTGGCTTATCTCTAATCAACAAAGCTAAAGATGAAGGCAAGGACACAACAGGCTTAACTACTATGTCTCAGTACATGAGATATGAGCTAAAGAGGTTTGGGAAAGCAAACAAGCTACTCAATGTTGATGAGTACATGCATCTTCACCCAGAAGCAGTTGTCCCCAGAGCCACTTCACTGAACATCATAGGGGCAGCTGACATGACTATGACCAAGGCTCAAGCTTCAGATCTCAATAGGAAAATCATTTTCTAGAAGCCAGGAGATAAAGCACCAGAAGACAAGCCAAAATAGAAGAAGACAGAGAAGTAATTTTGTGGTTATTTCATTTCTGCTTCTATTTCAGACTGTTTCTTGCATTAAAACAAAGCCTGTATGTATTTATATATATCTGATGCATGTGTTGTAAATTCTCTGCCAGATATATCTCTTAATTTTGCTTTGTTTTTCTGTTTATTCTTTGCTTGGAGTCTCTATTAGTGACCTCACCCAAATAGGGGGAGATTGTTGGATCCCTAGTTGATTTGGGCTAGGTTCACTGACTTAGGATGTGACCCATCATGTATAGTCTGGGTCAAGTTTTTGTCTTAGAGTCTAGGACAGTCCTCTTTCTCAACTTCAGATGGACCAACCTTCTTCAAGACCATCAGGAACTCCAGATCTATCAGGTTTTCAGACTAAGTGAAATGAGTTCGATGTTCGTCGAACTCAGCTCGACGAAGGGAGTTCTGCGTTCGACGATCGTGAGACAATTTGCAGTACTGAGCTCGACGAACTATGTTCTTTGCTCGACGAACACCGAGATTCTACCTCAAGCTTTTCAGGACTACTTCAGAATTTCTCTAAGTCCAGCTTCATGCTTCGGTCGACGAATTATATTCTGAGCTCGACGAACTTGGACCTCAAGTTCACAGCTTCTCAGGTCGACGAATGCTAATCTCTACTCGACGATCTTTGTACTCAGAGAATCTGTGTCGACACTTAGGGTTTGTGTCGACACCAGACTATTTGTGTCGACACCAGAATTTCAGTCGACACCAGCTTATGTCGACACCAGAGGATTTGTGTCGACACCAAGATCAATCTGTCGACAATAAGTTTTTGTCGACATAGCATTTCAGCAGATGCAGAGTATTTCGTCCAAGTCCAGAACTTTTCTCAGTTCAACGAATTTTATTCTTAGCTCGACGAATTTGGTTCTCTGCTCAACGAATAATGTTTGTATGATATTGAAGATTGTCTGTTCAACGAATGAAGACTATCAGCTCGACGAACTCAGCTTAGCTCGACGAACTCAGCTTAGCTCGACGAACTCAGGCTCAGCTCGACGAACTCAAAACTCAGCTCGACGAATTATGTTCTTCGGTCGACGATTCCAGACTAGGTCTTCTTCTGTTCCCGTCTCACTCCATGGCGCTGATTCCTGGACATTTAATGGCAGTTCTTCACAGCATACTACCGCTAGAATGCGCAGTTAATCCTGGATTATTACATGCTATTTTCCCATGGAAACAGTTGGGAAAATAATTAATTGCTGCTTCCTTTCCAGGCCGTCTGCCATTACTGCTCAATATTCAAAATTCGAATGTTTCTTATGAGACAGATATATACAGAAATAGTCAGTAATACAGTGACACAGCATACAACAAAACAAAAAGACAGACAGTGATTCAGACAATACAGAAAAAGGATTTCATTCTTGGCCCAGAGAAAAACTGATCAAGAAGAAGAAGAACACTACATCAATATCAAGAGTCTTCTTCATCTGCTTTTACTCAGGATAACTTCAAAGACAATACATTCATATCAGTCACAAGAAGTTCCTGGAGACTTTCTCTGGACCTGGAATTATAGGTCTTTGAAGACCTATCCCTGAAGCAGTGCTCCAGCATTCTTCCCGATTCATTCTACATCTCAGGTGGAGCAAAGCTGCTAAACAACAATCCTCAAGTCTTCTCATTTGACTTGAGAAAGAGAAGATCTCATCACCCTTTCACTCCACCTCTGTACAGGGTTTTAATTCCCTTCAAAATTATTCTGGTTGCAAGTCTCCCACCAAAAGACTTGAGGGTTTGGTTTTTGGGAACCTGATCAAAACCCCATTGGTGCCAGGACACCTGATCAACCCCTTCCTGCAGTGGATTCCTACCAGGGTGGTAGAAGAGTGGACTACCCAGATTTGGGGAACCACTATAAAATTCTTGTGTCGTCTGGTTGCTTTCTTTTCTTTTTGTTTTCTGGCCTTGTTTTATGAATGTGTTGTGATTAGATAATTGCTGCATCTTGGTTTATTATATTTGCTTCCCTGCACGCACACACACACACACTTAAAATACAATAGGAGTTGTAAAAGTTTCAAAATCACCATATACTCTATTCACCCCCCTCTAGAGTATATCAGATCTAGCTGCACTTTCAGAACGCCGTACTGGACTTTAGCTTCGTGCCCAAACTCTTTTGAACTAGTCTCCAGTCCTTGGACGTAAACCGTCCATCTCGATCGCTGACTATACTCTTAGGAATCTCATGCAATCGTACAATATTGCGAACATACAACTCCACCAGCTTCTCCACGCTGTCCACTTTCCGATTTGGGATGAAGTGTGCCACCTTGGTTAAGCGGTCCACGATCACCCAAATAGCATCATTACCCTGCTGCGATCTAGGCAAACCATGTACAAAGTCCATGGAGATGTCATCGAATTTCCATTCAGGGATTGGAAGGGGCTTCAGGAACCCGCCCGGCTTTTGACATTCGGCCTTCACCAAGGCACAAGTTTGGCAATGATTCACATACAAAGCTACGTCCCGCTTCAGCCCTAGCCACCAAAAGGATTTCTTCATATCCAAGTACATCTTTGTACTGCCCGGGTGAATGGAGTACTTTGTGAAGTGAGCCTCAAACATCAACTCCTCACAGAGTTTACCGAACTGCGGTATACAAACCCTTCCGTCCTTCCTCAGAATCCCATCAATCATCTCCCAGGCGCTGCTCTCGCCCGTTTGAGCCTCCAACGCAAATGGTTGAAACTCCACATCCAACCGAGTCGCTTCCCGAATGCGATCGGTCAAGTCATTCTGCACTTCAATCCAGTTCAACCGAGCCACGCTGGACTCGCCTCTCGCAACACATTCCAATCCAAGGGACTCCCATTCCCGTACCAACCGCTCATCATGAGCTTCGATCCAATTTCCTTGCCCCGAGTACTTTCTACTCAAGGCATCTGCCACCACATTGGCTTTACCTGGCATATACTGAATCGCCACCTCGTAGTCTCCAAGAAACTCGACCCACCTGCATTGCCGCATGTTCAAGTCCTTTTGATCCAAGAGATACTTCAGGCTTTTATGATCCGTGAAGATCTCCATCTTTGCACCATATACATAGTGCCGCCATATTTTCAATGTGAAAATTACCGCCACCAACTCCAAGTCATGGACGGGATAATTCCTCTCATGAGCCTTCAGCTGTCTAGACCCAAAAGCTATCACCTTGCCATGTTGCACCAAAACGCAACCCAAACCGCATCCCGATGCGTCACTGAAGATCTGAAATCCCTCGGTCCCTTGCGGTAGACTTAGGATTGGAGCCATCATCAGTCTCTCCTTTAGTTCCTCAAGAGCTTGGCTGCACTCTTGAGTCCAAACAAACTTATGATCTTTACGAGTGAGTGAGGTGAGGGGTAGAGCTATCCGCGAGAAATTCTCCACGAATCTCCTATAATACCCGGCTAGTCCAAGAAAACTTCATACTTCCGCCACGGTCCTCAAGACTGGCCAATCTCTGATGGCCTCCACTTTTGTTGGATCCACTGCCACCCCATCCCCACTAATCACGTGACCCAAAAATGCCACCCTCTCTAATCAGAACTCGCACTTGGAGAACTTTGCATACAACTGATTCTCCCTCAACACTTGCAAGACCACCCTCAAGTGGGACTCATGCTCCATTTCTGATTTGGAATACACCAAGATGTCATCAATGAAGACAACCACAAAAGAATCCAAGTATTCCCGAAATACCCGATTCATAAGATCCATGAACACAGATGGTGCGTTCGTCAGCCCGAACGACATCACCGTAAACTCAAAGTGTCCATACCTTGTACCCAAGGCAGTCTTGGGTATGTCCTCATCCCGAATTCGCAGCTGATAATAGCCTGACTTCAAGTCCAATTTTGAATACACCACTGACCCTACCAACTGGTCGAACAAGTCGTCTATCCGAGGAATCAGATACTTATTCTTGACAGTCAATTTATTCAGCTCTCGGTAGTCTATGCATAGCCACATGCTACCGTCTTTCTTCTTTACAAATAACACTGGCGCGCTCCACGGTGAAGAACTGGGTCTGATATACCCTTGCTCCAACAATTCTTGTAGCTGTACTTTAAGTTCAGCCAACTCCTTTGGTGCCATCCTAAACGGAGGACGTGACACCGGCCTAGCCTCCGTCACTAACTCGATCGAGAATTCGATCTCCCTCCGAGGAGGCGCTCCAGGAAGTTCATCCGGAAACACATGTTGGGTTTCTCTGTAAGGTTGGCACAACATTTGTGCACGCAGCGGAAAAGTAAAACATCAAGAAAAACCCAAAGAGATGTGGATCGGGCCATGGACAGTTGAATCAAGAAGTTAGCAAGACTAGGCAAAAATTACCTCGGTGGCGTTAAGTCACAACTCAATGGAGATACTCCAAACTTTATCTGCTTGCTAGTGGCGAGTTCTACGTGGAATAGTGTCCACGTTTTTGCAGAAGTCCACACGAGCGGGAGAACGCCGAGCTTTCCGTCGCACGGAAGATCGGGAAGGAGAAGACCGCACCTCGGCTATTCCACGGACTGCTAGGTCCGCTCCAGGAAGAGCAGCACCAGCGACAGTCGCTGGAGAAGAGGCGGTCGACGGAGCAAACACGGCGGCGGTGGAACTCTTCCGTCGGCGGCGGGGATCGGGATCGGCGGAGCGAAAGGCGGAACGGCTTCCGTCGGGTTTCGATCTGCTACAGAAAATCGCGAGCCCAAAAACTTTTTTTCCCGATAAACCCTAAGAGTCCTATTTATACCAAGGTATAAATAAACCCAGGAAAATCGCTATCCGCAGACCACCCGAAAATAGGGTTCAGAATCGGCGAGTATCAATCGGTGAGAATCGGCGACAATCGGCGAGATTCACTGAGCAGGTTCGGCGAGAATCAGTCGACGAGTATCATACAGGATCGGCGAGAATCAGAGTACAATACTCGACGATTCTCGCCGATCGTTGAGCCGCGCTCGACGATACACAACGATACTCGACGATCGTCGAGCCGCGATCGACGACAATTGTCGAAGTAGTCGATCGTCGAGAATCAACAATTGATTCTCGACGATTCTCGTCGATCGGAGGAATTAGAGAGACGATTCTCGCCGATCGGCGGAAATCAGAAGACGATTCTCGACTAATGTCATCGACCCTCGGACGACAATCCCAACCATCCCTTCAAGGCAACATTTGCCCAACCCGATGATCCTATAAGGCAACACTTTAACCATAACCCTATTCAGGTCGGTGATTGGTAACCTTTACCAACACAGTCAGTCATCCAACTTATCCACATCTCTTATGTGCTACCCTGCAGGCTCATATCACGTTAGCAGTGAGATTACATGCTTGATCACTTCCAGATCACAATGGTAACTCCAACAGACTCCCACTTGATATCGAAAGTATCAAACCAAAAACCTCACAAACAATGAGCGGCATCTAGCAATGCATCATTGCTCCCCAAGCAATATGAGTTTATAACTCATAAGCCTTTATGACCAATGTATCAGCGTTGTCTTTGTCCCTTTGTCCCTTACATCCGGAAAGAACTAGAGGTATGGACTGTGTCACCCTAGTAATATCTCAATCCATGTTTCTTGATCCAGGACAGACTTCCAGAGAATGGTGAGTCCAATATCACATATTGACTCAACCAAGCATGGCCATGCATTTCTCAGTCCAGTTCCATCAAGGGGCCCATGGATGCAACTCCTGTCATATAGGAGGACAAATTTCATATCTGCTCACACACAAACACCCAAATGATTTGTGACATGCCCAACAACCACCCTTATCATCAACCTTTCTCAAGGAAGACTTTAGATGGCATCAAAGCACGCTCTTCCTCACTTGATGAATGTTGTGACTTCAGGTTAAAGGACCACAACACCATTGTCAATTGAGACCTACTCGTGACACGATTGGATGACAATCCACAGAGTAGTCTCAGGTGGGGTCTGTCCAGTACAACTTGCTCACTAACAAGTACCCACGTGATGACTTGATATCACAATATCATGACCTGTGAGAACTAGTCATCAGTCAACGCACGTGCTAGCCTTCATGTATCATCATCACCCTTAGCTTCTATGATGATACTTGACCAGGGACCTTTAAGAATGAAGCTTCAAATAAATCATAGGCTCTCACATTCAAGTCACGTACTTGATGTCCTATGAAAGCGAACATTCTAAGGGTGTCTATTATGTTAACATTTAACTATCATATATAGAAAAACTCATAATAAAAGAATTTGCCATTAATTATAAAAGAAAAACTAGGTACACAGTTCATCATATGAACAAACAGCCAACAAAATACAAGATTACATACAACCCACAAGATTCTCGCTAGAGTTGATCATTTAGGTATCGTATACCCATCGATCTAGTATGACCATCATGCTTTCTCTGCGTGAGAGGCTTTGTCAGCGGATCCGCAATATTTTCCTCAGTCGACACTCTGCAAATGTTTATATCTCCTCGTTCGACAATCTCACGAATAAGATGAAACCGCCGGAGTATGTGCTTGGAGCGCTGATGGGATCTAGGTTCCTTAGATTGTGCAATTGCACCATTGTTATCACAGTAGAGAACTACGGGACCAACAATGCTAGGAAATACATCAAGCTCGCCGATGAATTTCCTAATCCATACAGCCTCCTTCGCTGCATTAGCTGCTGCGATATACTCGGCCTCTGTTGTAGAATTAACAACTGTCTCTTGCTTGGAACTCTTCCAGCTTACAGCTCCTCCATTCAGGCAAAACACAAAAGCTGACTGAGACTTGGAGTCGTCTCTATCAGTTTGGAAGCTAGCATCCGTGTAACCACTTACAACGAGCTCTTCCTCTCCACCATACACCAAAAACACGTCCTTAGTCCTTCTCAAGTACTTCAGGACATTCTTGACTGTAATCCAGTGACACTCACCGGGATCTGACTGATACCTGCTAGTCATGCTCAAAGCAAAGGAGACATCGGGTCGAGTACATAACATCGCGTACATGATTGATCCAATTGCCGAAGCATATGGAATCAACTTCATGCGGTCCTTGTCTTCACAAGACTTTGGACACTGGTCCTTAGAGAGATTCACACCATGAGACATGGGCAAAAATCCTTTCTTGGACTCAAGCATGTTGAACCGCTTCAACACCTTTTCGATGTACGTACTCTGGGTCAAACCCAACAACTTCTTCGATCTATCTCTATAGATCTTAATACCGAGTATATAAGTCGCTTCACCCAAGTCCTTCATTGAAAAGCAGTTCCCTAGGTTGTTCTTAACAACTTTTAGGGTAGGAATGTCATTCCCAATCAATAATATGTCATCTACATACAATATCAGGAAGACAACAATGCTCCCACTGATTCGCTTGTAAACACAAGGCTCATCTTCATTCTTGATGAAACCAAACTCTTTGATTTTCTCATCAAAACGAAGATTCCAACTTCGAGAGGCCTGTTTCAGTCCATAAATGGACTTATTCAGCTTGCATATTTTAGTGGCTTCATCTGGGGATACAAAACCCTCGGGTTGTGTCATATACACTTCTTCAAGGAGGTTTCCATTAAGGAAAGACGGTTTGACATCCATCTGCCAGATCTCGTAGTCATAATACGTAGCAATAGCAAGCAATATCCTTATGGACTTTACCATGGCAACAAGGGAAAAGGTCTCATCATAGTCAATACCATGAATTTGCTTGAAACCTTTAGCCACCAGTCGCCCTTTGAATGTCTGTACATTCCCATCCATGTCGGTCTTCTTCTTGAAGACCCACTTGCACCCCATGGGTCGTACCCCTTCAGGTGGTTCCACCAAGTTCCAAACTTGGTTTGCATACATGGAGTCCATTTCGGATTTCATAGCCTCAAGCCATTTGTCGGAGTCCGGTCCATTCATAGCCTCTTGGTAGGTTGCTGGTTCATCATCATGATCCATGAGCAACACATTACCTATTTGAGACACGAGAAATCCATATCTCTTAGGCTCAAACCTCAGTCTACCAGATCTACGTAGGACTTGTGTTCCCTGAGCAGGTTCTCTAGCTACAACATCTTGTAGTCCTGTCTAAGAATCCAATTCCGGTTCATTCACTACATGTGGTTCTTGAACTTCTTCAAGCTCTACCTTTTCAGTCTTTCTTGATAAGAACTCTTTCTCCAAGAAGACACCAGTCCTTGCGACAAACACTTTGCCCTCGGACGGTAGGTAAAAGTAATACCCTTTCGTTTCCTTAGGATATCCCACCAGATAACATTTATCCGATTTGGGTTCCAGCTTGTCAGGCATTTGACGTCTCACGTATGCCTCACAGGCCCAAATTTTAATGAACGACATACTAGGACGCTTCTCAGTCCATATCTTATATGGTGTCTTCAGAACCGTTTTCGTTGGAGCGCGATTCAATGTCATTGCAGCAGTCTCTAAAGCAAAACCCCAAAAGGAAACAGGCAAGTCTGCATGACTCATCATCGAACGTACCATGTCTAACAGAGTACGATTTCTCCTCTCAGACACACCATTGTGTTGTGGTGTTCTAGGTGGAGTGAGCTGTGATACAATACCACACTCTTTCAGATGATCACGGAACTCATGACTCAGGTATTCGCCACCTCGATCAGATCGGAGTGCTTTAACCTTTTTACCCAACTAGTTTTCTACTTCATTCTTGAACTCTTTGAACTTTTCAAAGGTCTCGGATTTGCACTTCATAAGATACACATATCCGTATCTACTGAAATCATCAGTAAACGTAACAAAGTAGAAATACCCACCTCTATCCATGGTACTCATGGGTCCGCATACATCACTATGTACAACACCCAAAAGATCCTCATCCCTCTCAGTATAACCAGTGAAAGGAGCTTTAGTCATCTTGCCTAACAAACAAGATTCGCATCGCTCAAATGATTCATAATCAAATGAGTCCAAAAGTCCATCTCTATGGAGCTTGGATATGCGCTTCTCGTTGATATGGCTCAAACGACAATGCCAGAGAAAAGTAGGGTTCGAATCATTTGTTCTTAGTCTTTTACTGTTTTCTACATTACAGATCAGATGGTCCAAGTTCAAAACGTAAAGACCATTAAACAATTGGGCTACAATATAACAAACATCATTCTTAAATATAGAACAACAATTATTCTTAATTATAAAAGAAAATCCAATCATGTCCAAACATGAAATAGATATAATGTTTCTAGTTATCGCCGGAACAAAATAACAGTTATCTAGTTCTATTACAAGCCCACTGGGCAAAGAAAGACGGTAAACTCCTACAGCTACAGCAGCAACTCTTGCTCCATTGCCGACGCGGAGGTCCACCTCCCCTTTACTCAGCAATCTTCTCCTTCCCAGTTCCTCCACATTTGTACAAATGTGAGAACCACATCCGGTATCCAATACCCAAGATGAAGGTGCAGAAAGGTTTATCTCTATAGCGTAAACATTAGAAGCGGAAGTCATACCTCCCCTCAATTTCTGCAGACCCTCAATATACGAAAGACAGTTCCTCTGCCAATGACCAGCCTTGCCACAGTGGTGGCATTTCCCATCCTTCATCGTGCTCTTCTTTTTCATCAGTGCTGAAGACTTGGGCTCAAGATATGACTTAGGTCCTACCTTCGTCTTCTTGGAGCCCTTGGCTTTGCCCTTGCCCTTATGCACCATCAGTATGGGGCTGGCAGGCTTGGCCTTCTTCATATTGATTTCGGCAGTTCTCAACATGCCTAGGAGTTCGGGCAGTGTCTTGTCTATCTCATTCATATTGTAGTTCAAGACAAACTGCTCATAACTGTCCGGCAACGATTGCAGGATCAAATCCGTGGCCAACTCTTGACCAAGAGGAAAACCCAGCCTTTCAAGGTTCTCTATATACCCAATCATCTTGAGTACGTGAGTCCCTACTGAGTCTCGAACTCCCATCTTGCACTGAAACAACGCTTTAGTGATGTCGAACCTCTCTTGACGAGCCTGCCCTTGAAACATTTTCTTGAGATGCTCGTCAATCTCCTTGCACCCCATGTTCTCATGTTGCTTCTGAAGCTCAGAGTTCATGGTGGCAAGCATAAGGCACTCGACATCCAAAGCATCGTCAGTATACTTCTTATAAGTATCTTTCTCAGCACGGGAAGAATTCCCGGTAGGCACCTCGGGGGCTTCTTCTTCCAAGACATAGAGCTTTCGCTCTTGCCTGAGAACAATTCTCAGGTTCCTATACCAGTCCATATAATTTGTCCAACTGAGCTTATCCTTCTCAAGGATGGCTCTCAGAGACAACGTGGAGTGCGCAACGCTTGCCATGGAATTCTACAAGAATTTATGCAGAATAAAATCAGTACCTAAATTTCAATTACAATTTATTCTAATCAGGACTTCAATTAAAATACTCCCACTATTTTATTCGAAATGATAGCCCTCACTAACAATTCGGAGAGTTCATGCGAGCTACTCTCTTAGTGGACAAGATCCGTATTTCACCAACACTATGAGTCCGCTTTGGCGTTCCTCTCACGATGCGGTTATTTAGGTAGGCAACGCTTGCCAATTGCATCCTCATGCAATTCTTGTATGGTTGGTGAATAACTCCTTATTCGCATCCATCATATGGTGCATGCCAACCCTATGCCTCTAGGCACTCAACCTTTGAGGTCACCTAGTTAAGCTGGACCCGATGTCGACAGTGGGATATCACAATTATCCGCTCGCACCCTTACCAAGATAGATTAATGCACCTTGCTTTGGCAAGCCCACACTTCATCGATCGAGGCAGGAAGAGTGTCATCCATCGGAAGGCATCCGAACACTTAATATTTGATGAAGGGATTTCAAATATAGGTTAATAATTAACCATGATCAACATTTGATCGACGTGCACATCCAAAGAAAAACAATTCTTCTAAAACCACATGCATCCCTTATGTGCACATCCTGACACCATCAACATTTGATAGAAGGAAGGGCTAAATCTGAACATCCGGAAATTTCCAAATCCTCAGATTTACATGCATTGGACAAAGGCAAAGACAGCTCAACTTAAAGCAGTAGACAAGCTCATCTCTCTTTGTTGGATTCAAAATCCAAAACAAAATCGAGGGATGGTTACTGCTAAGGAGATCACAATTTCTAACACTTAGAAATCCACCGAAATTCCAATCGTTCTGGGCGAGGTACCAAGACTAAATCTAGACATTTAGAACACTTCTAAATCTCTAGGTTTACACGCACTGGAATAACATAACTTCCAAAACAACAGTCATGGCCGAAACCTGGCTTTGATACCATTGTTGGGTTTCTCTGTAAGGTTGGCACAACGTTTGTGCGCGCAGCGGAAAAGTAAAACATCAAGAAAAACCCAAAGAGATGTGGATCGGGCCATGGACAGTTGAATCAAGAAGTTAGCAAGACTAGGCAAAAATTACCTCGGTGGCGTTAAGTCACAACTCAACGGAGATACTCCAAACTTTATCTGCTTGCTAGTGGCGAGTTCTACGTGGAATAGTGTCCACGTTTCTGCAGAAGTCCACACGAGCGGGAGAACGCCGAGCTTTCCGTCGCACGGAAGATCGGGAAGGAGAAGACCGCACCTCGGCTATTCCACGGACTGCTAGGTCCGCGCCAGGAAGAGCAGCACCAGCGACAATCGCTGGAGAAGAGGCGGTTGACGGAGCAAACACGGCGGCAGCGGAACTCTTCCGTCGGCGGCGGGGATCGGTATCGGCGGAGCGAAAGGCGGAACGGCTTCCGTCGGGTTTCGATCTGCTACAGAAAATCGCGAGCCCAAAAACTTTTTTTCCCGATAAACCCTAAGAGTCCTATTTATACCAAGGTATAAATAAACCCAGGAAAATCGCTATCCGCAGACCACCCGAAAATAGGGTTCAGAATCGGCGAGTATCAATCGGTGAGAATCGGCGACAATCGGCGAGAATCACTGAGCAGGTTCGGCGAGAATCAGTCGACGAGTATCATACAGGATCGACGAGAATCAGAGTATAATACTCGACGATTCTCGCCGATCGTTGAGCCGCGCTCGACGATACACAACGATACTCGACGATCGTCGAGCCGCGGTCGACGACAATTGTCGAAGTAGTCGATCGTCGAGAATCAACAATTGATTCTCGACGATTCTCGTCAATCGGCGGAATCAGAGAGACGATTCTCACCGATCGGCGGGAATCAGAAGACGATTCTCAAATAATGTCATCGACCCTCGGACGACAATCCCAACCAGCCCTTCAAGGCAACATTTGCCCAACCCGATGATCCTATAAGGCAACACTTTGCCCATAATCCTATTCAGGTCGGTGATTGGTAACCTTTACCAACACAGTCAGTCATCCAACTTCTCCACATCTCTTATGTGCGACCCTGCAGGCTCATATTGCGTTGGCAGTGAGATTACATGCTTGATCACTTCCAGATCACAATGGTAACTCCAACAACACATTCTTGAACTCTGCCACTACGGGCACTTCATCAATAGACAGCTGGGAGAGACGAACCTCCAAAAACGCTACAAGCGCTACACCACCCTGGTTAACCGCCCGCATCAACTGCACGGCCGAAAATCAGGGAACATGCCACTCCACAAAGGCCCTCAAATTTGACCTCCGCCTGCTCTTTGCTCTTTAGGGTCACTATCTTAGATAGGCAATCAATACTAGCACGCTGCTCTGCTAGCCAGTCCATGCCCAAAATGACATCGAACTCAACCAATGGTAAAATCGCTGCTACCAAAATGAAGTCAACTCCGTCTAGCTCCCAACAGATGCGCCCTTTGACCCCGGTGGTCATGGATGACCCATTGGGCATGCGCACTTTCAACTCCGCGTCCGCCGAGAAAGACTCAACTCCTATTCTCCGGATGAAGCTCTCCACAAGAAAGGAGTGCGATGCTCCCGTATCGAACAATACCCTAGCGGGGTATCCAGAAACTAACACGAAGCCTACAATATAGTCATCACACAAAAGTCTAAAAGTATGAAGCACAAAATTTAAACTTAAATTTTGTTCATACCTGTCACCACATCAGTTTGGTGGATTGCTTCTTGCTGTCCAAGGTTGTAAGCCCTTGGTTGTACCGGTTGGAACCGAGAAGTGCTCGACTCCGCCATCTTCCCTTTCTCTGCAGCACTGGGGCCGGAGCGCACAGTCTGCTCCTGCCTTGTCTCTTGCCCCTCTCCTCCTTGGGGACAAACATGAGCTATGTGCCCCACCTTATCGCAGTTGTAACACGTTGGCGGTCCCCTAGAGTGAGAACCTCTAGGCGTCCACTTGCTCTTCTCACCGAACCTGGATGTGTGAGGCTTATTCCTCCACCTACTCCCTTCAGATTTTCCATGGGATTGGGAAGGCTTCCCTTCCCCTTGCTTGGGAGTAAAACCCTTACGGCGTTGGGTTCGCTCCAGATCACTTTCCAACATCCTAGCAGCCTCAACTAGTTCATTAAATCCTGCCCTCTTCATGGAGATGAGGAGTTGCCTCAGATTCTCCCTCAGCCCCTAGTAGAAGAGGTTATCCCTCTCTACATCATCTGCCATCGTCGTTCCCGCGTAACGACCCAAACGGGTGAACTCCTGCATATATTCATCCACCGTCTTGTCTCGCTGCATTAAATGTAGAAACTGCCTCTAATGGGCCAACCGTGTCGAAACGGGAATGTACCTCTTAAGAAAAGCATCCCCAAACTCTTCCACCGACGGGGTGCGTCCCGGGAACTGGCGGCCGCTATGGCTCACCCACCATAACTTGACGTCTCCTTCCAACATGAAAGCCGCATACTCAGCTTTCTTTTCCTCTGGCGTCTCTGCCGCCCTTAAGAGCTCTTGAATGCGAACCCACCAGTCCTCCGCATCCGTTGGCGTACCAACTCCCTTGAATGACGGGGGATGGAAACTCAGGAAATACTTCATGTGTCGGTCCCCATGTCCGACAAGTACCCTTTCCGCCAAAGGCTCCACTCGCCTGACCTCTCCGCCTGGCACGGCTGTCGCCGTGTCTGGTGTAGCAGGGGTTGCTACCTGAGCTGCCGCTGCAGCTTGGGCTGCCACCATCGCTTCTGCAAGCATGCAGCAGAAGTCGGCCGGGTTAACACCCGTGCCCAACAAACCTGGAGCAGTAGCACTGCTCGCCGAAAGCTCTTCTCTAGCTCTCGACGTACCCTCCTCGTTGCTTGCACTCTTCAAGAAAACAAGAAACAAGAAATCAGTCTCAACTCTCAAGACTTAAACATAAGGACACTCATGGTCCCGCATTAATCTTATGTGGATAACTTCTCTACGCACTGACCTTGAATCTAACCTCGCTCTGATTCCAAATTGTAACACCTCCCCTGTAATGAACGTATAATATGGGTCCGACCGGGGCCCCATAACACACGGACGCCACAGCTTTAGTATTAAAAGTTGATATAGCTACCCACACTCAAAACACTTTGCACAACACAGCGGAAACACAAGCAAGATAGGAAGTTATCCAACACTAGAAGAGTAAAACAAATGGCCTTATGACCTTACAACAAGTGTCCAAAAGACAATAATACAACAGTCATGAATGTGCTTAGCACTCCTAGTCTACCTCGGCATGCAAGCCGGACAACATGAGTCTCAAACATACAACATCACATAAGTAGAGCTACAAAAATAAAAGCACTTCATGAGACTGAGGACTTTCTGGCCGGCGAGCTAGCTCCTGCATGCGATCTTTGCCCTGTAAAATTTATTAGTAACGTGGGTCAGGAAAGGATGACCTCAAACTGTGTAACAACACATCTCCTCCCGGCCGCCCCTAACGGACCCCGGGGTACCCCTCCAACCTGCAAGTTAGCACTTCGTATGCAATAATCATAAGCAAGAAAAGCAACTACAGAAACAGGCTTGGGTGTCACACACATCATACATGTTTTCTACTGGTTGAGCATATAATAAAAGGGCCTACTTATGCAATCATGTATGCAACAACCCGGGTTTCACCCCAAGGCACCCTATCTCGTATGCATCTAGCACATCATCACAACATATGGGTACTCATCGATTCCCCATTGGCATAAAGCCGCAAACAAGGGGGGGGGGTAACACCTTTCCCCCAAACGGCGCACAGGCCACCACATGGAACTCTTGTAAAGGCCACACCCGCTCAAGGTCTTAGACCCGGTCTTGCATACAAGCTCTGACGTCTCATGTCAGGATTCCAACAACACAAACTGACTGATTCTAAGAAGCCTTACCGGACCCCACCCGCTCATGGCCTCATTGCCCGGGCTTGCCCCCATGCTTGGCATTCTCGTCAGTCTCATAGAACGGGACTAGTCTCGCCGGGACACTCTCCGCACATGACGTGAACGTCACGGGATAGCCAGCCGACAACAGAGACATAGCCACGCCTTGGCACATCACAAACCAAGACAATTCCACCCTAGTCCCTCATTTGTACTGCAGCGTTCCCGCGCACCAAGGAAACCATCTCCAACTCATGCGGAGCTAACCTTGTCCACCAAGGAAAACATCTACCGCCACGAGGAGCTAACCTTGTCCGGTTCCGACTACACGTACTCACTCGAGAAAAAGGGGGAAAACATCACCACATCACAAACGGCGTCTTGCCGCAACGAAATCTCTACGAATCCTTAACATTCGTATGCAACATCACCGAGTCGGACTAACGGTCGCGACAACAGCTTCACCCACCATGCCTAATCCACTAACGAAGCAGATCTCTAATGCAAAAATATGTCGGGGACAGACTAAATCAACCCGGAGGTTCCTCTTGAACCTTGGCAAACCAAAACCCCTCTCATTTGAGAGTTTGGTGCCCAAAAGCTAGAAAGAAAAGATGCTAAAGACATGCATCCTAAGACCGAGAGGAGAAGTATCATTACCTTCCGACTCCTCTTCCTTGCCATGGCAAAATAGCCGGATGAAAACCTTCGCAACGATCTAACCTCCATGGATCTGGACTCGGCTCGCGATTTGGAGCACCGAAACCTCTCCTACAGCCCAAACTCTCCTTCTCCTTCTTCCTTGTTCTCACTTCTCTCTAGATCTTTAGTAAGAGAAAGCTTGGAGAAGAATGAGGATTTTCAACCCTATTCTCGGACTTAACTCCTAAAGAGATGATCTGAACCATCAGATCCTAAAATCAGGGAAAGAAAGGCCACGATCTGACAGAAAAATAAAAGACCAGGGCCGAACACGGCCTGACACATGCCCGTGTCCACGGCCGTGTGCCTCATTCGCCGTCTCAAATCGACGCGCCTGGAACAGCACACGAGCATCCGACACGCCTGTGTTCGATCCAACACTCCTGCGTCCCCACTGACACGGCCGTGTGGCCGGCCGTGTGCCTCCATCGACACGGCCCCGAAACCAACCCGAGAAGTGACACGGCCTGGGACACGCCCGTGTCCCAAGCCGTGTGCCAAGACTCGACACTCGTCGACAGCCTTTGTATCGACACCGCGGAAAAACATCGAGCGAAGATCGTCGACCAAGCGGGACACGCCCTGTGACACGCCCGTGTCACAGGCCGTGTGCCCCAGTCTAGACACTCGACACTCTTCACTCGACACTCGTCGAGTGAACATCGTCGACTGAAGTTTGACGACAAACGCACACGGCCTTGGACACGCCCGTGTCCTAGGCCGTGTGCCTTGTCTCGACACACTGTCGAGCGAAAGTGTCGACACCCCAGGCCGAGTGTCGACACGGGCTCGACACGCCCTGCGACACGCCCGTGTCGCAGGCCGTGTGCCCTAGTCTCGACACATTGTCGAGCGAAAGTGTCGACACCCCGGGCCAGGTGTCGACACGGGCTCGACACGCCCTGCGACACGCCCGTGTCGCAGGCAGTGTGCCCCCTGCCAGAAACCAAAAATTTCCAGAAACGCAAATCGACCCTCTCTCAAAACTGGGGTGTTACAGGCCGGGAGTGTAACGCCCCGAAACTCAAAGGAGCAAAGGGGGACGTTTTGGGCCAGTTTTGGTTTCTGGCTGAAGGCACACGGCCTGGGACACGGGCGTGTCCCAGGGCATGTCAAGCGTGTGTCGACACTTAGCCGCGAAGTCGTCGAGTTATTCTCGACGATTCGTCGAGAATGGGCACACGGCCTGCGACACGGGCGTGTCGACCCGTGTCGACACTTAGCCGTGAAATCGTCGAGTTATACTCGACGATTCGTCGAGAATGGGCACACGGCCTGCGACACGGGCGTGTCGCAGGGCGTGTCGACCCGTGTCGACGATCGTCAAGGTGAAATCGTCGAGATTCACTCGACGATCGTCGAGACAAGGCACACGGCCTAGGACACGGGCGTGTCCAAGGCCGTGTCACCGAGTCGTCGATCTCCACTCGACGAAATGTCCCGTGTACACGGCCTGGGGGCCCAGGCGTGTCAAGGTGACACGGGCAAGGACACGGGCGTGTCCTAGAACCCGTGCAGTGCTCGGGTTGGAAACGGGGGAAAAATCATGGTGTACACGGCCGGCTACACGGCCGTGTCAGCTGGAACACGGGCGTGTCAGCTCGAACACGGGCGTGTTCGATACCCGTGTGCGGGTTCAGAAGATTCGATTTTGACGGCGAATGCGGCACACGGCCCTGGACACGGGCGTGTGCCAGGCCGTGTTCGGTCCAGATTGGGCATTTCAGCCCCGAATCAAAGCCGCTCGTTTTCTTAGGTTGAGATCCGACGGCTGGGGTTGGTTCCTGGGAGGATATACCCGGGTTTGACTTAGAAAATCCATCACTTTTCTTCACTTATCCTCTCTCCAAACCCTTGGAGAAAGAAGAGCTAAAGCAAGAGGAAGAGGAGCTAGATCCGCCATTGGAGGAGCTTCGGAGCTCCGAATCGCAAGCCGACTCCGGATCCACGGAGGCAACGCAAGTGCGGTCATTTCCATCCGATTACTTTCCGATGGCGCCAAAGAGGAACACAAGGGTAACGATCCTCATCTTGAGCTTGAATCGCTCCTTTTCTTAGCATAGGAAGCCCCCTCTCGCGAGTTTGCGGAGAGTTGGTGGCGTTCCTTCGGGTAGATATGTAAAGTCCCCGTTGTTTAGAGTCCGTATGCGAGAACGGACGTAGGCATTTTTGTGTGAAGCCTACCCGGACATGTTAGTCCGGATCGGTGATGTTGCATTGCATAAGGCCGGAGAAGACTCCGTGCTATTGGGTGTTTTTCGGGTTTTCTACGCGGTAGATTGCAGCAGGGAGCCTTGGGGACTAACCCAAAGGTGCACCCAGAAAACTGGGCGGACACGAGGTCTTGCCAACTTGGTGGCCTGAGAGCCAACTTGAACATAACGGAGTTATGTGATTTGCGGTAGAATGGGACTCGGTGAAAGTTTGACCCGTGCAAATGGCTTAAATTGTCGTTGCGAAGTGAGCACGGGTTAGATGGAGCCGTACCCGCTTTATGTCGTCCGGTTAGAGCGACCTAAGGTTACGTGGGACTCGCCGCTGGCATAAATGGGGGTCTTCGGTGGTCAATGGCTTAAATTGACGTGACCAATACCATGAAGACGAATTGCTCATAGGAATGGCCGTCTAAGTGGCGGTGGTGAGTCCGGAATGTTAATGGCTTTAATTGACGTAACATCGACCGGTTCACCGAGAATGTGCCCTGAGTGCACGGGACGCGTGGCCGTACGAGCCAACGTCTGTGATGAAATGGCTATGGTTATATGCATTGCTCGCTTGTGCAAATGAAATGCAGGGAAGGAGCATCGCCGCCCCGAGTTGGGGGCGGGATCGTTATAATTTGGTCAGCATTGCTGACCGTTGCTTTGTTTGCCACCGTGCGGTGGTTTGTTGCTTGCAGGTGCAGCTGGACCAAGCGGTCAATAGCGGGCTAAAGCCCTTTTTGCGAAGCTGGCCCTCGAAGGCCCAAGTGGAAAAGTTTTTCTGTTTTACTCATGTATGACCGGCCTGCGTGCCGAGGTTTGTAAATCATGTATTAGTCAAGAGAAACATTCTGTAAGGCCTTAAGGCCGAATATTTGGGTATTTTTGTAATAACATTCCTATTATCATGTTAGTGGACATTCGTGCTCTTATGCTGGGTTCTTGTTTACAACTTATACAAACTGCTTCCGCTAGAATGCTCTGTGTAGGACGTTGAGATTGGTTGGATGGTTTCCATACGTAACCACCCAGTCTGTCTGTGGCATATGGCGTCGGGCCCCGACCGGACCTACTGCTATATACTATGCGACGGATAGGGGGTGTTACAATTTGGTATCAGACTACTGGTTTTGGTCGGGCTTAACGTGAATTCGTGGGCGAATTCTTTTTAAGGGGTGGTGAGCACATTGTGTGCGTCATCGTTATAACGGTAAAAGAACCCATGAATGTCCACTTAGGAATGAAAATACTCGTGTTTGAGGAACCTGCGTGTTCCTATAATTGCTGTTTGCAATTTGTTTGGTCGCTTAACGGTGTTTTGTACCACTATAGGTGACCCGAAGTGGTGTTGGGCCGTCAGAACGCCGAGTTTCTGAGGCAAGTAGTGCACCGGATGTTGCTCCCGCAACACCTCTGTCGGCTGAGAATATTCGATTGGTTGCTGAAGCGGTGTTGGCCGTGATAAATGCGCAGCCTGGGAGGCAAGCGCAGCAGCCCGCTCCTGTGATGGAGCAAGTACCTCTTCAAGAGGCGGAGCCGAGGAGGGTGGAGCAAGTGGTTGCGGAACCAATAGTGCCAAGGAGGGCAACTGAGAGGCAGTTGAAGCATGTAATGAGCTTTAACCCTCCGTTATTCTCAGGGTTGGGAACCCCATCTCAGGCTGAAGACTGGCTCTCTAGGTTGAAGAGAGTCATGACAGCGATGGAGACGGAGGAGTGGCAGATGACCACCATCGCTACGTTCCTGCTGGACGGTGAAGCGAGGATGTGGTGGGAAGGTTTGGAGCTGCATCACCTGAGAGGTAGACAACTGATAGACATTCCGATGGAAGAGTTCTCGGAATTGTTCTTGACAAGATACCTCCCTTCTACTCAGAGGATTTCAATGGAGAATGAGTTCCTGAGGTTAGTGCAGGGTGAGCGGAGCGTGGATGAATATCTCCACGAGTTTACGCGGTTGAGTCGTTATGCGAGCTCTACCATCATGGATGAGGAGCGTAAGACTAATCGTTTTTATGAAGGCTTGAGGGATGAGCTGAGATTGTTACTGTCGGGGCCAATGACGCAGGGTTTCTTAACCTTGGTCAATACTGCCCGGTCCTTGGAGAAGGACATGAAGAGCGTGCAAGCGAAGAAAGGCTTGGTTGAAAAGAAATCTGAATTTAAAGTGCCGACTACTTCTAAGTCCGGCTATCGGAGGGCTTTCAAGAAGCATAGGACTTCGGGTCCAGCTCCTTCTGGTGCTTCTGGGGCGACTACGAGTCGGACCCCGGGCGCGTGTTTTACATGCGGAAAGACGGGGCACTTCGCCCGTGATTGTTGGAGCGGACGTCCTAAGTCCGAAAGGAGGCCAGGAGCTACTTATGAAGAAAAGGGAAAGGCGGTGGAGTCGACCGCATCCCATTATGCTCCGGCCCAACCAAGGGTCTACAATCTTGGCCAACAGGAGGCCATTAAACAAGCTGATGTGGTGACATGTACGGTTTAATTTATAGCAAGTCAATTCCTTTATATGCTTGTTATGTATATGTTACCTTACCACTGCTTGTTAGGATTTGTATTTATTTGTGAAAACCCGGCACGAGCACTCTTTGATACGGGAGCCTCACACTCCTTCTTGTCCGAAGGATTTATATCACGCATCAGAGTCCCTTCTTCGATGGCGAAGGATAAGTTGGATGTGTTGTTGCCCAATGGGTGTTCGATGCGAGCGGTTAGGATCTGCGATGTTAAGATTCGTATTGGGGAGCAGGAGTTCGACCTGCGAGCGTCTTTACTTCCGTTAGTGGAGTTCGACGTCATATTTGGGATGGACTGGCTCTCGGAGCAGCAGGCCCATATAGATTGCGGTAGCAAGGAAGTCAAGCTGGGAGCGAGTCGTGAGACGACTTTTACAGGCTTAAAGGGGTCGAGCAAGACATTGATGTCTGCTCTTCAGGTGGTGAAGGCGGTTCGTGCTGGAGCAGAACTGTTCTTTACACTAGTGGAGGTTGCAAAGCCGAAGCCCGCGATGGATTGTATTTCAGTGGTATCGGAATACCCTGATGTGTTCCCCGCAGATCTTCCTGGAGCCCCGCCTCAACGGGAGATAGATTTTACGATCGAGCTAGTACCAGGTGCAAAGCCTGTGTCACGATCTCCGTATCGGCTAGCGCCTAAGGAAATGGCGGAGCTGAAAGTTCAACTGCAAGAGTTGTTGGAGCAAGGGTATGTGCGCCCGAGTTCTTCGCCTTGGAGCGCACCGGTCCTCTTTGTTAAGAAGAAGGACGGAAGCTTGAGGTTATGTATTGATTATCGGGAGCTAAACAAGCTGACTGAGAAGAACAAGTACCCGATCCCCCGGATTGATGATCTCTTCGATCAGTTAGTCGGGTCGACGGTGTACTCGAAGTTAGATCTCAAGGCTGGGTACTATCAGCTGCGTATAAGGGAGAGTGATATCCCGAAGACAGCGTTTAGTACGAGATACGGGCATTATGAGTTTACGGTCATGCCGTTTGGGCTGACTAATGCGCCGTTAGTGTTCATGGATTTGATGAACAGGACGTTCAGGGAGTACTTGGACCATTTCGTGATCGTCTTCATCGACGATATTTTGGTGTACTCGCAAAGTGAGGAAGATCACTTCAAGCATCTTCATTTGGTGTTGGAGACGGTAAGGAGAAACCAGTTGTATGCCAAGTTCTCGAAGTGCGAGTTTTGGCTATCCTCAGTGGCGTTCCTCGGGCATATAGTGAGTGGAGAGGGTATTGCGGTGGATCCGGCGAAGATTGTTGCGATACGGGAGTGGCCTGAGCTTGCTACGGTAGCAGAAGTCCGGAGATTTTTGGGGCTTGCCGGCTATTATAGGCGCTTCGTAGAGAACTTCTCGCGGATAGCGCTACCTCTCACTACTTTGACGAGGAAGGAGCATAAGTTCGTTTGGACGCCGGAGTGCGCACGAGCTTTTGAGGAATTGAAGTGTCGGTTGACCACGACGCCTGTGCTGAGTTCGCCGGTGGGGACCGAAGGCTATGAGATATATAGCGACGCTTCAGGCAGCGGTTTGGGTTGCGTGCTATTGCAGCACGGCAGCGTGATAGCTTATGGCTCGAGACAGCTAAAAGTGCATGAGAGGAATTATCCGGTCCATGACTTGGAGTTAGCGGCCGTGATTTTTGCCTTGAAGCTGTGGAGACACTATTTGTACGGTGTGAAGATTGATATCTACACCGATCACAAGAGCCTAAAGTACCTGATTGATCAGAAAGATCTGAATATGCGGCAGCGTAGATGGATGGAGTTCTTAGGGGATTATACATTCAAGATCCACTACGTGCCTGGCAAAGGGAATGCAGTTGCGGACGCGTTGAGTCGCCGAGCCCCAGCTCAAGCCAATTGGCTATCGGTGCACGATGAGCGGTTGGTGCGGGAGTTGGAGGCTTTGGAGATTGTTTGTGTGGTTAAGCAAGCAAGTGCTGAAGCGGTTCTGAATTGGACCGAAGTGCAATATGACCTGGCTGATCGGATTCGGCAGGCTTTGGATATGGATGCTCATATGAAATAGTTCATGATAGAGGCTCTGGATGGGTCAAATTCCCAATTCGTCGTGGAGGACGGGTTGCTGTGGAAAGACGGTCGTCTGTGCGTCCCAAGCATGGGCAATTTACGGGTGGAGTTGTTGTACGAGGCACACCATACCAAGTACTCGATTCACCCGGGGAGCACAAAGATGTACCGCGACGTTAAGAAGCTATTTTGGTGGCCGGGTTTGAAAAAGGATGTGGCGCTATACGTAGCGGAGTGCCAAACCTGCGCCTTGGTAAAGGCGGAATGCCAAAAGCCGGGAGGATTTCTTAAGTCCTTGCCTATTCCGGAGTGGAAATTTGACGACATCTCTATGGATTTTGTGCACGGTTTGCCAAGGTCGCAAAAGGGGAACGATGCCATTTGGGTGGTCGTGGATCGATTAACTAAGGTGTCACATTTTATTCCGCATAGGAAGGACGATCCGGTGGAGAAGCTGGCAAAGCTTTATGTGGATAATATAGTACGGCTTCATGGTGTGCCCCGCAGCATCGTGAGTGACCGAGATGGGCGGTTCACGTCCAATGATTGGAGGCTGGTGTAGCAAATGTTGGGAACTAAGCTAAAGTTTAGCACAGCCTTCCATCCGCAAACGGATGGGCAGACCGAGAGGGTCAATAGAACCATAGAAGACATGCTTCGCATGTGTGTCTTGGACTTTGGAAAGCAATGGGAAGACCACCTTTATTTGGTGGAGTTCGCATACAACAACAGCTACCAAGCAAGTATTCAGATGGCGCCTTTCGAGGCCCTATATGGTAGGTAATGTCGCACGCCGTTGTCTTGGTTAGAAATGGGTGAGTCGAAGTTGTATAAGCGATCGGAAGTGGAGGATGCTACTTCTTTGGTGAGAACCATTCGGGAGAGGTTGCTCATCGCTCAGGACCGGCAAGCAAAGTACTATAATGCCAAGCACAGGAACGTGGAGTTCGCTGTGGGCGATTATGTATACTTAAAGATCAAGTCGTTCAAGGGTGTCTCGCGGGTGCGTCGATTGAAAAAGCTAAGCCCGAGGTACCTTGGACCGTTTGAGGTTCTGGAGCGAGTTGGAGAAGCGGCCTATAGGTTGAAGCTTTCAGTGGAGCTAAGTGGTTTACACGACGTATTCCACATTTCGGTGCTTCGGAAGGCGGTGCAAGAGCCTACGCAGGTGATCGTGGTCGATCAAGTGCCGGTGGATAGTGGGCTAACGACAAAGGTCAAGCCCGTGCGGATTGAGGACTCGGAGGTCAAGCGGCTACGCAATAAAGAGATCAGGATGGTCAAAGTCCGGTGGGACAATTGCGGTCGTGAGGAGCTCTCTTGGGAGCGAGAGCAGACTATGCTTGACGAGTATCCGGAGTTGTTCCGCTCAGGTACAAATGTTGTTTTTGTATATCTTTCCTTTATGTAATTTCGTGGGCGAAATTCTTTTAAGAGGGGGAGAGTTGTAACGCCCCGAAACTCAAAGGAGCAAAGGGGGACGTTTTGGGCCAGTTTTGGTTTCTGGCTGAAGGCACACGGCCTGGGACACGGGCGTGTCCCAGGGCGTGTCAAGCGTGTGTCGACACTTAGCCGCGAAGTCGTCGAGTTATTCTCGACGATTCGTCGAGAATGGGCACACGGCCTGCGACACGGGCGTGTCGACCCGTGTCGACACTTAGCCGTGAAATCGTCGAGTTATACTCGACGATTCGTCGAGAATGGGCACACGGCCTGCGACACGGGCGTGTCGCAAGGCGTGTCGACCCGTGTCAACGATCGTCAAGGTGAAATCGTCGAGATTCACTCGACGATCGTCGAGACAAGGCACACGGCCTAGGACACGGGCGTGTCCAAGGCCGTGTCACTGAGTCGTCGATCTCCACTCGACGAAATGTCCCGTGTACACGGCCTGGGGGCCCAGGCGTGTCAAGGTGACACGGGCAAGGACACGAGCGTGTCCTAGAACCCGTGCAGTGCTCGGGTTGGAAACGGGGGAAAAATCATGGTGTACACGGCCGGCTACACGGCCGTGTCAGCTGGAACACGGGCGTGTCAGCTCGAACACGGGCGTGTTCGATACCCGTGTGCGGGTTCAGAAGATTCGATTTTGACGGAGAATGCGGCACACGGCCCTGGACACGGGCGTGTGCCAGGCCGTGTTCGGTCCAGATTGGGCATTTCAGCCCCGAATCAAAGCCGCTCGTTTTCTTAGGTTGAGATCCGACGGATGGGGTTGGTTCCTGGGAGGATATACCCGGGTTTGACTTAGAAAATCCATCACTTTTCTTCACTTATCCTCTCTCCAAACCCTTGGAGAAAGAAGAGCTAAAGCAAGAGGAAGAGGAGCTAGATCCGCCATTGGAGGAGCTTCGGAGCTCCGAATCGCAAGCCGACTCCGGATCCACGGAGGCAACGCAAGTGCGGTCATTTCCATCCGATTACTTTCCGATGGCACCAAAGAGGAACGCAAGGGTAACGATCCTCATCTTGAGCTTGAATCGCTCCTTTTCTTAGCATAGGAAGCCCCCTCTCGCGAGTTTGCGGAGAGTTGGTGGCGTTCCTTCGGGTAGATATGTAAAGTCCCCGTTGTTTAGAGTCCGTATGCGAGAACGAACGTAGGTATTTTTGTGTGAAGCCTACCCGGACATGTTAGTCCGGATCGGTGATGTTGCATTGCATAAGGCCGGAGAAGACTCCGTGCTATTTAGTGTTTTTCGGGTTTTCTACGCGGTAGATTGCAGCAGGGAGCCTTGGGGACTAACCCAAAGGTGCACCCGGAAAACTGGGCGGACACGAGGTCTTGCCAACTTGGTGGCCTGACAGCCAACTTGAACATAACGGAGTTATGTGATTTGCGGTAGAATGGGACTCGGTGAAAGTTTGACCCGCGCAAATGGCTTAAAGTGTCGTTGCGAAGTGAGCACGGGTTAGATGGAGCCGTACCCGCTTTATGTCGTCCGGTTAGAGCGACCTAAGGTTACGTGGGACTCGCCGCTGGCATAAATGGGGGTCTTCGGTGGTCAATGGCTTAAATTGACGTGACCAATACCATGAAGACGAATTGCTCATAGGAATGGCCGTCTAAGTGGCGGTGGTGAGTCCGGAATGTTAATGGCTTTAATTGACGTAACATCGACCGGTTCACCGAGAATGTGCCCTGAGTGCACGGGACGCGTGGCCGTACGAGCCAACGTCTGTGATGAAATGGCTATGGTTATATGCATTGCTCGCTTGTGCAAATGAAATGCAGGGAAGGAGCATCGCCTCCCCGAGTTGGGGGCGGGATCGTTATAATTTGGTCAGCATTGCTGACCGTTGCTTTGTTTGCCACCGTGCGGTGGTTTGTTGCTTGCAGGTGCAGCTGGACCAAGCGGTCAATAGCGGGCTAAAGCCCTTTTTGCGAAGCTGGCCCTCGAAGGCCCAAGTGGAAATGTTTTCTGTTTTACTCATGTATGACCGGCCTGCGTGCCGAGGTTTGTAAATCATGTATTAGTCAAGAGAAACATTCTGTAAGGCCTTAAGGCCGAATATTTGGGTATTTTTGTAATAACATTCCTATTATCATGTTAGTGGACATTCGTGCTCTTATGCTGGGTTCTTGTTTACAACTTATACAAACTGCTTCCGCTAGAATGCTCTGTGTAGGACGTTGAGATTGGTTGGATGGTTTCCATACGTAACCACCCGGTCTGTATGTGGCATATGACGTCGGGCCCCGGCCGGACCTACTGCTATATACTATGCGACGGATAGGGGGTGTTACAGGGAGCTGCACGGGTGAAAGTGCTAGCCCGGTGGTCCTGAATGTACCTGGTAAGGGAATAGAAATCTGTATGAGGCGAAAAAGGCAGGATTAGTTTATTTACTTGGGATGCAAGGGTTCCCCACAAGCCGCGAGAGGTCTTCATTCCTCGCGGTAGGGGAGGAGGATTGATGAGGCGAGTCAGAGTCTTGAAAGTGTTGGCCGGTGGCGTCAGAGGGATTAACAGGCATGGGGGAATCGGAGAGGTATCCCTGAAAAATCTTGGTCAGTAAGCGAGAAGGTAAAAGAAAGGGAAAAGGCAGAGGCGAGAGGATGAGTCAAGAATCACTTGTCTCTCCACAGAGGATGCGGGAGGAGGAGCATCGTTCCCAAGGGTGCCGAAGTAGTTGATCCGTCTGAGAAGGGAGGGCCGACAGTTTTTGCCTTCTTCAGGAGAGACGACGAAGGTGTAGAGGCGGGGGTAGGAAGCATAAACGGGGCCAAAGCAGACACATTGGCCTTACTTTGTTTGCGGACCATCGCGAGGCGCTCGTAGAAACTCTGACTATGAGATATGTTGACGACAAAAGGGAGGGGGAAATGAGAGAGGGGAGCAATCTCCATGATGGGATGGGGTCACATATTTATAGGCCCCAGAGAAGAGCCCCGCCAAAGATTCTCTCATGAATGAATCTCAACACCACGAGCCCCGATTGGACTTTCTTTCCGAGCTTGGGACAACCTCGAAAAGAGCGGAAATTATGTACAACCTTGGGCCCACGGGAGGCAGCCCAAGGTGAAACTGAGCTAGGGGCGAGAGGGACTACAGGGGTGAGTGGGACCATGGGATCCGCTCGCCGCAGGCGAGACGGGGTGCAGCGGAGTAGGCGAGGCGTATCTCGCGGCGCGGGCTGGCCCTTGGTGGAGAGATGACTCCTGCAGTGCGGGAGACTCGCGAGATGAGCAGGCTGGCTTGTCTCGCCCGCTGCCCAAATTCTTACTCGCCACATAGGAAAAAAGGTATTTTTTACCTTCTTACCCCTGAGGGTGGTTTTACCCTTTTACCCCTGGTGGTTTTACCCTTTTACCCTTAGTGGTTTGCGTATAGCCCTTCAGAACAGCGGAGTTTGGCTGTTGGCAGACCCGACCCAGGGTACTTTGGTAATTTTAGGTCGGTTCAATTTGGTTATTGGTAGGTCAAACTCAGAGGCATGTAAATAGACCGATAAGGTGCCATGAAAAGGTTGTTGAACCTTTCTATCTTCTTCCTCAAAGGCACCTAGCTCAACACTAGCTAGGGAGGGGAAGAACTTCTGATTCTTCCGGGTAGAGGTGGGACCTCTGGGTTGAGACCCTCGGTCTGTTTCTGGTTCTGTGACTCACGTCGAGAGGGAGGTTCAAGAAGAGTAGGTATGAGCTGCAACTTTAGGTCCGAACTTTAGGTGAAGTCGGGTTACTGGCTTCAACAGTAACAATCAGCTACAATTAGTTGTCTTTCATGATTACTAATAAATAGTGATTGTATATCTTCTATATTTTTTAAATAAAATATTTCAAAAAAATATGTAAGTAAAGTTGAAAATACATTACATAACTCTAAAAAAATCAAACGTACACTGCAAAAATTTACTTCAAAATGCACCAATATCAAACTATATTACACGTTTTTTATGCGGTGAAGTTTGTTCGGTCCAAAATTGACCCCCTTTAGTACGATTGCGTTTTGGGTTCAAACTACATCAGCTTCACCCGTGATAGTAAATATAAATATTATAGATAAATTATAAAATAATAATAATATAATAATAATAATAATAATAATAATAATAATAATAGGTTGCGGTTCGGTTCTACTTCGGTCAAGTTCGGATCGAGTCTAAAAATCTTGAAACTGCTTGAGACTTGTATGTTGCGGTTCTGGTCCTGGTTCTGGTCCGGATAATAAAATGTAAGAATCACATACGGACCAATGTTGTTCACGGTTCCAAAATTCAAACCAAAACCCGAAGAATTTACTAACGGTTCAGTCCTGTTCTTTGCGATTTTTGGTTTTAAGTGATAGCTCTAGCTATAAAGAACTACGCAATCCAAAAGATAGAAGAATTTTATAGAGGTTTTCCAAATTCAGTCATGTCCCCTCATCTACTCATTGGTAGGATTTCCACTATATATTGATGAGTCTTTTGACAAGGAACTCTTCGAACCAATTACGTACAAATGAATCTTTTGATAAAGAGATTCAATGAACTACAAGAAATTTTGAAAACGTATCTCAAACCAACAACGTTTTGATAAGGTGGCTAAAACCAAATCATTATCTTTTTGATAAGGTGGATCAAGACCACTCAATGATCCTTTTTTATAAGGAGGATGAAAATCAATCACAAATCCTTTTGATAAGTATAGTAGGATCGGTAAACCACAAAATCAAGAGATTCTAAGAACTCTATCAGATGATTGAAGTTGAAAGCGCGTAGATTCTAAAAATTTGTTTTTACAAATATTATCCTCTTCATTAATCTCTGAGAACTCGGTTTTTTCAAAGCACTATATGGATTGTATTGTCAGAAGCTGAATTCCAGTTGATTCCTCCACCGAGTTCAGACTAAATAAGAGAATATTAGTTGATGAATTCTTCCACTCAATTTGAATTTCCTAAGGAATATAAGTTGATGAAGCCTTTTCATCATTCTGAGTAATGAACCTTTAGATCTAGAGAAGATGATCCTTATTGGCTTGCATTCTTTTTTCAGAGCACCTCCAAGAAGAAGAAGAGAAGAAAAGAATAGAGGAGAAAGGGACGAGAGACCTTTTTTTTTGACTTGTCTAAGATAGCTTTTCTACTATCTATCTCTCCCAATTCTCTGAATAAGAAAGTCAATATATAGACATAGATTGTTGTATTCTTTTGACATATATGTTTTGATGGAAATAAAACCCTTCCTCAATTAGATCTCAATGACTATAATCGAATCTGTGCTACTGCCATAATTAGAATATATTTTGTTTGAAATTATTTTTCATAGAAGTCGATGCAAGGCTTCTGGAAGTATAACTGCCAAACTACATGTGCTGACTACTAGTCAGTGCACAAATAAAGCTTCTTGAAATTCTGACTCAGGAGTAGTTGCATGTTAAGATGTAATAATGATGAGAACATCTCAATATATGGTTATGATATAACTTCAGTAAAGCTTGAACTCAATATAGCATTGATAGTCTTTTAATGACTTATAGTCGAAGCACAGAGTACAACTTCTCGGAGCACGTCGACATCTGAATGTATACATCTTGACGTATGTCTACATATTCCTTTATCAAATGTCGACATAAATTGACATCTTCTCAAACTAAACTCTTTTACTTAGCCTTGCTCTGAGTTCTTTACCAACATTGATTCTTTGTCTCGTCTTTCTGGATGTCTTGAAACTTCAAATTAATAAAATATGTCATTTATATACAAAGAAATTTTGTTAAATAACTTTAGTAACCTGATATATCAAATCATAAAGGGACTTTTCCCAACAATCTTTGCCCTCTTTATTAAGTTATAAATGTTTATAAGTCCTAATTAACTCAACCATGAGTATTCTTGACCCACTCCCCCTAACGTTCACCACAAGTGGATTAGTGGAATTGGTTAACCCAAATTGGTTGACTAGGTAAACCTAAATCTAGTAGGGTGTATGAAACCCCTTAGCATGCATTAATCAAAGTTAACTCTATTGAACCACCTGTAACACCTCCCCTGTGATGACCGTATAATATGGGTCCGGCTAGGGCCCCACAACATACAGACTCCACAGCTTCAACATTATAAAATGATATACACTACCCAATCTCAAAACTCAGACATCAACAGCGGAAACATACAATCAAAACTAGAAGTTATCCACCATACCAAGAGTATCAAAATGACCTTAAGGCCTTACACACTATAAGTCCAAGACTGAAACAACATTAAATAATAGTAAAGTGCATACACACTCCTAGGCTACATCAGCATGCAAGCTGGATCACATTTCATGGACATAGCTTTCAGTCAAAACATAGGTAAATATAAGCAAGTTCATTTCATGAGGCTTAGGCCTTTTTAGTTGGCGAGCTTGCTCCTGTTTGCGATCTTTGCCCTGTAAAAATTGGTAGTAATGTGGGTCAGCAAAGGCTGACCTCAACTGTGTAACCAACACATCTCCTCCCAGCCATCCCTAACGAACCATGGGGCACACCATCACCCTCCAGGTCAGCACTTCGTATGCAATATACAATAACATGTAAATCTATAAAATAGGTTTGGATGTCTTAAATAATAAATTTGTTTCTAAGTTGAGCAAGTATTATAAAGGGGCCTACAATGTAGCATGAATGCAATCCTGGGTTTCACCCAAGGCACCCTAAAGTGTATGCTTCTAACACATCATCACATTGGGTAATTCCAGTTTCCCATTGACGTTCAAGCCGCAAACACAAGGGTACTCTAATTTACCCCAACGGCATAAAAGATGCCACTCAGAACTCTTGTCAAGGCCCCACCCGCTGATTGGTCTCAAACCTGGGATTTCCGACAAGCTCTGACTTCTCACGTCAGGATTCTGCCATACAAACAAACTGATGCTAAGAACCCTTGCTAGACCCCACCCATTTGAGACAACCCAGGTCTAACTCCAATATCGGGACTAAGTCCACTGAATGAGACCCAGCGGGACCCAGCTGGGATTGTCCAGGCTTGTCCAAAGCTTGGCGTTCTCGTCAGTTCCATAGAAGGGGACTTGTCTTGTCGGGACACTCTCCATACGTGACTTGCATGTCATGGGCTAGCCAGCCTACCACAGAGACAAACCATGCCTTAGAACATCACAATCCCATGCCTTTCCCCACCCTAATACAATATGTTGGATCCCAAGTTGGATTTGAGCTAGGTTCACTAAATTAGGATGTTTGACCCAACATGTATAGCCAGAGTCATGGTTGTGTCCTAGAGTTTAGGCCATGTCCTTAGAATCAACACTGCATGGACAAGTCATCAACAGACTACAAAAGACTCAAGACTTAGATAAATGTTAAATATTCAGAAAATGAGTTCGATGTTCGTCGAACTCAGGTCGACGAAAGTCGTGCTCAGCTCGACGAACTCAGAGATAATTCTCTGAGCTGAGCTCGATGAACTTGGTACTCAAGTCGACGATTTATGGACACTATATTTCAATATTCCAAGTCCAGAATTTCTCTCTGAACTCCAGTCAACGAACTTAGTTCTCAGGTCAATGATTGCTGGGTATTCTACTTCAACATCTTATTCCAGAAACATCTAAGTATTCTAAGTCCATGATCATACTCCAATCAACGAATTCACCTTCTCAGCTCGACAAACTTAGACCACATTCCTGGCAAGATTTATCAAGTAGCAGTTAGAAGTTCTCAGCTCGACGAAACTAGTTCTCAGGTCGACGAACCCAGTTCTCAGGACGACAATTTCTGGACACGTTACTTCAATATTTCTTAAGTCCAAGAAACATCTCACTGAACTCCAGTCGACGAAGTTAGATTCTCAGCTCGACGATCTGGATGCACATAATTGGCATGATTCTAGAGAAAACAGTTATCTATTATTCTCAGGTCGACGATCTTGGATCTCATCTCGACGAACAACTATTATCTGGTCGATGAACTTGAACTCTTAGCTCGACGAACTCAGAACACAGGTCGATGAATTCTATTCTCTGCTCAACGATTTCTGTGAAGTTCCAGACTTATATATTTTCCTCCCTCTGTCCTTAATTTATTGCAATAATTCCTGAGTAATCAATGCTAAATATTCTCTGAATATTACCGTTAGACGCAACATTGATTATGAACTTCATCAGGTTTATTGCTTGATGATTTTCAATGGGATAATTAGGGAAATCAATCAATGCAAATATTCTCCAAGCCGTCATCATTGAATGAAGGAAGAAATTCAAAATTTAGAAGTAGATTCCTTGGAAAATATAAAAAACGATTTTTCTCCTTTTTCTGACAGGCAGCGATAGGCATTTTCCCTCTCCTTCTCAGGAGAACACGTAGAGCACAAAATATAGAGACAACAATCATACTGTAATAGAGAATAAGAAGCCCTGGCCCTTGATCTGAGAAAGAACAACAAGCTGAAGAAGAAGAACATACATTCAAGATCAAGAGTCTTCTTCCTTCTATATTCCAGGACTCTTCAAAGGATAACAAATACTTTATCTGTCAAGAAGTTCCTGAACATCTTCTGGTCAAGGCTGAAATATTGAAGACCTATCACCCTGTAGCAAAGCTCCAAACTTCCTGAACCAATCAATATCTCAGAGGGAGCTCTTTGCTAAAATCAAGATCCACTAAAGTCTTCTCTGTTGTATTTGAGAAATAGAAGACAAAATCACTCTCTCATCCCCCACTGTATAAAGGGTTCTTAACTCCCTTCAAAAGTTATTCCTGGTTGCAAGTCACCTGATCAAAAGACTTGATGATTGGTTTTTGAGCACCTGATCAAAAGCTCATTGGTGGCAGTCACCTGATCAAAAACCTGAGTGGATTCCTACTAGGGTGGTAGAAGAGTGGATGTACCCAGGTTGGGGAACCACTATAAAATCCTTGTTATCTGGTTGCTCCTTTTCTTTTGTTCTTGCTGTGGCTGTGTGGCTTAGGTTTTATGTGTCTGTGGTATTTAATTTAATCTCTATAGCACTTGTGATAGATTAATTTATCTTAGCACTGATTTGTTAATTAGCAAAAAGTTTTATAAACCCTAAACACTATATTCACCCCCCCCCTCTAGAGTATTTCAGATCTAACCCTTACTTTCATAATATTTGTACCGTACCATCCCCAGGCCCCCGCGTGTACTCTAATTTCCATCCGGTCCGGTTCGGGCCACACATACTCTCACGAAAAAGGAGGAAAATATCATCAAAAATGACGTCTTGCAGCTAACGGATTTCTACACAACCCTTAAAGCTCGATATGCAGAATCATTGAGTCGAACTAGCGGTCACGACAACGGCTTCACCTACAATGCCTAATCCACTAACAGAGTTGATCTCTAATGCAATATCATGTCGGGGACGAACACAATCGACCCGATGTCTCTTCTTGAACCATGTCAACCTGAATCCCTCTCACTTGAGAGATCCGGTGCCTAGAATGATTGAAAGAAATCATGAAAAGAATAGATGTCATGCACGCATCTTAAAAAATGAGATAAGAAGTGTCGTTACCCTTCAACTCCTCTTTCTAGCCATAAAACCCTTGTCTTGCACGGATGAAAATGAGCGTCTTTGCGTCCCATTCACGGATCTAACCTCGGAACGATGATTGGAGGTCTAAAGCGTCAGCAATGGCGGAAGAAAGCTCTCTTCTTCTTCCCCTAACTCTCTCGCCCAAACCCTGAGTCAACTCCAGAATGAGGAGAAAATGAGGAGAAATCCTGCTTGGCCCCTCTTAAGACACTTGGGCGGAAAATCATGGGCCCTTAGATTATATTTGATCTATCCGTCGACCTATCCGTTCGACAGTTTGTCGAAAGAATACGACTCCACAATCTCCCGAAACCGTCGGCGTTCGTCGAACCCTTTCGGCGTTCGTCGAACCCGTTCGCCGTACGTCGAACCCGTTCGGCGTACGTCGAACCCGTTCGGCGTACGTCGAACCCGTTCGGCGTACATCGTGTAATATCTCATTTCCAACTAGACCCCTAAGAGTGGTTTTGGCCATGACTAGGTCATGACAAAACCCTAGGAAGATAAAAAAGGGCCAAGAGATAGAAGGCCAATGTGAGAATCACCTTGATCTGCCTATGGCACAACCTCATCACAAACCTAGGGTATTGACCTTAGGGCTTCACCATGACTTCATGACCCCACCACGACATCACTAACCTATCATATGGTCCACTAGAGCGTTAAGGGTCCATTAGAGTCAACCCAAGGTGGCCAATTTGACCTAGGACCACCATAGGCCTAAATTGGGCAAGGTGACCTAATAAAGGGCAGTTGGCATCTAATGTGCCCAACCAACCTTGCCCAGGTCTTCCTAGACCTAAAGTGGTGTCAATGGGTCACCATGGACATATTGGGTTCAATCCTAGAGGCCAAGTTGACCCAAGTAAACTCTAGCCCCAAAGTGGTCAAAGTGCCCTTACCAAGGGTCAAGTGATCTCCAAGGTGCCAAGTCAACCCTACCCAACCCTACATAGACCTTAGGGGAGGCCAATGAGTCACTAAGGACCCATTTGGGTCAACCTAAATGGTCATGTTGACCAAGGTCAACTGTACCTTAAGGTTAAGTCAAATTAGCCCAAATGGGCTAACCCAAGCTCAAGCCCATTTTCCCCCACTTGGGCTAACTTTATTTTAATTAATAATAATGATTTTGTGCGCTGAAAATAGTTATTCAGACTGACTAAGTCAATTTGATGACTAGGAGAGAGAGGGTGAGCTCCATTTCCATGATAATGGAGGAGAGAGAAATGAGGAAGAAGAGGGAAGGAAGAGATTCGGCCAAGGCAAGGCCAAAGGCCTCCTTTAATGACTGAATTCAACTCCCCCAGGGAAGGGGAGAAGTTTCCAGCCATTTCCCTGGCCTTCAAGACCTTGTTCAGCCCCCCTTCACCATGGCCGAGCATAGCCATTAATGGCCTTAATGGTCATTGATGATCCAGCCCCTCCACTCCCCATCTGAGACTTTAAACACCTTCAGTGGGTTGAGAGGAGCTTTTTCCAATCCTTACATAAAGAAATCGTGCCTCCCCACTGCGTAGTTGCAGAAACCGAGCTCCGCCACTTTCAGGAATGGCTTCCCGACAATCTTCCTGACTTCAGGCCGCCGGAAAGGTCCTCCTCCTATCCTTACTTCATGGGTAGATCATAACATTTCTTAGGTGCAAGGTTCGGGCTCAATTGAGCCCGATCCAAATCCTGGTTTTCATGGTTTTTGGACGAAAAACATCTTGGTAGTAACGCCGGAATACGCCTCTCTGATGGTTGTGACGTCGCCTGGCGACAGCCACCACCTCAACGGAGGTGGTGGTGGTGGTGGCTGGCCGGGGAAGGTGTCGAATCGCCGGCGGCAGCGCATGGAAGCGGCTCCAGGCGGGATAAATCCAGGCCGTTGGCTGAACGGGGACGATGAACAAATGCCTTCCAAGGCGCGTCAAGATTCGTGCTCTATATGATTTTAAAGTATAGGTTATAGTTTTCTGATTATTTAATTATGTCACACTATTTACAGTAAATGATTTTAATTTTTAAAAATACATAGGCTCCTCTACTGAAAAATTCAACACATGGAATTTGTAGCCCTATGTGTCTACTTTATTTCCAAATTGATTTGGACCAATTTGGCCTCTGGTTTGACCAGGGCTCCCATATTGGTAGGACCTACACCTAGGGCTATCCTGAGATTCAAATAGATTCCCACCCTTTACCCCTTGTCCAAATGATCTATGGGCACGGAGTCTACCCTAGCTATACCTAGGGCCTGTCCAAAAATGGGAATTTTTGGAGAACATTTTTCTATAGTTTTTAGAAAAATTTAATAATCAATGAATAAATTAATTAGGTATCCTAAACATCTCAAAACTCCCCCAAATTTGGGTGGGTGGACTTAGAGGGCATGTTAGGGCTGTGGTAAAATTTTCATCTCATTTGGAGATGTTTTGGTTAGGTATTGATCCAACCCTAGGTATACCCTTATAGGGTTATTTAGGTCAAAGAGCTATTTTTGATGTTTGAGTGGTCAAATCACCTCAACAGAGGCTGTGACTTTGACCACTGACTTGGTAGGACCATTATCACCCTCTTAGGGAATATGGGGTGGTTTAGGTTTGTTTTACCCTTGGATCCAAACTCAAACCCTAAGGGAGGGCTTTTGAGGGTTGTGAAGGGCAAGGGGTCAGTTGACCTTGAAAGGATTTGAAACTTGGGAGAGAGGATTCTAGGGTAGGTAGAATCCTCTCGAAGAAATTTAAAATAGATTCTAAGGTGAATAGGTCCCTCGAAACCCTAACCCTATTTTAGGGCACAAACCTTGTAGTGATAGAAAATGTCACTAAAACTCACTGAACGGTAATGAGATTTGGGTAGAGTAGTGTTTAAAGTTAATACAAGCTCTGGAGATTTTGTTATGAATTTAGGATTATTATTTTGGATACTTCATTAACAATGTAGTAATTTGTATTATTTACTTAGAAATTTATTATGAAGTAACTAATTGCTGAAAATTGATGAAATTTAGCCAGAGGACTTTTTATTATGTTTTAAAGCTTTGTAAATTTTTATGGGATTTTTGGAAGATTATTTCTATGGGTTGCTTCATTAAGTATGGTTTCCTATGTAAACTTAATTAAATTTATTTTGGTGTCTAGCAAACTGGTAAAATTATGATTTTTACACAATGACCCTTTCTATAACATATTAAGATTTTGTAATTTTTGTATAATTTTCTGATGAATAATTTTGGTACTTCCTTCTTTACATATGATTAAGGGAATTATTTTGGATAAATTAATTAGAGGTCAAATAGTTTCTGAAAAATTATGGAAATTAGTCTCTAGTAATATATCTCTTTTATTTAGTGATCAAAATTTTTGGGTGGTTGTTACTTGAGTAGATCATATAGTTCATGTTCAAAATTGTCATGGCCAAACATTTGTGAAAATTCAATAAATATCAATTTAATTAGAAAAATGATGAATCTCTGATTTTAGACTAAATTTGTTATGATAGACCTCTGGTAAATTTTATATGAGATTTGGAAGACAATCTGGAGTACCCCCTTTATACATCTCATATAGTATAGGGAGGTCTGCATATAGTAACTGCGAAAACTGAACTAGAGTGGGTAATGAATTTTGAAGAGTGAATCGTCAGTAGGTTGCTGGTTTGGGTAAATAAAGGAGTTCAGCATTGGAAGACATGATTAGTAGAGTGTGAGGTTGACTAGTGTTAGGTGGTGCTCGGGATCGGCGAAAGATCGTCCTTTCCGTAGGGAGGAAGTGTTTAATGCAATATGGCTAGATTCAGTAAAATTAATTAAGGGTTGGAAAATCGGGTAGCAACCAATAATAGTAAGTGCCTTGCGAAAGGGAGCTTTGGGCGTAATCCCATCGTAGTTCCTACTGCCTTCGAGAGCCCTTCACGGGATATACCTTGGGCAGTTCTGGGCTAACGTAAACTATAGGAGTGATATATCTTAAAGAGCAACTAGAATAATTAGGGGTTGACTTTCAAACACCCCGGTGTCCCGGGAAGTTGGTTTGACTAGGATGTTCGGGCGGTATGCTCGGTGGTTGTGGAAAGGGGCAGGATGGCCCGACAAGCTTTGACTCGGTTGATATTTGTAAGGGGCAGGATGGCCCGACGAGCTTTGGCTCGGTTGATGTTTGTGACGGACGGGATGGTCCGGGGAGCTTTGGCTCGGTGTTGATACATAAGGTTGCATGTGCATAAAGTAAAGTTGGTGGGTCTTCGGTATTAGAGTGTCGATGCACTGACGCCAATACGTTGACTCGGCAAGTGTGGCTAGCACTTCTCCAACAGAAGTCCGGTGCGCCATCCGTCAAGAGTACGCAGGAGTCCGCTTAGTGCACCAGTATTGAGGCGTACGAAAGGTCTGACCGGTAGTGCTTTACTGGTTTAGAGGTGAGCGAGGCCCAACCCACCACTTCCGTCTGCCACTACAGAGGTATCCTGGGAGGTGAGGCTCCAGAAAGGGGGAACTAAAGGTCTGTGTGCACAGAGTCGGGTGGGTGAGTTGCACTTGCATGATCACATCATAACCCATTAGCATGTCATAGCATAATCATAGCATAAAACCCCTGTCACCTATTGTATAAGTGGTATGAGACGCTTATACAACAGGCCCTGCAAAACGACCCCTTGGTCTATAAGCTTGTGTGGGCAAGTTTATAAATTAAGGTTAAATTCTTTATATATATTGCTGTTAATAACCGACATCCCAACGTATAAATTGGTATGAGACTCTTTATACAATGGGAGCCCTGTAGAAGATCCCTTGCTTATATGTTTCTGTATAAGTTAAGGTTACTTTTCATACTTTACTTTATTGCCACATGTACTATAATATTGCTAGTATAAGTCCGCTGTCATCTGTTTCTTGATTACTCTCCACCTTCAAGTCCTCCCCTTTCTTCCTCTCCGCTCGGTGCCTAGGGGACATGAGGGAAGATGTGGGGGATGATAAGACTTAGTCTTATAGACTAACGGTTTTCGGACCATATCATTTAGGGGATCGTGGAGCCCAGCATTGAGGAGCAGCCCCGGAGGTCGGCCCATTTGGAGATAGGGCAGTCTAGCTCAGGAGTTCAGACAGTGATGGAGGCGACGACCCTCAACATGACGATGGAGGCGACGGCCCTCAACATGACGCCGATGGTACTGGCACACTTACGGATGATGGTGCCTCTCCGATCAAAGACGCGCGTCGCCGCGACAACCAATTTGATAAACGTCATCGCCGCTAAAATCTCCAGCCGCGGCGCCATAAAAATTAATTAATACTTATAAATATTCTCTTATAAGTATTAATTAAATATTTGCATGTTTTGTTTAATTGCACTTTTGTTGGGACAATATTTAATCTTTGTTATTGGGCTGCATGTAGCCGTTTCATTTTGTAAGCCTATAAATAGGCCATTATATGGGATAATCATTCATTGAATGAAAATTTGAAATTTGAACTCCTAAAATTGGAATTCCCTCCTTCTCTCTTTCCTTCTCTCTTCCTAGCCAAAAGAGGCATCCCCCTCTCAAATTTTTGCCCCCCTCCTTCTCTCTTCATTCTACCTTCTTCTTCCCTCTTGTTACCCGCAACCTCCACGATTTCCCTCAACCCCCTCTTTACTAGTCGGCCATCATTGGAGGAGAAGATCCGATTGAAACAACTAAAGGCTTGGGTGATCTTCTACGGCGCAAAGCGGAGAAGACGAGCGAGTTTCTTCATTCTATTGGAGCACCTTCCGTGGAGTACAAAGGAGAGCGATCATTTCTAGTGGATCCAACATCCCAGATCTATTTTTCCGAGAGGGGTAACGAAACTTCTACTCAAGAGTTTTTCTTTTCTTAGATCGTTTTTGTGGTGGATGATTTTAGCGTGATTTTTCGAAACGAATAAAATTTCGCGGAGTTTTCTTTGATAGATATGTGATTTTCATTTGATTTTTTGAATACTATCGAGAGGATTGGCGATCCTCATTATTTCTTGTTGGGGAAAGATCAACCGTTTGCGAATCGGGATTTTCTTGGTAGATCTTTCTTTGGTACAACATCGCTCGAACGGACGCGAACATTCGTCCTTTATTTAGCTTGATCGGATCTCGGCCTTTAGCCGTGGTTTGATCTCCAAGCGGGTTGGCTATCCATACGTTAGCGCGAAAGATAAATAAAAAAAATAATATTGTGCTGCTGCGTTTCGTTGTTGTGCGGAAAAGAGAGCGTGTGAGCGTGGCGAACGTAATCCTATGTCATCCGTGTAGGCTCTTCGGACGGTACTACATCAACTTTGGTATCAGAGGGAGGTTCACGTCAGTTTCCTAATTGGCACCCCCTCTCTTTTTGGGCACGTTAACACGCACTCACTCGTTGTATGGTATTTCATAAAAAAAAATCTATTTTTAAGTTTTTGGTCTGCAAATAGCGGCCTAAAATTTTCTTAATTTTTCTCAAAATAAAAAAAAAATTTGTTTGGAAATTCTCTATCTTATTTTTAATAGGAAATCCAAAAAAATATTTTTTTCCTTATGTCATTATTTTTATTAAGTTATTTTAAAATTTAATAGTTGGTCTGCAAATAGCGGCCTATATTTTTATATTTTCAGGAAAATTCAAAAACATTTTTTTAATAATCCTCATTTTTTTCCAGCAATAAAATCTATTTTATATAATTATAACCTTAGTGGCTAAGCGTGAACAATTACATCTTTGAAAATTAAATAGGGTCAGATTATTTAGTCATTGCATGTGCACCAGTTCTGAGTGAGTTTTCTCTCCGGTTCTCACTAAATGGCATATGGCATATATGCTACCCAGTTAGACTTTTCCTATGCTAAGGATATGGCTAAACACACTCCTATGGCACACCACATTTATCCTACTTATGACGGTTTAGAGTATCCCCAAAATTTTAGAGATTGGCTTAAGAGATTAGAACAATATTTTAATTGTCACTTATGGGATGACTACGAAAAGGTTAGCTTTGCCCAAGAGCGATTAGTAGGTCGAGCACGATTATTTTGGTTAAACGAAGAGCGTCGTGCTGGTAGTTATCATTATGCTTGGTCGCACATGCATAGCCTCCTCTCGGATCAATTTGATCCCGCCTACCTGCGCACTAATAGCACCACACCCGTTAGTAAGAATAGTTATGGCACCAGACCCGTATCTGCTTATAGGAGTGACCCTACGCCTCAGGATAGATCCTATCCCCAGAGAGGTAGTAATACCCAAAGTGTGCCTAGTCCCACCTATAGGGAACATAAGCCATTTAGACCCCAAAATTTAAACTCGAAAGAGGTTACTATTAGGGTGCTTGCTTCTTTAGCCTCGACATCTAGGCCCTCTGGTATAGTGACTGATACCTCTGAGGATTCTTATGTGGATATAGAATCTCTGGATGATGAAGTTAATCAACCAGGTGAGAGTCTTCGTTCACTTACGATAGTGCCTGACTCTCTTGTTGAACCTGAGGATGTGAATAGGACTAAGCCCGTCACTGAGGACGAGGCAATTCTCACTAATGCTTTTAGTGACGTTGAGGAGATTGGTTACCCTAGTGACCTGGACGAGTATTTCTCCCCTGAGGAATCATCTCCACCCCCCTTCGACGATATTTTAGTCAGGGAGTCGTCTGATGACCTTGAGTCAGAAGACGTTCCGGCTGAGTCGGTAGAGTCATCCAATGTTGAAAGCTTACCTGTTACTAAATTAGGTGATGACTTGCTAGGACCCGGTATTATTATGGCTGACCCAGAATTAATGGATGTTTCAACGGTATTGGAAGAGTCACCTTGGGATGGTTGTTAAATTTGGGATAATCTTATTGTGATACATCCGGGAGTTAGTTCATTTACGGTATCAACGCCGCTTAAAAGTCAAGTTAATTTTGATACTCCCCAGGATTCGATTTGCCCATCCCTTTATTTTGATTGTGACGACGCACCCACTTCATGGGAAGAGATGGTTAACGAAGGATGTGTCGTTTTGGAAAATTTACACTGTGGGGAAAAATTATTTTTGGGTGACGGTAGCCCTGAGGGCCAGAAAGACATTTCGTTGATGATATCTCCTTTACCTGGGGCCCAAAACTATTTAGAAATTTTGTCGGATACGATTTTGCCTGCCTATGATACGATCACTAATTCTGAATTAAATGAAGTATCGAGTGAGTTGGAAGACTTGTCGGCTGAGTTTTCAGTGAGGACGAATCCACTGTTTAATTTTTCCTATGATTTTAACGGCCTGCAACCGGAGCCTTGTTATTGGACGAGTAATCCGTGTTTTGACGTTGAGTGTGACTTAACTTCCCCTACGGAATCAGCCATGTTGACTCTCCCTCCGGTTCATTTAACTCGAATAGATGATTTGTTAGGACATGAGCTAGTCATTCCTAGCCTTTTATATTTGGAGAAGTTTATTATTACCGCCTCCTCATTAGGCTTACTTAGATGGATGTGGGTAAACATAGTTGGTGCCGAGCGTTTTCTGCTGGCTATTCATTATGAAATTTTTAAATCAAAATTTAATTCCAAATTTAAAACAAAAAAGTTAGGCTCCACTGAAATAATTTTTGAATTTAAAGAACTCGTGCCACCTGATATAGTTCTGTTATTTTCTACTATTAATTCTAGTCATGTTGCACATGGGTTCACCCCACACGGTACAAAACTCATGTTGCTTATGGGTACAAAACTCATGTTTTGTCGGCCTATCATCCCCAAACGGATGGGCAAACAGAAGTGGTCAATCGAAGCTTGGGCGGATTACTTCGTTGCTTAGTGGGAGATCATAAAGCTACATGAGACCTTATCCTTCCTCATGCTCAATTAGCTTACAATAATTCAAAAAATAGCTCCACCGGTTTGTCTCCGAATGAGGTCGTGCATGGTTATAAGGCCCCCGTGCCTCTTGACTTGGTCCCGTTACCACCATCTTTTAAATCTAGTCATTTTGCCCAGGATTTCGCCTCGCACGTCCACAATCTCCATAAGCACATTAGCGAGCAATTAGCTAAACGATATGCTATTTATCAATTGAACGCTAACGTACATCGGCGAGCGGTCTCCTTGAATATTGGTGATTTGGTAATGGTTCGTCTCACCCCTGAACGGATGCCTTCGGGCACTATAAAGAAATTGGCGAATAGGAGAGCCGGTCCTTTTCGAGTGTTAAAGAAGTTGGGCGAAAATGCATATTTATTACAGATCCCGCTGATTGGGGAATTTCCCCTATTTTTAACGTTTCGGATTTAACGCTTTATGTCGCTCCACCAACTGAACTTTATGTATCGCCGTTTAATATTTCCACTAAATCTTCTAATGGGGTGGGTGGTGAGATTGTTCCTGGATCGCTCTCTCCTGCGGACTCTACGGGAGGTAAGCCGCCTAATGATGATGAAACTTGTTTTTATTCTTTGCCTAACGCATTTCCAAGGTTCCCCCGGACCACTTTCTTGCCTGACAGGATATTGCAGGATGCTGTGTTTCCAACTCCCGACGGTGACATTCACAGGTTCTTGATTCGGTGGCGTGTTCGTCCTGCTTCGGACGACTCTTGGCTCTCTGCTTCGGAAGTGGATCTACTTGATGCGGAACTCCTACGCCGTTATGTTCCTGCACACTCATCGGTGATGAGTATTTTCGAGCGGGGGAGGATTGATGGAGGCGACGGCCCTCAACATTACGATGGAGGCGACAGCCCTCAATATGACGTCGATGGTACTGGCACACTTACGGATGATGGTGCCTCTCCGATCAAAGACGCGCGTCGCCGCAACAACCAATTTGACAAACGTCATCACCACTACAATCTCCGGCCGCGGCGCCATAATAATTAATTAATACTTATAAATATTCTCTTATAAGTATTAATTAAATATTTGCATGTTTTGTTTACTTGCACTTTTGTTGGGACAATATTTAATCTTTGTTATTGGGCTGCATGTAGCCGTTTCATTTTATAAGCCTATAAATAGGCCATTATATGGGATAATCATTCATTGAATGAAAATTTGAAATTTGAACTCCTAAAATTGGAATTCCCTCCTTCTCTCTTTCCTTCTCTCTTCCTAGCCAAAAGAGGCATCCCCCCTCTCAAATTTTTGCCCCCCTCCTTCTCTCTTCATTCTACCTTCTTCTTCCCTCTTGTTACCCCGCAACCTCCACGATTTCCCTCAACCCCCTCTTTACTAGTCGGCCATCATTGGAGGAGAAGATCCGATTAAAACAACTAAAGGCTTGGGTGATCTTCTACGGCGCAAAGCGGAGAAGACGAGCGAGTTTCTTCATTCTATTGGAGCACCATCCGTGGATTACAAAGGAGAGCGATCATTTCTAGTGGATCCAACATCCCGGATCTATTTTTCCGAGAGGGGTAACGAAACTTCTACTCAAGAGTTTTTCTTTTCTTAGATCGTTTTTGTGGTGGACGATTTTAGCGTGATTTTTCGAAACGAATAAAATTTCGCGGAGTTTTCTTTGATAGATCTATGCTTTTCGTTTGACTTTTTGAATACTATCGAGAGGATTGGCGATCCTCGTTATTTCTTGTTGGGGAAAGATCAACCGTTTGCGAATCGGGATTTTCTTGGTAGATCTTTCTTTGGTACAACATCGCTCGAACGGACGCGAACATTCGTCCTTTATTTAGCTTGATCGGATCTCGGCCTTTAGCCGTGGTTTGATCTCCAAGCGGGTTGGCTATCCATACGTTAGTGCGAAAGATAAATAAAAAAAATAATATTGTGCGGCTGCGTTTCGTTGTTGTGCGGAAAAGAGAGCGTGTGAGCGTGGCGAACGTAATTCTACGTCATCCGTGTAGGCTCTTCGGACGGTGCTACATCAGACAGCTAGGACTGCGAGCCCCTGACCTTAGTAGTGTTTTATTTTGCTTCCGTTTGGGTGACTATGTAGTGATGATTTGATGTATCGGGCTTAAGCCCTTATTTTCAGTACATTTATATTTTGTGGACTCCCCCTTCGTGGAGATATTATTACTCTGATGTGATTTTATTGTGGACTTTTGCTTAGAGTTTTTACCTCACTTGTGTTTACTCTACTTTTGTTGCTTTTCTGTGATCGAATCGGCCGGCAGAATCGGCGTTTCGCGGTGATGACCCCTTCAGGGCATGAAGGTGTCACCGCAAAGTGGCGGTTCTGGGCCTAAGACCCCTGTTAAAAAAAAAGGGGTCTTACACGTCGAACCCGTTCGTCTTACGTCGAACCCGTTCGGTATACGTCGAATGTCGTTCGACCTTCGTCGGACCCTAGAGAATAGCTCCACATTCGTCGAACTATCCGTTTGATGCTCGTCGAACCATCCGCGCCGGCTCCCGAGTACCTCCCCGCACGTCGCTTCTAGAGATTTATGATCTGAAAAATGGGGTGTTACAGCTCCTCCCCCTTAGAAGAATTTCGTCCTTGAAATTTAACTCCGTTGTAGGCACAAAAACAACAACCAATTTGTTGCAACCTCACTTTCTTTCACAAAATATTTGTTACAACACTTTAGACAAACAACTCGGAAAATTCAGCACACATGGTTTGCTCCTGCTCCCAAGAGAACTCATCTCGCCCGCAGTTGTCCCAGCGTACCTTCACGAGCTTAACCTCTTTGTTCCCCAACTGTCGAACCTCTGAATCCTCTATGCCAACCGGACGGGCCTTCGTCCTCAAGTCCTATTTTACCGGCGTCATCGCCGATTAGATCAAAACACTAGACTCCACCAAGGCATTTCGCAAGACGGAGACATGGAAGACATCGTGTAATCCACTCAACTCCGCAGATAATGCTAACCTGTAAGCTGCTTCTCCAATACGTTCTATAATCTCGAACGGTTCCAAAAACCTCAGACACAACTTCTTGAGTCGGTGAATCTGCGAAACGCCTTTGAACGATTTAATCTTGATATAAATCCAGTCGCCTACCGCGAAATCCACATTCCTATGCCGAGCATTTAAATATTTTGCTTGCCGGCCCCGGGAAACCTTCTTGCGTTCATGGATGGTCTGCACCAATTCGCAAGCATCAGCCACCACTTATTTTCCCAAAAATTTGGTGTCTCTCGCCTCTGCCCAAGACATCGGCATTCGACACCGCCTTCCATACAGAGTTTCGTATGACGCCATCTTTATACTTGCCTAGTATCTATTGTTGTAGGCGAACTCTATCATGAAGAGGTAATCTTCCGACTTCTTCCCAAAATCGAGAGTATGCATTCTCAGCATATCCTCCATTGTACGATTCAATTTTTCTGTTTGTCCATCGGTTTGAGGATGGAACACCGTACTGAACTTAAGTTTCGTGCCCAGACTCTTCTAAACCAACCTCCAGTCTTTGGACGTGAAACATCCATCGCAATCACTAACTATACTCTTAGGAATCCCATATTGTCGCACAATGTTGTGAACATACAACTCTATCAGCTTTTCCATGCTGTCCTCCTTCCTATTTGGGATGAAGTGAATCACTTTGGTCAAGCGATCCACGATCACCCAAATCGCATCATTTTCCTGCCACGATTGAGGTAATCCATGCACAAAATTCGTGGAGATGTCATCAAATTTTCACTCGGGAATAGGAAGAGGCTTCAGGAACCCGCCCGATTTCTGACACTCGGTCTTCACTAAGGCACAAGTTTGGCACAGACTCACGTACAAAGCTATATCTCGCTTCAAACCAGGCCACCAAAAGGATTTCTTCATATCCAAGTACATCTTTGTACTAACCTGGTGAATGGAGGACTTCGCAAAATGAGCCTCAAACATCAACTCCTCACGGAGCTTGCTAAACTGCGGTACACATATCCTTTCATCCTTCCTCAGGATCCCATAAATCATCTCTCAGGCGTTACCCTCTCCCTTGTGAGCTTCCACCACAAGCGGCTGAAACTCTTCATCCAAACTAGTAGCTTCCTGAATATGATCAGATAAGTCATTTTGCAACTCGATCCAGCTCAATCGGGCTGTGCTAGACTCGCCTCTTACTACGCACGCTATGCCAAGGGATTCACAGGCCCGCATCAACCGCTCATCATGAGCTTTGATCCAACTCCCCTGTCCAGAGTATTTTTTACTCAAGGCATTTGCCACCATGCTGGCTTTGTCTGGCATATACTAACTCGCCACTTCATAGTCTCTAAGAAACTCGACCCATCTGCGCTTCCGCATATTCAAGACCTTTTATTCTAGAATATACTTCAGGCTCTTGTATCAGGCTCTTGTAGTCCGTGAACATCTCCACCTTCACCATACACATAGTGTCCGCCAGTAAGTGCAGACTGGCCCTTGTGGCTGGTGGATTGGACTTGGTTGGCTCTGAACCAAGTCCAGGTTTCGCTCAGTCCAGAGTGATCGCACCGTTAAGCGCAGACTGCTCCTCAGTCTGCCGAACTCAGCAGAAGTGTCGTGTACCTTAGTTGCGAGCATGGAGATTGCGGACTGTAGTTGCGTCCGCAAGGCGTGCGGACTAATGTTGTGTCCACCGAGTCCGACAACTATCTTGGTGGCATGGCTGCGGGCTCAGTATTATGCACGAATGAACAGTAAGTGAACCCGCAATTAGTTACTGCAGAATGGATTTTGGTATCCGTACGGGTTGAAAGAGTTGATCGGTTTGTGCTGTGCAGGTTGTGCGGATAGCGCTGGAAAGTTAGGGCTTGGCTCTGATTGCGGTCAGGGACAGTGCGGACTCTGTTGTCAAGCAACATGTGGTAAATAGCAGGCCACGGATAGCGACTAGACGGTCTTCTCTTTGGCAACTTGTGTTCGGGTTAAATAAGTCGTCTGCTTCATGCGGCCTGTTCAGTTCGGCATTAGCAGCTTGTGCGGTCTGCCAGCTAGGCGGTTTGCAAATCCGCGGCAAGAGCTCAGCATTGGAGTAACGGGCAGTCCGCGCAGTTTGGTTTGCGGTCTGGCGACCTGGCAGACTGTGCGGACTCCTTAGTGCAGCAGTACATCCGGCGGCTACTTGTCCAGTCCACACGGCTTGACTTGTCTTGTAATTGTAATTGTCTCTGCTTTCCCTGGGTGGTTTTGGCGAATCATGTTTCGTCATGTATGTCTCTCCTTGTAAGAAGATTGATGTTATCAATAAAGACTCTTGTTGCTGCATGTGTTTCTGGTCGTGACTAACTTTAGTTGAGATAACCCCTGCTCATTCCAAGATCCGAAAAAGTCAACACTCTGTACCACTAGTTTTGGCAACTTCTGACGACTCAGCCGTCGGTCGGGGCAGAATATGCTTTGACAATGATTTGCGAGCTCTCAATTCCCTGTGGTTGCCTCACACTACTTCCAAAATATACGCACATCGGGCACCCTAACCAAGGAGGAAGAATATGTACATCATTACATTTTATTCCCACCATTGGATCTATTTAAGTTATGATCAATGGTGTGGATTATTTAAGCAATGATTGCTTCCCACAGTGGATCAGGTGTGGATTCGCTGTGGTGGGGAGGGGGGATCCGGATCGCCTGGAGTTCGTACGGAGAACTCCAGGGTGGAGTTCGATGCAACACGCGAGAGTTATTCATCTCGCCAATCTTACGAAGAGATGAGCCCAGGCGCTAAAAGAAAAAAAATGGACAGTAAAAATAATAAAAATAATTAAAAAAACGAGAAATCTCGCTCGTTGAATTTCAATCCAACGCGCGAGATGGATCGAACTCCACCCTGAAGTTGTCCAACATAACATTTCTTCCAAACAGACTAAACCTACAAATGAAAAAAAAAACAAATCAAAATATTAATAAACATTTTCCAGCCTCATACTCACAACAAATTGATTGACAAACACAAAAAAATGAGAAAAAAATATCTAAAAATCATCACTTTTAGTTGTGGAAGGAGGAAGGCACAAATTCCCTAGATAATCTCGTTCCAAGGGAGGTGTGCCAAAAAAAGTAGAGCTTGAAGTAAGTACTGTTGGAATAGTGGAGGCTCGGGAAGCGGGATATTTTTGAATGATAGCTTCGGCTGTCCCAGGGACTCCATCAAGCCCCAGCGCGAGAGTAAGCGCACTGGAAGGACCTAGGCGGGCGGTGGCCGTGGACGGCTCGTCGCTGACGGAGAGGAGGGACTCATGATTACTAGGTGAAGGGAGGTCAACGAAGAGGAGCGGCTCCATCAGGCCCCGACGGACTGAGCGTCGTCGGTAGAGGAAGGCTTGTCCCCGACATAGAGTAGCAGCAGTGGCGGCCTAGTCGCCGGCGGAGAGGGGCGTCACTGATGCTGGATGATATCGCGAAGGGGAGTGGCAGTTGCGGTGAGAAGGAAAACCACAAAAGAGGAGTTAGGGCACTGGAAAAAAATTGGGAGGTCGATAGGTTTAGAAGGATTTGAGTATTTTTTTGTGGGGCTCGGTGGGGGTGGGGGGAAGAATCGGTTGTCAATAGTGAAAAATGATCTGCCCTTCACAGCTCTCAAAATTATGTAGAATTATATATGAATATTTATAAATATAAGATGGTTTTAAATATAAGATGGTTTTAAATAAACATATATTTACAATAAAATCATGAAATTTTTTTAAAAAAATTGCAAATATAAATAAAAAAATAATTAGCAATTAAATAAAAATCAAATAATTTATAATATTATTTTGTAAGTTATTATTATAAATTAATTAATTATTTTCTTGTTATAATAAAATAACAACAAAATTGCTATACAATAAACAAATAAATCTTGTTAATTACTTAAAGTATTTATGTCAGAAATTTAAACAAGAATTGGTACATGAATTTTATTTTGTTATAAATAATTTAATCAGCAAAATTTAAAATATGCTGCAATAATTTCGAGAAGTGTATTTTCTTGAATCAACATAGGGTCCGTTTGTTAGGTCAAAATTAGATCGTTATAATTCAATTGAGAATTTCAATTTCAGTGCGGCGGCCATAAAAATACTTCGGTATTGGAATTTCTTTCAATTGTCATAGGAATTGGTTATAAAACAAACATGTCTCCCTCAATTCCGACCTCATGAGGTGTTCATTCGCAATTCTCACTCATACAAGTGCACCCCCGACTCTCTCAAAAAGACTTCGACCCCACTCAATTGTTTGCCTAGAGGCACATTTTTTGGCCAATAACAATTTTTTGGACGAGGCAAATATTTTTTCGTCCAGGGCGCGAATATTACGATCGACCACACATTTTTTGACCAGGCGGGCATTTTTCGGTCTGTTACAGATTTTTCGGTCGGGCAAACATTTTTCCGCGCTGGAGCACTTTTTTTGCTCGAACTCGCATTTTTCGGCCAGACGGGCATTTTTCGTCCAGACGCACATTTTTTGCCCCAGTGCGAATTTTTCGCCCGCCCGCGACTTTTTCTTCCGACAGCATTTTTTTGCACGACCGCGATCTTTTCGCTTGACTGTGTTTTCTTCGCCTTACCAAGTTTTTTTTCTCCCGAGCGCGAATTTTTTCGCCCGACCGCGATTTTTTGGACAAACCACAGTTTTTTTCGCCGAGCAGTGATTTTTTTTGCCCGGCCACGATTTTTCGCCCGCGCGCATTTTTTCGTCCGAGCGCGATTTTTTCGCACGAGCGTGTTATTTTCTCCTTGCACATTTTTTCACTCAGGCGCGTTTTTTTGCCCTAGACCGATTTTTTCCCCTGAACGTATTTTTTGCTTCTGGGCGATAATATCGCGTCAAGGCCTAATATCGCGCTCAGACGAAAAATGCGCGTCCGAGCAAAAAATTCGCTCCTGTGCGATATATGCACTCCCGATAAAAAAACTGCGCCCGAGCCAAATTTGCACATCCAGGCAATAAGGCGCACCCCGACTGAAAAAAGCGCACTTAGGCGAAGAAATGTGCGCCCAGGCGAAAAATACACGCATGGGCGAAAAAATGCAAGCTCGAGCGGAAATATGCGCGCCCGCGCTGAAAATGCACACATTGGCAAAAAATGCGCTCCCGAGCGAAAAAGCGCGGACGGGCGGAACAATGCACGCCCGAACGAAAAAATGCGCGCCCTGGTTGAAAAATACGCGTTCGGGCGAAAAATGCGTGCTCGGGTAAAAAAATTCTAATATGCAGCCGGACAGTCGAATTACTAATTCTAATTCCTGTGATAAAATTCTCGCATTCATCCGAACAGATGAATTGAAATTGACTTCAATTCCAATTCTTGCAGAAGTCAATTCCAATTGCTGCATCTCAATTCTTGCGAAACGAACAGAGACTAATTGTTTTTGTAGACAAGATTTTAGCGCCGACATGCCTCTTCCATATCTAATGTTAGAATTTACGACTTAATTTCCAAGTTTGTTGTTTATTTAAAATTGTTTTACCCATGTAAAAAGATATTGCTAAAGTAATGTATGCTTTTTCAGAGTGATTGAGTAGGTTCTTGGTGTCACGAGCTACTAGATCATGACACATTCGTGATCATCAATACATATGCAGACGACGCGAGGAGCCGGACGGCATAACTTCATGTTGGAGCATGCGTTCCGCGCTTCTTAGTTTGAGAATAACAAATCCCGGATGTATTTGATCTTGGTATGTGTTTTAAATGTGCAGGGATAACAGCATTTTTATGTACAAAAGAAAGGCTGAGCATGACATTGATGAAAAGGAAAAACGCGCTATCACGGGCGATAACGCTACCGCGGGCGATAGCATAATCAGTTCCTGCTGACGTCAGCCTTAATCCGCACGTTGCCGCGCACGAAGTCAATCACGATCAGCGATATCGCGGGGCGATACCGATGTCGCCGAGCGATATCCCACGATCGTCACGTTCTCCGCTCAGATCTGAAAATCAGCGCGACGTGTGCCACGTGTCAAGCAACGGAGAGTTATCACTATCGCGGGGCGTTAACGCTACCGCCGGCGATAGCATGAAATGATATATACGGCCAAAAATTTTAGGGAAGAGTTGGATTGTGTAGAGCTTTGTTTTCCCAGAGAATTTTCAGAGCCTTCATCTCCGTTTCCAGACGAACTCCCTTGGTCCGTTGAAATCTCAAGAGCGAAGGAGATACGACCGTGTGTTCAAGATTGGAGATCTTCTCGTTGGTCCACCATCATCTTCAGAGCTCGTGATTTTGAGGGAGTTTTTAAGTTTTACTATTGTACTTTCATTTTCATTCTTTATCTTTGTAATTGGGAAGGGAAAATCACCACCTTGTGTGTGGTGTCTAAGTCCGTGTGTGGCTTAGGGGCAAATCACCACCTTGTGTGTGGTGTCTAGGTCCGTGTGTGGCTTAGGAGTAAATCGCCGCGTGTTGTGCAACGTCTAGATCATAGGTTTGATTTAGGGGGAGGCTAGTAGACATATCTAGGGAGATATTGACTATAGCCTACCGGTTCTTGGGAGAAGGATCGGTGAAAAAGCTAAAAACTATTATCGTTGTAAGCCTTGATTTCAAGCTTTATTGGAATCATTTTACATATACATTTTGGAGAAGTATAATCTTGTTTTTCATTTCATTGATCTGTCTCAAACATAGTAGCTAGTTTTATATTTTATAAAAAGTTAAAAAAAAATTAAAGAGCCCTTATTCACCCCCCCCCCCTCTAAGGGCGCCACAAGATCCTACAAGTGGTATCAGAGCTGGTTATTCCTAATACGGTTTCACCACCGGGAATTATGGCGCAGCATGACCATGCTTTCTCTGAGGGGCAAGGAATTAGTAGACCTCTATTATTCACTGGATCTGACTATAATTACTGGAAAACTAGGATGAAGTGTTTTCTTATTTCTCTTGATATTGAAGTTTGGAATATGGTAGAGACTAATTATGCTCATCCCACTTATACAGTAGGCAATGTAGAAATGGAAAAACCAAAAGATAAATGGGATGATCAGGATAAACTAAGATGCAAAAATAATGCAAAAGTGAAAGTCCACCTAGTGTCAACAAAGTTCACCTATGGGGGGGGGGAATAGGTGACGTGCAACGCTTTTGCGGAATTTACGAATGTACCTGCACAATAAAAATAAAAAAGCACAGCACACAGAATACACAGGCAATTTATAGTGGTTCCCCGACTTGGGTACATCCACTTTCCCCCTTCGACCTATCTCCCAACAAGGGACGACTCGGTCTCTTCACCAACAGGATTGAAATCCAATCCTTGCACTAACGGAAGGAACCCTTCCACACGTAGGAGTCAACACTCCCACAAACCGGGTTGCACCCAACCCTTACAATACGGAACAATCGTTCCTTTACAACAAAAGTAAAATAGAATGTACACGAGATACAAACTTCGTTTGGAGACTACGGTGTTCCTCTTCGTTCGACGACGTGTTCGTGAAGTCAACGAGGAGTCTACAACCTTGGTCTCTCTTGGAGAGGATCTCCCCGGAACCGGCGGTGGCAAGATGAGCGGCGGCTAGGTTCACGGAATCGGCGGCAACAACGATGTGAGGCTGCACTTCCTTGTTGATCCAAACTTCGTAGCGAAGCAAGCTAGGTCTACCAACGGTCACTCTAGGATCAATCGTCTCGATCGATTCGGATGGGAAAGATTTTTCCGATCTACAAATCGAGAGACAAAAGATCTCCGGATAGACACGTGAGACGCTAAGCTTAGCTAGGCTTCTGTCGCCGGAGATCGGGAAGAAACGCGATCAACTGCGGCGACCACTTGTCGCGAGCGGTGGCGGCGGCAGCGAAGCGGAAGCGGCGATCTAGGGTTTGTCCGTGCTCGCGTATTTCTTATTTTCTTTTCTGTTCCACTGTTCAAAAATACCCATGTATTTATACATTGAAGATCCATACAATATGACCGTTGTGGGTCCCACAAGTAGAAACCCGAAATCCGGTTCAAACTAGTCCAGCGGCAGAATCCGGTCCAGCAGCATCCAGAGAAATCGCCAAGTAAAATTCGTCGAGAATCATTGGTGATTCTCGACGAATCGGCGAGAATCAGTTAACGATTCTCGACGATTCCCTTGTTGATTCTCAACGAATACAACTTGTATTCAAGATCTGCTTAACGACTGGTTCGGTGAGAATCACTAGTAATTCTCGCCGAATCTTACTTGGCACCGTTTTGAGGTAGCCTGAAAGAGTCGGCGAGAATCACTAATGATTCTCGACGATTCGGCGAGAATCACTAGTGATTCTCGCCGAATCGGCGAGAATCACTTGGTGATTCTCGTCGAATTATACTTAGACGAATTTTCGTCTTTCCACCCTAGAGCTACTCCTTGACCCATCCTTGCTCCTTGTCTTCTCTTGCATAAGCACGACCCTGTACTTGAAAGTAAGTGCACTCCAATAGAGAGAGTGCACGTAGGCCAACACACTGATCTGCTCAACGAGGGATTACGTTGTGCAGACCCGTGTATATTGACCTACTGCACCCTGACATTGGTGTGCACTTAGCGTGGAAGAACTGCAAGCACAACTTAAGAAGTTTCATCAAATACATTGTGAATTCATCTTAGCTTGACAGGTGGCTTCCTCAAATCCAAGTGATTGTGGATACAATACCCAACAATCTCCCCCTATTTGACGAAGCCAAAACCCTACTAGCTAAGATGAATAACACCAATCAAATAATAAAAAACAGCATTCAGAAGTTAAACAGCGATGCAAGAGAATATAAACAACCAGATCAGGACTTGAGTCATTCACATATTCAAATACAAATGTATATATATATATATAATCTCAGAATTGTTCATATCATAACAATAAGCATTAAATGTTCTTAGGAGAGAATGACAAGCTACAAGTTGTTGACTATCTTTCCTTAGCTAAGTCATCCTTGAGTTTTTGCGCCAAAAACTTCTTCCTTTGTCTCTCCATGTACTCTTTAGGCTTCGGGTAATATCTGGGAGGAGGAACTTTATCTGCATCCGTGTTGTTTCTGAAGAAGATGTTTCGTTTCGCTTCATATCTCTTATGCATCTCCCATTCATACTGGCTGTATACCTCCTTTCGATTGATTTCCCCCTGTTCCTGTAGCCAGAAGGTGTCCAAGATGATATTCTTTGAAACTGGACTCCACTTTTCACTTCTTACTTCCTCCTCACTCAGTCGAGTTCTCGTTTCAGCCTGTGTCTCCTTGGAGGTCCCTTCTTGAGCTTTTCGCTTGCCCCTGGCTTTTGCTAGGGCATCTTGGTCAAACATGCTCATCAGTTTAGCTTTGGAAATAGCCCTAGCATCAACTTCACTTATGGGAACATCTGCAGCACTTGCACCTATTTACTCAGCAGCACTTACTCCCGCAGCAGCCATAGAAGTCTTAGGAGCAGGAATACCTGCAGGGTTGTCAGGCAAAACGATGCCTAACGCGCCTAACGCCTGTTGGAGCATCCACCAGCAGCTCTCATAGACGTACTTGTTTGACTGTTCGAAGTTATTGATCATGACTTCTCGGAGTTCAGCCATCTTAGCAATGTAGTCCTTCTCCCCCTTTTTGGCTTCGACAACGATGAAGTTTGCATAGGAGTGCAGGGAGTCATCAATATGCTTGGTGGTCCGGGAGAATTCAGTGACCAAGGCCTGCTGATTTGCGTTGATGGTGACCATATTACCGTCAAACTTTTGAATGTTGTTTGCTACAACATGAGCGTTCTGATTTACTATAGCAAGAGTGTCGGTGGTCTTCTTCAATCCGGCCATAAGAAGTGTGACAGCTTCGCCGGCCGCGGTATACTTCTCTTCAAATTTCTTGTCCATCACGTCAAGTTTATGGTTGATCTCCACCATATTCTTGAGCATGAGATTTTCAGACTTCTTAATTCTATGCAGCAGTTTATTCTGAGCTTCATCAAAGGAGGCTTTGAGTTCATTCACAATGCCCTGAATGACATTTACAGTGTGAGTGGCTAGCTCATCTCGTAATGGAAGAGCCGGAGGCACTTGTGGGCCTTGCCCTTCAGCAGACGCATCTGTAGAACTGGATACAAGCACAGTCTCTAATGGAGGAATGCTGGCGGCCTCTGTAGATTTATCTGACTCCCCCTCCACTGGTGCATGCTTGTCAGATGGGGGTTCTGTTGGAACACCCTATTACTAATTTGGGTCAGGATCACTATGTCTCTAGGAATTTATGTTTTGACCTTCTGTATAGATAATAGGTCAATTAGAATTGAGTCTAAGGGATCAGGAGTCTAGGTTTGGAAGCTGCCCTGAAGACCCAAATTTTTCTGGAGACTAAGTCCAAATCGTCGAGCTCAGCACGACGTTTCGTCGAACTCCGGTCGACGATCGTCTAGCTCAACTTCTGCAGATCGTCGAGCTCCATTCGACGATCGCTGAGCTCAACTTCTCAATATCGTCGAACTCCATTCGACGATCGCTGAGCTCAGGTCGACGATTTTGACTCTGCACTGGATCCTTATCTCTGAGCTCAGTTCGACGATCTTTGAGCTCAGATCGACGATTTCTTTGCTGCTTGGATTTTCCAATTCGCTGAGCTCAGCTCGACGATAGCAGAGCTCAGTTCGACGATTTCAGTTATCTTTCAGAATTCAAATTCAAATCAGATAGAAGTTATTCTGCATTTAATTCAGAAGATCTGCCAGCCATTTTCATTTACTTCTGGAGTAAGTTTCAAGGGATTTTTCAAGGAACAAATCAGTGGACTTTCCTTCAGAACATATTATGCAATTAATGCTGTAATTAATCCAGACCAACGGCTATCTTTGACAGAGTATTATCCTATTCAGACTCAGAGAATAAAAGATAGAATGTTTTTGAATCAGAAAATAGAGAAAGACAAGAACAAGAGAATAGAGATTGACAAGTACAGGACACAACACAATACACAGAGACTCTCTCAATCTTCTGTCAACAAGAATTCTGAAGAACACTCATCAAGAAGAGATCAAGCTTTCAAACATTCTTCAGATCTCTTCAGCTCTCAAGTGTTCAAGGCCAACATCATCTCAAGACTCCAGACACTCAACATTTCAGCTTGCTGAAATCATCTTTTGCTGGAGATCTATCTTTGAAGGCCTATCACCCTCAGCAAAGCTCATTTTCCTGAAGATTTCAAGGACTCAGGGGGAGCTTTGACAAACATCACTGAATCCACATAGTCTTATCAGTTGCTTGAGAAAGAGAAGACTGCCATCACTCTCTCACCCCCATTTTGTAAAGGGTTTTTCAAACTCCCTTCAAAAGTTTGAATCTGGTTTTTGAGCACCTTGTCAAAAGCTCATTGGTGGCAAGACACCTGATCAAAAAATCTGATTTGGTTTTTGAGCACCTTATCAAAAGCTCATTGGTGCCCAGGACACCTGATCAACTCATCCTGCAGTGGATTCCTACCTAGGGTGGTAGAAGAGTGGATGTACCCAAGTTGGGGAACCACTATATTTTCTTGTGTCATCTGGTTTTGCATGTTTTCTGTTTGTTTCTGGCCTAGATTTTTTTGTGCTTAATTTCTGCATAGCTTAGTTTTATTTCTGCTTCCCTGCTTACACTCATTACAACAACTGTTGTAAAGCTTTGCAAAAGTTTTTCTTTGAATTTTAAAAAGCACCATATACTCTATTCACCCCCCCTTTAGAGTATATCAGATCTAGTTTCCCCTTTCAATTGGTATCAGAGGGAGGTTGGTTAAACATACCATTCCTGATTGGTTGTACAGGCTAACACCTGAACCCCAAGATCCCAAACTAGATCCCTCTATTGTTTTCTAGTATTAGATTTAGCTTGCACAAATCATGGCCCAGAACAAAGATTATGCTAGCACCAGACCTCCAGTGTGCAATATGTCAAAGTTTGCACTTTGGAAAGCAAGGATTAGACTATACATGAACTCTATTGACGAAGATATTTTTAATTCTGTTTTGACAGTGTGTCCAAGACCTCCAGAGAGCACAAGCACAAATGTTGTTCCACCTCCATCAGGAACAGATGCTGACATTAAAAAGTGGAAAGTAGCTGATGCCAAGGCAATGAACATTCTAGCTCAAACAATGTCAGATGACATATTTCAAAAAGTAGCTGAATGCAACTCAGCCAAGGAGATTTGGGACAAGCTCTCAGAAATTGTCTCTGGCTCAGCTGATGAGAGAAAGGACAGAAGATCTCATCTCATATCCCAATATGAGAACTTCAAGAAGGGAGAAACAGAGTCAGTGGGAGAAATGTACAACAGACTGAGTCTAATTGTCAGTGAACTGAGGACATTAGACAAAGAGATCTCACTGACAGAACTGAATGATAAGATCCTAATGTGCTTCCCCAGCACTTGGGATTCAAGAATCTGGCCAATTAAAGATGCCAGAAGCCTGAATGAATCACGACTGAAGCCTTGTTGGGTAAGCTCAAATCTTATGAGCTACTCATCAAGAACAGAGAAGAAGAACAGAAGGCTGCTTCACCAGCCACAAGAAAGGAGAAGACTATAGCATTTAAGGCAGCTGAGGATCTGCCTGAAGAAAAAGGTACAGACAATGATGAACTTCTCAGCCTGTTGGCCAAAAGATTCTACAAGATGGCCAGAAAGGACTTTAGAAGAAGATCATACAAGGAGCAAGACAAGCCAAGGTATGACAAGTCCATTGGCAATAGCAAAGACATTATTTGCTTTGGTTGCAGGAATCCAGGGCATATAGTTCCTGACTGTCCAGAAAACAAGAACAAGGACAGAAGGGACAGAAAAGAAAGAAGAAAGGAGAAGGACTCCAAAAGGAATGGAAATAGCAAACCTTCCTCCAGCAGAAATAAGCACACAAGGAAAGGATTTGTTGCTGAATCCTGGAGTGAGACTGAAGAGGAGTCAGAAGCATCTTCCAGCTCAAGTGATGATGAGGATGATGCAGAGGAAAAGGAGTTCTGCATGATGGCAATCAATGCCTCACAACACAACTCAGAGGAAGAGGAGTCAGAGTCAGACTCAGAGACACAACCTGAAGAAGATCAGGTAATCAGCTCTTTTGATTTCACTTCAGAAGATTTCAAACTTGAATTTAAAGCACTATGTTTAGACCTGCTAAAGTCTGAGAAAGAGATCATCTCTCTCAGAAATCAATTATCTGAACAAAGTGGTTTAAAATCAGAAAACCTCAAGCTCTCTCAGGAGTTGGAGAACCATAGGGAACAGATAGCTTCACTGAAAAGTGAACTCTCTGAGGCCAAGAAGCTTGAAGAATCTCTCAATGGGAGAAGCATCAAGCTGATGGACATCACAAGCACAGTGAACTCAAGATTCAACAGCACACTGGGCTTGGGTGCCTCATCCAGCCAACCTATTGTTCTAACAATCCCTATCAAGTTCATTTCTGACAAGGGAAAGGGAGTTGTAGAGGTTGCCAGGAAAAATTCTGATCTGCCTCAGAAAACTAAAGTCCAGTACAAATCGTCGAACGGAGATCGACGATCGCCAAATGAAGATCGACGATCGCCGAACGCAGCTCGACGATCTCAGGACAAATCGTCGAACGCTGATCGACGATCTAAGCCAAGATCGTCGAACGCTGGTCGACGATCCCATATACCTGACCTCAGCCATAGTCGACCGTCGAACGGAGCTCGACGATCTGACCCAAGATCGTCGAACTCAGTTCCAAGATCGTCGAACAGAGGTCAGAGCTCTGGAAATTTTTTCAATGGCAAGTCAAAATTGAATCCTGAGGGTTCTTCATCCCAAACATTTAACCCTTATACTGAATGGATTTTACCTCCAAGGAGATATCATCCTGAAGGATATAAGAGTCAGCCAGGGATGTCTTTCATTTCTGAATTTAAAGGTTATCAACCTAGGCCCAAGGTAAACTGGGTCAAAAACAAGTGAATTGCTTTATATGCAGGTGAAGACCTATCCAACATCTAACCAGCAATGGTATTTGGATAGTGGGTGCTCTAAGCACATGACAGGGAACAAGGACAACCTAAATTCCTTTAGAGCCAAGCTTGGACCTAAAGTCATCTTTGGTGACTCCAACTTTGGACAAACTAAAGGATATGGAGCAGTCCAGATTGGTTCTGTAACCTTCAAGAAGGTAGCATATGTGGAAGGACTGAAGCACAACCTAATCAACATCAGTCAGCTATGTGATGAAGGCTACCAGGTGACCTTCAGCAAAACCTTATGCAAAATCAAGTCAGAGGACAACACCACTGTGTTGACAGGTAAAAGGAAAGGTAACATCTACCTTGTAGATTTTCTTTCAACTTCTATAGATATCTGTTTATTCAATTCAGTTTGTAGACCAAATGTTTTATGGCATAAGAGACTAGGACACCTAAACCTTAGAACTATTGCTAGGCTATCCAAGGACAATCTTGTTAGAGGACTACCTTCTGGCCCCTACAAGAAGGAAGGACTCTGCAAGGCTTGTCAATTAGGCAAGCAAACTAAAAACAGTTTTAAGTCACTTAATAAGAGTGATTCACCTAGGATACTGTATCTGTTACACATGGATCTATTTGGACCCATCACAGTACAAAGCCTAGGAGGGAAATCCTACACTTTAGTGATTGTAGATGACTTCTCTAGATTCACTTGGGTGTTCTTTCTAAGGAAGAAGTCTGATAACTTTAAGTGTCTGACAGAGTTTCTCAAATGTATAAAGATTGAGTTCAATACTCACATTGCCCTGATCAGAAGTGATCATGAGACAGAGTTTGATTCTCTTCTTATGCAAGAGTTCTGTCAGAGTGAAGGGATCAGGCATACTTTCTCAGCTCCTAGAACTCCTCAACAAAATGGGGTAGCTGAAAGGAAAAATAGAACCCTTATTGAATCTGCCACTACATTGTTGTCAGATACTCATCTACCTCTATCCTTCTGGGCAGAGGCAGTGAACACCTCCAACTATGTGCTGAACAGGAGTCTGATACATAAACTGAAGGGAAAGACTCCCTATGAATTACTCAAAGGGAAGAAACCTAAAGTTGACTATTTCAAAATTTTTGGTTGCATTTGCTATATTCACAATAATGATAAGAAATATTTAGCAAAATTTCAAGCTAAAGCTGATGAAGGAGTGTTTCTGGGATACTCCATGATCAGCAAGGCCTATAGGGTTTATAATAAATCATCATTAAAAATTGAGGAATCTGTTCATGTTTCTTTTGATGAAACTAACATGTCTTTCAAGGAGAAGATCTCTTCTACCATAGAACCTGTGCAGGAACACTCTCTAGTTGAAGATATGAACAAGCTACAGGTTGCTCAAGAAGATGAAAGCAGTGAAGATGAAAGTAATGCTCAACATATTGAAGCACAACCGGAAGAGCCAGTTGTTGTACCACAAGAGGAAACAACAACACAGGTTGGTGAACAATCAACACCCCCTGTTGATTTAGTAACATCAAGAGACCATCCAATTACCCAAATAATTGGAGAAATCTCAGCTGGTGTGCAAACCAGAAATCAGGTCAACCAAAACCTGTTGCACACCTGCTTTCTTTCTCAAATTGAACCTCAGTCCATTCAAGATGCAGAGCAAGATCCACACTGGATCATTGTCATGCAAGAGGAGTTGCATCAATTTGAGAGGAACAAAGTATGGGAACTAGTGCCCAAGCCTGAGGATCACTCCATTGTTGGAACAAAATGGGTATTCAGAAACAAACTGGATGATCAAGGAGTAATAATAAGGAACAAGGCAAGGCTAGTTGCCCAAGGATATTCTCAAGAAGAAGGAATTGACTACGACCAGACTTTTGCACCTGTTGCAAGATTGGAAGCCATCAGAATTTTTCTAGCTTATGCAGCTCACAAAGGCTTCAAGGTTTATCAGATGGATGTCAAGAGTGCCTTCTTAAATGGAGACATCAAAGAGGAAGTCTATGTCAGACAACCTCCAGGTTTTATCTCTCCAACTCATCCTGATTTTGTTTTTAGATTAAATAAAGCATTATATGGTCTCAAGCAAGCTCCTAGAGCATGGTATGAGACCCTAGCATGCTTTCTTTTGGAAAATGGTTTTATAAGGGGTAGAGTAGACCAAACTCTTTTCATTAGAACCCATAAGTCCCATACCCTACTAGTACAAATTTATGTAGACGATATCATTTTTGGTTCTACTGACTCAAAACTATGCAGAAGGTTTTCTAACCTAATGCATTCTAAATTTGAGATGAGTAGCATGGGTGAGCTATCCTTCTTCCTAGGATTGCAAGTCAAACAACATGCTGAGGGCATCTTTATTTCTCAAACCAAATATGCTAATGAGCTGGTTAAGAAATTTGGCATGTCTGAGGCATCTTGTATGAAAACACCCATGCCTACCAATGCTGTATTGGATGCTGATGAACATGGGAAACCTGTTGATCAGACAACATATAGAGCAATGATTGGCTCCTTACTGTATCTTACAGCTAGTAGACCAGATATAATGTTTGCTACATGCATATGTGCTAGGTTCCAAGTTAGCCCTAGAGAGTCACACCTCACATTAGTAAAGAGGATTCTTAGGTATGTTAAAAGTTGTCCAAATCTAGGTCTCTGGTATCCAAAAGATTCAGCATTTGAGTTAACTGGATTCTCTGATGCTGATTATGCTGGATGCAGAATTGACAGGAAAAGCACCAGTGGAACTTGTCAGTTCCTTGGTGATAGACTTGTCTCTTGGTTTTGCAAGAAACAAACATCTGTGTCAACTTCAACTGCTGAAGCTGAATATATGGCTGCAGGCAGTTGTTGTTCACAAATATTGTGGATTCAAAATCAACTCCTAGACTATGGTTACAACCTAGAAAAGTCAAAAATCTTTTGTGACAATACAAGTGCTATCTCCATAGCTCAAAATCCAGTCCTCCATAGTAGGACAAAACATATAGAGATTAGGCATCATTTCTTAAGGGATAATGTTGAAAAGAACAAAATTGAACTGCAATATATCCTAACTGATTTACAAAGGGGAGATATTTTCAACAAGCCTTTGGATGAAAAGAAACATACTTTCTTCCTAAATCAGTTAGGAATGTTAGATGGAGGAAGTCTCAAATAATACTCAAGATTTTGAAAGCTAAAAATTGACCAAGACTAGGCAAAATTTCTGATTTTTCCTTAGTCTAAAATTTCTCTGATCTCTGAACTGCGCTCGACGATTTTCCCAAAGATCGTCGAACGGAGTTCGACGATTTCCTGAATCGTCGAACTGAGTTCAGCGTTCCCTTGATTGTATGGACTATCTCTTCTGGTCCACGATCGTCGAACGGCGCTCGACGATTCTGTTCACTAAACGATCGTCGAACGGAGCTCGACGCCTTTCCAGATCGTCGAACGGAGATCGACGATTTTGGAGTCTCTTCAGATTCCTTTAGAAGCCTCGATCGTCGAACTGAGTTCAACGATCTTTCCTTTTCTGCGTCGAACCCTAATATAAAACTCATTTTTCGCCGTCGTTCTCTCTTGCGCTTTCAATTTCTCTGCAAGAATTTTCTTCCCTCCAAACAGTTCTACACTTGGTCGTTTTGTCTGTTGATTTTTTGCAGGTACCATGGCCGTTTCAGTTGCTGTACTCTCTGCAATGAAATTTGATGCAGGCTTTGACATCGATCTCGACTCCTTCAACACAACCGATCAAATCTTCCAGGATATTCTCACTTTATTCAAAGATCAGCAACTGTCTGCCCTGATGACAACCAGAATCAAACTTGCATCTGATGAGATTAAAGAATGGGTATATACTGCCCACAACCTTGACAACAATACCATAATTGGTTCTATTGGTGGCACCCAGGTACCTCTGACCCCAACAGTATTGACAGAGGTTTTTGGTTTAAGAAATGGTGAAGATTCTGCTGAACTCTCTGGAGATGAGTTCTCTGATATTCTTGCCAGGATGGGTCATCCTGAGGGGAACCCTAGCAAGCTGTTTAAAAGGAACCTGTCAGTGGAATACAGGTTTCTGGCTGATGTAGTAGGCAAGGTTCTCTTGGCCAAGCATTCTGCTCATGACACAATCTCCAGATATCAGCTCTGCCTTATGGGAGCTCTGGTAGACAGAAAAAGCTTGAACTGGGGAGAAGTATTTTTTGATCTGTTGAAGAAAAAGATAAACAAGACTTTTGTGAATTATGGAAGAATACTGGGAGTCTTCCTCCAGGCCAAGTGCCCTTCTCTGCTAGTCTCCTCTGGAGTGCACATCAATGCCTCCAAGAGACTCACCTGTGCCCTTTTTGGGAAATGGGACAGGCATATCTCCAAGCTCAGCAGGCCCTCTTCTTCTGCCCCTTCAGGCACCAGGACTCTAAGAGTCACTCCACCCCAGGCCTCTGCCCCTGCAGAGGACCTGCCTGCTGCTAGTGCTGCTGCTTCTCCTCCTCCAAGCTCAACCCTACCTCCAGCTCCATCCACCACTCTAGCCTCATCCCCCATTACAATCTCCAGCCCTTCTCCAACCTCAATTCCATCCCCAGCCACCATCTCATCTCCACCAACAGACCACTTCCATCCCTTATTCTCATATCCACCTCCAGATGTCACCTCATCCCCATCCATACCATCCTTCACACTTCTGGATGAATCCTACATGGATGATTCCCCCTCTTCTCCTCCAGACTTCCCCTCCACCTCAACATCCTTCCAAGATCTCCTCCACCATATCCTTGACCAACCATCCTTCACTCCATCCATCTCTATACCCTTGTCCTCCATCTCCACAATTCCCACACCTCAGCCCTCTATCCCTTCACCATCCAGCCCTCCACCTCCAGCTTCCTCAGCCATCCCAATACCCTCTACCTCTGCTCCTCTCATTGAGCATGTAGATCTCCCAGCCCTTGCTGATCAGTTGTATGAGCTCCTTGCACCTAGGCTCTCTCTTCTCATGGAGGCCTCTTTAGCTCCTCTACAACAATCAGTGGCAGCTCTCTCTGCCAGGCTTTCCTCCTTCCTTACTCCTCTAGCAGCACCCCCAGCAGTGTGCCTTGATGCACAGGTATCTGCATCCAGGCAGGGGGAGATGCCCTATGAAGCCAGCCTTCATGCTGCTGTTGCTGCTGCTGCTCCTCCTGCTGTTTCTGCTTCTGCTACTGCTGCTGAAGAAATTGGTTCTGTGTCTGCTTCTGCTGCTGCTGCTACACCAGTACTAGCAATAGACCTAAGGTCTTTGCTATCTACTTTTGATACTGCTTACTTCTGCTGCCTCCCAGAGCCATATGCTGTCCAGCCTCCAGAGGTTCTTGCTGCCCAGTCAGAAGATCTGTCTAAGGCTCTGGTGCCCTTCTCTTGCTGTGACCCCAAAATCATTTCTGATTTTATTCTGTCAGTAACTACTGCTTCTGATGTTACTGCTGCTGCTGCTGCTGAAGACAATGCTGTGTCTACCTCTGAAGTTATATCTGCTGCTGAAGAAATTGTTTCTGATGAGCCCTTATCCCAGGATGTTTTGATGACAGAGGCTGGTGATTTTGAGCCTGCTGTAGAAGTTGTTGTTTCTGAAGCTGCTGCTGCTGCCCTCATTCCTGAAGTAATCTCTGTTGTAACATCTGCTGTTCCTGTATCAGTTGCTTCTACTGCTGCTCCAGTACCTATAGTTACATCTGCTGCTGCTTCTATTGCTCCTCCTGCCCCTGTATCTGTTGCCCCATCAGCTGCTGTTAAACTGAAAGAAGATTTGATGAAGAAGATTGATGCCTTGTATGATGCACAAAGTTCTGAATCTGAGGATTATAACACTGCTTCTGATGACTCATCTGCCACAGTTGCAAAGAAAAGAAAGGCAAGAAGTAAGGCCTTGAAGATTCGTTACGAAAATTTGATGAAAAATGTGATGAAGGAGTTTTCATTGGGTATTCTTCAACTAGTAAAGCTTATAGAATTTTTAATAAACGAACAAAAATAGTTGAAGAATCTATTCATGTTAGGTTTGATGAGTTTGTTCCATGTGTAGATAAGAAAACTACAGGAAAAGAAGATACACCCCTTCCTTTGATGGAAAATGATGATGAAGAACATGAAAGGAATGAAGAAGGAAAAGAAGAAGAAGAAAGAGAACAACATGTCCCTCCAAGGGAATTGATATTTTCAAAGGATCATCCGAAAGAGCTTATTATTGGAGATCCACAAAAAGGGGTAAGTACTCGTTCTTCTTTACATGTTTTATTTTCAAACCTTTGCTTTGTCTCTGAAATAGAACCAAAAGATGTTTCCACCGCTTTAAATGATGATTTTTGGTTTTTAGCTATGAATGAAGAACTTAATCAATTTGAACGTAATAAGGTTTGGAATCTTGTAGAACGACCCAAAAATCATCCTGTAGTTGGAGTAAAGTGGATTTTTAAAAATAAATTGGATAGTGATTCTAGAATTGTTAGAAATAAAGCCAGATTAGTTGCAAAAGGTTATGCACAAATTGAAGGGGTAGACTATGATGAAACGTTTGCACCCGTTGCTAGACTAGAAGCGGTTAGGATATTTCGTGCATTTGCTTGCTTTAAAAGATTTAAATTATATCAAATGGATGTCAAAACTGCATTTTTAAACGGGTATATAAAAGAAGAGGTTTATGTAGAACAACCCCCTGACTTTATTAATGAAAAATATCCAAATTATGTTTATAAATTAGATAAAGCACTTTATGGGTTAAAACAAGCGCCTCGTGCTTGGTATGATCGTTTAACTCAATACTTATTAAAGCACGATTATAAAATGGGAAGTGTCGATTCTACACTCTTCATTAAGCAAATTGATCATGATTTAGTTATTTTACAAATTTATGTTGATGATATAATTTTTGGAGCCACTAATGAAGAGTTATGCAATGAAGTAGTTCAAATTATGAAAAATGAATTTGAAATGAGCATGGTAGGAGAACTTTCAATTGACCAAACCCTTTATAGAAGTATGATTGGGTCTTTATTATATTTAACTTCTTCTAGACCCGATATTATATTCGCCGTTTGTTTATGTGCTAGGTTTCAAGCTAATCCAAAAGAATCACATTTAAAAGCGGTGAAACGTATTTTTAGATACCTTATAGGAACATCTAAACTAGGCTTATGGTATCCTCACAATGACTCTTTTATTTTACATGGATATTCTGATTCTGATTATGCGGGGTGTTCATTAGATCGAAAGAGCACAAGTGGCACTTGTCACTTTATCGGCCCAACACTTATTTCTTGGTCGAGTAGGAAACAGAATTCTGTTTCCCTCTCCACTACTGAGGCCGAATATATTGCACTTGGTAGTTGTTGTGCTCAAGCACTTTGGATGACACAAACACTAGAAGATTTTGGCGTATACCAAAATAATGTTGAATTAAAATGTGATAGCAAAAGTGCTATCGATTTAACGAACAATCCCGCATTACATTCTAGATCCAAACACATAGATGTTCGTCATCATTTTATTAGGGATCACATAAAGAAAGGACATATTAAAATAAATTTTATTGGAACCGATTCTCAAATAGCAGATATTTTCACAAAACCACTTAATGATTCACGCTTTTCAAGGTTAAGACTAGAACTTGGAATCTTAGAATTATAAATAAAATTTAAGAACTGGCCAACACATAAACATAACAGAAAACATAACATAAAACTGGGCAGCACATAGGATAACACTGAAAAAGAGAGTACAAACAACAGAACCACAAATTAATAGAGTCTTCACTATCGACAGGCGACAGCACTATCGCCGGAGATATCCCAGATTCAGTAAACCACAAAATATTACATCACTGATCATAAAAAGTCATTCATCCATGTTCTCTTCAGCAGACACATTCACATCTTCACTGGAAGTCGGAGTTGGTTCTCTAGGCCTTCGCGTCCGCCTTATCGAATGTCGTGGAGGATCCTCGACTGGACTCCCCCATTCTCGTTCTTTTTCCGGAGTTGGCTTTAGTTTCAGCCCCTTTACCAGAAATTTCATGAATTTTCGAAAACCGGAATGACTACGCCTTTGTTGCTCTTTCATCTCCTCCACAGTCTCTCTTAGATCCTCAATAGACTCACGCAAAGAACCTCCTCTTTGAAGTGGTTGTCTTGATGACGAGGCAGCCCTAGGAGATGGACCTCTAGCTGGTTCTACGGTATGTATCGCCGGGATACAATCATCAATATAGAACTCCTGATCTATCCAATCATATTTTTGATATACGATCCTTTGAATAACACTTCCTAAAGGAAGTGTATTCAGTTTCCTCATAAGGGGATGCTTAATTTTATGTGTATATCGTATGATGGATAACACAAAATCCGCCACGTCAAACTTGACTCTCTCTAATACATAATACGTCACTAAGCTCAATTGAGCCGTGATCTTCCTTATGTCACCGGACTTCAACATAACTGTGTTTCTTAATATGTCTTGAATCACAAATGCATCGCGAGAGAGTGATGAGACGTCTTGAATCAAACTCCTATTTTCCTTTCCATGAAGGACTTGGTTCAATATACTCCAATCACGATCCTTACAGTAATTCTCTACTATATCAATAAAATGTTCCTCACAAGTGGCAAGACTATATTCTCGTCTCAAATCAGCATGAGTAATATCTATTTGAGCTCCTTGGATTCGAGACCTTACTCCTCCATTCAACCCCGTATATTTAGGGTCTTCCAAATTATTATAAAAATCCCTTACGAAGATGGAGCTAAAAGTGTTCGGTACAATGAGAGACATTATACCTGACTCAACAAGTAGTTCATAGATATGTGGTGGCAGTGATTCATCCAAAAGTTTAGCGATACCAACTGACGCATTCTCAATTCCCGGGTATGTTTGATATGATGCATGAGGATTGCGGCTGGTACTCTTTCTTGTACGGGATGATGATGCCATTTCCTGAAAACATAATGACAACATCGTGTTAACTCAAAAAATTAATTTTCAAAGAATTTTTCTCTGTCACCGGCGACAGTACTAACGCCGGGCGATAGTAGAAAAACTTCTCCTTTTTTGAAATGTCCGGTAGATTTCCTCTCGTAGGTCCAGAAAAATTACTAAACTTTCATACATCTCAAAGATCTACAACCTATAACTCGTTTTTTGTAAGGATTTTGCATCAAAATGGTATGTTCTTAAAAAAAATTTTTTCTTAACAAAATCTATGACCAAAATCAAATTTTTTTCCTAGATCTATCTCCTTTCATACTCTAGAGTGCAGATCTATATTTTTTTTTGAAGAAAAACACCACCATAAAGAGGGATCTAAACCTTACCTTTTGAAGTTTTGAGGGTTTCCGCTGAAGAAGACGTTGCCAAACAGCCCAGGGTCGGTCAAAGCAGGAAATGAGTCAGCCCCCTTCGATTTTTCGCCTTTAATATCAAAAACCGCTATCGCCGCGCGGTATCGCTACCGCTGGCGATAGTGTATTTTTTTTGCCACACTTTCCAAAAAATTCTGCCATTTTTTTAAACCTGTTTCTAGTATTATCGTAAAGTTTTGGATGCTTATCAGAATACAATACCTAGTACCTGTGTGATTATTAGTTTATCAGTTGTTTGAACACTGTTTTTAACTTGTCGTGCTCTTGATATCTACTTGTATCATTGATGACTGGAACTTGAATAGACTTGTTTCCGCATGCCTCTAAGTATGAGTAATATTTTATGCTTGATAATGTGCTCACACTGACACGAGCTGATATTTACACCTCCTTAAGTTTCTTCTTACATGCTATTGGTTTGTTTCAAAGATTCGCATACATTGCTAACATTTTCATTTATGCCTCATTCACATTGATTTTCCAAACTGATGGCCATTCTGAAAAACCCTTTTTGGGGTTTGCAATACAAGTGAATTCGGAGTCCTAAGTCAAAGTTTCAAAAAAAAAATGAATGCAAAACAATTGAAAAAAACAACAATTACACATGACTAGGATACTCCAATCAAGCTCTACTCACCCTCCTGATAAGTCTTAATGAGCATTGTGAGGTTGAGCACCTTGACAAGGATTGTAAAGTGTCTTGTGCAAACCCACTTGGCCATTTTTTTAAAAAGAACAATCTTTATGACATGAGGTTATCTATGTAAAGGTGTTAGCTTCTTGTATCCATATCTTGCAAACCTTCCTGTAACATTATTTCTTAAGGAATATGTATACTAAATCACTCTTCACATGTACACAACATTATCACTTATAAAATTTCTTCTCATGAGAATTGGACCGGTCATAGTTCTTCTCTTCCATTTCATCAATTTTCTTGTTTTCGATATCTTCACCTGACAATTTTCCATGTTTCAATTCAACTCTTAAATTAATTGTTGGGTATTGTATCCACAATCACCTGGATTTGAGGAAGCCACCTGTCAAGCTAAGATGAATTCACAATGTATTTGATGAAACTTTTTAAGTTGTGCTTGCAGTTCTTCCACGCTAAGTGCACACCAATGTCAGGGTGCAGTAGGTCAATATACACGGGTCTGCACGACGTAATTCCTCATTGAGCAGATCAGTGTGTTGGCCTACGTGTACTCTCTCTATTGAAGTGCACTTACTTTCAAGTACAGGGCCGTGTTTATGCAAGAGAAGACAAGGAGCAAGGATGGGTCAAGGGGCAGCTCTTGGGTGGAAAGACGAAAATTCATCTAAGTAAAATTCGACGAGAATCACCAAGTGATTCTCGCCGATTCGGCGAGAATCACTAGTGATTCTCGCCGAATCGTCGAGAATCATTAGTGATTCTCGCCGACTCCTTCCGGCTACCTCAAAATGGTGTCAAGTAAGATTCGGCAAGAATCACTAATAATTCTCGCCGAACCCATCGTGGAGCAGATCATGAAAACCAAGTTATATTCGCTGAGAATCAACAAGTGAATCGTCGAGAATCACTAGTGATTCTCGACGAATCGTCGAGAATCATTAACTGATTCTCGCCGATTCGTCGAGAATCACCAATGATTCTCGACGAATTTTACTTGGCGTTTTCTCTGGATGCTGCTGGACCGGATTCTGCCACTGGACTATTTTGAACCGGAACTCGGGTGTCTACGTGTGGGACCCACAACGGTCATATTGTAAGTGTCTACAGTGTATAAATACTCGGGTATTTTTGAACAGTAAAAACATCGAAGCAGATAAGAAATACGCGAGCACGGACGAACCCAAAAATCGCTTCTTCCGCTCCGCCGCCGCCGCTCGCGACAAGGTGTTCGCCGGTTGATCGTGGTTTCGCCCAGATTCTCCTGCGACAGAAGCCTAGCTAAGCTTAGCGTCTCACGTGTCTATCCGGAGATCTCTTGTCTCTCGATTTGTAGATCGGGAAAATCTTCCCCATCTGAATCGATCGAGACGATTGATCCTAGTGTGACCGTTGGTAGACCTAGCTTGCTTCGCTACGAAGTTTGGATCAACAAAGAAGTGCAGCCTCACATCGTTGTTGCCGCCGATCCCGTGAACTTAGCCGCCGCTCATCTTGCCGCCGCCGATTCCGGGGAGATCCTTTCCAAGAGAGATCTAAGGTCGTGGACTTCTTGTGGACGTCAAGAACACGTCGTCAACAAAGAGGGACATCTTAGTCTCCAAACGAAGTTTGTATCTCGTGTACATTCTAGTTTTACTTTTGTTGTAAAGGAACGTTTGTTCCGTGATTGTAAGGGTTGGGTGCAACCCGGTTTGTGGGGGTGTTGACTCCTACGTGTGGAAGGGTTCCTTCCGATAGTGCAAGGATTGGATTTCAATCCTGTTGGAGAAGTGACCGAGTCTCCCTTATTGGGAGATAGGTCAAAGGGGGAAAGTGGATGTACCCAAGTCAGGGAACCACTATAAATTGCTTGTGTATTCTATGTGCTGTGCTGGTTATTTTTATTGTGCAGGTACAATCTTAAATTCCGCAAAAACGCCGCACATTACCTATTCCCCCCCATAGGTGAAGCTTGTTGACACTAGGTGGACTTTCAAGTGGTATCAGAGTCAGGTTACTCATCAAAAAGGTTTACACCTTGAGTAGTATCCTGCCACCAGTGTCAGAAGCATGTAGCTGGATTATGAGATATCGCCACTCAGACTCCCCGCATGTACAAAGGAGTTTTATCCCGTCTGGAGGATGAGAGTATCGTATCACTTGGATGTCATCGATCCTCGTGCATCTTTCATCCTGGAAGAGGGTCCTTTTATTCCTATGAAGACCTCCGGCTCTGGAATTCAAGTGCCCAAGTGCATTGCTGAGATGTCGGAAATGGAACTTTCATTCTTTAATTTGGATAAGAGGATTCGTCAAATTATCATGGATATCTGGTCTGGAGCTTCTCGCTCTAGATTGGAAAAATGTAGGACGGCTAAATCTCTATGGATGATGATCTCAGAGCTGATGGGAGGGGGGGTCAGAGAATTCTGGAATCTACTGTCAATCAGAGGATGAAGCCTATGTGGGGGTCCTCGCTTCTGAAGATGAAGGCAAGGATCTCTCGGACAACATCAGAGCTCCAGTGTCCGTGTTAGAGACTGAAGAGGCCAGTGAGGAAAGCAGCTCTGATGAGGATGAAACAATGGTCACTGGCTCTAATGACAATAACACAGAAGAGCAGGTAACTTCTTCATCCTGCCCCATATCTCTTGAAGTTTCTGAAGACAGGAACTGCTTTCCTTAAGAAGATTCTGATTCCCTAAAGAGAGCCCTTCAGAAAAGCAACCTACTTGCTGAGGAGCAAGCTCAAGAGATTGCTCGACTGAAGATCTTGTTGGTTCTCCAATTGGCGTCCAACAAGGTCAAGGACTCTAAGATCTCAGATCTGGAGAGTAGTCTAGAGAATGAGAAACGAATAATATCAAACTTTTCCAAAGTTGATGCTATAAAGAGAAAGCAAGAAAACGGGTGGATCTCCCGGATTATCAATTCGTGGAGAAATGGGGAAACGGTATTCCGACCCCCCACTCCAAGCAGGAAGGCAACTCATCATGCCTTCAGGTATGACCACAGGAATAGTCGTGGTCACTGTAAGGGTGATCTGTCCCCATGTGGAGACACCCGTAGTGCAAGGGCCGTCGTGGCCACCCATGAGAGAATACATAAGGCTCATTCTGAGCCCTTTGTATTCACTGCCACTGCCTCAACTCGGTGTGAATCTGCATGTCCCAGCTCACAGAAGACTTCTCACCACCCGAGGACACAGGATAGGGAGGATATAAGTCATGGTGTAAGTTTTCATGGGGCCTCAGGAAGGGGGATGCCTGAAAGAATGGCACCACCTTCCCGGCCTCATGACGCTCACAACATGCATTCCTTCTACCCTTCTACATGTCACGATGGAAGAGGAAATTTTGTGAGGAGATCATGCTCTATCCCGTTTAGACCTAGGACCGTGACTACCTCAGTCACTATATCAGGTCGGAAACGGCGATACAACATTCACCCATGTTGGTGCTGTGGCAAAGTGGGACACTTTGTCATCGACTGTTGGCACAACCCCTCTGTGCCAAAGGCAAGGGCTTATCCACATTCACGGGACAGAGGTAGTCTTCCTGACAGGTTTTCTGGGGGAAGGCAGTCGAGTGCTTATGCTAACAGGAACCTAGGACCCAATATGATTTGGGTTCCTAAGGTAAGGTAATTCTTTCTTGCAGGGTAGTCTAGGTTCCCGTAAATATGAGGGGAACTAGACAGTAGGTGTTCCAAGACTGAATTGGAACATGCATCTGGAATAACAGAAGTGATATCTACATAAGCATTCTAACATCGAGCACCTGGTATGTTATAGTCAGAGAGACTAAATGTTAACTCTCATAATCCCAGGTACTTTTGATCAGTTCAAGGACTTGAGTCATATTGTATCCACATTTACATATATATCTATATACATGTACATTTATACTTATGCTTATACATATATGTGTGCTCATCTAAGGATAGGTTAACTCGATACATACAAACCTTTTATACATCAATAAAGAGTTAACGAAGATAAGTCATTGTGAATCTCGCCAACTCACGATTGACATCAAGAAGTGTTTGGAAAAGCCCCGTTCAAAACCAAATAGATTGGCTTTAAGATATATATATATTTATAATTTTTAAATTGACTTGACATCAGAAGAATTCGAAAATGCTGCAATGCCTCTTAACTTGAAGATTCCCAGTAAAGAAATCTTTCGATTTCAACTTAGACAAAGAAACCCTTCGATTACAACTTAGACAAATTCCCACCGATTCTTAGCAAAGGGATCCCGTTATAACTTGTTAAACCCTTATTATAACCTGTCGTTAACGCAAAGAAATCCCGCCGACCTTTCATTTCCACGGGAAACTTACCGCAGAATACTCGTCGAATGAGCAGAAATCCCGCCGACCCTTTATACATTTCGAATCCCGCCGAAGGAGCAAACTCTCCGAAACCCGACGACTCTTCACATTCTGCAGAAATCCCGCAAAATCTCTTCCGCCGAATCAACTCCTCCGCCGGAAACTTGCCGACTCCTGCAGGAAAGCTCGCCGAACCGATCTCCATCGAAGGTATCCCGCTGATTCCCGCTGGAATCTCTCCTAATCGAAAAGTTTCCCGCAGGACGCTCACCGCTTCACGCCTTTCAACGCTTCTCATTGCTTCTCACCGCAAGTTTCCCGCAGGACGCTCACCTTGTTCTTGGATGCTCTTTCGGCTTCAATTCTTGCCTCCAGGAATTTCTCCGCGTACACTCATCGGGTGTCCCTCGTCTTCATCGCACTAACCCACCGTCTACACCTTTATGTAACCCTCCCTCACCCTTACTTGGACTTGATCGCTAGTGTCGCATCCTTTTTGATTTTTGATTAAGCGTAGAATAGGGCTTATCTCCCTAGATCTGCAATGGCTCCAAGGACAACTGCTGGGTTGGTCACTGGTTGCGAGCTTGTTCGAACTGGGTTCTCTCACGCCTTTGACGAATTCAGAAACATCATTCTGATGCTGGAAGAGGCTGGGCTATCTTTCGTCCTGGAGCACCCGTGCAAAATCCTGGACAAAGAGGTGCTGGAGTTCTTCGCTACCGCAAGACTCCGGAATGGAGACTCTCTAATCAAAAGCAAGGTGGCTGGGGCAAAGGTCAAGATGTCTGCCAGCAAGCTGACTCTCTTCCTGCAGCTCTCTAGCTCGGAGCACGACGACTATCTGGAGGACGAAGACAAGAACAGGACTCTCTTATTCTACGGTCTCCCACGAGGAACTCGATCGATCAAGCGCAAGGATATGAATGAAGAAGGGAAGCTTCTGTCTGACATAATTGGAAAGGTACTCATCTGCAAGCCAGGATCTCATGACCATATCTCTGCGGATATGTTCAAGATCCTGGTGGCTATTGTCTGTCGTAAAAGGTTCAACTGGGGGGCGTTGCTGTTCGAGAAAATAAAGGACACCTTGAGCTCTCCGAGCTTTGGTCGAATCATAACTCTGTATCTAAATCAGCTAAATGGAGACAAGTTTGACATGAGTAAAGGTGTTCCTCTACACTACTTAAAGAAGATGGATTCAAGTGTGTTTGACAGATGGGAGAGGCGTATTGGACAGACTGCCGTGGAAGAACAACAAGGAGTATCTCCAGCAGTCACCCCCAGTGAAATTCCTGATACTTTGACTGCAGGAATTGAGGGGGAGACTCTACCCACTCATGCTGATATAGTATCTGACATCTCCCAGGTGGCCAGGGATGCTGTGGCCGAAATACAAGAAGAAAGTGAAACTGTGCTGGAGCATGAGGAGGCCCTGAACCGAAATGATCAAGGAGCCGAAGATACTGTACTGGAGACTGCTGACAAAGAGTTGGAAGAGGCTGCTGATGAAGATGATTTCATGGATGATGACGGAGAGGCAGACGGGAATGAGGGACATGAAGCATTGGAGGCTCCAGATCTCATTGAACCTCCATCTGACAAGCACGCACCTGAAATCGTTCCTGAAAACATTGGTGCACCAGTGGAGGGGGAGTCAGAAAAATCTACAGAGGCCGCCAGAATTCCACCATTAGAGACTGTGCTTGTATCCAGCTCTACAGATGCGTCTGCTGAAGAGCAAGGCCAAGAAGTGCCTCCGGCTCTTCCATTACGAGATAAGCTAGCCACTCACACTGTAAATGTCATTCAGGGCATAGTGAATGAACTTAAAGCCTCCTTTGATAAAGCTCAGAATAAACTGCTGAAAAGGATTAAGACATCTGAAAATCTCATTCTCAAGAATATGGTGGAGATCAATCATAAACTTGACGTGATGGAGAAGAAATTTGAAGAAAAGTATACAGAGGCCGGCCAAGCTGTCACACTTCTTATGGCAGGACTGAAAAAGAACACCGATACTCTTGCTGTAGTAAATCAGAATGCTCATGTTGTAGCCAACAACATTCAAAAGTTTGACAGTAATATGGTCACTCTCAACGCCAATCAGCAGGCCTTGGTCACTGAGTTCTCCCGGACCACCAAGCATATTGATGACTCCCTGCACTCCTATGCAAACTTCATCGATGTCGAAGCCAAAAAGGGGGAGAAGGAATACATAGCTAAGATGGCTGAGCTCCGAGAAGTCATGATCAAAAACTTCGAACAGTCAAACAAATACGTCTATGACAGCAGCTGGTGGATGCTCCACCAGGCGTTAGGCATCGCCTTGCCTGAAAATCCTGCGGATATTCATGCTCCTGGGACTTCTACGGCCGCTGAGGGAGTAAGTGCTGCTGAGGGAATAAGTGCAAGTGCTGCATATGTTCTCATAAGTGAAGCTGATGCTAGGGCTATTTCCAAAGCTAAACTGAGGAGCATGTTTGACCAAGAGGCCCTAGCAAAAGCCAGGGGCAAGAGAAAAGCTCAGGAAGGGACCTCCAAGGAGACACTAGCTGAAAAGAGAATCAGAATGAGTGAGGAGGAAGTACGAAACGAAAAGTGGAGTCCAGTTTCAAAGAACATCATCTTGGACACCTTCTGGCTACAAGAAAAAAGAGAACTCAATCGAAACGAAGTATACAGCCAGTATAAGTGGGAAATGCACAAGACGTATGGAGCAAAACGAAACATCTTCTTCAGAAACAACACGGATGTAGATAAAGTTCCTCCTCCCAGATATTATCCGAAGCCTAAAGAGTACATGGAGAGGCAAAGGAAGAAGTACTTGGCGCAAAAACTTAAGGATGACTTAGCTAAGGAAAAATAGTCAACAATCTATAGCTTGTCATTTTCTCTTAAGAACATTTAATGCTTATTGCTATTATATGAACAATTCTGAGATTATATGTGTATATATATATTGGTATATATATTTGAATTTGTGAATGACTCAAGTCCTGATCTGGTTGCTTATATTCTCTTGTGCTGCATGTTTAACTTCTGAATGTTGTTTTTATTATTTGATTGGTGTTATTCATCGTAGCTAGTAGGGTTTTGGCTTCGTCAAATAGGGGGAGATTGTTGGGTATTGTATCCACAATCACCTGGATTTGAGGAAGCCACCTGTCAAGTTAAGATGAATTCACAATGTATTTGATGAAACTTCTTAAGTTGTGCTTGCAGTTCTTCCACGCTAAGTGCACACCAATGTCAGGGTGTAGTAGGTCAATATACATGGGTCTGCACGACGTAATTCCTCGTTGAGCAGATCAGTGTGTTGGCCTACGTGTACTCTCTCTATTGGAGTGCACTTACTTTCAAGTACAGGGCCGTGTTTATGCAAGAGAAGACAAGGAGCAAGGATGGGTCAAGGGGCAGCTCTTGGGTGGAAAGACGAAAATTCGTCTAAGTAAAATTCGACGAGAATCACTAGTGATTCTCGCCGAATCGTCGAGAATCATTAGTGATTCTCGCCGACTCCTTCCGGCTACCTCAAAATGGTGCCAAGTAAGATTCGGCAAGAATCACTAATAATTCTCGCCGAACCCATCGTGGAGCAGATCATGAAAACCAAGTTATATTCGCTAAGAATCAACAAGTGAATCGTCGAGAATCACTAGTGATTCTCGACGAATCGTCGAGAATCATTAACTGATTCTCGCCGATTCGTCGAGAATCACCAATGATTCTCGACGAATTTTACTTGGCGTTTTCTCTGGATGCTGCTGGACCGGATTCTGCCACTGGACTATTTTGAACCGGAACTCGGGTGTCTACGTGTGGGACCCACAACGGTCATATTGTAAGTGTCTACAGTGTATAAATACTCGGGTATTTTTGAACAGTAAAAACAGCGAAGCAGATAAGAAATACGCGAGCACGGACGAACCCAAAAATCGCTGCTTCCGCTCCGCCGCCGCCGCTCGCGACAAGGTGTTCGCCGGTTGATCGTGGTTTCGCCCAGATTCTCCTGCGACAGAAGCCTAGCTAAGCTTAGCGTCTCACGTGTCTATCCGGAGATCTCTTGTCTCTCGATTTGTAGATCGGGAAAATCTTCCCCATCCGAATCGATCGAGACGATTGATCCTAGTGTGACCGTTGGTAGACCTAGCTTGCTTCGCTACGAAGTTTGGTTCAACAAAGAAGTGCAGCCTCACATCGTTGTTGCCGCCGATCCCGTGAACTTAGCCGCCGCTCATCTTGCCGCCACCGATTCCGGGGAGATCCTTTCCAAGAGAGATCTAAGGTCGTGGACTTCTTGTGGACGTCAAGAACACGTCGTCAACAAAGAGGGACATCTTAGTCTCCAAACGAAGTTTATATCTCGTGTACATTCTAGTTTTACTTTTGTTGTAAAGGAACGTTTGTTCCATGATTGTAAGGGTTGGGTGCAACCCGGTTTGTGGGGGTGTTGACTCCTACGTGTGGAAGGGTTCCTTCCGATAGTGCAAGGATTGGATTTCAATCCTGTTTGAGAAGTGACCGAGTCGTCCCTTATTGGGAGATAGGTCAAAGGGGGAAAGTGGATGTACCCAAGTCAGGGAACCACTATAAATTGCTTGTGTATTCTATGTGTTGTGCTGGTTATTTTTATTGTGCAGGTACAATCTTAAATTCCGCAAAAACGCCGCACATTACCTATTCCCCCCCCCCATAGGTGAAGCTTGTTGACACTAGGTGGACTTTCAAGTGGTATCAGAGCCAGGTTACTCATCAAAAAGGTTTACACCTTGAGTAGTATCCTGCCACCAGTGTCAGAAGCATATAGCTGGATTATGAGATATCGCCACTCAGACTCCCCGCATGTACAAAGGAGTTTTATCCCGTCTGGAGGATGAGAGTATCGTATCACTTGGATGTCATCGATCCTCGTGCATCTTTCATCCTGGAAGAGGGTCCTTTTATTCCTATGAAGACCTCCGACTCTGGAATTCAAGTGCCCAAGTGCATTGCTGAGATGTCGGAAATGGAACTTTCATTCTTTAATTTGGATAAGAGGATTCGTCAAATTATCATGGATATCTGGTCTGGAGCTTCTCGCTCTAGATTGGAAAAATGTAGGACGGCTAAATCTCTATGGATGATGATCTCAGAGCTGATGGGAGGGGGGGTCAGAGAATGCTGGAATCTACTGTCAATCAGAGGATGAAGCCTATGTGGGGGTCCTCGCTTCTGAAGATGAAGGCAAGGATCTCTCGGACAACATCAGAGCTCCAGTGTCCGTGTCAGAGACTGAAGAGGCCAGTGAGGAAAGCAGCTCTGATGAGGATGAAACAATGGTCACTGGCTCTAATGACAATAACACAGAAGAGCAGGTAACTTCTTCATCCTGCCCCATATCTCTTGAAGTTTCTGAAGACAGGAACTGCTTTCCTTAAGAAGATTCTGATTCCCTAAAGAGAGCCCTTCAGAAAAGCAACCTACTTGCTGAGGAGCAAGCTCAAGAGATTGCTCGACTGAAGATCTTGTTGGTTCTCCAATTGGCGTCCAACAAGGTCAAGGACTCTAAGATCTCAGCTCTGGAGAGTAGTCTAGAGAATGAGAAACGAATAATATCAAACTTTTCCAAAGTTGATGCTATAAAGAGAAAGCAAGAAAACGGGTGGATCTCCCGGATTATCAATTCGTGGAGAAATGGGGAAACGGTATTCCGACCCCCCACTCCAAGCAGGAAGGCAACTCATCATGCCTTCAGGTATGACCACAGGAATAGTCGTGGTCACTGCAAGGGTGATCTGTCCCCATGTGGAGACACCCGTAGTGCAAGGGCCGTCGTGGCCACCCATGAGAGAATACATAAGGCTTATTCTGAGCCCTTTGTATTCACTGCCACTGCCTCAACTCGGTGTGAATCTGCATGTCCCAGCTCACAGAAGACTTCTCACCACCCGAGGACACAGGATAGGGAGGATAGAAGTCATGGTGTAAGTTTTCATGGGGCCTCAGGAAGGGGGATGCCTGAAAGAATGGCACCACCTTCCCGGCCTCACGACGCTCACAACATGCATTCCTTCCACCCTTCCACGTGTCACGATGGAAGAGGAAATTTTGTGAGGAGATCATGCTCTATCCCGTTTAGACCTAGGACCGTGACTACCTCAGTCACTATATCAGGTCGGAAACGGCAATACAACATTCACCCATGTTGGTGTTGTGGTAAAGTGGGACACTTTGTCATCGACTGTTGGCACAACCCCTCTGTGCCAAAGGCAAGGGCTTATCCACATTCACGGGACAGAGGTAGTCTTCCTGACAGGTTTTCTGGGGGAAGGCAGTCGAGTGCTTATGCTAATAGGAACCTAGGACCCAATATGATTTGGGTTCCTAAGGTAAGGTAATTCTTTCTTGCAGGGTAGTCTAGGTTCCCGTAAATATGAGGGGAACTAGACAGTAGGTGTTCCAAGACTGAATTGGAACATGCATCTGGAATAACAGAAGTGATATCTACATAAGCATTCTAACATCGAGCACCTGGTATGTTATAGTCAGAGAGACTAAATGTTAACTCTCATAATCCCAGGTACTTTTGATCAGTTCAAGGACTTGAGTCATATTGTATCCACATTTACATATATATCTATATACATGTACATTTATACTTATGCTTATACATATATGTGTGCTCATCTAAGGATAGGTTAACTCGATATATACAAACCTTTTATACATCAATAAAGAGTTAACGAAGATAAGTCATTGTGAATCTCGCCAACTCACGATTGACATCAAGAAGTGTTTGGAAAAGCCCCGTTCAAAACCAAATAGATTGGCTTTAAGATATATATATATTTATAATTTTTAAATTGACTTGACATCAGAAGAATTCGAAAATGCTGCAATGCCTCTTAACTTGAAGATTCCTAGTAAAGAAATCTTTCGATTTCAACTTAGACAAAGAAACCCTTCGATTACAACTTAGACAAATTCCCACCGATTCTTAGCAAAGGGATCCCGTTATAACTTGTTAAACCCTTATTATAACCTGTCGTTAACGCAAAGAAATCCCGCCGACCTTTCATTTCCACGGGAAACTTACCGCAGAATACTCGTCGAATGAGCAGAAATCCCGCCGACCCTTTATACATTTCGAATCCCGCCGAAGGAGCAAACTCTCCGAAACCCGACGACTCTTCACATTCTGCAGAAATCCCGCAAAATCTCTTCCGCCGAATCAACTCCTCCGCCGGAAACTCGCCGACTCCTGCAGGAAAGCTCGCCGAACCGATCTCCATCGAAGGTATCCCGCTGATTCCCGCTGGAATCTCTCCTAATCGAAAAGTTTCCCGCAGGACGCTCACCGCTTCTCGCCTTTCATCGCTTCTCATTGCTTCTCACCACAAGTTTCCCGCAGGACGCTCACCTTGTTCTTGGACCCTCTTCCGGCTTCAATTCTTGCCTCCAGGAATTTCTCCGCGTACACTCATCGGGTGTCCCTCGTCTTCATCGCACTAACCCACCGTCTACACCTTTAAGTAACCCTCCCTCACCCTTACTTGGACTTGATCGCTAGTGTCACATCCTTTTTGATTTTTGATTAAGCGTAGAATAAGGCTTCTCTCCCTAGATCTGCAATGGCTCCAAGGACAACTGCTGGGTTGGTCACTGGTTGCGAGCTTGTTCGAACTGGGTTCTCTCACGCCTTTGACGAATTCAGAAACATCATTCTGATGCTGGAAGAGGCTGGGCTATCTTTCGTCCTGGAGCACCCGTGCAAAATCCTGGACAAAGAGGTGCTGGAGTTCTTCGCTACCGCAAGACTCCGGAATGGAGACTCTCTAATCAAAAGCAAGGTGGCTGGGGCAAAGGTCAAGATGTCTGCCAGCAAGCTGACTCTCTTCCTGCAGCTCTCTAGCTCGGAGCACGACGACTATCTGGAGGACGAAGACAAGAACAGGACTCTCTTATTCTACGGTCTCCCACGAGGAACTCGATCGATCAAGCGCAAGGATATGAATGAAGAAGGGAAGCTTCTGTCTGACATAATTGGAAAGGTACTCATCTGCAAGCCAGGATCTCATGACCATATCTCTGCGGATATGTTCAAGATCCTGGTGGCTATTGTCTGTCGTAAAAGGTTCAACTGGGGGGCATTGCTGTTCGAGAAAATAAAGGACACCTTGAGCTCTCCGAGCTTTGGTCGAATCATAACTCTGTATCTAAATCAGCTAAATGGAGACAAGTTTGACATGAGTAAAGGTGTTCCTCTACACTACTTGAAGAAGATGGATTCAAGTGTGTTTGACAGATGGGAGAGGCGTATTGGACAGACTGCCGTGGAAGAACAACAAGGAGTATCTCCAACAGTCACCCCCAGTGAAATTCCTGATACTTTGACTGCAGGAATTGAGGGGGAGACTCTACCCACTCATGCTGATATAGTATCTGACATCTCCCAGGTAGCCAGGGATGCTGTGGCCGAAATACAAGAAGAAAGTGAAACTGTGCTGGAGCATGAGGAGGCCCTGAACCGAAATGATCAAGGAGCCGAAGATACTGTACTGGAGACTGCTGACAAAGAGTTGGAAGAGGCTGCTGATGAAGATGATTTCATGGATGATGACGGAGAGGCAGACGGGAATGAGGGACATGAAGCATTGGAGGCTCCAGATCTCATTGAACCTCCATCTGACAAGCACGCACCTGAAATCGTTCCTGAAAACATTGGTGCACCAGTGGAGGGGGAGTCAGAAAAATCTACAGAGGCCGCCAGAATTCCACCATTAGAGACTGTGCTTGTATCCAGATCTACAGATGCGTCTGCTGAAGTGCAAGGCCAAGAAGTGCCTCCGGCTCTTCCATTACGAGATAAGCTAGCCACTCACACTGTAAATGTCATTCAGGGCATAGTGAATGAACTTAAAGCCTCCTTTGATAAAGCTCAGAATAAACTGCTGAAAAGGATTAAGACATCTGAAAATCTCATTCTCAAGAATATGGTGGAGATCAATCATAAACTTGACGTGATGGAGAAGAAATTTGAAGAAAAGTATACAGAGGCCGGCCAAGCTGTCACACTTCTTATGGCAGGACTGAAAAAGAACACCGATACTCTTGCTGTAGTAAATCAGAATGCTCATGTTGTAGCCAACAACATTCAAAAGTTTGACAGTAATATGGTCACTCTCAACGCCAATCAACAGGCCTTGGTCACTGAGTTCTCCCGGACCACCAAGCATATTGATGACTCCCTGCACTCCTATGCAAACTTCATCGATGTCGAAGCCAAAAAGGGGGAGAAGGAATGCATAGCTAAGATGGCTGAGCTCCGAGAAGTCATGATCAAAAACTTCGAACAGTCAAACAAATACGTCTATGACAGCAGCTGGTGGATGCTCCACCAGGCGTTAGGCATCGCCTTGCCTGAAAATCCTGCGGATATTCATGCTCCTGGGACTTCTACGGCCGCTGAGGGAGTAAGTGCTGCTGAGGGAATAAGTGCAAGTGCTGCATATGTTCTCATAAGTGAAGCTGATGCTAGGGCTATTTCCAAAGCTAAACTGAGGAGCATGTTTGACCAAGAGGCCCTAGCAAAAGCCAGGGGCAAGAGAAAAGCTCAGGAAGGGACCTCCAAGGAGACACTAGCTGAAAAGAGAATCAGAATGAGTGAGGAGGAAGTACGAAACGAAAAGTGGAGTCCAGTTTCAAAGAACATCATCTTGGACACCTTCTGGCTACAAGAAAAAAGAGAACTCAATCGAAACGAAGTATACAGCCAGTATAAGTGGGAAATGCACAAGACGTATGGAGCAAAACGAAACATCTTCTTCAGAAACAACACGGATGTAGATAATGTTCCTCCTCCCAGATATTATCCGAAGCCTAAAGAGTACATGGAGAGGCAAAGGAAGAAGTACTTGGCGCAAAAACTTAAGGATGACTTAGCTAAGGAAAAATAGTCAACAATCTATAGTTTGTCATTTTCTCTTAAGAACATTTAATGCTTATTGCTATTATATGAACAATTCTGAGATTATATGTGTATATATATATTGGTATATATATTTGAATTTGTGAATGACTCAAGTCCTGATCTGGTTGCTTATATTCTCTTGTGCTGCATGTTTAACTTCTGAATGCTGTTTTTATTATTTGATTGGTGTTATTCATCTTAGCTAGTAGGGTTTTGGCTTCGTCAAATAGGGGGAGATTGTTGGGTATTGTATCCACAATCACCTGGATTTGAGGAAGCCACCTGTCAAGCTAAGATGAATTCACAATGTATTTGATGAAACTTCTTAAGTTGTGCTTGCAGTTCTTCCGCGCTAAGTGCACACCAATGTCAGGGTGCAGTAGGTCAATATACATGGGTCTGTACGACGTAATTCCTCGTTGAGCAGATCAGTGTGTTGGCCTACGTGTACTCTCTCTATTGGAGTGCACTTACTTTCAAGTACAGGGCCGTGTTTATGCAAGAGAAGACAAGGAGCAAGGATGGGTCAAGGGGCAGCTCTTGGGTGGAAAGACGAAAATTCGTCTAAGTAAAATTCGACGAGAATCACTAGTGATTCTCGCCGAATCATCGAGAATCATTAGTGATTCTCGCTGACTCCTTACGGCTACCTCAAAATGGTGCCAAGTAAGATTCGGCGAGAATCACTAATGATTCTCGCCGAACCCATCGTGGAGCAGATCATGAAAACCAAGTTATATTCGTTGAGAATCAACAAGTGAATCGTCGAGAATCACTAGTGATTCTCGACGAATCGTCGAGAATCATTAACTGATTCTCGCCGATTCGTCGAGAATCACCAATGATTCTTGACGAATTTTACTTGGCATTTTCTCTGGATGCTGCTGGATCGGATTCTGCCGCTGGACTATTTTGAACCGGAACTCGGGTGTCTACGTGTGGGACCCACAACGGTCATATTGTAAGTGTCTACAGTGTATAAATACTCGGGTATTTTTGAACAGTAAAAACAGCGAAGCAGATAAGAAATACGCGAGCACGGACGAACCCAAAAATCGCTGCTTCCGCTCCGCCGCCGCCGCTGCCGCTCGCGACAAGGTGTTCGCCGGTTGATCGTGGTTTCGCCCAGATTCTCCTGCGACAGAAGCCTAGCTAAGCTTAGCGTCTCACGTGTCTATCCGGAGATCTCTTGTCTCTCGATTTGTAGATCGGGAAAATCTTCCCCATCCGAATCGATCGAGACGATTGATCCTAGTGTGACCGTTGGTAGACCTAGCTTGCTTCACTATGAAGTTTGGATCAACAAAGAAGTGCAGCCTCACATCGTTGTTGCCGCCGATCCCGTGAACCTAGCCGCCGCTCATCTTGCCGCCGCCGATTCCGGGGAGATCCTTTCCAAGAGAGATCTAAGGTCGTGGACTTCTTGTGGACGTCAAGAACACGTCGTCAACAAAGAGGGACATCTTAGTCTCCAAACGAAGTTTGTATCTCGTGTACATTCTAATTTTACTTTTGTTGTAAAGGAACGTTTGTTCCGTGATTGTAAGGGTTGGGTGCAACCCGGTTTGTGGGAGTGTTGACTCCTACGTGTGGAAGGGTTCCTTCCGATAGTGCAATGATTGGATTTCAATCCTGTTGGAGAAGTGACCGAGTCGTCCCTTGTTGGGAGATAGGTCGAAGGGGGAAAGTGGATGTACCCAAGTCGGGGAACCACTATAAATTGCCTGTGTATTCTGTGTGCTGTGATGGTTATTTTTATTGTGCAGGTACAATCTTAAATTCTGCAAAAACGCCGCACGTCACCTATTCCCCCCCCCCCCATAGGTGAAGCTTGTTGACACTAGGTGGACTTTCATTAATTTTTCCATAGCCTACATTTTTTTGATAAACTTCCAAATCTTAAGGTAACACTATTCCATGGTTTTTAATGTCTATATCATACTACTCGTGCTTCTTTCAGCTTCCGCATTTCCACCTCGTTTTCTTTCCACCGTCTTTTGCTAATACCAAAAGGGGGAGATTCAGTACGAAATAAATTGATTAGTACATTTAGGGGGAGTAAATATTTCTTCTTTTGAATAGGGGGACAATATAGGGGGAGCAACTAGTATTTATTAAATGAGGAGTTTATTATAACTAGTTATGCACTGTGATTCATATTGATTATTAGAATTGTTTCACATTATCCTCATCTCATGCAATTTCTTTCTTAGTGGATTTGTTATTATCAAAAGGGGGAGATTGTTGGAGCATGCGTTCCGCGCTTCTTAGTTTGAGAATAACAAATCCCGGATGTATTTGATCTTGTTATGTGTTTTAAATGTGCAGGGATAACATCATTTTTATGTACAAAAGAAAGGCTGAGCATGACATTGATGAAAAGGAAAAACGCGCTATCACGGGCGATAACGCTACCGCGGGCGATAGCATAATCAGTTCCTGCTGACGTCAGCCTTAATCCGCACGTTGCCGCGCACGAAGTCAGTCACGATCAGCGATATCGCGGGGCGATACCGATGTCGCCGAACGATATCCCACGATCGTCACGTTCTCCGCTCAGATCTGAAAATCAGCGCGACGTGTGCCACGTGTCAAGCAACGGAGAGTTATCACTATCGCGGGGCGTTAACGCTACCGCCGACGATAGCATGAAATGATATATACGGCCAAAAATTTCAGGGAAGAGTTGGATTGTGTAGAGCTTTGTTTTCCCAGAGAATTTCCAGAGCCTTCATCTCCGTTTCCAGACGAACTCCCTTGGTCCGTTGAAATCTCAAGAGCGAAGGAGATACGACCGTGTGTTCAAGATTGGAGATCTTCTCGTTGGTCCACCATCATCTTCAGAGCTCGTGATTTTGAGGGAGTTTTTAAGTTTTACTATTGTACTTTCATTTTCATTCTTTATCTTTGTAATTGGGAAGGGAAAATCACCACCTTGTGTGTGGTGTCTAAGTCCGTGTGTGGCTTAGGGGCAAATCACCACCTTGTGTGTGGTGTCTAGGTCCGTGTGTGGCTTAGGAGTAAATCGCCGCATGTTGTGCAGCGTCTAGATCATAGGTTTGATTTAGGGGGAGGCTAGTAGGCATATCTAGGGAGATATTGACTATAGCCTACCGGTTCTTGGGAGAAGGATCAGTGAAAAAGCTAAAAACTATTATCGTTGTAAGCATTGATTTCAAGCTTTATTGGAATCATTTTACATATACATTTTGGAGAAGTATAATCTTGTTTTTCATTTCATTGATCTGTCTCAAACATAGTAGCTAGTTTTATATTTTATAAAAAGTTAAAAAAAAATTTAAAGAGCCCTTATTCACCCCCCCTCTAAGGGCGCCACAAGATCCTACACTTCAAAGGTGTCAAAGAATTGGGTGTGGGCGCCTTGGACACAGGCATGACTACACACTCAATAGATAATTCTTGTGACGACCATGCTCGGCTCCAATTGGGACCACATCTATCGAGGGAGACCCAACAAGACCCAACCGGCGTTTGCGGGCGGTTGCTCCCTCCTTTGTTGGGCCGGTTGGCCCTTTGCCTGGTCCCGAAGGAACCTTCCAAGGACCCCCCTGTCGGATGAGCCGCCCAATTTCACATTTAGCCTAACACACTCTTTCATGGAATGCCCCGTCCCCTGGTGGAATTCACAGTATTTCGATCGATGCCCCTTGCCAACGGGGACCTCTCACGGCATTCGAAGTGTTGGGTCATCTCGGATTGCATAAAGTACACTTGCATGCGAAGTGATGAGAGACCCAGGCCCGGCTCCCATCGGGATCACGTCCACCAAGAGAGACCCAACATGACTCAGCTAGCGTCGTCTGGGCTGCAACACAAGCACCCAACCCATCTTCATGCCCACAGACGAGTTGTTGGTGGCCACAACCTCCCTTTGATGAGCGAACTTGATTGTTAAGTTGGGTCGTATGTGGACTTCCCAGGAGGTCACTCATCCCAGTACTAATCTAGCAGCTCAATTGGTGATGAGAAGTGAAAGAATTTTATAGTTGATGAGGATGAGATCCCTTTTAAAAAAAGAGTTGGGGTGCACATAGCCACACCCTCATGATCTCAACCAAAAAGTAGTGGGGTCATGGGTTTGATCGCACACGCGATCACCATGCCTGATCCCCCCGCGCACTGATCTCATCACGCGTAATGAACGAACCGCCACGCAGGCGATCTCCACCAAAAAGTAGTGGGGTCATGAGTTTGATCGCACACGTGATCACCGCTCCAGATCCCCCCGCGCATTGATCCCATCACGCGTAATGAAAGAACCGCCACGGACGTCGCCACGCAGGCGTCGGGCTGTCGGCCTCATCCCCGGACGCCGGCCACCCCCTCCTCTCGTCGTGCCGGCCACTCCCCCTCGGTCGCCGGCACGCAGCCGAGGGGGCGGCCCCGACAGCTGCTCCCCCTCGGCTGCTGGCTGCGGCCGAGCGAGCGGTCGCGAGGGCCGCTCCCCTAGGCCGCGGGCTATGGCCGAGAGAGCGGCTGCACAGGCCGCTCTCCTTCAGCCGCCGGCCACGGCCCAAAGAGAGGCCGCACGGGCTGCTCTCCCTCGGCCGCCTGCCTCGACCGAGCGAGCGGCTGTGCGGGCCGCTCTCCCTCGGCCTCCAGCCGCGGCCGAAAGAGCGGCCGTACGGGCCGCTCTCCCTCGGCCGCCTGCCGCGACCGAGGGAGCAGCTGCGCGGGCCGCTTTCTCCCTCGGCCGCTGGCCGCGGCCGAGTGGGTGGTCTTGCAGGCCGCGGTTGAGAGAGAGGCCGCGAGGGGCACTCTACCTCTGCAGCCGGCAGGTGACCGAGGAAGCGGTTGCGCCGGCCGCTCCTCCTCGACCGCCGGCGCGAGGTCGAGGGAGCAGCCGTGCCGGCCGGCCCTCCTCCACTGCCGCAGATGCCCCCCCCCTCGCCGATGAGATCCGCGGCGAGTTCGTCGGCCGCCCGTGGAAGTCCATCCCCGCCGTCCGATCATTTGGGGTCATTCCCCGTCGTACGATACACATGTAACCACCCACTAACCGTCAGGTTAGTGGAGGAATTTTGTTAGTAATTTAATAATTTATTTATGGTGCAAATAGCATGAATAATTATCGTAAATTCGCAGTCCTAAACTATAGGAAAAATTTTAATTTCAGGTGGTTATGGTGTGCGGATAGCCGCATAACCACCATAACCACCCCCCAGAGGCAACAAAAGGTGTCGCGGGCCTCATTTCTCACCTTTTTTCTCCGACTCTTTTTCTTCCTCAGGACAAAGCTCTGCCAGATTTCTCCTACGAGCAGCATTCGAGCCGCGCTCAAGCCTCACCCGAGCCACGTACGAGCCATGTTCAAGCCACCTGACAAAGCCAAATCTCTCAATTTCCAAGAGACCTTCGCAACCACAAACTCAAGTGCCCCGCTTCCGTGTTCAATACCAGCAGGACGCCAAGTGAAGCTAATCGTCGTAAAGTGCAATTTTTAACAAACTCCCGGCGCGACGGTCTGTCGTCCACCGTGTGATAAGTGTTCTCTCACTTCAAAATTGTAACGAGAGGTAGTCTGTCACCCTCGATTGCACAAACAAGTTATAACAACTAGGAAATAGTGGATTTTGACCGGCACAGATCCGGTCACGTGTTTTTTTACCAGGTTGAAGGGTTTTTTCACGTTAAACTCCGTGTGTACGATCGATCTAATTCATTGACTGTGTGCACGCTCGACCGTTTCGAGAGCTAAGGCGGTGCAGGTTATTCCGTACCGACCGGGACGTTGAGTTAGATCACAACAATAGTTAAGCATGTTTGAGCGTGAGTAGTACTGTGATGGGTGACCTCCTGGGATGTGCTCGTACGACCCAACTTAACTATCAAGTTCGCTTATCAAAGGGATGTTATGGCCACCAACAACCCGCATATGAGCATGGAGATGAGTTGGGTGCTTGGGCTGCATCCCGGACGACGTCAGTTGGGTCCCGCTAGGCCTCCTTCGATGGACGCGGTCCCGATAGGAGCCGGGCCTAGGTCGTCGCAATTCATACATGAGGCGAGCAAGGCAAAGATAAAGTACCGCTCAGAGAGAGTGCAACAAAAACGTTACAAAATCTTCATATTATGGCGATTTCCACGACACGACAAATGAAAAACACCATGGGTTCAATATTTCACAGATAGAGCATAACCATGTCAAGACCTTCGCAACCACAAACTCAAGTGCCCCGCTTCCGTGTTCAATACCAGCAGGACGCCAAGTGAAGCTAATCGTCGTAAAGTGCAATTTTTAACAAACTCCCGGCGCGACGGTCTGTCGTCCACCGTGTGATAAGTGTTCTCTCACTTCAAAATTGTAACGAGAGGTAGTCTGTCACCCTCGATTGCACAAACAAGTTATAACAACTAGGAAATAGTGGATTTTGACCGGCACAGATCCGGTCACGTGTTTTTTTACCAGGTTGAAGGGTTTTTTCACGTTAAACTCCGTGTGTACGATCGATCTAATTCATTGACTGTGTGCACGCTCGACCGTTTCGAGAGCTAAGGCGGTGCAGGTTATTCCGTACCGACCGGGACGTTGAGTTAGATCACAACAATAGTTAAGCATGTTTGAGCGTGAGTAGTACTGTGATGGGTGACCTCCTGGGATGTGCTCGTACGACCCAACTTAACTATCAAGTTCGCTTATCAAAGGGATGTTATGGCCACCAACAACCCGCATATGAGCATGGAGATGAGTTGGGTGCTTGGGCTGCATCCCGGACGACGTCAGTTGGGTCCCGCTAGGCCTCCTTCGATGGACGCGGTCCCGATAGGAGCCGGGCCTAGGTCGTCGCAATTCATACATGAGGCGAGCAAGGCAAAGATAAAGTACCGCTCAGAGAGAGTGCAACAAAAACGTTACAAAATCTTCATATTATGGCGATTTCCACGACACGACAAATGAAAAACACCATGGGTTCAATATTTCACAGATAGAGCATAACCATGTCAAGACTTGGCATAAGACGAGCATTGCCTATGCAGATAAATGAAGGATAATTAGATAAGATAGCAACATAGGCGCTGTCATAATACAACAAGAAGAAAAACCAAGGTGCGAAGACCCGTTGTGCAAGCCGCGCGTTACATTTGGACTTCATGCGTTATGATTTTAATCAATGCCAACTGCCAATATGCATCCATGGCTGAATTAGCTACGGGCTACATTGGTCATTTGGAGTACCCTTGAATTATATGGTGAAATAGTCAGACGTTGATATTTAAGTCAAGTGTGTCCAATTTAGAAGACCACTTCAAATCTGCAATATATAAAAATCGGGCTAAATTTTTGCAAAATTATGGACACAATTAAAAGATTAAAAGATGTTAAATGAAGATTTGGTCAATATAAATAAATATTTTAACTGAAGCGGTGGTCTGTCACCTTCAGATAATTGTAACAGAAGCGGTGGTCTGTCACAATCTTTAAAATTCTAACACTTGTAACATCAAGCTAATTAGTGGATTTGGTCGGCACCTAGCCGATCTTGTGTTTTTTTTCTCTTTCCGGATTTGTAACATCAAGCTGGGTCCCGCTGGTTCTCCCTCGGTGGACGTGGTCCCGATGGGAGTCGGGCCTGGGTCGTCGCAATTCATACATGAGGCGAGCAAGGCAAGGATAAAGTACAACTCAAAGAGAGTGCAACAAACGCGTTGCAAAATATTCATATTTTGGCGATTTCCTCGACACAACAAATGAAAAATACCATGGGTTCAATATTCCAAAAACGGAGCACAATCATGTCCAGACTTGACATAGGAAGTGTGTGATCAAGCATTGCATATGGAGACAGAGGAAGGGATCATGGTGGGCACTCAATAGTCATGCACCGTACGATGAAGGATTATGAGGTAAGATAGCAACATAGGCGCTGTCAAAATACAACAGTAAGAAAAACCAAGGCGCGAAGACCAGTTATGCAAGCCGCGCATGACATTTGGACTTTATGCGTTATGATTTTAATCAATGCCAACTGCCAATATGCATTCATGTCTGAATTAGCCAGGGGCTACATTGGTCATTTGGAGTACCCTTGAATTATATGGTGAAATAGTCAGACGTTGATATTTAAGCCAAGTGTGTCCAATTTAGAAGACCACTTCAAATCTGCAATATATAAAAATCGGGCTAAATTTTGGTAAAATTATGAACGCAATTAAAAGATTAAAAGATTAACAGATGTGAAATGGAGATTTGTTCAATATAAATAAATATTTTAACCGAAACGGTGGTCTGTCAGCTTCGGATACTTGTAACCGAAGCGGTGGTATGTCACACTCTTGAAAATTCTAACACTTGTAACATCAAACTAATTAGTGGATTTGGTTGGCACCTAGCCGACCCTGTGGTTTTTTCTTTTTCCAGATATTTCCATATACAAAGTCTTGATGTCTCTGCTGATGGTTTTCTTTTGATTGTGCACGTGTTTGGCTCACTCTCGAGCTAATGCAGTTCGACTCTCCTGACCGGGAGTGCACTAAGCGACCAACAATAGTTTGACGTCGTCCGTGGGAAGGTGTTTTCCAAAGCTTTGAAGAACTTCTAAATGTTGTCCTTGTTCTACGCAAGCACTCCTGACCAACAACAATGACAAGAACAAGCATTCGCGCGGCACACCGCCAACGGATCTGCTCCAAAAGAGTGGGCCAATTAAGCCCCCACCAACTTGCTCCCCAGCAACATGCCACATCTCGAAGGACTCGTGCGCTTCAAAAATTCCGTGGTAGATAAGTTCCCTATGCCGCTAACACTGCGTAGCCAAGGCCACTAGGCGGGAATGTTGAACATGTGTGACGCAATCCCCTCCCAGTGGGAGAAGACTGCTGGGTAGTTGGTTCGGATCCGGATCCAAATCGGATCCGGAATGGGTATGGGTATATTTATCCCATGCTTTGGTCTAGGGGTTGCATAGCAAGATTGATTGCCACCTGTAAGAACCCGATCAAGAGAAAGCCACGTGGAGTTTCCCCCTTCCTCCGAATTGCGTGAGAGCCCGATCCTTGTATCGCTGGTTACTATTCCAGTGTGCGGAACAAGGAAGACGCCGCCCTTAGTTCCCGTTCGCGGCATGGAGATGCAAAATTCCATCTAATGGTTTCTCGCCTCCCGATCTCGTGAGAAGAAGAGCTGCCGGTCTTGGAGGACACACCCGCCAGTGTCATTGGTGGTGCTGTCGTGGAGGAGGAAGAGCCATCGGTCTCTTGGGGTGTTGTCAGAGCAAGAGGAAGTTGCCTCCATCTTGGGGTCGGCTAGGTTTAGCCGTTGGATACAGTGGTGTGGCAGTAGGCTTGGTACTGGAGGCATGCTCACATGCAATTGGCCTTGACAGAGTTTCTCTCCAGTGGTGGTTGCGGTTTGGTCGTTGTCCGATGACGGAGGTTCATGCGTGAACCTTGTGCGTTCATTATTCAATGGACTGCAGTAAGTATTGTTCTATTTCTGCGAATGGAGGTGTCTGATTCCGCGCGTGGTTCCATTTATTGGATCCTATATTTTCTCTCATGCTGTTGTATGTATATATATATATATACATATATATTTCGTGGTTGTCTGTCCATCGACGTGTTTGTCGTTCATTATTTTTTGTGTTCTTGTTAACCCCGTGTTGATTATAGTTGTGCATGTGGGTGTCGTACTCCGTCTCCTAACAAGTGTTATCAAAGTTATGTTCAGTAGGTGTCGTATTGGACATTCCGATTTAGATTTGGGTTAACGATAGGTGACGACAATGGTCAGTTCCCTACCTTCCTAAATCTGATTCGTGAATTAATCGGGTCGCCTTGAGTTGCTGAGGGCAACCATGGTAGGGAAGAATACAGTGTTGGCCATATATTCAGTGGAGAATTTTGATGACAATTGGAATTTCCTCCTATGGCAGATTCAGGTCAAAGACATGTTGTGTGCAACCCCGTATTTATCGAGTGGGCTTGGCCGGTCTGAACTAACTGACGAGTGCCCAGTCTCATCGGACACTTGCAACTCTCTTGGTGAGAGTTAGGGGATGAGTGGAGCAGGTGAGTGGAGTCGGTGAACCACCACTTGCCCATGGTTGAGTGGGGAGTGGTGAGTCACTAGCACCATTAGGGGCTCGCTACACGGGCAGGCACGCTGAGACTGGCTTGACTCTCCTGCCATGAGGACCATCGTGTTTTTCCTGTGATCCTGTGCGAACAAAAAAAAGTAGACCAGAAATTTGGAGTAACAAAACTTTTATTATCCAAAAAGGTATCTATTACAAAGGTATAGCCTCCCTTTTATATAATGGAGTATATAAGAGAGATTACAAATAAGCAATGTGAGACTAAAAAATTACAAGCATATACGACTTTATAAATAGACAAACCGGACAAGTCGTGCGGTTAGACAAGCCGGCTAGCCGCCCGACCACCAATAGTATGAGAGAACAAGCACCACAGAGAACAAGCCGCCACAAGAGACCGCTAAACCATCCGGTCTCCAAGTCGCCTGAGACAAACTGTCAGACCGTTGGGATACCAAACAGAAATAGCCCGACATACAAGCTGGCTAGGATAAACTGCCAGACCACCCGGCCTCCGAACAGGAACAGACCGACCGACCTCCATACTGCAACACTCCCCCTCAAGCTGGAGCATAAATATCAATCATGTCCAGCTTGTCGCAAATGTGGAAGAAGGAAGCGGACACTGGCTTGGTGAAGACGTCTGCCAACTCATTGTCGGAAGTGATGAACGAAGTACAAATCTGTTTCTTCAAGATCTCTTCCCGAATAAAGTGATAGTCGACTTCTATATGTTTTGTCCTCCCATGGAAGATAGGTTTTTTGGAGATGTATATCGCGGCCTTGTTGTCACAGAGCATAGGAAGAGGATAGTTGTAAACCTCTCCTAAGTCAAGTATAAGAGCTCATGACCATTTCAAATCACATGTAGTCTATGCTATACTGCGATATTCTACTTCTGCACTAGACCTGGAGACCACAAACTGTTTCTTGCTCTTCCAACTCACAAGATTTCCTCCAACAAATGTGCAGAAACCTCATGTTGACTTGCGGTCACCTTTGTTATCAGCATAGCTCGAATCTGAGTAAGCTTCAACCCTTAAGTGACCATTCTTATAAAACAGGAGTCCTTTCCCTAGCGCTGCTTTAATATACTCCAATATCCTCAGGGCAGATTGTAGATGACACTCCCTAGGAGATTACATGAACTGGCTCACCTTGCCCACAACATTAGAGATGTCGAGTCTGGTTACAATGAGATAAATGAGTTTGCCAACCAGCTGCCGGTACCTCATAAGATCGGATAGAAGTGTCGAGTCATCTATCCAAGTTTTGTCTTCTCCAGCAGCCATGTGACATCGGGAAGGTTTAACACCAGTAAACGCTACCTCCTTTAGAAGATCAATAACATACTTCCATTGGGAAAAGACCAGAGTCGGGCTTCCTTGAGATTTCAATCCCTAGAAAGTATTTTGGGGAGCCCATATCCTTTGTGACCAAGTGTTGACGAAGATGTTTCTTTGTCAAGGTGACCCCATCCGGGTCATCGCCAGTAAGAAGAATATCATCCACATATACCGCAAGAACTACCAGACCCGAGGCAGTTTTCCGAACGAACAAGGAGTGATCGACTGAACTTCTTGCAAAACCAATGGCCGCAACAATGCCGCTGAACTTGTCAAACCAAGCACGAGAGCCTTCTTTAGCCGGCATACACGTGTCTCCCCCTGAGCAACATACCCAGGAGGTTGCTCCATGTAAACATCTTCCTGAAGATCACAGTGGAGAAAAGTATTCTTAACATCCAGCTGGAAAATGGGCCAATCCCTGTTGACAGCGATAGAGAGAAAGACCTGAATGGTGCTGAGACGAGCAATGAGAGAGAAGGTGTCAAAGTAATAACCACCATAGGTCTGAGTGAAGCCTTTGGCAACCAAGCGGGCCTTATAGCGATCCACGTTGCCGTCCGAATGGAACTTTACAACAAAGACCCAGCGACAGCCAACCACATCAGTGCCCAAACGGGGGAACTAGGGTCCAGGTACCCCGTTCAGTGAGGGTAGTAATTTCCTCATCCATGGAGGCCTTCCAATGAGGAAAAACAAGAGCTTCCTGGTAGGTGCGAGGAGTGGCAGTCGCAGATATAGCCAATGCAAACGCCCTGTGAGAAGGAGTGAGACGATCATATGAAACAATAGCAGCCAACGGATACTGGGTACACGTCCGCACCTGTTTGCGAAGAGCAATGGGAAGATCTAGGTCTGCTTGTTCCTCAGTAACCGGAGCATCCGTGGCGGAGAGAGCTGGCCTGAGAGAGGAGAGAGACGGTCGTGGAGAGGAGGGAGATAGTGGTGGTGATGAGTAAGAGAGGGAAGGAGGAGACGGTAGAGGGGATGGTGGGAAACTCTCGATGGAAGTAGACGGCATGGAGGGGACGGTGGGAGAAGGCAAAAGAACTATAGAGGGAGAGGATTCAGAAGAGAATGAGATCAAAGCAACAATAGACTTTTTGAGTAGTTAAGTAACCCAAAAAGTCACATTTGGTGGCACGTGAGTCGAGTTTGTCACGAGTGGCGGAAGGAGTGCACACAAAGGTCGTGCACCCAAAGATTCACAGAGGGAGAAGAAACGAATCCTTACATAGATAAAGAATAGAGAATGGGGTTTGTCCGTGGAGAACCGTGGACGGAATATGATTAATGAGGTAATCAGAGATGAGGACAGCGTAGCCCCAATAGAGCGAGGAACGTGCATCTGTGTCATCAGAGTGCGAGCGACATCGAGAAGGTTATGGTTCTTGCATTACACCACCCCATTTTGTTGGGATGTATAGACACAGGTGGTTTGATGAATAATACCATGTTGCATACAAAAAGAAGAGAAAGTAGTGCTAAGATATTCCTTAGCATTATAAGAACTTAATATTTTAGGAGACATATCAAATTGATTCTTAATTATATTATAAAATGATGTTCATACAAAAAAGAGTTCAGAGCGATCCTTTAAAAGATACACCCAAGTACATATATAGAAATCATCAATAAACGTTACAAAATAGGAACTACCCCGACCTATGGTGAGGGTAGGAGCAGGACCCCAGATGTCGGAGTGAACAAGTTCAAACGGCCGGGAAGAGCCACGACCTTGCTTTGGTGGGAAGGAGGAGCGGTGATGCTTGCCAAGCTGACATGCTTCACAGTTGAGAGGTGGACTCTGCGGAGGAAGATGTGGTAGAAGCTGACGGAGAAGACGTGGAGGAGTATGACCAAGGAGAAGATGCCACTGGAGAATATGAGTAGAAGATGTGGAGAAGGTGGAGAGTGTGGAAACGTTGTCGAGGAAGTATAAGCCACCACTCTCAGTCCCAGTAGAAATCGTCCGCTTGGTGCCTGAATCCTGAAAATAACAAGTAGTAGAAGTGAATGTGACAGAGTATTATAGTTGTTTGCAAAGCGAAGTAACAGATAACAAGTTGCAAGGGAACTTGGGCACGTAGAGGGTGTCCTCCAGGAGAAGAGATAGAGTGACTTGAACCACTCCTGTTCCATTGAATGGTAATGGAGAGTCGTCCGCAACAAGGATGATGGCAACCAGTCATACTGTTCTAGGAGAGAAAAACATTGTGGATTGTCGGTCATATGATTGGTAGCACCAGAGTCGATCAGTCGTTTACCTTGACTAGCGACGTGGAAACTACCTGAAGACGTGACCACGGAGGCGGGCGACATCAAAGAAGAAGTGGAAGCATCCCCAGATGGTCGAAGATGATGATGCTTCTTCCAGCAGCGATCAACCGTGTGGCCAGTACGGCCACAGTGAGAGCAGAGAAAGCGGGAAGCATCACGGTCGCTTGATGGGGGGTGGCGGCCACCAGAGCCACTTCAGTGAGTATGATGAGTGGAGTTTTCGGTTGAGGAGAGGAGGATAACAGCGGATGTTGGAGCAGAGATGTTATAGCGGCGATACGGGCAGCAGTGGCATCTAGGGTGGGAGACTCCGCCTCGCCATGGATTTGCTGATGTATCATGTCATACGACTCAGGAAGTCGTAGAAGATAACACACAACCAGAAGCTCCCGGAAGTATTTGTGTTGTTCAACGAGATCAGCAGAGAAGGGGCGATTTTGGAGAATTTCGACCCCGAGAGCCTGAACTTGTTGGTAAGCAGCAGCCAGAGACATGGAGGGACGGGCAAAGAGATCCGCATACAGAGTATAGATGAGATGTCTGAGCCCCCTTGGAGTAGAGAGCGGCAAGATGGAGCCAAGCGGTCTTGACCGTTTCATCATGACGGATGACAGGGAGACATTCGTTAAAGAGGTTGTTAGCCAGCCATGTGCGGACAAGCGCATCATTGGCATCCCAATCGTCAAAGAGAGGGGAATCATGCGGAGGAGGATCATCGATGAGATGATGGCGTTTGCGTTGAGAGTGGAGAAGGAAGGTGAAGGAGACACTCCAATCCGGATAGTTGGGACCGATGAGTTTGGAAGCGGTGGCAAGGTTACCAGGAGTGGGAGGTGTAGGAGGATGAGCGACAACAGGAGTAGTGGTGGTAGAGATATCGGAGTTGGCCATAGAGGAGAGCAGCACAAAGAACAAGCCGTGCGGCAAAAGAGGAGGAAGCGGCGACTAGCAAGCAGGAGCGGCTAGAAAATGAGGCTGCACAAAGGGAACAGGTTGCGGTGACTTAGGAACAGGTCACGACGACTAGAGAATGGGAGCGGAGAGAAAAGGAGGCCGCATAAAAGAGAACAGGTCGCAGCGACTGAGGAACAGGTCGCGGCGACTAGAGAGAAGGAGAGGCTAGAAAAGGAGGCCGTACAAAAGAGAACAGGTCGCGATGACGAGAGAGCGGGAGCGGCTAGAAAAGGAGGGGCAGAGAGGATGCTCACACAAGGGAAGAAGAAACCGCACGAACAGGGCACGACAAAAGAGGAAATGGATCGCGAGAATGGGTCGCTAGAGAAGAGGAACAAGCCACGCAGACAGGTCCCGCAGACAGAGAGGTCTCAAAAAATCAGGAGGAAAAGATCGAGTCCTCTGATACCATGTGCGAACAGAAAAAAGTAGACCGAAAATTTGGAGTAACAAAACTTTTATTATCCAAAAATGTATCTATAACAAAGGTATAACCTCTCTTTTATAGAATGGGGGAGATGAAAGAGATTACAAATAAGCAATGTGGGACTAAAAAATTATAAGTATATGCGGCTTTACAAATAGACAAACCAGACATGTCATGTGGTTAGACAAGCCGGCTAACCGCCCGACCACCAACAGTAGGATAGAACAAGCGCCACAGAGAACAAGCCGCCACACGAGACTGCTAAACAGCCCGATCTCCAAGTCACCTGAGACAAACCGTTAGACTGCTGGGATACCAAAAATAAACAGCCCGGCAGACAAGCCGGCTAGGATAAACTGCCAGACTGACCGGCCTCCGAACAGCAACAGACCACCCGGCCTCCATACTACAACAGATCCCATTTTGGCAAGGGACATAAGACACTTAGTTGACCAGTCAACCCACTCATTTGACCAAGTCACCACCCGCAAGTCAACCTTGGTCAAACCAAGATCAAAATGGGAAGAAAGTCAAGCCCAACTTCAATCCAATTGGGCGAGATCCAATTGTGAGGGCCCACTAGCTACAATAAGTGAGAATTACCTAAAGAGACACTCAAAATCTAGAGGTGGTGACTAGGAGAGAGAAAATGAGGGTTTCATTCAAGGGAGGAGTGAGAAAGGGGGAATAATGGTGAATGCAAGGAGGCTTCCCCATTCCTCTTCCCTAAGCCTCCATTCATCTCCCCTGACCTTAGGGAGGAATTTCATCAATTCCAGACATAGGGGAGGGCACCCATTCACCATGGCTGAAAATTTCCTTCATGTCCATTAATGGCCATTCAAGGATCGTCTCTCCCACTCCCCAAAATAACCCCTCCATCAGTTTTAAAAACTCCCAAGCAATCAAAATGAATCTTTACATCACTGGTTTGGGTGAAGGATTGAGAATTCGGCCATGAAAAGCTTGGAGATCATCGGCTATGGCACACCATCACCAAACTCGCCACCAAGCCCGCCTGCAGGTCTAGTCCTCTTCCTTTCCCTCTGTGCTAGCTTTGTAGATATTTAGGAGGAGAAATCAGGCTCTATCGATCCCGATCATTGATAAAAAATGAGAGAATTCCATGAAAATTCAACCTCTCGCGTTTGCCGGAAATAGCCTCTCAGGAAGCTATGCTGTCGCCAGGCGATAGCCCCCACCTCAATGGAGGTGATGATGGCGATGGCCGGCCAGGGAGGAGGCTGGTTAGCCGGGAAGATGAGTTTCAAAGGCTCCATGATCAAGCAATCCCGACCCTTGGCTCATCGGGGATGATGACCAGGGGTCGTTGGATTGGGTTGATCAGATAATGGCAGACCGAATTTTTAATATATATATTATTTCATTTTTCCACATTTTAATAGTCATTTGTTTTTAATTATTAAAAATAGCTAGAGGCATTTTCTGAAAATGTGTTCAACATAGAAAACCTAGCCCTTGGTGTCTAGTTTAATAAAAATTTGAATCAGCCCATTTGAACCATTGGATTTTCCTCGGCACACTATTTGGTGCAAGGTGTCCAAAGGCTAACCAAAAATTGAAATGAGTGCCCCTAGTGGCTCATTCAGTCAAATGGCCTAAAAAATTTGACCATAGGCTGGTCTGGCCATGACCTTCAACATATCAAAAAATCAGAATTTTTGTAGATAATTTTCCTATCGTTTTTGTAATAATTTAATAATCCATACATGTGATTAAAATAAGGTTTATGGACCTCAAATTTCTCCCAAACTCTGGTGTATGACAAGAGGATTTATTATAAGGCCATGAAAAAATATCAGCCCATTTGGAGTTGATTTGGTGGGGTAACTTGATGAACAAAGTTGTCCACCTAGGGGTAATATGCGTAGTTCTTCAAAAGTGCACATTGAGGGGTTGAGTGGACAACCATTCAACTATCCAGGGTGAAACCTTGGCCACTCCCATATTATCTCACTAAACACCCTTAGGATTAATTTAGGAGTATTTATTATTGATATGCCAAAAAACTCTATATCAAACCTTAGGGCTGCCTTTTAGGGTTAGTGAAGGATATTGGGCCACATCTCCAAGTCTTGGCTCAAGACTTTGTAGGTGGTTTCTTTGGGTGGAGAAACACCATGGACAATTTAATTAGAATTTTATGAGTAATCCTCCCCCACAAGTCACTTAATATTTAGGATATGAACTTTTCTATCAAGTGCAAAACACATGTCTATACAGTATTGAATGGTCATGAAACTTGGGCAATCGGCCTAGGTTGATGTTATTTATGTTTACAAATTTTATTGTAATTTTTGGATGAAGAATTATAGTACATTCATTGTAATTCTAGAAATTGTTGATTAGAGAAATAATTTGTTTCAGGACAAACTGAGTGCTGATAAATTATTGCAATTTTTTGAAGTAATTATGCAGTGGTTCCTTCACAAAGTGTCGTAGGTGAAAATTTTATTCATTAATCTATTTATGTGGCAAAAAGAAATTAGAAGATTATGAAATTTGAGCAGTGATATTTTCTGTTCATTATAGACCTATGGTAATTTTATTATAATTTTCGGATGATAAAATCTTATAGTCTATTTGTTAATTATCATTTTGATCAACAAGTTTATATTTGTGTTTATGATAGAAAACTTTTTTGGAAAATCATGAAATTCATACCTTGCTTTTATTTAGTCAATAAGAGACTGTAAAAATTTTGGTGAGATCATTGCATATCAGAATCTTATACTTCATGTTCAAAGTCTTAGGAGACATGATTTTAGGAAAAATTATTAAAAAGCTGAATTAATTAGGAAAAATACCAAATTCTGGATTTGGGCTCAACATGTCATGGTAGACCCGTAGAAATAATCCTAAGGTTGTTGACAAAGTAAATTAGAGTATTCGCCTTCATACACATAAGCTGGTCAGTTGATCTGCATAATGTGAATTGAAGTATTCAAGGTATAAATGTGGGACTCATATGGGGACAATATAGTGGGTGCACCTAGTTTGAGTGGAGTCTTGATGAGGTCACCCTTAGGGCTAAATGCTAGGTAGCCTGGGTACCAACGAAATGGAGTTGTGCTCGGGGCTGACGAAGTATCGTCTTCACCCTGAAAGTAATAAATCAATTAGGGTTATCTTAAGAGTAATATGGGAAGGAATTTGGTTATAAGTAGTTACCCATAAAAGTAAGTTCCTTGAGAAAGGGAGCTTTGAGCTTCAGCACATTGTAGTTCCTAGTGCCCTCGAGAGCCCTTCGTCGGGTATGCCCTCGGCAGTCCAAGGTTAACCCTAAACTGTAAGAATAAGCAGGCTGAAAGAGTAACCAATAATAAACCACCATCACGTACACTCACCATGTCATTTTGGGAGGATAGTTAGTTTAGATTCACGAGCGGTGGACACGGTGTTTGATAGAAGTGATGGCTTAGATTGGTGAGCCGATGGCTCGAGAGCTCTTTTATAGCATGTGTGCATGCGCATTAAGTGGTGGGTCCTCGTTATTGGATGGTTGTTCACACCGACGTCGATACATTGACTCGGCAAGTGTAAGTGTTCACTTAGCCCATAAAAGACTAGTGGTTTTGCCAGCACTAGTACAAAAGACTATATATCACCTGACTGTGAGTGTACCGAGTAGTACACAGGGTCTTGGCTGTGTAGTGTAAATACCGACATAGGAGTGGGGATGCCCAACCCACTGCCTCTGTTTGCCACGACGGGAGGTACCTGAGAGTTTAACTAACTCCAAATGGGAGAACTAAAGGTCAGTGTCTTCATTTCATTCATAACATTGCATAAAACCTCTACCCCTAACGTGTAAATTATTATGAGATATTTTATACGTTAGGCCTTGCAAAATGATCTCTTAACTTATAAGTTTGTATGAGCATTCTTATAAGTTAAGGTTACTTTCTCTGTGATGATAGTTAGCGCTTTTACCTTTACTTCATATTACTGTTTCCATTATGTCGTCCCTTTACTTTTTGTTCTTTTACATTCCTACTGACATTGTGATAGATATATTTTTAGCATATGTTAGTTAGGGCCACTGTCGCCTATTTTTGCTTATTCTCCACTTCAGTACCTTCTACTCATCCTCCCCCACAGATTGTCTAGGTGTCGCAGGCGGGGGGGGGGGGGGGGGGGGGGGAGGGGGACCAAGACTTAGTTTAAACTACCAGCCTGATGGGCATAATACTAGGGACTCCAGCTGGGGGACAGGCTACAACACCAGGGGAACCAACACATCCAGGAGGAGATGAACCAGGCTAGTCCAGGTGTCACAACAGCAACAAAAATCATGGGATCTGTGAGTGAATAGTAGCTTTTCTTTCATGTGCGTTATGTAGTGAGGATTATATGTACTGGGCAGGAGCCCTTTTATCATTCCTTTCAGACTTACTATTTCATATTGATCAACTTTTATATTATATGGACTCGCTTATATGGCATTGTGATTGTGGACTCATTACTTAAATATGATTAATTATATTTCTTTTATGGTCATGGTTGTGTATTGCCGGCAGAATCAGTGATTTATGGCGATAACCTTCTCGGTGTCATCACAAAGAGGCGGTTCTGGGCATAAAACTCAAAAAAGGGGTCTTACAACGGGTATCAGAGAGAAACCTGGACCAGAAAGAAAAGAAGTCCACAAACCCTAGGACACCTCCGCTCAAGTTTACTTTAGGGACAAACTAAGTTGCGGGAGCAATGGTGTGCCCATATAGGGAATCACAAGCAACAATCCACTCTTAACTAGATTTTAGTCAACCGCCTTATTAGAAAACCCTTCCTTTTGAAGCTTATAACGAACCCTGACCTTTGAACAGGGAACACCTCCAGTTCAGAATGTTGTTCCACCCCCGCCAGTTCCCACTCCATTCCAGCAATCGGAGATGGGACAGACACTGAATGATATCTTTGAGGCTTTTAAGGCACAGTAGGCTCCAATTTCTCAACCAAATCCCGAGGCAAATTGGCTGAGCATATTTCGCGGCCTATCCCCACCATCATATCTGTGGACGGAGTCAGACGTACAGATAGAGGAATGGCTGGACATCATCCATGAGACGTTGGCTGGGATACGTTGCCCGACTGATATGGCTGTATCCTTAGCAGTTTCATGTCTAGAGTCTCACACCAAGAGGTGGTGGAAGTCTTTGTTAGACACCACCAATGCATGATTTGAGGGCACAAACATCACATGGGATGAGTTCAAGACAGCTTTCGTGGAGAATTTTGTGCCATAGTCTGCGAGGGAAGAGCTAGAGGATAGATTCCTACAGTTGAGGCAGGGCAGCAAGTTAGTTTTGGAGTACTACCAAGAGTTTACTCACCTAGCTCGCATCGTCGATTCATACCAACTGGATGATGTTGGCTACACGAAGAGGTTCTACAACAGCCTTCGGGATGACTTGAGGAAGGCACTCATTTTTATTTCTAACAGTAGCCTGGCTCGAATCCTGGAGATGGCAAATAAGTTGGAGGCGGATGAACTTACGGTTCAAGGCAGGGGAGAAATACTGGCAGACAACAAGGTTATTGGTGGCAGGAGGGAACAACAGAGTGATCATAGGAATGGGGATCAACGCCACCCGAAGTATAGACAGGAGCAGAGGGATCCGAAAGTAATGACCCCTCTGCCAATTCAGATGCGAGAGATGCCAAGGCTAGAGGATGGGGCACCTCCCCTGCCAGATTGCTATCACTGTCACCAGCCTAGACAAATTCAGATTAACTGCCCTAGAAGACAGGCACCACTACCAGCACCCCAGGCTGCTCCACCCACTCAGTAGTTTAGGGGTCGGGGATATAGTTGAGGTCGTGGTTTCCAAGGCGGCGACCGTAGGCCAGATAGAGATCAGATGTATGCTTTGGATCTTGCTCAATCCCAGGACCCGAATAGGGTTAGAGCAGGTAATCTAGCAATTTAATTTCCTATCCTTCATTTCACCTAAATAACAGAACTGGTATTAAATGGGTAGAACTAAGGAAGAAAACTATACAACTAGCCACCAAAGATTGTTTAACAAATTCAGGAATAGTAATGGTATGCGGCAAGCCGGCCCATACCTTATTCGACACGAGAGCATCTCACAAATTCATCATGGAGGATTTTGTCGAGGACTTGGACCAAGTCCAACATTTTACGGGAGTAACCAGGAGGGTGCATCTTCGCAATGGGATGGAGATCCTATCAACTATAAAATGCCTTCTACAGGTGACCATCGACGGCCTAACATTCGAGGCTCCGGCGACGATCCTGAAGATGCAGGACTTTGATCTTGACTTAGGAATGAAATGGCTCACCTGGAACCATGCACAGATTAATTGTCCGACAAGGAAGGTCGTGCTGAGATACGACGACACATACACGACCTTCGAAGGTACTACCCCAGTCTCCCGCTGCCTACTTTCTTCTATCCAAGCTGTCAAGGCCCACCTAGAGGGGAATGAGTTTTATCATGTGTTTTTCGAAATGATCGAGGAAAAACTCTTATCTCCAATATCCCAGTGGTACGCGATTTCACTAATGTCTTCCCGGAGAAGCTTCCAGGACTGCCACTGCACCGTGAGAAGGACTTTCGGATCCAGCTAGTGCCGAGAGCTAATCCAGTATCTAGGGCTCCATATCAAATGGCCCCAAAGGAGCTGGTGGAATTTCGGAGCCAACTACAGGAGTTAGTTGAAGGTGGGTTTGTCAGACCAAGCTGCTCGCCATGGGGAGCCCTAGTATTGTTTGTAAAGAAGAAAGCTGAGACTCTCAGACTATGCATAGACTATAAAGGATTGAACAGGCTGACAGTACGAAACACGTACACTTTACCGAGAATAGATGAGCTTTTTAATCAGCTAGAGGGAGCCCGTTGGTTCTTGAAGCTAGATTTAAGGTCGGAATATTATCAGCTACGGATCTAGGAGGAGGACATCCTGAAGACATCATTCAGTAGCCGGTATGTACTTTATGAGTTCACAAAGATGCCATTCGGCCTCACGAATGCACCTTCTGCATTTATGAGTCTAATGAACCAAGTGTTCGAGGCTTATCTTGATATCTTCGTCATTGTATTTATAGACGGCATCCTCATCTACTCAAGGATGGAGGTGGAGCATGCAAGACACTTGGCACTGACTTTGGAGAAACTTCGAGAGCACATTATCAGTGGGGCAGGATTAGTGGTGGATCCGACAAAGATCCAAGTTGTAACGTCACTCAATCAACCAGACCCCTATGAAGTTTTTATCATGACTAGGTCATGACAAAGCTCTAAGAGGACCAAGAGAACCATGGGTGCCTATGCAGATAGGTGAAAGCACCTTGGTCTGCAAATAGAAGTTTCTGGACACCTAAGCTAGGATTTGTCCAATGATTCCTAACATGATTACTTGACCCCACCATACCACTTTCCAACTCATAGGGACCCTTGAAAACCCATACAACCCATTTGTGGTCAACCTAAGCGATCAAGCTAACCAGTGTCAACCTTAACCCTAGTTAGGTCAAATTGCCCTAATTTAACATAAGTTGATTTCACCAAGCCACAAATGGACTTGGGTGGTGGCAAGGGACTCAAGATACCTAGTTGAGTAGTCAACCCACCTATTTGACCAAGTCAAACCCTCCAAGTCAACCTTGCTCAAACTAAGCTCAATGGGGGGTGGAATTAGGCCCAAATCCAATCCAATTAGGTTAAGCCCAAATGTGATGGCTCACTAGCTCTAGCAAGTGGAAATTACCTAAAGATCCACTCAATTTCTGGAGGTGATGACTAGGAGAGAGAAGGTGGAGTTTTTCATTTAAGGGAGGAGAGAGAAAGAGGGCAGTTATTGGTGAAATACAAAGAGGCTTTCCCCCTCCCCTTCCCTAAGGTTCCATTCATCTCCACTGACCTTTGGGAGGAGTTTTCCATCAATTCCAGCCAACCCAGCATATGAAGAGGCACCAATCCACCATGGCCAAACATCCCCTTCATGGCCATTAAAGGCTTTTCAAGTATAGCCTCCCCCTCTTCCCAAAACAACCCCTCCATCAGCTTTAAAAGATTCCAAGCAATCAAAATGGATGGTTACATCACTGGTTTAGGAGGAGAATAGAGAATTCGACAAGAAGAAGCTTGAGATCACCGGCCATGGCACATCCCCACCACACACGGTGCCAAGCCCGCCTGCAGGTCTAATCCTTCTCCTTCTCTTCTGTGCTAGATATGTAGATCCTTAGGTGGAGATATCGGGCTCAAATGTGCCCGACCAGTAAGGAGAAAATGAGTGAATTTCCATGAAAAATTAACCCCCTCTGGTTCGCCGGAAATGGCCCCTCCGGAGGTGGTGCCACCACCAGGTGATATCCACCACCTCGACGGAGGTGGTGGTGTTGGTGGCCAACTAGGGAGGTGGTCGGGTGGCCGAAAATTGGAGTTTGAACATCTCCAAGAAGAAGCAATCCAGGTTGTTGGCTCATCGAGGATGATGACTAGGAGCAGTCAGATGTTCCTTGATCGATAAGCACATGCCAATTATTTATTTATATATATTAATTCATTTTTATCACAATATTTCAGTCACATTTACTTAATTATTAAAAATACCTAAATATATTTTTTGTAAATATGTCCAACATAGAAAACCTGGCCCTTGGAGTCTAGTTTAATACAATATTTAAATCAACCCTTTTGGACAAATATATCTCCCTCAGCACACTTTTTGGTGCAAGGTGTCCAAAGGCTGACCATAAATTTAAATGAGCTCCCCCCAGTGGCCCACTCAGTCAAATGGACTGAAATTTTGTCCGTAGGCTGGTCTCTCCATGGTCCATAACATATCCAAAAATTAGATTTTTTGGAGACGGTTTTTCTATAGTTTTTGTAATAATTTAATAATTCATATATGTAATTAAAATATGGTCAATCGACCTCAAATTTTTCCCAAACTCTGGTGGGTTACCAGAGGGGATATTATAAGGCCAATACAAAAACTATCAACACATTTGGAGTGATTTGGTGGGCTAACTTGGTAAGTAAAGTAGGTCATTTAAAGGTAATAGGCTTAGTTCTTCAATAAGTGTACTTAGAGTGGTTGAGTGATCAACCTTTCAACTAAATAAGGTAAAACCCTGGCCCTTGACATATTATCACTTGGAACATCCCTTGGAATAATTTTAGAAGTATTTAGTGTGGAATATCATTAAATCCTAGTTCAAACAATAGGGTTGCCTATTTGGTTTAATGAAGGAAATAGGGTCAAATCTTCAAGTCTTGGCTCAAGACTTTGTAGGTAGTTTCATTGGGTGGAGAGACACCTTGGATAATTCAATTAGAATTTTACGAGTAATTATCTCCCACAAATCACTTATTAACAAGAATATGAACTTTCCTATCAAGTGCAAAATATATGTCTATCTAGTGTTGAATGGTCATGAAACTTGGATAATGGGTCTTTTATGAAGTTATTTATGTTCACAAGTTTTATTGTAATTTTTGGTTGATGAATTATGGTACTCTCTTTGTAATTTTAGAAATTGTTAAATTGAGAAATAAATAGTTTTAGGACAGACTGTGTACTAGAAAATTATGAAACTTAGTCAATAAACTTTTTAGATCACAAATACTAGAAAATTATGAAACTTGGTCAATAAACTTTTTAGATCACAAATATGCTATGTTATTTTTATTGTAATTTTTGGAATAGATAAAATAGAGATTTCTTTACAAAGTGCCCTTGGAGATGTTTTATTCATTAATTTATTTATGTGGAAATAAAAATTTAAAGATCATGAAATTTGGGCAGTGATACTTTCTGATCATATTTGACCTATGATAATTTTATTATAATTTCTGGATGACTAAATATTGTAGTCATTTTGTTAATTGTTGTTTAGATTCAAAAGTTTATATTTTGGTTTATGTTAGAAATCTTTTCTGGAAAATTATGAAACTCATACCCTGCTGTTAATTAGTCAATAAGAAGCTCTAGAAATTTTGGTGGGATCATTGCATGTCAAAATTTTTTACTTTGTGTTCAAAATCATAGAGATTCATGATTTAGGGAAAATTATTTAAAGGCTGATTAATTAGGAAAAATACCAAATTCTGGTTTGGGTCTCAAAAAGTTATGGTAGACCCCAGTAATAGTTATAAGGCTGTAGGTAAGGTAATCTGGAGTGTTTACTTTCATATGCTCAGGATAGATCACTTGTTCTTCATATAGTAAAATCAAGTATCCATGAAAATATAGGTCATACATGGGTGGAGATATAGTGGGCGCACCTAGTTAGGTGGAGTCTTGATGAGGTCACCCTTAGTGCCAAAACCCTAAGTAGTCTGGGAAACATGGAGATGGGGTCTTGCTCGGGGTCGACGAAGTATCGTCTTCTCCCGGGGAATATAAATCCACATAGGATTAGCTAAAAAGGCAATGTGGGAAAAAGGTTTGGTAATAAATAGATACTCATAAAAGTAAGTGCCATGAGAAAGGGAGCTTTGGGCTTCAACACATCGTAGTTTCTAGTGACCTCGAGAACCCTTCACCGGGCATGCCCTGGGCAGTCAAAGGTTAACCCTAAACCGTAATAATAAGAGGATTAAACGAGTAACCTTTAATAAACCACCGACAGGAACACTCACCCCATCATTTCGGGAGAATATTTGGTATAGATTCAAAAGCAGTGGGCTCGCTGTTTGATAGAAATATGGTTTAAGTTTTTAGAGCCGACGACTCGGGAGCTCTTTTTAGCATGAGTGCATGTGCATTCAGTGGTGAGTCCTCGTTATTGGATGGTCATTCACACTGACGTCAATAAGTTGACTTGTCAAGTGTAAGTGTTCACTTAGCCCATAAAAGACTGGTGATTTTGCCAGCATGAGTACAAGAGACTCCGTAGCACCTAACTGTGGGTGTACCGAGTAGTACGTTGTGTCTAGGTTGGGTAATGTAAATACCGACCTAGGAGTGGGGAGGCCCAACCCACTGCCTCCGTTTGCCACTACGAGAGGTACCAAAGAGTTTAGTTAACTCCAAATGGGGGAACTAAAGGTCTATGCGCACAACGTCGGGTGGGTGTGTTGCACTTGTGTGTAATTCATCATTTAGCATGCATAACATTCCATGTCATACATAACTTGCACGGAACCTTTACCCATAACATATGAATTATTATGAGATCTTTTATATGTGAGGCCTTGCAAAATGACCCCTTAACTTATACGTCTGTATGAGCATTCTTATAAGCTAAGGTTACTTTCTCTGTGATGATAGATAATTGCTCTACTTTTACTTTAATTTGTTGCTTCTAGTATGCTGCTACTCATACTTTCTGTTCATATACCTGTCATTACTGTGATAGATACTTTTAACATATAATAGTTTGGGTCATTTTAATCTGCTCTTACTTACTCTCCACTTTCAGTCCCTTTCCTTTCATCCTTCCCTGCACGGTGCCTAGGTGTCGCAGGGGGAGGGTGGGGGACCAAGACTTAGTTAAACTAACCGCATGATGGGCATAACACCAGGGACTCTAGCTGGGAGACAAGGTACGACACTATGGAAAACATCATATCCAGGAGGAGTTGAACCAGCCTACTCTAGGTTTAACAATAACAACAATAGTCATGGGTTCAATGAGTGTCTAGTAGCTTTACTTCCATGAGCGTTTGTAGTGAGGATTTTATGTACTGGGTAGGTGCCCATTTTATATGTCTTGGCTCATCTTTGATTATGTGTGGACAAATTATATATATTGCACATGATGCGGACTGGTTATCTTTATGATACTACATCTTTTCCTTAAAGGATATGCTCGAGTATTTGCTGGTAGAATCAGTGGTTTATGGTGTCATCCTTCTCGGGAGTTGGTGTCACCACAAATACGTGGTTCTGAGCATAAGACCTGGGAAAAAATGCGGTCTTATACAAGCAGTGTGAGATTGGCCTCCACTGAAGATGACATCCGACATACGGAGATTCCTAGGACTTATCGGATACTACCAGAAGTTCGTATAGGGGTTTTCCTGGATTGCCCTCCTACTTACATCTCTGATGAAGAAGGATACATCGTTTGTATGGACGACGCAATGCGAGTTTGCCTTCCAGGAGCTGAATAGTCGGCTTACCTCGGCCCTCATCCTTTCCCTCCCCTCTAAGAAGGAAGGACTTCAAGTCTACACTGACGCATCCTACCATTTGGAATGCTTGATGTTCAGGGGTAGTACCTGTGAAGAGAGTAGCAGGAAGTACCGGTGTGCCTACGAAAATACCCTTGATGTTTGTGATATTTGCGGTGTCCTACCTATGAAGAGAGTAGCAGGAAGTACTGGTGTGCCTAGGAAAGATCCACTGTTGTGATGTGATAGGATTTTGGTGTAAGAATAAGTACTGGTGTGCCCAGGAAAACACCCAGGCTTGAATGCCAAACAGGAACGGTGAAACCGACCCGCGCCTTTTCTTTAGCTGCGATTACGCTGTGCTCGGTAACCGCAAGGTGATTTGAGCAACAGGGGTGGATGATCCGACCTGCGTTATGTCCGTCCAACGTAAGGCCTAAAAGTGCGGTCTGTTGGAGCGCATAGCGAGAGTCTTAGGCCTATATGCGCTGACACAATGGGGGGCTACGGGCCAATCCTGGTGCCCTAAGACTAGAACTCCGGTTGCACGCCATGGAGTAAATGCTCAAGTGATTTGTCATTGGGTTGCGACCCTGATACAGTGGTAGGCATCTGGTTCTCCGATACACCAGGAATGTGCCCTGAGTGCACAGATCGTCGGGCCGCGTGGCTGACGATTGTGATGGAATGTATGTGCGTGAGAGCACATTGTATGTGATATATATACATGCTTGTGAATGCTATGCCTGCAGGGAAGTAATATCACTGCCCCGGAAAAAGGGGTAGGGTCGTTATAATTTGGTCAGTTGAATGCTTACCGTTGCCTCTGTTTGCCACTGTTGGGTGGATTGTCCCTATACAGGTGCTGGAGAGCCAAGCAGGACACATAAAGGCTGAAGTCCCTGTTGCATTTGCTGCTGCTGCTAGCCCTAGAAGGCTAAATGAAATGGAAATGCTATGTTTTCTTTATACGTGGCCGGCCTGCACGCCAATGTTGAGGCCACTATTGTGAAAGCCTTGTAAGGCCTTAAGGCCAATTATCTGTGTTTGTAAGACATTCCTATAATATATAAAAATGTGGGGTTTTATATGTTGGACATTCAGGTGTGGAGTTCAAGTATAGTGTTATAGGCTTCCGCTAGAATGCAATGTGTTAGGGTGCGCTGCGCTACTCTGGTATCACCTCGTACCTTCACCGTCTGTTTGGCAGTATATGTTGTGGGCCTCGGCCGGACCTTCTAGTATATGTCATTTGAACGGATGGGGTTGTTACATTTTTGGTATCAGCTATCTCGGTCTTTCCCTCTCGAAGTCGTGGTCAACTTCTTTTGTGGGGTGTCGAGCACGTGTCTGTGCAAACCACGTTAACATGATTGAACTCCGGAATGCCCACTTTAGGAATGCAAATACATGTGTTTTGGGAACCTGTGCATTCCTAGTATTGTTTTTGACAATATGTTTGTTACTTACTTGTGTAAGTTTATGACTGTAGGCGACGAGTGCGACTGCGTGGCAGCAGGAACCCCAACACTCGATGGGAAGCATGACTTCAACTGTGGTACCAAATTCTCCTCCATCGATAGAGAGGACTCGACTCATTGCTGATGTGGTTTTCGCAATGCTTATGGAGTACCATAAGGGGCAGTTTCAACCCTATGATCTGGTACTACGTCCCATGCCGGTTAGTGTACTTGAGCAGACAGTAAGGTGAAGCGCATCAGCTTCGTCGGTGAACATGTGTTTGAGCCAAGGAGAGGACATGGTTGAGGACTACTCTCATGCATTTATTGCAATGAGACAACAACCTGAGTTTGCGTTTGAAACCGAAGAGATGAAGATAAATCAGTTTTATGATAGACTATGTCAGGAACTCCGTTTCTTGTTGATGGGTCCGAAGCTATTGGGATTCCAACCATTGGTGGAGTCGGCTAGACTATTAGAGAAGGACTTAACATTGCGCGAGATTGTCAGGATGATGTTCCGCAGCCAAAGAAGCACTATAAGTGTTATTCGTGTGGGAAAGCAGGACATAAAACCCGAGATTGCCGTGTTGGCTCTTAGAGGGCAATAAATGAGAAGGAAATGTCGACGTGATGATGTACATAAATAATTGGACGACTCATGTATTGTGGACTATGCATGTGTTGTGTGTACAATAATCCGTTTGGAATGGTAGTTCTACTGTGGCGTGTATGCTATATGATTACAATACATGTATGTGTGGGATCAACGTGTTTGCATACTAGTCGTGAACACGAATAGATAGTTGATGCTTTATTACATGGGGACAATTTCGCCCATCATTATTAAGAGTGGTCGACATCCGGGTGATCAGAAGATAGGAGCGTCTTATGTTGCAATGGGAAAGACAGTGGTGGAATCCTTTGCGTCCCAGGAGCAATCCTAAGTGTTACAAGCGCGCGATAACAGTATTGATTGCTTTTGTTTGTATATTGTGTACGTAGCTTGTGTGTGTTATATGCACCACAGGCTTTGTGATGATTCAGAACACTCTGACGCGAGCACTGTTTGATACAGGTACTTCGTATTCGTTTCTGTCTAAAGATTTCCCCAGCGCGACTTGGGTAGACAGAGAGCATCAGGGTGGTGTTGCCGAATGTTGTATGGTGCTTGCTGTTAAGGCTTGCGATGTGACGGTGCAAATAGGAAGTCGGGATTTCTACTTGACTGCATCTGTATTGCCGTTATCGGAATGTGCAGATGTGTTTCCCAATGATCTCCCTGGCTACCACCCCAGCAAGAGATTGACTTCTCGATCGAGTTTGTACTAGGTGCGAAACCCGTGGCCCGCTCACCATATTGCGTCGTGCCTAAGGAGATGATGGAGTTGACAGTCCAACTGCAAGAGTTGCTAGAGCAAGGTTATATACGCCAAAGTATGCCACCTTGGTGCACGCCTGTGCTTTTTGTGTGAAAACGAAAGACGGAGGTTTGCGGTTATGTACTGACCACCGCAAACTAAATAAACACATGGAATCAACCATCTTTTCCAAGTTGAATTTGAAATCTGGATATTACTAGTTGAGAATTCGGGAAGGTGACATTCCCAAAACCGCATTTGGAACGCGTTATGGGAACTATGAGTTCACGGTGATGCCTTTCGGACTATGTAATGCGCCCTCGATGTTTATGGATTTGATGCACCGTATGTTCTGAGAGTACCTGGATTTGTTGGTGATTGTCTTTATTGATGACATCTTGGTGTACTTGAAATCGAAAGTTGATCATGAAAATCACTTGCGGTTGGTGTTAAATACGTTGAGGCAAAATAAGCTCTATGTCAAGTTCTCGAAGTGCGAGTTTTGGCTATCGTCGGTGGCATTTTTGGGCCATGTGGTGAGTGGAGTGTGAATAGCAGTGGATCCGGCGAAAATAAGGGCCATACGGGAGTGGCCAGTGTTGTCTTCAATGGCCGAGGTTAGGAGCTTCCTTGGACTAGCGGGCTAGTATCGAAGATTTGTTGAGAATTTCTCGCGGATTGCTTTGCCGCTAACCACACTGGCGAGAAAAGATCAGAAATTTGTTTGGTCGTCTGAGTGCGCGCGAGCTTTTGAAGAGCTGAAGATTCGGTTGACCACGACACCTGTGTTGACATTGCCATGTGGGACTGATGGCTTTGTAATCTATAGTGATGCCTCAGGAAGCGGCTTAGACTGCGTTCTTTTGCAAAATGGTAAGGTGGTTGCTTATGGCTCACTACAGCTGGCGGTGCACGAGCGAAATTATCCCGTCCATGACTTGGAGTTGGCAGCGGTGATCTTTGCACTGAAGCTGTGGCGACGTTATCTTTATGGTGTAAAAATGGAGATCGAAACGGATCACAAGAGCCTCAAATACCAGTTGGAGCAGAAGGTCTTGAAGATGCGACAACGAAGGTGGTTGGAGTTCCTCGGAGACTACACCTTCGAGATTCACTATACTCCCGGGAAGGGAAACGTGGCCACAGATGCCTTGAGTCGGAGAGCTCCGACAAGAGCAACTTGGTTGCAATGGCACGATGAACATCTCATCCAGGAGCTGGAAGTGATAGAGATTTCTTGTGTTGACAAGAATTCCACAGTCGATGCATGTTTGAACTGGACGGAGGTGCAATGTGACCTCGCGGACAGGGTTCAATGGGCAACAGAGCTGGATGAAGATCTACAACGCTATGCTAAAGATGGGCCAGAGGGCAAGTTCTCCTGGGATGATGGTCTTTTGAGAAAAGAAGGTCGTTTGTGCGTCCCAAGTTGGGGTAAGCTACGAGAAGAACTGATGTAGGAAGCATATTATACCAAGTACTTCGATCACCCTAGGAGCACGAAGATGTTCTGAGATATGAAAAAGTTATTCGGGTGTCCAGGGCTAAAGAAAGATGTTGTCCATTATGTGGCCAAGTGCCAAACATGTGCGTTGGGTAGGCGGAATACCAGAAGCCGGGCGGTTATTTAAAGTCGTGGCCGATTCCAGAGTGGAAGTTCGATGATATTTCCATGGATTTCGTGCACGGATTGCCGAGATCTCAACATGAAAATGATTCAAATTGGATAATTGTCGGCCTGCTAACGTAAGTGGCACATTTCCTACCGAATAGGCGAGATGATTCGGTGGAAAGTTTGGCAAAACTGTATGTTGACCAGATTGTGCGGCTACATGGTGTTCCGCGGAGCATCGTAAGTGATCGAGATAGGCGGTTCACATCGAATGATTGGCGGCTAGTTCATCAACTGTTGGGCATAAAGTTGACTGTCAGTATGGCCTTTCATCCCCAAACCGATGGCCAAACTGAGAGAACCAATAGAACAATGGAGGAGATGCTTCGGATGTGCGCCCTAGATTTTGGAAAGAGATGGAAAGATCATCTCTACATTGTGGAGTTTGCCTACAATAACAGCTACCAAGCGAGCATCGGTATGACACCGTATGAAGCTTTGTATGGACGGAAGTGTCGTACTCCATTAGCTTGGGTAGAAGTAGGCGAAGCCAGAGTGTATAATCGTAATGAAGTCGAGGAAGCAAACTCGACAATTCGTACTATTCGAGAAAGGCTATTGATATTTCAAGATCGACAAGCGAAATATTACAACGCCAAACACCAAAACCTGGAGTTCGCGGTAGACGACTGGGTATACTTGAAGATCAAGCCCTTCAAAGGCATATCCAGGATTCGACGGCTAAAAAGGTTGAGTCCAAGATACTCGGGTCCGTTTGATGTGGTTAAGCGAGTCGGAGAAGCTGCGTATCGGCCAGCTATGTCGGCAAGCATGGGTGGAGTACATGATGTATTTCACATCTCGGTACTTCGGAAGGCCGTTAAAAATCCAGCTCAGGGGATCAAGGATGATCGTGTGCCGGTGGAGTATGGGCTAATGACGAAAGTTAGGCCCATTCTGATCGAGGATCGTGCCGAGAAACAGTACGGTATATAACGATTGGGATGGTCAAAGTCTGGTGGGACAATTGCGGCCGTGAGGAGCTAACTTGGGAGCAAGAGCAAACCATGCGAGCTAAAGTTCCCGAGCTATTTTTGTATAACGGTCATATAGTGCAAACATTGTTGTAACATGCAAATTGATGTGGCAACTTATTGTTTGTTGTTTTCCTTCCAGTGCACGAATTTCGAGGACGAAATTTCTTGTAGGAGGGGAGGGTTGTAACATCCCAAAATTCAGAATGGGAAATTTTTGGGTGACACGGCCTGGGACACGGGCGTGTCCCAGGGCATGTCCTACTCGGGTGCGTAGTCGTTGTGAGTTCGACGAAAAATGCGTTCGACGAAGTGTTCGGGAGGGACAAGCCATGTGACACGGGCGTATCAAGGGGCGTGACCTAGGGCGTGTCCTCCTATGGTCGACGATTTTTCTCTCGAGTAGTTGAGGTCAATGAATACTCGAGAAAGAGGGTACACGGCCTGTGACACGGGCGTGTCACAGGGCGTGTCCCGCTCATACTCGAGTAGCTCTCGAGTAGGTGGAAAAGTACTCGAGTAAGTGGGGTGGTGATATGGGAGTGTCACCCTTATGACACGGGCGTGTACCATCCGTGTACTCGAGTAGTTGTATTTTCTCTCGAGTAGTTCTCTCGGGACCTTCTCGAGTGGGTTACACGCCCTTTGTCATAGGTGTGACCGGTCTGACACGGGCGTGTATCATGACCGTGACCTGTTTCGAGATGAGGCGGTTTGTGCACCGCTTACGGACACGGGCGTGTCAGACCCAAAAAGCGAATTTTAGGATTTTTTGTGGACGTCCATTTCTTTCAGCTAGGATCCAAGGGCTGAGCAGCCTTCCTGCTTCCTTAAGGCCGTGGATGAGTAAGAAGAACTCATTTTATCTTTGACCTTCACTTTCTACAATTCAAGAGAGAGAGAGAGGAAGAAGGAGGAGGGGGAAGTGGGTTGATCGTTGGTGGATCTTGAGAGTGTCCAACGGAGATCCGAGGCCATCGTTGTAGAGGAAAAGCTGTTGTGATTCTTTCTAGCTAGCTAGGAGCTCATGGAACCGAAGCGATTTTCAAGGGTAACGACCTTTCTTCCTAGCCATGTGAAGCCTTCCTTTTGGCATGTGCATATGATTCCCCGATCAGAAGGTGGCTTATGATGGGAGTTTTTGGGTTGATTCATGGAACCCCCACGTTTTGGCATATAGATCCGGAAAAGGAATACGGAATAGACATGCTGTGTGAAGCCATCTGAACAGGTTGGTCTGGATTGGTGATGTTGCATATGCTCCGAAGAAGACTCCGTGATAAACATGTAGTTTAAGGAGTCGACGGGTTGCACCTGCGAAAGTTAGTAGCAGGAAGTACTGGAGTGGTAGTCCAGGAAAATACCCAAGTATTGCTTGTGATATGGGGTTGCACCTGCGAAAGTTAGTTGCAAGAAGTACTGGATTAGAAATCCAGGAAATACCCTTTGGAATGCTTGATATTCACGAGTGGTACCTGTGAAGAGAGTAGCAGGAAGTACTGGCGTGCTCAGAAAAATACCATTGACGTTTGTGATATTTGCAGTGTCCTACCTGTGAAGAGAGTAGCAGGAAGTACTGGTGTGCACAGGAAAGACCCGCTGTTGTGATGTGATAGGATTTGGGTGTAAGAATAAGTACTGGTGTGCCCAGGAAAACACCCAGGCTTGAATGCCAAACAGGAACGGTGAAACTGACCCGCGCCTTTTCTTTAGCCGCGAGTACGCTGTGCTCGGTAACGGTAAGGCGATTTGAGCAACGGGGGGTGGATGATCTGACCTGCATTATGTCCGTCTGACGTGAGACCTGAAAGTTCGGTCTGTTGGAGCGCATAGCAAGAGTTTTAGGCCTATGCGCCATGACACAATGGGGGGCTACGGGTCAATCCCGGTGCCCTAAGACTAGAACTCCGGCTGCACGCCATAGAGTAAATGCTCAAGTGATTTGTCATTGGGTTGCGATCCTGATACGGTGGTGGGCAACTGGTTCGCCGGTACACCAAGAATGTGCCCTGAGTGCACGGATCATCGGACTGCGTGGATGACGATTGTGATGGAATGTATGTGCGTGAGAGCACATTATATGTGATATATATACATGCTTGTGAATGCTATGCCTGTAGGGAAGTAATGTCGCTGCCCCGGAAAAAGGGGTAGGGTCGTTATAATTTGGTCAGCTGAATGCTGACCGTTAGAATGCAATGTGTTAGAATGCAATGTGTTGGTCGATATCTTCTCTGACTACAAAAATATCAAGTACGTGGACACGCAAAAGGAGTTAAGCATGCGACAAAGACGATGGTGGAGTTTCTTTCCAAATATCAGTACACGATGCACTACCACCCATAGAAGGCGAATGTAGTAGCAGATGATCTTAGCAAGAGAGCTACCACAGCAAGCGCAGAACCCCAGATAATGTCCATGGAGCAGGTTCGGATGCTGGAGGATATATAGATATCCTTGGTGTCCAGTATGGATCCCAAATGGTCCGAGGAGTATTTAACATCGATGAGCACCACCAATGACATACAAGATCACATTAGGGACGGGCAAAGGCTCGACGCCAAACAAGAGCCAATATTCAGGGCTCTGAAGGAAGGCAAGGATGGGGATTACACGTTGAAAGATGGCCTACTGTGCTTTAGAGGCAGAGTATATATACCAATAGGAGGTCAGATTCAAGAAGATATTTTGACTGAAGAACACATAAGTAGGAACTCAGTGCACCCTGGGATCACGAAGATGATAGCCAATCTGAAGAGGACCATGTACTGGACAGACATGAAGAAGGAGATCACCTACTTTATGACGCATTGTGAAACTTGTCAACTCGTGAAGGCTGAATGTAAAAGCCCGACAGGGTTGCTGCAGCCACTACCGGTGCCATAATGGAAGTTCGATGATATCGTAATGGACTTTATACATAGACTCCCTCGTTCCCATGCAATAAATGATTCGATCTGGGTGATTATTGACAACTAACGAAGCTTGCTCGATTTATCCCAGTCAGGAATGATGCTTCGATCGGAGTTCTAGTACGGATATTTGTGTAGCAGTTTGTCCGTTATCATGGTGTACCAAGGACGATCGTATCAGATCGGGATGGATGGTTTACGTCTAAGGAGTGCAGAGCAGTTTTGGCATACATGGGATCCCGACTAACCTTCAACACTGCATTCCACCCCCATACTGATGGGCAAATAGAGCGTACAAACCGGACATTTGAGGATCTCTTATGCCTATGTATCCTGGATTGCAGGGAGCCGTGGGAATGACTATTGCCGCTTACCGAGTTTTCTTATAACAACAGTCACCATACTAGTATAGGCATGGCTCCCTATGAGGCATTGTATGGATGGGGGTGCAGGAATCCACTATCTTGGATCCATGATGAGGATCCAAAGGCGCTTGGCTCGGAGTTTGAGGAGGACACAGATGATCAAATACGACTGATTCGAGATAGGATGTTGGAGGCCCAGAGTAGACAGGACAAATACTACGATGCGCGACATCGTTAGGTGGAGTTTCAGATTGGTGACCAGGTATTCTTGAAGATACGCCCAATGCATGGAGTCTCGCGGGTTCGCGAGCGATAGAAGTTCAGTACAAGATATATGGGCCCTATAGGATTCTGGAGAGAATCGGCCCCTTGGACTATAGACTGGAGCTACCGCCCGAGTTGGAAGGCTTACATGACGTCTTCCACATCTCTTCTCTTAGGAGGGCTCTCCTATGACCAGAGAAGTAGATTTCCACTACGACTGGCCTAGTAGCGTCTGACTGATCAGTCTGCTTGAAACCAGTCTAGGTAGACGATACAGAGGTATGAGTCCTGCAGCAGAAGAAGGTTCCGCTCGTCAAGGTCCTGTGGTCGAATCATGGGCAGGAGGAGCACACCTGGTAGCCTCTGTGTACAACCCCATATTCGCTGAGCCAGACCAGGAGGCACAAACGGTCAGACAGGCTAGCCAGAGAATTTCTCGCCCAAGTAGGCGGGAACGCTTGCGCTAAGCGATAAGCTCCCGCCTCGTATAAGCTCTCGCCCGCAAGACGCCCCGTATTCGTCGAGCCCAGGTCGACGAGCGCAGCCAAATCATCGAACGAAGATCAACGCGCGAACGCTTGCGCCAGCCCCCGGATCGTCTTAAAGAAGCTCTCGCCTATAGGTAGGCGAGACCGCTTCCACCGGGCTCTGACAGAAGGCTCTCGGCTCGGGGCTCTCGCCGAGTGGGGACCAGGGCCTTGGGTGGAATGACTAAATTACCCTCAGGAGAAATTACTTCAGTACCCTCAGAAAAACAGCAGAATTCAGCTATTGGCAGACCAACTAGGGGCTTTTCAGTAATTTCAGGACAGCAAGATGTTATAAATAGACCCATAAGGGCTCCTTAGAAGCGATCTATCATTATCTCCCAAATTCCAGTGCTTTCTGAGGGGCTCCTAGCCCAGCTTTGGCTTTGGAGGGGAAGCTCTCAGAGATCTTCTGGGTGTGAGGTGGCACCTCCCTACTGAGGCTATTGGGTCAGTCTTAGGTCCTTTGAATCCAATCGAGGGTTGAGACTTGAGAGAAGTAGGTTTTGGCTGCACCCCCTTTTTCTTCGAACTCTAGTTGAGGTCATATTTGGCTTCAACAGTTCTGGTGCGGTGAGCGTGGAAGGCGGCCGATTCAAGAAAGCCTTAAGTTTTGTCCCATGGCTGGAGGTGAAGGTGAAGGGTCAGGTTCTGGAGGCTCCCCCACCTGGGGAGAGGAAGCGACAAAGAGGATGCTGGATGAGTTCAGGCGAGAGGTTCTGCAGACGATCAGTTTGGCCGTCTCGACGAGAGGCGAGTGGGCCACCCCTCAGGTCCCAATAGAAGAGGTCCCGCTCTTGGGCGAGAACGCCCCAGGGCAGCGCCCGGGAAAGGAGGTCCCGGGGGAGGCTGGCGAGAGAGATGTGGCGGCGCGGGAACTTTTCCCTGGCCAGAGCCAGCGCCCGGGCAAGGAGGCGCTGACGGATCTGGGCGAGAAGGAAGCGGCAGTGCGGGAGCTCTTCCCAGGGCATGGTCTCACAGATCGGGCCAGTCAGCCGAGGCCGCGGGACATACTATCTCGCCAGGCTGTATGCGAGAGCCCATTTAGCGAGCTCATCATCTCAGCTCCGGTGCCGGAGGGGTTCCGGGAGCCTGACATGTCCTACTACTCGGGGAAGGATGACCCTGTACAGCACGTACAGTGGTTTGAAGACGTTGTATCGATAAGGCAGATGACGGATGCCTTCAAGTGTCGGTTGTTTGCCATCACGTTGAAGGAGAAGGCTCGGGACTGGTTCCACCAGTTACCAGCAAGATCAATCTACTGTTTTGAGGATCTGCGGAGAAGTTTCCTGTTGAGGTTCTCAACCTCGAAGAAGCGGAAGAAGGAAGCTGAGTGTCTGTTTGCGGTGAGGCAGAAGCCTGATGAGACGCTGGGTCACTTTGTCGACCGGTTTCAGGAGGAGATCCTCCTGGTCCAGGAGGTCCCAGGGTACGCACTGATGCTGGTATTCACCCTGGGGCTGAGACCAGGATTATTTAGCATGGAGTTGAAAAGGGTGCCTCCCCTCTCCTTTGAGGAGCTCATGGAGAGGGCGGCAAAGGAAATTGACTTCGAGAGAGCAAACCCAGCATTCTCCAGGAAGTTGGCCAAGCTAGCGGAGGACGACGGGAAGGAACCAGTAGCAGGAAGACAGAAGGAGCCGAGGAAACAGAGGGAACAAAGGGAAGAAAGGAGAAGGGAAGAGCCCCGAAGGTTGGGGCAGCAGCGGGGATGGGGGGCCCGGGAGCCGAACAACAAGTTAGGTTGGAGGCCCCAGGAGGGTCGCCCCCAGGGCCCAGGAGAAGGCTGCCAGGGGAGAGATAACCTGCAGGAGCCCCGGAGGTTCGACCGAATGGCATGGAGGCAGGAGCCGAGAGGTCGCCCACCACCACCGTAGGAAGCCATGGAAGTGGGAAGAGGAAGAGGAGTTGGGAGAGGAGCTCGAGGAGGAGGGAGAAGAGGGAGAGGAGAGGGAAGAAGGGGCGGAGAGGCATTGCTTTTTTGTGACTTCCACCAGGAGGAAGGTCACGCAACGGCCACCTGCCCGGAGTTCTTAGAGTTAAGGGAAGCAAGAGGAGTAGGGAGGCGAGATCCACTAGTGAGGATAGTGGAGGTGCAGCAGGGTGAGGTGGAAGATAGGTGCGAAGACCGTGTGGATGTAGGGACCCGGGGAGGAATCGGGGTGATTCACGGAGGAGTGGGGATTGAGGCAACCCGCAAGGGGAGCCTGCAAACCATGTACAGAAGGGGGGTGGACTCTACCTCCCAGGTTCCCCCACCAGAAGAAAAGATCACTTTCTCATCAGCAGACATACCGGACTATGAGGATCCATTCTGTGACGCCCTGGTGATCCAGACGGCGGTGGAAAATTATACGGTCTCGAGGATACTGGTAGACAACGAGAGATCGGTAAATGTCATCTTCAAGAAGGCCTTTGATGAGATGAGAGTTGAAGGGAAGAGGGTCTTGGCGTCGGACGGACCTCTGTTCGGGTTCTCCGGAGAGAGGAAAGAGGTAGAAGGAGGAGTAGGGCTACACGTAAGGTTGGGGGGCGTGTCATGGAACTGTAGGTTCGTGATCGTGGATGCCCCGAGCAGCTATAATGCCATCTTTGGGCGCCCCCTCATCAGTGCCTTTCGCTGCGTCCCCTCCTCGTTCCATCAATGCCTCAAGTTCAACAAATGGGGGGGGGGGGGGTGCATGTCAGGGTAAGAGGGGACCCGAAGGTGGCAAGACAATGTTACGTTATAGCAGTCAACACCATTTCGTGGATGTCAGAGGCAGAAGAGTTGGAGATAGAGATGGCGGACCTAGAGGAGGTTGTTGAGGAAGAGGAGATGGTCCTAGAGGAGGCAAGAGGGATAGCTGGGGAGGAAGTCAGAGAAGAGGAGACTGAGAAGCTGCAAGGAGATGTGCATGTGGTCCGGGGGGACGAGGAGCAGGAGAGCCCAGAAGGGGCGATGGAAGTAGGAGGGCAAGCGGCAAAAGGAGTCGAGGGAGAGGCCCCGAGGGGCGTAGGAGTCGAGCAGCAGCAGGAGGGGCTGGTAGAAGCGATGGAGATTGAGGAGGAGGTAGAAAGGGGAGAGCTGGAGCTGGAGGAAGAGGCAAGGGCTGGCTGGGAGCAGTCGCGGCTGGAGCCGGCCGAAGAAGTGGTGGAGATGGAGGTCTTCACAAGCACAGGACAAGTACAAAGGGTGCGGGTCAGCGGGGGCTTGAGTCCCGAGGCCCGGGAGCAAGTGCGGGCTTGCATTCAAGGCAACATCAACATCTTCGCCTGGAGCACGGCGGACATGCCGGGCATCGACGCAGACGTGGCCTGCCATCTCCTGAACTTGGACCCCCGCACTCGCCCCATACGTCAGAAGATGAGAGCCATCGCCACCAAGCTGGAGGAGCCCATTCGCGAGGAGGTCAAGAAGCTCCTGGAGGCGGGCTTCATCTCAGAGATCCAGTATCCAGGCTGAATATCCAATGTGGTAATGGTAAAGAAGGGAGGTGGAAAATGGAGAATGTGTATTGACTTTTCTTTGTTAAATAAATCATGCCCTAAGGATTGCTACCCCCTGCCTCGGATCGACGCGCTGGTTGATTCAGCCGTCGGTTTTTCTGTCATGAGCTTTTTAGATGCTTTTTCAGATTATCACAAGGTCCGGATGCACCCTCCTGATACCAAGGATGTTTCCTTCATCACGAGGGAGGGATGCTTCAGTTACAAAATGATGCACTTTGGGTTAAAGAACGCAGGGGCTACCTATCAGCGTATGATGGATCGAGTCTTTCGGGATGAGAGGGGGAGGAACTTGGAGGTCTACGTCGACGACCTAATGATCAAAATCAAGTGCATGGTTTCGCACCTACAAGATCTGGAGGAGACATTCGCCACCTTAAGAAGGTTCAAGATGAGGCTGAACCCCTTGAAGTGCGTCTTCGGGGCCAGCCGCGGGAAGTTCCTCGGGCATCTTCTGACTCCGGCGGGGGTGGAGCCCAACCCGGACAAGGTCAAGGCCATCCTAGATTTGGAGTCACCTCGCGACGCTAAGGAGGTCCAGCACTTAACAGGCAAGCTGGCTAGGCTAAGCAGGTTCCTCTCTAGGGCAGGAGACAAGTGTTCTTCATTCTTTAAGGTGCTGCGGGGGAATCAAAGGTTCGAATGGACAACCGAGTGCGAAGAGGCCTTCCAAGGGCTGAAAACACAACTCTCTTAGGCTCCTCTCCTTCAAAGCCCAAAGGAAGTAGAGGACCTGACCTTGTACCTCGGGGTAGGAGCAGAAGCGGTGAGCTCTGTCCTAGTGAGGGAAGAAGGAAAGAAGCAGCTGCCCATCTACTACGTCAGCCGGATATTGAGGAAAGCAGAGCTTCGCTACCCCATCCTGGAAAAGCTCGCTTACACCTTGGTCATCTCGACAAGGAAACTCCGACCGTACTTTCAAGCACATTCGATTAGGGTGGTGACCGACCACCCTCTTCGCAAGATCTTCGAAGGAGTGGAGCACTCGGGGAGACTGGCTAAGTGGTCTATTGAGCTAAGCGAGTTCGACATCTCCTTTGTCCCAAGGCTCTCCATCAAGGCACAGGAAGTGGCGGACTTCCTAGCAGACTACATCATTGAAGTCGAGGGGGAAGAGCAGCAACCCCGAGAAGCATGGAAGTTGATGGTTGATGGGGCCTCGGGAAGGCACTCCCTCGGGGCAGGGGTGGTATTGACAAGTCCTCAAGGGGTAACCATAGAGCAAGCGGTCATTTTACATTTCCCCGTGACCAACAATCAAGCGGAGTATGAGGCCATGATCGCCGGCCTCTGCTTGGCAAAGGAGCTGGAGATTCGGGATGTGGAAGCTTTCACTGATTCAAAGGTAGTAGCATCGCAGATCCGGGGAGAGTTTGAAGCTCAGGAGCCTACCCTCATCAAATACCTCTCCAAGGTAAGGGCGATCATCGGAGGATTCCGGTCATTCTCGATTCAACATGTTCCAAGGGAAGAAAGAGTAGCCGCCGATCGATTAGCCAAGTTCGGACCTCGGGGGGGGGGGGGGGGGGAGGAACTTTGACGGAGCTATTCCGACCGGCTATCGAGGAAGGATAGTTGATGGTGGTGGATCGGCAACCCTCGTGTGTGGATCCATTTGTGACCTTCCTAACCACCGGTGAACTTCCTGAAGGGACCAAGGTCGGGAGAAGCTTCAAGCGCAAAGCAGCTCACTACTTAATGATGGAGGGGGGCCTGCATCGTAAGATGTTGTCAGGGCTCCTAGCTAGATATGTGACCGAGGAAGAGATCCCGAAGATATTAAGGGAGGTGCACTCGGGCGAGTGTGGCAGTCACTCGGGAGGAAGGACGTTGGAGGCAAGGGTGGTCAGGCAGGGGTACTTCTGGCCCACCCTAAGGAAGGATGCCATGGAGTTTGCAAGAAGGTGTCAAAAATGACAGCTCTACGCCCCCTTCAGCTCTTGGCAGCTCAGAGACTCCGAAGTATCATGGCACCGTGGCCATTCTCTATCTGGGGAATGGACTTAGTTGGGCCCTTTCCTCCGGCTAGTGGGCAGAGGAGATTCCTCTTGGTCATGGTCGATTATTTCTCGAAGTGGCTAGAGGTTAAAGCCTTGGCCAAGGTCACCTCGCAGGTCATAAGGAACTTCGTCTGGGGGGAGATCATTTGCAGACATGGGTTGCCCCAAGCAATAGTGACTGATAACGGCCCCCAGTTTTCCAGCGAGGAGTTCATCAGCTTCTGCGCCCAACTATGGATAGATCTCCGGTTTGCCTCCGTCCACCACCCCCGGAGTAACGGTCAGGTGGAAGCAGCAAACAAAATCATTGTGAACCTACTAAAGAAAAAGGTGGAGAACCTAAAGGGGAATTGGGTGGAACAGCTCCCCTCGGTCCCGTGGGCCCTGCGAACAACCCCGAACACGGCCACCGGTGAGACCCCCTTCAAGCTCTCTTACGGGTGTGAGGTCGTCCTACCAGTGGAGTTCGAGGTCCGGTCCCCGCGAGTCACAGCCGCGGGCAAAGGAGACGAGACTTGGAGGGTGGAGAATGAGGAGGGGCAGCGCCTCTCGTTAGATATGGTGGAGGAACTGCGAGATGTGGCGGCTATCAGGCAAGAAGAGATCAAGTGACGGATGGCCAAGCATTTTGATAAGCATGTCAGGGTCAAGCAATTTACTAAGGGGGATCTGGTGCTGAGAAAGGTTGACGCAGCAGGAAGGTCGGCTCCCGTGGGCAAGCTCCACCCGAACTGGGAAGGTCCATACATAGTGAAGGAAGTCCTCGGAACGGGAGGATACTACCTCCAGGACGTGGAAGGGAGGGCCCTAAGCCACACCTGGAGCGGTGATGACCTAAAACGCTTCTACCCATGAAGGTGGAAGGATGTAACCATGTATCTCAAGAATAAACTTATTATACTACATCGATTGATTTTCTCTTAACTATTGTCAAATTTTTCATAACATAACGTAATCGTGTGTTTTGTAATACCCCGAGCTCAGCTCAGCCCCAGGTAGACCCGCTGCGCAGGCTCTCATCTAGCTGGCAGGTCCGTAGGCTTGCATGTGGGGGATAGGTTTGGTTGGTTTGAGATCTTCATCGGCACCCCGAGCTCGGCTCGGCCCCAGGTAGACCCGCTGCGCAGGCTCTCATCTAGCTGGCAGGTCCGTAGGCTTGCCTGTGGGGGATATGTTTGGTTGGTTTGAGATCTTCATCGGCACCCCGAGCTCGACTCGGCCCCAGGTAGACCCGCTGCGCAGGCTCTCATCTAGCTGGCAGGTCCGTAGGGTCGCCTGTGGGGGATAGGTTTGGTTGGTTTGAGATCTTTATCGGCACCCCGAGCTCGGCTCGGCCCCAGGTAGACCCGCTGCGCAGGCTCTCATCTAGCTGGCAGGTCGTAGGCTCGCCTGTGGGGGATAGGTTTGGTTGGTTTGAGATCTCATCGGCACCCCGAGCTCGGCTCGGCCCCAGGTAGACCCGCTGCGCAGGCTCTCATCTAGCTGGCAGGTCCGTAGACTCGCCTGTGGGGGATAGGTTTGGTTGGTTTGAGATCTTCATCGGCACCCCGAGCTCGGCTCGGCCCAGGTAGACCAGCTGCGTAGGCTCTCATCTAGCTGGCAGGTCCGTAGGCTCGCCTGTGGGGGATAGGTTTGGTTGGTTTGAGATCTTCATCGGCACCCCGAGCTCGGCTCGGCCCCAGGTAGACCCGCTGTGCAGGCTCTCATCTAGCTGGCAGGTCCGTAGGCTCGCCTGCGGGGGATAGGTTTGGTTGCTTTGAGATCTTCATCGGCACCCCGAGCTCGGCTCGGCCCCAGGTAGACCCGCTACGCAGGCTCTCATCTAGCTGGCAGGTCCGTAGGCTCGCCTGTGGGGGATAGGTTTGGTTGGTTTGAGATCTTCATCGGCACCCCGAGCTCGGCTCAGCCCCAGGTAGACCCGCTGCGCAGGCTCTCATCTAGCTGGCAGGTCCGTAGGATCGCCTGTGGGGGATAGGTTTGGTTGGTTTGAGATCTTCATCGGCACCCCGAGCTCGGCTCGGCCCCCGGTAGACCCGCTGCGCAGGCTCTCATCTAGCTGGCAGGTCCGTAGGTTCGCCTGTGGGGGATAGGTTTGGTTGGTTTGAGATCTTCATCGGCACCCCGAGCTCGGCTCGGCCCCAGGTAGACCCGCTGCGCAGGCTCTCATCTAGCTGGCAGGTCCGTAGGCTCGCCTGTGGGGGATAGGTTTGGTTGGTTTGAGATCTTCATCGGCACCCCGAGCTCGGCTCGGCCCCAGGTAGACCCGCTACCTGGCTCCTACTAGCTGGCAGATCCATAGGCTCCCCTGTGGGGGATAGTTTAGGATAGGTTAGGGTAGGATAGGTTAGGTTTGTGGAAACATCATCGGCACCCCGATCTCGGCTCGGCCCCAGGTAGACCCGCTGCGCAGGCTCTCATCTAGCTGGCAGGTCCGAAGGCTCGCATGTGGGGGATAGGATTGGTTTGAGAACTTCATCGGCACCCCGAGATCGGCTCGGCCCTAGGTAGACCCGCTGCGCAGGCTCTCAACTAGCTGACAGGTCTGTAGGCTTGCCTGTGGGTGATAGGTTTGGTTGGTTTGAGATCTTTATCGGCACCCCGAGCTCAGCTCGGCCCCAGGTAGACCCGCTACGCAGGCTCTCATCTAGCTGGCAGGTCCGTAGGCTTGCCTGTGGGGGATAGGTTTGGTTGGTTTGAGATCTTCATCGGCACCCCGAGCTCGGCTCGGCCCCAGGTAGACCCGCTGCGCAGGCTCTCATCTAGCTGGCAGGTCCGTAGGCTCGCCTGTGGGGGATAGGTTTGGTTGGTTTGAGATCTTCATCGACACCCCGAGCTCGGCTCGGCCCCAGGTAGACCCGCTGCGCAGGCTCTCATCTAGCTGGCAGGTCCGTAGGCTCGCCTGTAGGGGATAGGTTTGGTTGGTTTGAGATCTTCATCGGCACCCTGAGCTCGGCTCGGCCCCAGGTAGACCCGCTGCGCAGGCTCTCATCTAGCTGGCAGGTCCGTAGGCTCGCCTGTGGGGGATAGGTTTGGTTGGTTTGAGATCTTCATCGGCACCCCGAGCTCGGCTCGGCCCAGGTAGACCCGCTGCGCAGGCTCTCATCTAGCTGGCAGGTCCGTAGGCTCGCCTGTGGGGGATAGATTTGGTTGGTTTGAGATCTTCATCGGCACCCCGAGCTCGGCTCGGCCCCAGGTAGACCCGCTGTACAGGCTCTCATCTAGCTGGCAGGTCCGTAGGCTCGCTTGTGGGGGATATGTTTGGTTGGTTTGAGATCTTCATCGGCACCCCGAGCTCGGCTCGGCCCCAGGTAGACCCGATGCGTAGGCTCTCATCTAGCTGGCATGTCTGTAGGCTCGCCTGTGGGGGATAGGTTTGGTTGGTTTGAGATCTTCATCGGCACCCCGAGCTCGGCTCAGCCCCAGGTAGACCCGCTGCGCAGGCTTTCATCTAGCTGGCAGGTCCGTAGGCTCGCCTGTGGGGGATAGGTTTGGTTGGTTTGAGATCTTCATCGGCACCCCGAGCTCGGCTCGGCCCCAGGTAGACCAGCTGCGCAGGCTCTCATCTAGCTGGCAGGTCCGTAGGCTCGCCTGTGGGGGATAGGTTTGGTTGGTTTGAGATCTTCATCGGCACCCCGAGCTCGGCTCGGCCCCAGGTAGACCCGCTGCGCAGGCTCTCATCTAGCTGGCAGGTCCGTAGGCTCGCCTGTGGGGGATAGGTTTGGTTGGTTTGAGATCTTCATCGGCACCCCGAGCTCGGCTCGGCCCCAGGTAGACCCGCTGCCTGGCCACTACTAGCTGGTAGGTCCATATGCTCCCCTGTGGGGGATAGTTTAGGATAGGTTAGGGTAGGCTAGGTTAGGTTTGTGGAAACATCATCGACACCCCGATCTCGGCTCGACCCCAGGTAGACCCGCTGCCCAGGCTCTCATCTAGCTGGCAGGTCCGAAGGTTCGCCTGTGGGGGATAGGTTTGGTTTGGTTGGCTTGGTTTGCACAAGGTAGGAAATGCATCAGGAATACAAAATGGAAAAGATAGGAAAGGTCTCGGCAGGGATAGATCTCGAAAGAGAAGTCCCCGTCAAAAAGGTCTCGCAGAAAGTGGGGGGGCTTTCGCCGAGAAGACTCCTCTTAATATTCTCGGGCAAACAGGCGGGATCGTTATGCGACGGTCCTGAAGGGATTCGCGCAGGCTAAAGGGGACAGTTCCGACCTAAGGGTTCGTGAGCCACGCTTCCGGCGGGTCGTTTGCAGTAGGTTCCCACCTATCCATCGCTAAGGAAGACTATCCTAGGAAGGCCAGGGGGCTCGGCGGAAGCACGCGCAGAAAATATTCGACCACAACAATTACATCGGGCACATTCACAATAACAGAGCGAGATATTTACAATAAAAACGTTTGCATTAAATATATTATATATAAGAACAAACTGGTAGCGTCTCGCGCTTTACAGTTGAGGCGGAAAGAAAAAAGCAGAGGAGGAAAGAAAAGGAAGAGGGGCCCCCTCATGGAGACAAGTTGTACCCCTCCGAGCTACTGCTTGAACTCCCGCTGGAGCTTTCGCCGGAGCTCTCCCTAGAGGTCTCGCCACCCGCTGCAGGAGATTTCAAGACGTCCGAGGGTGGGGTATCTGGGGCGCCCGGGGGCTTTGGAATGGGCTCGAAAAGCCATGGAACGAGCTGTTGAGCAGTGATGTCTTTGCCCCTCTGATGAACTGTAAATATGCGTATTTTTATGCACATTAATTTAGTCATTTTCATTTATTTTCGTCGTTTTTACTTATTTTTGTTCAATAAAATGTTCCTATTCTTGTAAATTTTCTCCTAACTTGTTTTATTTTGATTTTCAGAAAAATTCCAAAATCTGCCAATTTGGGAAGTACACGCCCGTGACACATGGGTCACGCCCGTGACCGAGCCGTGACTGTGCATTTCCCGTGAAATCGGAAAATTTCTGAAGAAAAGGCTTGACACGCCTGGCGACACGCCCGTGTCACCCGACACGGGGCGTGACCCAAGCCCGTGTCCGCTCCACTCGACGAATTCCACTCGACGATCGTCGAGTGTCGACACCAACTGTCACGCCCAGTGTCACGCCCGTGACCTGGGGCGTGACCCAATTTCAGCTCAACGATTTCGACTCGACACTTTTCGCTCGACATTCGTCGAGTGTCGACCCCGACTGTCACGCCCATAGTCACGCCCGTGACATGGGGCGTGACCTTTCCAGCTGCCCCGACAAGATGCTGCCGAGGACATTTGACGCAACCCGCGCCCGGTTCTACCTCCCCGACATGCCCTAGGTCACGCCCGTGACCTGGGGCGTGACTGCTGCGAACTCAGCCCGAAGTCAACTTTGCTGTCCAATCGCCAGCCGCCTTCATGAATAGTACTGTCACGCCCCCATGTCACGCCCGTGACCGAGGGCGTGTACTTAGAAATTTTTTCCTATAAATAGCCCAGTTCTGTAAGGTCCAAGGGTTCAGATTTTTGGGCCAATTTAGTGTATTTTTGTGGGCTGCATCCGTGATTTTCAAGGCTATGTAAGGAGATTTCTCCCTTTTTTATTTCATTTCTTGTTTTGTCTTAGCTTTAACCCTTGTAATAGCTTGTAATAGTTCCTAAAATTCAATAAAATGTTAGATTTTCTCTTCTTACTTAGCTTTGGAATGAAACTTGTGCCCACTTTCTTTCCCATTTTTATCCTTGGTTTTATCCTTGTTCTTCACTTGTTCTTCACTTGTTCTTCATTTATGAAAAGTGTGTGTGTGTGTATGAGTGTAACATGCTTACTTTACTTTTTTTTTACTTGTTTTCATGCTTAGGTTAGGATTTCCTCTTTACATGCCTTTGATTTTTCAAGTTAGGTTTTGTTTGAAAATGATGAAATGATGAATTAGGTTTTTCTTTTTTTTCTTATCTTCTTCAACATCTTCACTCTTATGAGTGTGTAAAAGAGCTATAGTTTCCTTTGTTTTTTTTTTACTTAGCTTCATTTTGGAATGAAAACTTTTTTTCTTCTTTCACTTTTATTTCAACTTTTTTAGCTCTTTTATGAAATCCTAGGAATGAAAATGTTGAAATTTTTATTTTCCAAAAACTTTGGTTTTTAATTTGTTTTGAAAAACTTTTGTCTTCTAAAAATTTAAATTTCTTCTTTTTATTTGTTTTTGGCAAAACCTATGCTTGAAATAGTTAAAATTTTAATTTTTAGGTAACTTTGATTTTTCATGAAGTGTGTGTGAGTGTAGGTGTATAATTTTTATGCTTTGATTTAAATTGTGTAGAGTGTGTGAGTGTAGGTGTTAAATTTTCATGCTTTGTTTTAATGCTTTCTTTTAATGCTTTGTTCAATTATGTAGAGTGTGTGAGTGTAGGTGTATAATTTTATTGCTTTCTTGAATTTCATATGGAGTGTGTGTGTTCGTGCGCATTTATTTCCGCCTACTCACTTGAGTTAAATGGCCGGACTTTTTAGCCCTGTAATCGCATTTATTTTCTCCTACTCATTTGAGTAGGACTCGCTTTCATTTCAGTCCTACTCGTTTGAGTAGGACTTGCAATTTTCAGCCTTTATTTACCGCCCCCACTCGTTTGAGTGGGACTCGCAAATTTAAATTATGCAAATTTCATTCATGTGTAACTTAGTTTCTGTTTAATTTATAATTTGGAGTGTGCGTGAGTTCTCGTTTAGTTAACTTTTTAGCTCTCTAAATATTGTTATTTTTCTTTTGTCCCTTTCTTATAATCATGTAGCATTTAATTTCGAACTCGCGCCTCACTAAATTATAAGCCGTCCCCATACCGATGTGTGGCTAATCGCTATTAGCCTCGGCATCGAAGAGCATTGGGACATTTAAAATGATTTATAATAATTGAAGCTCTTTATTTTCATTTTAATTTAAGCACTTAGGGTTTACCCCGGGTTTACGACGCGTAGGACCACATAATCGATGTGTGAGCCCTATTTCTGTAGTCCATATGCTAGCTAGCCGAGAGGCCGTGCATATGGACCGATCACCCCTGGGTAAATAGAGTTGCGTGCACCCCCTCGAGAGAGGACAAGCGTAATTCTACCGGATTGGGTCCCCCACCCAATAGCGGGGTTCTTAGCGTAAAGCGGGCGTTAAGAGGAATCCTTCGTCGGACTAACGTTCGGTCGAATAGTCTTAACGTTTAGGTGAGCGATATCCCTATAGCTAGGTGAGCTCACATTTGTGCAACCTCCACGGCCAAGTTGCCTTATTATTAATTTGAAAACCAAGTCTTTTTATTATTAAAAATTGTTTTAGTCTTAATCTGATTCGATGCCGAGCGTTAACCCTTCATCGAATATTCTCTAAATCGTTTTTTTCGCTCCTTTGCTTTTTCGCCTTTTATTAAGTAAAAAAATCCACCTTATTTTCAGTAAAATAATAGTCCTCCCGGAGGAGTAAGAATAGTCAACGCGACCCCGAGAACAATACGACCTCGGTATTCCCCCGAATATCGAGTACTACTTGCGATAGGTGCACTTGCCTACCCGAGCGAGCCCGCGGCGATCGACTCACCGAACCAACCACAGTAAGAGTCTGTTCGCGGGCCCATCAAGTTTTTGGCGCCGTTGCCGGGGAGCTCTCTTTTCGAGTTGCTATTTCGAATTCCGGAGTCTATTAATTTTACTTATTTTCTAAAAAACAAAAAAACTAAAAACTTTATTTTAAAAGCAACAAAAAAAAAAGTTTATTTTTGTTTTATTTTTGTTTGGGTGTATGACCCGAGGACAACCCTCAGAGTCTGAAGATTTAGACTTCGACCCTGAGATTGAACGCTCTCTTGCGCGTATCCGATCTCATCGCCGAAATCCTTCTTTAGATCCCGAGGAATCTATCGGAGAACCCACTGTTGTAGTTATGGCCGCCCCTAACCTTCCCCCGGCGGCCGAGCGTACTATGTCTTATTACGCCCGGCCTAACCTGGATGATTCTGGGTCGAGTATTGTCCGCCCTGCGGTGGCCAATAATAATTTTGAAATAAAGTCAAGTGTCATTCAAATGGTCCAAAACGCTGTGCAGTTCGATGGACTGCCGGATGAGGACCCGAATGTCCACTTGTCCAATTTCTTGGAGATATGCGACACCTTCAAGATCAATGGCGTCACTGATGACGCCATTCGTTTGCGCTTATTTCCTTTTTCCCTTAAGTCCAAAGCCAAGGCGTGGTTGAATGCCCTCCCACGAGGATGTATCACCACGTGGGCTGAGTTGACGGAACGGTTCCTAACGAAGTACTTTCCGCCCGCCAAAACTGCAAAGTTGCGGGCGGACATTTCTTCGTTTGTGCAGAACGATCCCGAGTCTCTATACGAGACTTGGGAACGATTTAAGGAATTCCTCCGCCGTTGCCCGCACCACGCGCTGCCAACGTGGTTGCAAGTTCAAATTTTTTATAATGGGCTGATTTTTCAGACGCGTCAAATGATTGACGCGGCTGCCGGGGGAACGCTTAACAACAAAACCCCCGAGGCCGCCCAGGCTTTATTCGAAGAGATGGCTATGAACGCCTATCAATGGAACGTCCCGCGGGGACGGCCAAAGCCGGCGGCTGGACTTTTTGAAGTGGATGCCACTGCTCTCTTGACCCTTCAAGTTGAAAGGTTAACAAAGCAGGTGGCGGAGATGTCTGCTGCCTCCTCCACTCCGCCTTGTTTTATTCCCCCCAACGTCTGCGTAGCTGAAGAGTTCGTGGACTTCATGGGAAATTCGGGTCGTCCTCCCTTCAACCCCAACAACAACCCTTATAGTAATAACTATAATCCGGGTTGGAGGAATCACCCCAACTTCTCGTGGAGCAACCCGAATAATGCTCAGCGCCCCCCTATTTCTTATGCGCCCGGATTTCTTCCTCCCCCTCCTCTTCCGAAACCCTCCCCGATGGAGGAAAATTTTTCGAAGTATATTGCGTCCAACGAGTCAAATATCCGGAACATCACCGGATCGCTAAAAACACTCGAACAACAGGTTGGACAGGTGGCGAGGATGATGTCCGAGCGCGCGCTCGGGGCACTGCCGGGAAACACGGAGCCCAATCCGCGGGAGAACGCCAACGCTATAACCCTCCGTAGCGGAAAGGAGGTGGTCGATCCAAAACGGACCGACCCTCAGGTACATATTTCACCTCCGACCCCTCTTCCTCTTTCTTCGCTCACGCCACCTTTACCTATTATAAAAGAAAAAATTATTTTAAACAAGGCTCTTCCGTATCCGCATAAGTTAGAAAACGAGCGTAAGGACGCGCAATATGAAAAATTTATTTTATTATTAAAACAAATTCACATTAATGTTCCTTTTTGCGAGGCTATCTCGCAAATGCCCAAATATGCGAAATTTTTAAAAGAACTACTTTCTAATAAACGCAAATTAGAGGATATTTCGCATGTATCACTCAACGCTGTCTGCTCGGCGGCCCTTACTAATAAATTGCCCGCAAAACAAAACGACCCGGGACGGTTTTCCATCCCGTGCCTTTTTGGCGATATATTAGTAAAGTACGCCTTAGCCGATTTAGGGGCTAGCATTAATCTGATGCCGTTCTCGCTCTTTTCGCGTTTAGGTTTGGGTACTCCTAGTCCTACGAATATGCGCATCCAATTAGCGGATCGCTCGGTTAAGTTCCCTATCGGGGTAGTGGAGGACGTCCTTGTCCGAGTCGACAAGTTTACCTTCCCGGTAGACTTCGTCATCTTAGATATCGAGGAGGACGCCGAGGTACCAATAATACTCGGTCTCCCTTTTCTCGCCACCTCCCGCGCACTAATAGATGTTAGTAATGGTAGCCTTCTCCTCCGAGTAGGCGATGACCAAGTTACTTTCTCTATTAATCCCTCGATGGACAATTTGTCATCGAGCGACGATTTCTGCTATTCTTTAAATACCTTTTTCGGAGATCGTTCTTCTCCCATTTTCGAGTCCGTATTTTTAAATGACGATATTTATGCGCTCGAAAATTTTAACTGCGATGAGGATACGTCTATAGACTTGCCTTTCGAACCAATTGGTAAGAAAGACATAGGAATTACAACCTCCCTAGAAGAACCGCCCATCCTAGACCTCAAACCCTTACCCGCCTCGCTCAAGTACGCTTTTTTGGGAAAAGGTGATACGCTCCCCGTTATCATTTCTTCGGACTTGAGTGATTCGGAGACTTCCGATTTATTGGAAGTTTTATTTAAACATCGCCACGCAATTGCGTGGCAAATCTCTGACCTAAAGGGGATTAGCCCCTCCTTTTGCACCCATAAGATTTTCCTAAACGATAATTGCCGCAAAACGATACAGCCGCAGCGTCGTCTTAACCCAAACATGAAAGACGTCGTTAAAGCCGAAATCATTAAGTTGTTAGATGCGGGGATTATCTACCCTATTTCGGACAGTGCATGGGTTAGTCCCGTGCATGTCGTGCCCAAGAAGGGCGGTCTTACCGTAGTGGCGAACGAGCATAACGAGCTTGTCCCAACTCGTACTGTTACGGGTTGGCGAGTGTGCATCGACTATAGGAAACTTAACGACGCCACCCGCAAGGACCATTTCCCTCTGCCATTTCTAGACCAGATTTTAGAGCGTTTATCCGGTCATCCGTATTATTGTTTTCTTGATGGTTTATCGGGGTTTTTCCAAATCCCCATTTCCCCCGATGATCAAGAGAAAACAACTTTTACTTGCCCGTTTGGCACCTTCGCCTATCGAAGAATGCCATTTGGACTCTGCAACGCGCCAGCTACATTCCAAAGATGTATGCTAGCGATCTTTGGCGAGCTAGTAGAAGACATTATGGAAGTCTTTATGGATGACTTTTCTGTTTTCGGACGCTCTTTTCCCGATTGCCTTAACAATTTAGATCGTGTCCTTCAACGGTGCGAGGACACAAGCCTTGTTCTAAATTGGGAAAAATGCAACTTTATGGTTCGAGGAGGTTTGGTCCTCGGCCATATGATTTCGTCTAAGGGGATAGAGGTGGATAAGGCCAAGATAGAAATTATAGAAAAACTTCCGCATCCAACAAACGTAAAATCTATTAGGAGTTTCTTAGGCCATGCGGGCTTTTATCGACGCTTTATTCAAGATTTTTCAAAAATAACAAAGCCGCTAACTCACCTCTTGGAAAAGGAATCACGCTTCATCTTTAGTAGCGAATGCGAGTCCGCCTTTAATTTAATAAAACAAAAACTTATCTCTTCACCAATATTAGTGGCCCCTAATTGGTCCCTTCCGTTCGAAATAATGTGCGACGCTAGTGATATTGCCTTAGGTGCCGTTCTTGGCCAACGCGTAGAAAAACATTTTCATCCTATTTATTACGCTAGCAAGACGCTCACTTCCGCACAAGTAAATTACACGACAACGGAAAAGGAACTCTTAGCCGTCGTTTTCGCTTTCGATAAGTTTCGCTCGTATATAACGCTATCTAAAGTTATCGTTTTTACCGATCACTCCGCGCTTAAATATTTATTAGCTAAAAATGATGCGAAGCCCCACCTTCTTCGATGGATTCTCCTCCTACAAGAGTTTGACTTGGAGATCCGAGATAAGCGGGGAGCGGAAAATCTAGCGGCAGACCACCTCTCCCGTTTAGAAAATCCGGGTGCGGAAGCGCTCGTCGAATCTGAAATAAATGACAGATTCCCCGAGGAACGCCTTCTTGCCATTAATAAATCTTCGTCATCTTCGCCTTGGTTCGCAGATTTTGCAAATTTCTTAGTAGCGCGGGTCCTTCCAAAAGAGTTTTCCAGTCATCAAAAGAAGAAATTCTTTTCTGACTTGAAAAATTTCTTTTGGGAGGACCCATTTCTTTTTCGTATCTGCGCGGACCAAGCGGTCCGAAGATGCGTTGCGGGTGTGGAGTGCTTGCAAATTCTTAAGCACTGCCACGAGGGTCCAGCCGGTGGGCATTATCAAGCCAACCGGACCGCTCGGAAGGCGCTAGAGGCGGGCTACTTTTGGCCCACTCTCTTCAAAGACGCGCATAATTTTGTGCGCGCATGCGATAGCTGTCAGCGGTCGGGTAACATCTCTCGTCGCGACGAGATGCCCCAAAACATGTTTTTAGAATGCGAAGTCTTCGATTTGTGGGGCATAGATTTTGTTGGCCCCCTACCTCCGTCTTTCAAAAATATGTATATTTTAGTGGCGGTCGACTACGTATCGAGGTGGGCGGAAGCGCAAGCTCTCCCCACCAACGATGCGCGAGTCGTCGTTACATTTCTTAAAAAATTATTTTCTCGCTTCGGCACGCCTCGCGCAATTGTTAGTGATAGGGGAACGCATTTCTGTAACGCTCTTATGGCTAAGACGTTAGCTAAATACGGAGTCACGCACAAGCTTGCCACCCCCTACCACCCGCAAACAAGTGGCCAAGTCGAGGTAGTAAATCGAGAGATTAAGCGAATTTTAGAAAAAACCGTTTCGCTAAATAGGAAAGATTGGTCCGTTAAACTCGACGATGCGTTGTGGGCGTATCAGACGGCATACAAAACCGCTATTGGATGTATGCCGTTCCGGTTAGTCTACGGCAAAGCGTGCCATTTACCCGTAGAATTAGAACATCGCGCACTTTGGGCTTTAAAACTCTTAAACCTCGACTCCAACTTAGCCGCTCAGAATAGAAAACTGCAACTAAACGAGCTCGATGAATGGCGTGCGAACGCTTACGAGAGCAATAAATTCTATAAGGAGCGCTCTAAGTTATATCACGATCGAAAAATCAAGTCCCAAAAATTATTTTCTCCGGGCGATCTTGTCCTTCTTTACAATTCACGTCTTAGGCTTTTTCCAGGTAAATTAAAATCTAGATGGTCCGGTCCCTTCTTAGTTGAAGAAGTTTTTCCTTATGGAACCGTACTTGTCTCCCACCCGGACAAAGGCTCTTTTAAAGTAAACGGTCATCGGTTAAAGTCTTACATCGCGGGCGACCCAGTGATCGGTTTTAGCGAAACCATAACTTTCCTCCACATTATAAACCCGCCAAAATAGTCAAGCTACACGACTATAAACAAAGCGCTCCTGGGAGGCACCCCTCGCTTATCTTTTTCACTCTTTCCTTATTATCTTTGTTATTTTTTTTCTAATAAACGCAGGGTTTCTGATCGGCCTTCCCCACCGCGTTTCAGGGAAGCTTCTACCCCCTTCCTTTTCCTTTCTTTGTACATATTGTATTTCTTTTCTGTTCCGCATACTTACGATACAACATTGGGGACAATGTTGGACTTAAGTATGTGGGTATTTTCGTGCTTTATTTTCTGCACTTCAATTTTTCTGCATCTCAAAAAAAGAAAAATACAAAAAAATACATATAACAACAAAAAAAAACAACAAAAAAATTAAAAAACATCTTAAAATGAAACAAAAAAATTTTAAATGAAAAAAAAAACAAAAAAAAATTTTATGAAAAAAACAAAAAAAAATTTTTTTGTTTCTCTTTGTATATATTTTTTGTTTTTTCTCTCTCCCCCTTCCTCATTCTTGTACAAACATTTTTCTTTTTCTCCCTTATTTTTGTACATATTATGAAAATTCTCTTAAAAAATACAAAAAAAAGATAATAGTTCAAAAAATTTTCAAACAAAAAAATCGAGAAAAACAAAAATACAAAAAAAAAAGATAATAAATGAAAAACACACAAAAAAAAATGTTTACAAAAAAAACTATAAAAAAACAAAAAAATGTTTTGCAACAAATAAATTAAATATTCCATACTTAACTTTTCTGCTATCCAAAAATTCTGTTTTGAGTTTATTTATATGTGAATACTATTAATTCTCTGTTTACTACCCGTTTGTTAATTATCGATTGAAACATTTAAATAGCCGGGGTTAAGTTTTAAAGAATTCTTTATGCTTTGTTAAAACTAGCGGACTCGTTTTAGGCACTACTTCTAATTTTTCATTAATAGGAGCACGTATATTATGTTAGGAAATAACGACTATAGAATTCAATTATACTTACTTTTAGCTTTCTGAAAATATTGGAACGTACAAATTATTAAGGTTGCTCTCAAAAATTTTTAGGATTACAATCTAGTTTTTCCTTTCTCCCCTCACTTTTCATGACCTACTTGGCATGAAAAATTTTATCCTTAAAAGATCTTATGTCAATGGGAACAAGATTTCGTTCCGTAAACATAGGCACCCAATAATTTAAAAGATTATATAGGGAGTAAGAGGATAAAATTCATTACTCCTGCAAATATACATTGGGTTAATTTTTATTATTATGAAGTTGAAAAACAAAAATCATATTAGGAAAATAAGATTTCGTTTTCCTAATAATCCAAAAGAAAAAAAAATGGAGGTTCGAGAAAAAACTTACCTCACCTCAAATATCAAAACCCTCTTCATAAACCACACTACCCCCTTAGCCAATTACACGATTCTAGAATTAATTCAAAAATCTTTTTGAGAGCATAATTAGTAAATTGTATTATTTCCGGTAGCACTCGTATAAGCTAGAATTCTTATAATTCCAAACTATTTTCGTTAACCTAACCATTACAAATGTTGCCTTCTATTTGATTACATCAAGAAGTCTTTTGGCCAAAACTTTTGCGCTATTTAAATCATCTACATAATTTTAGGACTTAACTCTTACACCCCGTATATTTATTTCGATCTCTCTTATAATTAATTAAGCGATAGCCAAAACTTAGAGTTTTTTTTATTCCTTATAGATTCACCTCAAACTTTTGCTCTGGAATAGCAAAAGCCTAAGTATGGGGGTATTTGATGAACTGTAAATATGCGTATTTTTATGCACATTAATTTAGTCATTTTCATTTATTTTCGTCGTTTTTACTTATTTTTGTTCAATAAAATGTTCCTATTCTTGTAAATTTTCTCCTAACTTGTTTTATTTTGATTTTCAGAAAAATTCCAAAATCTGCCAATTTGGGAAGTACACGCCCGTGACACATGGGTCACGCCCGTGACCGAGCCGTGACTGTGCATTTCCCGTGAAATCGGAAAATTTCTGAAGAAAAGGCTTGACACGCCTAGCGACACGCCCGTGTCACCCGACACGGGGCGTGACCCAAGCCCGTGTCCGCTCCACTCGACGAATTCCACTCGACGATCGTCGAGTGTCGACACCAACTGTCACGCCCAGTGTCACGCCCGTGACCTGGGGCGTGACCCAATTTCAGCTCAACGATTTCGACTCGACACTTTCCGCTCGACATTCGTCGAGTGTCGACCCCGACTGTCACGCCCATAGTCACGCCCGTGACATGGGGCGTGACCTTTCCAGCTGGCCCGACAAGATGCTGCCGAGGACATTTGACGCAACCCGCGCCCGGTTCTACCTCCCCGACACGCCCTAGGTCACCCCCGTGACCTGGGGCGTGACTGCTGCGAACTCAGCCCGAAGTCAACTTTGCTGTCCAATCGCCAGCCGCCTTCATGAATAGTACTGTCACGCCCCCATGTCACGCCCGTGACCGAGGGCGTGTACTTAGAAATTTTTTCCTATAAATAGCCCAGTTCTGTAAGGTCCAAGGGTTCAGATTTTTGGGCCAATTTAGTGTATTTTTGTGGGCTGCATCCGTGATTTTCAAGGCTATGTAAGGAGATTTCTCCCTTTTTTATTTCATTTCTTGTTTTGTCTTAGCTTTAACCCTTGTAATAGCTTGTAATAGTTCCTAAAATTCAATAAAATGTTAGATTTTCTCTTCTTACTTAGCTTTGGAATGAAACTTGTGCCCACTTTCTTTCCCATTTTTATCCTTGGTTTTATCCTTGTTCTTCACTTGTTCTTCACTTGTTCTTCATTTATGAAAAGTGTGTGTGTGTGTATGAGTGTAACATGCTTACTTTACTTTTTTTTTTACTTGTTTTCATGCTTAGGTTAGGATTTCCTCTTTACATGCCTTTGATTTTTCAAGTTAGGTTTTGTTTGAAAATGATGAAATGATGAATTAGGTTTTTCTTTTTTTTCTTATCTTCTTCAACATCTTCACTCTTATGAGTGTGTAAAAGAGCTATAGTTTCCTTTGTTTTTTTTTACTTAGCTTCATTTTGGAATGAAAACTTTTTTTCTTCTTTCACTTTTATTTCAACTTTTTTAGCTCTTTTATGAAATCCTAGGAATGAAAATGTTGAAATTTTTATTTTCCAAAAACTTTGGTTTTTAATTTGTTTTGAAAAACTTTTGTCTTCTAAAAATTTAAATTTCTTCTTTTTATTTGTTTTTGGCAAAACCTATGCTTGAAATAGTTAAAATTTTAATTTTTAGGTAACTTTGATTTTTCATGAAGTGTGTGTGAGTGTAGGTGTATAATTTTTATGCTTTGATTTAAATTGTGTAGAGTGTGTGAGTGTAGGTGTTAAATTTTCATGCTTTGTTTTAATGCTTTCTTTTAATGCTTTGTTCAATTATGTAGAGTGTGTGAGTGTAGGTGTATAATTTTATTGCTTTCTTGAATTTCATATGGAGTGTGTGTGTTCGTGCGCATTTATTTCCGCCTACTCACTTGAGTTAAATGGCCGGACTTTTTAGCCCTGTAATCGCATTTTTTTTCTCCTACTCATTTGAGTATGACTCGCTTTCATTTCAGTCCTACTCGTTTGAGTAGGACTTGCAATTTTCAGCCTTTATTTACCGCCCCCACTCGTTTGAGTGGGACTCGCAAATTTAAATTATGCAAATTTCATTCATGTGTAACTTAGTTTCTGTTTAATTTATAATTTGGAGTGTGCGTGAGTTCTCGTTTAGTTAACTTTTTAGCTCTCTAAATATTGTTATTTTTCTTTTGTCCCTTTCTTATAATCATGTAGCATTTAATTTCGAACTCGCGCCTCACTAAATTATAAGCCGTCCCCATACCGATGTGTGGCTAATCGCTATTAGCCTCGGCATCGAAGAGCATTGAGACATTTAAAATGATTTATAATAATTGAAGCTCTTTATTTTCATTTTAATTTAAGCACTTAGGGTTTACCCCGGGTTTACGACGCGTAGGACCACATAATCGATGTGTGGGCCCTATTTCCGTAGTCCATATGCTAGCTAGCCGAGAGGCCGTGCATATGGACCGATCACCCCTGGGTAAATAGAGTTGCGTGCACCCCCTCGAGAGAGGACAAGCGTAATTCTACCGGATTGGGTCCCCCACCCAATAGCGGGGTTCTTAGCGTAAAGCGGGCGTTAAGAGGAATCCTTCGTCGGACTAACGTTCGGTCGAATAGTCTTAACGTTTAGGTGAGCGATATCCCTATAGCTAGGTGAGCTCACATTTGTGGAACCTCCACGGCCAAGTTGCCTTATTATTAATTTGAAAACCAAGTCTTTTTATTATTAAAAATTGTTTTAGTCTTAATCCGATTCGATGCCGAGCGTTAACCCTTCATCGAATATTCTCTAAATCATTTTTTTCGCTCCTTTGCTTTTTCGCCTTTTATTAAGTAAAAAAATCCACCTTATTTTCAGTAAAATAATAGTCCTCCCGGAGGAGTAAGAATAGTCAACGCGACCCCGAGAACAATACGACCTCGGTATTCCCCCGAATATCGAGTACTACTTGCGATAGGTGCACTTGCCTACCCGAGCGAGCCCGCGGCGATCGACTCACCGAACCAACCACAGTAAGAGTCTGTTCGCGGGCCCATCAAGTTTTTGGCGCCGTTGCCGGGGAGCTCTCTTTTCGAGTTGCTATTTCGAATTCCGGAGTCTATTAATTTTACTTATTTTCTAAAAAACAAAAAAACTAAAAACTTTATTTTAAAAGCAACAAAAAAAAAAGTTTATTTTTGTTTTATTTTTGTTTGGGTGTATGACCCGAGGACAACCCTCAGAGTCTGAAGATTTAGACTTCGACCCTGAGATTGAACGCTCTCTTGCGCGTATCCGATCTCATCGCCGAAATCCTTCTTTAGATCCCGAGGAATCTATCGGAGAACCCACTGTTGTAGTTATGGCCGCCCCTAACCTTCCCCCGGCGGCCGAGCGTACTATGTCTTATTACGCCCGGCCTAACCTGGATGATTCTGGGTCGAGTATTGTCCGCCCTGTGGTGGCCAATAATAATTTTGAAATAAAGTCAAGTGTCATTCAAATGGTCCAAAACGCCGTGCAGTTCGATGGACTGCCGGATGAGGACCCGAATGTCCACTTGTCCAATTTCTTGGAGATATGCGACACCTTCAAGATCAATGGCGTCACTGATGACGCCATTCGTTTGCGCTTATTTCCTTTTTCCCTTAAGTCCAAAGCCAAGACGTGGTTGAATGCCCTCCCACGAGGATGTATCACCACGTGGGCTGAGTTGACGGAACGGTTCCTAACGAAGTACTTTCCGCCCGCCAAAACTGCAAAGTTGCGGGCGGACATTTCTTCGTTTGTGCAGAACGATCCCGAGTCTCTATACGAGACTTGGGAACGATTTAAGGAATTCCTCCGCCGTTGCCCGCACCACGCGCTGCCAACGTGGTTGCAAGTTCAAATTTTTTATAATGGGCTGAATTTTCAGACGCATCAAATGATTGACGCGGCTGCCGGGGGAACGCTTAACAACAAAACCCCCGAGGCCGCCCAGGCTTTATTCGAAGAGATGGCTATGAACGCCTATCAATGGAACGTCCCGCGGGGACGGCCAAAGCCGGCGGCTGGTCTTTTTGAAGTGGATGCCACTGCTCTCTTGACCCTTCAAGTTGAAAGGTTAACAAAGCAGGTGGCGGAGATGTCTGTTGCCTCCTCCACTCCGCCTTGTTTTATTCCCCCCAACGTCTGCGTAGCTGAAGAGTTCGTGGACTTCATGGGAAATTCGGGTCGTCCTCCCTTCAACCCCAACAACAACCCTTATAGTAATAACTATAATCCGGGTTGGAGGAATCACCCCAACTTCTCGTGGAGCAACCCGAATAATGCTCAGCGCCCCCCTATTTCTTATGCGCCCAGATTTCTTCCTCCCCCTCCTCTTCCGAAACCCTCCCCGATGGAGGAAAATTTTTCGAAGTATATTGCGTCCAACGAGTCAAATATCCGGAACATCACCGGATCGCTAAAAACACTCGAACAACAGGTTGGACAGGTGGCGAGGATGATGTCCGAGCGCGCGCTCGGGGCACTGCCGGGAAACACGGAGCCCAATCCGCGGGAGAACGCCAACGCTATAACCCTCCGTAGCGGAAAGGAGGTGGTCGATCCAAAACGGACCGACCCTCAGGTACATATTTCACCTCCGACCCCTCTTCCTCTTTCTTCGCTCACGCCACCTTTACCTATTATAAAAGAAAAAAATTATTTTAAACAAGGCTCTTCCGTATCCGCATAAGTTAGAAAACGAGCGTAAGGACGCGCAATATGAAAAATTTATTTTATTATTAAAACAAATTCACATTAATGTTCCTTTTTGCGAGGCTATCTCGCAAATGCCCAAATATGCGAAATTTTTAAAAGAACTACTTTCTAATAAACGCAAATTAGAGGATATTTCGCATGTATCTCTCAACGCTGTCTGCTCGGCGGCCCTTACTAATAAATTGCCCGCAAAACAAAACGACCCGGGACGGTTTTCCATCCCGTGCCTTTTTGGCGATATATTAGTAAAGTACGCCTTAGCCGATTTAGGGGCTAGCATTAATCTGATGCCGTTCTCGCTCTTTTCGCGTTTAGGTTTGGGTACTCCTAGTCCTACGAATATGCGCATCCAATTAGCGGATCGCTCGGTTAAGTTCCCTATCGGGGTAGTGGAGGACGTCCTTGTCCGAGTCGACAAGTTTACCTTCTCGGTAGACTTCGTCATCTTAGATATCGAGGAGGACGCCGAGGTACCAATAATACTCGGTCGCCCTTTTCTCGCCACCTCCCGCGCACTAATAGATGTTAGTAATGGTAGCCTTCTCCTCCGAGTAGGCGATGACCAAGTTACTTTCTCTATTAATCCCTCGATGGACAATTTGTCATCGAGCGACGATTTCTGCTATTCTTTAAATACCTTTTTCGGAGATCGTTCTTCTCCCATTTTCGAGTCCGTATTTTTAAATGACGATATTTATGCGCTCGAAAATTTTAACTGCGATGAGGATACGTCTATAGACTTGCCTTTCGAACCAATTGGTAAGAAAGACATAGGAATTACAACCTCCCTAGAAGAACCGCCCATCCTAGACCTCAAACCCTCACCCGCCTCGCTCAAGTACGCTTTTTTGGGAAAAGGTGATACGCTCCCCGTTATCATTTCTTCGGACTTGAGTGATTCGGAGACTTCCGATTTATTGGAAGTTTTATTTAAACATCGCCACGCAATTGCGTGGCAAATCTCTGACCTAAAGGGGATTAGCCCCTCCTTTTGCACCCATAAGATTTTCCTAAACGATAATTGCCGCAAAACGATACAGCCGCAGCGTCGTCTTAACCCAAACATGAAAGACGTCGTTAAAGCCGAAATCATTAAGTTGTTAGATGCGGGGATTATCTACCCTATTTCGGACAGTGCATGGGTTAGTCCCGTGCATGTCGTGCCCAAGAAGGGCGGTCTTACCGTAGTGGCGAACGAGCATAACGAGCTTGTCCCAACTCGTACTGTTACGGGTTGGCGAGTGTGCATCGACTATAGGAAACTTAACGACGCCACCCGCAAGGACCATTTCCCTCTGCCATTTCTAGACCAGATTTTAGAGCGTTTATCCGGTCATCCGTATTATTGTTTTCTTGATGGTTTATCGGGGTTTTTCCAAATCCCCATTTCCCCCGATGATCAAGAGAAAACAACTTTTACTTGCCCGTTTGGCACCTTCGCCTATCGAAGAATGTCATTTGGACTCTACAACGCGCCAGCTACATTCCAAAGATGTATGCTAGCGATCTTTGGCGAGCTAGTAGAAGACATTATGGAAGTCTTTATGGATGACTTTTCTGTTTTCGGACGCTCTTTTCCCGATTGCCTTAACAATTTAGATCGTGTCCTTCAACGGTGCGAGGACACAAGCCTTGTTCTAAATTGGGAAAAATGCAACTTTATGGTTCGAGGAGGTTTGGTCCTCGGCCATATGATTTCGTCTAAGGGGATAGAGGTGGATAAGGCCAAGATAGAAATTATAGAAAAACTTCCGCATCCAACAAACGTAAAATCTATTAGGAGTTTCTTAGGCCATGCGGGCTTTTATCGACGCTTTATTCAAGATTTTTCAAAAATAACAAAGCCGCTAACTCACCTCTTGGAAAAGGAATCACGCTTCATCTTTAGTAGCGAATGCGAGTCCGCCTTTAATTTAATAAAACAAAAACTTATCTCTTCACCAATATTAGTGGCCCCTAATTGGTCCCTTCCGTTCGAAATAATGTGCGACGCTAGTGATATTGCCTTAGGTGCCGTTCTTGGCCAACGCGTAGAAAAACATTTTCATCCTATTTATTACGCTAGCAAGACGCTCACTTCCGCACAAGTAAATTACACGACAACGGAAAAGGAACTCTTAGCCGTCGTTTTCGCTTTCGATAAGTTTCGCTCGTATATAACGCTATCTAAAGTTATCGTTTTTACCGATCACTCCGCGCTTAAATATTTATTAGCTAAAAATGATGCGAAGCCCCGCCTTCTTCGATGGATTCTCCTCTTACAAGAGTTTGACTTGGAGATCCGAGATAAGCGGGGAGCGGAAAATCTAGCGGCAGACCACCTCTCCCGTTTAGAAAATCCGGGTGCGGAAGCGCTCGTCGAATCTGAAATAAATGACAGATTCCCCGAGGAACGCCTTCTTGCCATTAATAAATCTTCGTCATCTTCGCCTTGGTTCGCAGATTTTGCAAATTTCTTAGTAGCGCGGGTCCTTCCAAAAGAGTTTTCCAGTCATCAAAAGAAGAAATTCTTTTCTGACTTGAAAAATTTCTTTTGGGAGGACCCATTTCTTTTTCGTATCTGCGCGGACCAAGCGGTCCGAAGATGCGTTGCGGGTGTGGAGTGCTTGCAAATTCTTAAGCACTGCCACGAGGGTCCAGCCGGTGGGCATTATCAAGCCAACCGGACCGCTCGGAAGGCGCTAGAGGCGGGCTACTTTTGGCCCACTCTCTTCAAAGACACGCATAATTTTGTGCGCGCATGCGATAGCTGTCAGCGGTCGGGTAACATCTCTCGTCGCGACGAGATGCCCCAAAACATGTTTTTAGAATGCGAAGTCTTCGATTTGTGGGGCATAGATTTTGTTGGCCCCCTACCTCCGTCTTTCAAAAATATGTATATTTTAGTGGCGGTCGACTACGTATCGAGGTGGGCGGAAGCGCAAGCTCTCCCCACCAACGATGCGCGAGTCGTCGTTACATTTCTTAAAAAATTATTTTCTCGCTTCGGCACGCCTCGCGCAATTGTTAGTGATAGGGGAACGCATTTCTGTAACGCTCTTATGGCTAAGACGTTAGCTAAATACGGAGTCACGCACAAGCTTGCCACCCCCTACCACCCGCAAACAAGTGGCCAAGTCGAGGTAGTAAATCGAGAGATTAAGCGAATTTTAGAAAAAACCGTTTCGCTAAATAGGAAAGATTGGTCCGTTAAACTCGACGATGCGTTGTGGGCGTATCGGACGGCATACAAAACCGCTATTGGATGTACGCCGTTCCGGTTAGTCTACGGCAAAGCGTGCCATTTACCCGTAGAATTAGAACATCGCGCACTTTGGGCTTTAAAACTCTTAAACCTCGACTCCAACTTAGCCGCTCAGAATAGAAAACTGCAACTAAACGAGCTCGATGAATGGCGTGCGAACGCTTACGAGAGCAATAAATTCTATAAGGAGCGCTCTAAGTTATATCACGATCGAAAAATCAAGTCCCAAAAATTATTTTCTCCGGGCGATCTTGTCCTTCTTTACAATTCACGTCTTAGGCTTTTTCCAGGTAAATTAAAATCTAGATGGTCCGGTCCCTTCTTAGTTGAAGAAGTTTTTCCTTATGGAACCGTACTCGTCTCCCACCCGGACAAAGGCTCTTTTAAAGTAAACGGTCATCGGTTAAAGTCTTACATCGCGGGCGACCCAGTGATCGGTTTTAGCGAAACCATAACTTTCCTCCACATTATAAACCCGCCAAAATAGTCAAGCTACACGACTATAAACAAAGCGCTCCTGGGAGGCACCCCTCGCTTATCTTTTTCACTCTTTCCTTATTATCTTTGTTATTTTTTTCTAATAAACGCAGGGTTTCTGATCGGCCTTCCCCACCGCGTTTCAGGGAAGCTTCTACCCCCTTCCTTTCCTTTCTTTGTACATATTGTATTTCTTTTCTGTTCCGCATACTTACGATACAACATTGGGGACAATGTTGGACTTAAGTATGGGGGTATTTTCGTGCTTTATTTTCTGCACTTCAATTTTTCTGCATCTCAAAAAAAGAAAAATACAAAAAAATACATATAACAACAAAAAAAAAACAACAAAAAAATTAAAAAACATCTTAAAATGAAACAAAAAAATTTTAAATGAAAAAAAAAAACAAAAAAAAATTTTATGAAAAAAACCAAAATTTTTTTTTTTGTTTCTCTTTGTATATATTTTTTGTTTTTTCTCTCTCCCCCTTCCTCATTCTTGTACAAACATTTTTCTTTTTCTCCCTTATTTTTGTACATATTATGAAAATTCTCTTAAAAAATACAAAAAAAAGATAATAGTTCAAAAAATTTTCAAACAAAAAAATCGAGAAAAACAAAAATACAAAAAAAAAGATAATAAATGAAAAACACAAAAAAAAAAATGTTTACAAAAAAAACTATAAAAAAACAAAAAAATGTTTTTCAACAAATAAATTAAATATTCCATACTTAACTTTTCTGCTATCCAAAAATTCTGTTTTGAGTTTATTTATATGTGAATACTATTAATTCGCTGTTTACTACCCGTTTGTTAATTATCGATTGAAACATTTAAATAGCCGGGGTTAAGTTTTAAAGAATTCTTTATGCTTTGTTAAAACTAGCGGACTCGTTTTAGGCACTACTTCTAATTTTTCATTAATAGGAGCACGTATATTATGTTAGGAAATAACGACTATAGAATTCAATTATACTTACTTTTAGCTTTCTGAAAACATTGGAACGTACAAATTATTAAGGTTGCTCTCAAAAATTTTTAGGATTACAATCTAGTTTTTCCTTTCTCCCCTCACTTTTCATGACCTACTTGGCATGAAAAATTTTATCCTTAAAAGATCTTATGTCAATGGGAACAAGATTTCGTTCCGTAAACATAGGCACCCAATAATTTAAAAGATTATATAGGGAGTAAGAGGATAAAATTCATTACTCCTGCAAATATACATTGGGTTAATTTTTATTATTATGAAGTTGAAAAACAAAAATCATATTAGGAAAATAAGATTTCGTTTTCCTAATAATCCAAAAGAAAAAAAAATGGAGGTTCGAGAAAAAACTTACCTCACCTCAAATATCAAAACCCTCTTCATAAACCACACTACCCCCTTAGCCAATTACACGATTCTAGAATTAATTCAAAAATCTTTTTGAGAGCATAATTAGTAAATTGTATTATTTCCGGTAGCACTCGTATAAGCTAGAATTCTTATAATTCCAAACTATTTTCGTTAACCTAACCATTACAAATGTTGCCTTCTATTTGATTACATCAAGAAGTCTTTTGGCCAAAACTTTTGCGCTATTTAAATCATCTACATAATTTTAGGACTTAACTCTTACACCCCGTATATTTATTTCGATCTCTCTTATAATTAATTAAGCGATAGCCAAAACTTAGAGTTTTTTTATTCCTTATAGATTCACCTCAAACTTTTGCTCTGGAATAGCAAAAGCCTAAGTATGGGGGTATTTGATGAACTGTAAATATGCGTATTTTTATGCACATTAATTTAGTCATTTTCATTTATTTTCGTCGTTTTTACTTATTTTTGTTCAATAAAATGTTCCTATTCTTGTAAATTTTCTCCTAACTTGTTTTATTTTGATTTTCAGAAAAATTCCAAAATCTGCCAATTTGGGAAGTACACGCCCGTGACACATGGGTCACGCCCGTGACCGAGCCGTGACTGTGCATTTCCCGTGAAATCGGAAAATTTCTGAAGAAAAGGCTTGACACGCCTGGCGACACGCCCGTGTCACCCGACACGGGGCGTGACCCAAGCCCGTGTCCGCTCCACTCGACGAATTCCACTCGACGATCGTCGAGTGTCGACACCAACTGTCACGCCCAGTGTCACGCCCGTGACCTGGGGCGTGACCCAATTTCAGCTCAACGATTTCGACTCGACACTTTCCGCTCGACATTCGTCGAGTGTCGACCCCGACTGTCACGCCCATAGTCACGCCCGTGACATGGGGCGTGACCTTTCCAGCTGGCCCGACAAGATGCTGCCGAGGACATTTGACGCAACCCGCGCCCGGTTCTACCTCCCCGACACGCCCTAGGTCACGCCCGTGACCTGGGGCGTGACTGCTGCGAACTCAGCCCGAAGTCAACTTTGCTGTCCAATCGCCAGCCGCCTTCATGAATAGTACTGTCACGCCCCCATGTCACGCCCGTGACCGAGGGCGTGTACTTAGAAATTTTTTCCTATAAATAGCCCAGTTCTGTAAGGTCCAAGGGTTCAGATTTTTGGGCCAATTTAGTGTATTTTTGTGGGCTGCATCCGTGATTTTCAAGGCTATGTAAGGAGATTTCTCCCTTTTTTATTTCATTTCTTGTTTTGTCTTAGCTTTAACCCTTGTAATAGCTTGTAATAGTTCCTAAAATTCAATAAAATGTTAGATTTTCTCTTCTTACTTAGCTTTGGAATGAAACTTGTGCCCACTTTCTTTCCCATTTTTATCCTTGGTTTTATCCTTGTTCTTCACTTGTTCTTCACTTGTTCTTCATTTATGAAAAGTGTGTGTGTGTGTATGAGTGTAACATGCTTACTTTACTTTTTTTTTACTTGTTTTCATGCTTAGGTTAGGATTTCCTCTTTACATGCCTTTGATTTTTCAAGTTAGGTTTTGTTTGAAAATGATGAAATGATGAATTAGGTTTTTCTTTTTTTCTTATCTTCTTCAACATCTTCACTCTTATGAGTGTATAAAAGAGCTATAGTTTCCTTTGTTTTTTTTACTTAGCTTCATTTTGGAATGAAAACTTTTTTTCTTCTTTCACTTTTATTTCAACTTTTTTAGCTCTTTTATGAAATCCTAGGAATGAAAATGTTGAAATTTTTATTTTCCAAAAACTTTGGTTTTTAATTTGTTTTGAAAAACTTTTGTCTTCTAAAAATTTAAATTTCTTCTTTTTATTTGTTTTTGGCAAAACCTATGCTTGAAATAGTTAAAATTTTAATTTTTAGGTAACTTTGATTTTTCATGAAGTGTGTGTGAGTGTAGGTGTATAATTTTTATGCTTTGATTTAAATTGTGTAGAGTGTGTGAGTGTAGGTGTTAAATTTTCATGCTTTGTTTTAATGCTTTCTTTTAATGCTTTGTTCAATTATGTAGAGTGTGTGAGTGTAGGTGTATAATTTTATTGCTTTCTTGAATTTCATATGGAGTGTGTGTGTTCATGCGCATTTATTTCCGCCTACTCACTTGAGTTAAATGGCCGGACTTTTTAGCCCTATAATCGCATTTATTTTCTCCTACTCATTTGAGTAGGACTCGCTTTCATTTCAGTCCTACTCGTTTGAGTAGGACTTGCAATTTTCAGCCTTTATTTACCGCCCCCACTCGTTTGAGTGGGACTCGCAAATTTAAATTATGCAAATTTCATTCATGTGTAACTTAGTTTCTGTTTAATTTATAATTTGGAGTGTGCGTGAGTTCTCGTTTAGTTAACTTTTTAGCTCTCTAAATATTGTTATTTTTCTTTTGTCCCTTTCTTATAATCATGTAGCATTTAATTTCGAACTCGCGCCTCACTAAATTATAAGCCGTCCCCATACCGATGTGTGGCTAATCGCTATTAGCCTCGGCATCGAAGAGCATTGGGACATTTAAAATGATTTATAATAATTGAAGCTCTTTATTTTCATTTTAATTTAAGCACTTAGGGTTTACCCCGGGTTTACGACGCGTAGGACCACATAATCGATGTGTGGGCCCTATTTCCGTAGTCCATATGCTAGCTAGCCGAGAGGCCGTGCATATGGACCGATCACCCCTGGGTAAATAGAGTTGCGTGCACCCCCTCGAGAGAGGACAAGCGTAATTCTACCGGATTGGGTCCCCCACCCAATAGCGGGGTTCTTAGCGTAAAGCGGGCGTTAAGAGGAATCCTTCGTCGGACTAACGTTCGGTCGAATAGTCTTAACGTTTAGGTGAGCGATATCCCTATAGCTAGGTGAGCTCACATTTGTGGAACCTCCACGGCCAAGTTGCCTTATTATTAATTTGAAAACCAAGTCTTTTTATTATTAAAAATTGTTTTAGTCTTAATCCGATTCGATGCCGAGTGTTAACCCTTCATCGAATATTCTCTAAATCATTTTTTTCGCTCCTTTGCTTTTTCGCCTTTTATTAAGTAAAAAAATCCACCTTATTTTCAGTAAAATAATAGTCCTCCCGGAGGAGTAAGAATAGTCAACGTGACCCCGAGAACAATACGACCTCGGTATTCCCCCGAATATCGAGTACTACTTGCGATAGGTGCACTTGCCTACCCGAGCGAGCCCGCGGCGATCGACTCACCGAACCAACCACAGTAAGAGTCTGTTCGCGGGCCCATCACCCTCCCATCCCAGCAGTTGACGTCTTGCAGCGTCTCCAGCGTCAACCTTACTGTAGCTTGCGCGTTCCCCTGGAGCAGCTTGTCGATATCATAAACCGAGTAATACTGGCTCTTCAGTCTCTCGTCCAACGGGGGGGGGGGTCGCACTCGCCTCGAGACGCGCAATCTTCTCCCACAGGAGAATGTTGTCGTATCGGGCTTGGGACAGCTCCTCGCGAAGCGTGGCTTGGGCGGAATCCTGAACAGCGAAAGGTTAGCATAAAAGAGAAGAGTTAAGGTGGCGAGAGCAAGCGATTGTGAAAGATCTCGCTTATCCCTTCCACCTGGCGCGAGGATAGCAGTTGCTGGGCCTCGGCCAGCTCCTTGGCCAGAGTGGCCGCCTGAGCCACCGCATCATACCTAGCCTTGAACATGTCCTGAAAATTGCGGTTTATTGTGATGCTCCGGCAAGCACACATGTGCGCAAGCTCCAGCCCACGCATCAGGGCGCGAGTGGAGTCGTAGGCCAGCAGCCGGGTCGACATCCTGTCGTAGACGCTAGCATCCTCCCGGCTGTAGAGGCAATAGGCTAAGGCGAAAGCCTCGCTGGTGACCTCGTCTCGCTCTGCCCAGCTTGGCAAGAGGGACGAGATCGAGACCTTGTTGGCGTCAGGATCCCACTGCAGTAGCAGTTTGTTTTCCGCATCCAGGCACCTCATGCCGAGACCAAAATTACGATGGCCCTGCGGCACATCTCCAGATATGGGCAGGCCAGAGGTCCCGGCGGCGGCACCCTCGCTCTCTGCGGCACCAGGGGCCTGAGGGTTCTCGGCAGGGGTCTCAGGGCTGCCACTGGTGGCCGCAATCTTGCTAACGGCCTGCAAGACCTCCTCAAAGGAGCGGCCTGCAGGGAGAGGTTGGGCGGGCGGCACCACGACGGCCTTGCCATCTCGGTATCGGTTGTCTTGGGTCTCTTGATTGGTTAAGGAGCGGGGGCACCAGGCTTTCGCTTCACGGCACCACCTGAAGGAGGAGGGGCCGACTCTTTCCGGCAGGCTTGCTCGGCGGCCTTCGCAAGAGCCAGCGGGTCTTTAGGAGGTTGGCTCCCTCTGGCGAGAGCCTCGTCAAAAGTCTTGCGTCAGGGGATCTCGCGCTCTCCTGCGAAAACAATGACACTAAGTTCCAGCCTTGAAGAAGACAAGGAAAAGCAAGATAAAGGCGAGACTTTTACCTTCTCCTGGAAGCACAGGGAGGGGGGAATTGACGTCTCGCCGAAGGTAGAGGACGTCGAAGTCCTTGGTTCCAAAGAACTCAAGGAGGGCGCTCTCGTACGAGCCCAAGGAGGGGGGCTTATAGGTGGCGTCCTCGTAATGGATGGGGGCAAGAGGTACGTTCCTGAAGTCGCCAGAAACGTAGATGAACCTCTCGCCCCAGTGATGGTGCTTGTTGGCGAGACCGATTGTCTTGAGCAGTTGCCCTGAGAAGAATACCACACCTCCTTTCGCGCGGAAAGTAAACAGCTTGCGGAAGATCGTCAAGCTAAACTCGATCCTCTCGGACCGCATGTAACATATGAATGCCACGAGAATCGCAACTGAATTTGGGTTCAGCTGCGCGGGAACCACCCCGTAATACCGGAGGGCCTGCCGCATCTCGGGCCACAGCGGGAGGCGGAAGCCCACCTCGAAGTGCTCGATGGGGATGGCAAGCTCCCCCTCCCCTGCGGTGTTTACCTTGTCGTGATTGCCCGGGTTCCGCGCGGTGAAGCCGGCGGGAATATGTTGAGTCTTGATTTGGTTGAACTCATCCACGGTGAGAGTGCAGGAAGGAAAAAGATGCTTCTGAAAAGCTTCCGCGCAGTTGGATCGTCCCTCACCTCCGCCCGGCATCGCGATGAAGGATGTGAAGGCGAGAGCTTCAAGAAGAAGGCGAGAGCGAGAACGGTACGGGAACGGAAGGAGGATGCGGAGACAGGCGAGAGCTTTGGAGGGACCGCGAAAGCAACAGAAGAGGAGAGAGAATAGAATCGGAGAAATGAATGTGGTAGGTGAGCTTCCCTATTTATAGAAAACCGTGATAATGATGGCTGTTTTCAGAAAGGCGGCGGGGGTACAGCCAGCGCTTCCTAGGTCAGCGACGCTTCGTTTTTCCCGCCCGAGTTTGACAGTGACCGATTGACTAAGTGACTAGCGCAAACGTTGCGAGATGACATGCGACAGGCAAGGTAGGAGGAAGCAAGGTCGCTCTCGCCACTCAAGAACCCAGGAAAATAACATATACGCATACAATAATAAAAAAAGTAACAAGCGTCGAGTTATGGCTCTCGCTGAGCGAGAACGAGATACAAAGTGAGCGATAAGCGCAAAATTATTAGTTACAGTTCTGAGCGAATAAATAAGGGTACATCTGAGAAGGGGAAGGCTTGGGGAAGAGAAGGGGAGGTCTCGCACTTCAATAAGGCTCCCAGCGCCATTTCCCTTGCTCCCACCGCCATTTCCCTCGCTCCCGCAACTTGGTCCGGGGTGGCGCCTGCGGGTTGAAGTAGGACGACAGAACACTGCATCCCAGGTCAACCCGGCGAGACAAATCCCGGATTCGCTCGATGCACCTCTCGGGTGAGGATCCGGCGGTAGCTCCCCCCGGCCGGTCCATCTCGCCGATGAGATAATCCCGCTCCAGAGTCTCTAGCCTCTTATCCACGGACTGGCGAAACTCTTTCGCCGCAAGGTCGCGGACCCGTTCTCGCCGGATGAGCTTCGATAGGATGGCGGCGACCTTCTTCCCCCGTCTTTTAGCGCTCCCGGCACCAGTCAAGATCTCCTCCATCTCGTCAGACGAGGGGAAGGGAGAGCTCTCGCCATCTTCCCCCCCTCTTTATTCTTCTTCTTCTTCTTCTTCTTCCTCTACCTCGGCTCCAAGCCGCGAGCCCACGTCCCCTGGCAAAAGAGTTCCTGTTATAGCGAGAACTAAAGGGTAGTTGTGATAAAGTTTCCATATACCTGCAGCATGACGAGGCCCCCTGGTCGACGGTAGGCGAGAAGGCCCAGCCCCCCCCCCCCCCAGCTCCAAAGAGGAGGTGGATTGGCTTTCCTTTTCCGGGGGGTAAACTTTGCGAATGGTGATCCCGGCTTGGTCGGGAGCGGGGGAGCGGGTCTCCTCTCCCGCAGGAGGGCTGGTGTCTAGCGAAGGCGCGGAGGACTCGGCAGTATTTCCTCCCCCCGGTAGGGAGGAATCAACCGTGAGGGCAGGCTGATTCGCAGCTCTCGCCCCGCTCTCCCGGGTGGCGAGATCCGGCGGTGCGAAAACTGGCGCTGCGGGAAAACTGTTCAGCATTCAAAGATTTAAGTTAAGGGCGAGAGGGGGAACCGTTACCTGCGGTGTTCTGGTCAGGTGGAGGGGCCACCTCTGGAACCCGCGGTTGATCCTCGTGATGGCTAGAGGATGGATCCAGGGGTTCTCGCGGGGACGCGGCAGCATCAGGAACCGTCTCCTGCGAGAGGTATCGCGTCAACTACTGAGCAGCTGGTGTTTCCAATAATTGGCAAATCGGGCAAACCTTCTGCGGAGAGGGGCCGTCCGCGCATCTAGGGGTTGGGGTAGGCGTGCTCCTGTTCTCGCGGGGCAGGTCCCGCTGAACCACTTTGCCCTCTTCTTCTTCTTCTTGGGAAGAGAAGGCTCAGCGACCGACGGATGTCTCGCTAGCCATGGGGCAACCAGGGCGCTGTTAGCCTTAGCTCGCGCCTGTGCCGCGTTGATACGGTCTTGCAGATCCTGCGGAAGCGGTTTGTCGGCGCGCTTGGAAGGCATCGCGAGAGGAGGCGGGAGCTCAGGCGGAGAATGACGACTCGAGGGAAGTGTTATGGCAGTCTATCAGCACACATATTTATAGGCACCGTATGGCCCACTGAAAGATTCCCTGATGTTGACACGTGCTCAGCGAATATTTTTGGGTTGGACATATTTTTTCGAGCGCAGAGCTAGCTCAAAAAGAGCGGGGATTGTATACAACCCCATATTCGATGAGCCAGACCAGGAGGCACAAACGGTCAGACAGGCTAGCCAGAGAAGTTCTCGCCCAAGTAGGCTGGAACGCTTGCGCTAAGCGATAAGCTCCCGCCTCGTATGAGATCTTGCCCGCAAGATGCCCCGTATTCGTCGAGCCTAGGTCGACGAGCGCAGCCAAATCGTCGAATGAAGATCAACGCGCGAACGCTTGCGCCAGCCCCCAGATCGTCTTAAAGAAGCTCTCGCCTATAGGTAGGCGAGACCGCTTCCGCCGGGCTCTGACAGTAGGCTCTCAGCTCGGGGCTCTCGCCGAGTGGGGACCAGGGCCTTGGGTGGAATGACCAAATTACCCTCAGGAGAAATTACTTCAGTACCCTCAAAAAAACAGCGGGATTCGGCTATTGGCAGACCAACTAGGGGCTTTTCAGTAATTTCAGGACAGCAAGATACTATAAATAGACCCATAAGGGCTCCTTAGAAGCGATCTATCATTATCTCCCAAATTCCAGTGCTTTCTGAGGGGCTCCTAGCCCAGCTTTGGCTTTGGAGGGGAAGCACTCAGAGATCTTCCGGGTGTGAGGTGGGACCTCCCTGCTGAGGCTATTGGGTCAGTCTTATGTCCTTTGAATCCAGTCGAGGGCTGAGACTTGAGAGAAATAGGTTTTGGCTGCACCCCCTTTTTCTTCGAACTCTAGTTAAGGTCATATTTGGCTTCAACACTCTGGACCTTATGTAGTAGAAGTACCCGGAACTCTTCACGGCAGGTATAACCTTAACTACCAAAGAGTTTTGTATTCTTTAAATTTTTAGTGCAAACCCCGTAGGCCTAACCTTAATTTCGGGCACAAAAATTTTATTTTTTATGTATTGGGATTTGTAACATTCCACAAACAACCAGACCCCTAGGAAGTTTTTGTCATGACTAGGTCATGACAAAGCTCTAAGAAGACCAAGAAGACCATGGGTGCCTAGGTAAATAAGTGAAATCACCTTGGTCTGCAAATATCAATTTCTGGTTACCTAGCTTAGGGTTTGGCTTTAGGGTCCCAACCTGATTACTTGACCCCAGCAAACCACTTCCAATCTCATGGGGGCCCTTTAGAGCCCTTACAACCCATTTGGGGCCAACTAAGGGGTCAGGTTAACTAGGGTCAACCCTAACCCTAGTTGGGTCAAACTGCCTTAACATCACCCAAATTGGTTTCACCAAGCCACAAGTGGACTTGGGTGGTGGCAAGGGACTCAAGACACTTAGTTGACCAGTCAACCCACTCATAATCTCTGCATAAGAAAAGTCAAAATAAGATAAAATTAAAATATAATGCGAGTTCCTGAAGCGAATTTGCGAACACCAGCTAATCTCTGCAAAAGGGAAGTCAAAAGCAGTTAAATTTAAAATATAATGCGAGTACCTGAAGTGAACATGTGAACACCAACTAATCTCAACAAAAGAGAGGTCAAAAGCAGAAAATTTAAAATATAACACGTGTAACACCCCCAAGTCAACCGTGGTTAAACCAAACTCAAAATGGGAAGAAATTCAATCCCAACTTCAATCCAATTGGCCCAGGCCCAATTGTGAGGGAATACTAGCTACAGTAAGTGGGAATTACCTAAAGAGCCACTCAAAATTTGGGGGTGGTGACTAGGAGAGATAAAATGGGGGTTTCATTCAAGGGAGGATAGAGAAAGGGGGAATAATGGTGAATGCAAATAGGCTTCCCCATTCCTCTTCCCTAAGCCTCCATTCATCTCCCCTGACCTTAGGGAAGAATTTACCATCAATTCCAGCTAGCCAAGCATAGGGGAGGGAACCCATTCACCATGGTTGAAAACTTCCTTCATGGACATTAATGGTCGTTCAAGGATTGTCTCTCCCGCTCCCCAAAACAACCCCTCAATCAGTTTTAAAAACTCCCAAGCAATCAAATTGAATCTTTACATCACTGGTTTGGGTGAAGGATTGAGAATTCTGCCAGGAAAAGCTTGGAGACCGTTGGCCATGACACACCACCACACTCGCCTCCAAGCCCACTTGCAGGTATAGTCCTCTTCCTTTCCCTCTGAGCTAGCTCTATAGATTTTTAGGAGGATAAATCGGGATCAATCGAGCCCGATCAATGAGAAATAAATTGAGAGAATTCCATGAAAATCCAACCTCTCGGGTTCGCCAGAAACGGCCTCTCTGGAGGCTGTGCCGCCACCAAACGATAGCCACCACCTCAACGGAGTTGGTGGTGGCGGTGGTCGGCCAGGGAGGAGCCTAGTTGGCCCAGAAGATGAGTTTAAAAGGCTTCAGGATCAAGAAAGCTTGGCCCCTAGCTCATTGGGGATGATGACCAGGGGCCGTTGGATCGGCTTAATCAGATAATGGCAGGCCGAATTTTTAATATATACATTATTTCATTTTGTCACATTTTAACAGTCATATGTTTTTAATTATTAAAAATAGCTAGATGCATTTTTTGTAAATGTGTTCAACATAGAAAACCTAGCCCTTGATGTCTAGTTTAATACAAAATTTGAATCAACCCATTTAGACCAATGGATTTTCCTCAGCACCTTTTTTGGTGCATGGTTTCCAAAGGCTAACCAAAAAATGAAATGAGTGCCCCCAGTGGCTCACTCAGTCAAATGGCCTGAAAAATTTGACCATAGCTGGTCTGGCCATGACCTTCAACATATCCAAAAATCAGAATTTTTGGAGATAATTTTTCTATAGTTTTTGTAATAATTTAATAATTCATACATGTGATTAAAATAGGGCCTATGGACCTCAAATTTCTCCCAAACTCTGGTGGATGACCAGAGGGGTTATTATAAGGCCATAAAAAATATCAGCCCATTTGGAGTTAATTTGGTTGGGTAACTTGGTGAACAAAGTTGTCCACCTAGGGGTAATATGCCCAGTTCTTCAAAAGTGCACATTGAGGGGTTGATTGTTCAACCCTTCAACTATCCAAGGTGAAACCATGGACACTACCATATTATCTCACTAAACACTCTCATGAATAATTTTAGGAGTATTTAGGGTTGATATGCCAAGAAACTCTAGATCAATCCTTAGGACTGCCTTTTAGGGTTAGTGAAGGATATATGGTCACATCTCCAAGTCCTGGCCCAAGACTTTGTAGGTAGTTTCATTAAGTGGAGAAACACCATGGACAATTTAATTAGAATTTTATGAGTAATCGTCCCCCATAAGTCACTTAATATTTAGGATATGAACTCTTCCATCAAGTGCAAAACACTTGTCTATACTGTATTGAATGGTCATGAAACTTGGGTAATGAGCCTATATTGATGTTATTTATGTATACAAATTTTATTGTAATTTTTGGATGAAAAATTATAGTACCTTCTTTGTAATTCTAGAAATTTTTGATTAGAGAAATAATTTGTTTCAAGACAAACTGAGTCCTCAAAAATTATGAAACTTGGTCAGTAAGCTTTTAAACCACTATAATGCCTTGTTAATTTTATTGCAATTTTTGAAAGTAATTATGTAGTGGTTCCTTCACAAAGTGTCCTAGGTGAAAATTTTATTCATTAATTTATTTATGTGACAAAAAGAAATTAGAAGATTATGAAATTTGGACAGTGATGTTTTTTGTTCATTATAGAGCTATGGTAATTTTATAATAAATTTTGGATGATAAAATCTTGTAATCTCTTTGTTATTTATTATTTTTATCAAAAAGTTTATATTTTTGTTTATGATAAAAATCATTTTTGAAAAATCATGAAATTCATACCTTGCTGTTATTTAGTCAATAAGAGGCTGTGAAAATTTTGGTGAGATCATTGCATATCAGAATCTTATACTTCATGTTCAAAGTCTTAGGAGGCATGATTTTAGGAAAAAATATTAAAAGGCTGAATTAATTAGGAAAAATATCAAATTCTGGATTTGGGCTCAACATGTCATGGTAGACCAGTAGAAATAACCCTAAGGTTGTTGACAAAGTAAATTGGAGTATTCAACTTCATACACATAATGGTCAGTTGGTCTGCATAAAGTGAATTGAAGTATTCAAGGTAGAAATGTAGGCCTCACATTGGGACAATATAGTTGGTGCACCTAGTTTGGGTGGATTCTTGATGAGGTCACCCTTATGGGCAAATGTTAGGTAGTGTAGGTACCAAGGAAATGGAGTTGTGCTCGGGGATGACGAAGTATCGTCTTCACCCTGAAAGTAGAAAATCACTTAGGGTTAGCTTAAGAGTAATGTGGGAAGGGGTTTGGAAATAAGTAGTTACCCATAAAATTAAGGTAGCATTTTGTTGGGCTTTTTGCCTACGGTGCGTTTGAAACGCACCTCAATTTTACGCATAAGCATTGTTTGGCGTTGCTGTTTCAAGAACCGCCGATTCTAAAACATCACGATCCGCTGTAAAATGTTGCGTTCAGCCGCAACCTTTGCGTTTTGCCGCAACCCTAGAGCTTGAGCGGAGCGCGACGATGAGGAGAGTTCCAGATCCTCAGGGTGAATCAGTGATCCCATCCAAGAGAAGAGGAAGAGCCGTCGAAGCGCAGATTCAGAAGCTGAGAAAGAGGGCAAGATCGCTCTCCTCATGCACCTCTCCTCGTATCTCCTTCCTCGCCCCGCATTCCGAATTCTCATGGTCCTCTCTCACTCGATCTCTTTCTCTCTTGATACGGATTTGCTTTCTATTTTGTTTTGATTTGGTATTTCTCTCATCCTTGATCGAGATCCTCCTTGCTCCGATTTGGAGTAATTTTTTTGAAATAAATTTTCTATTTAGCTAGTATGCATTGAACATTCATGAGATGTGGAAGTGAAACACAGGTACGGATTCGGGAGAATTCAAACACTAGATTAGCTGCAGCGGATTTGGAATGAATTTTAAATCATGAAGCACTTCAAATTACTACTTCCTTGATCACGGATTACAGTTTGTTTTATTATCTAAGAGATTTCTTTGAATAGCCACAATCTCTGTTTCAGATTTGAAAATTACAGGAAAATTCAGGATGAACGAAATTGCTTAACATTTGCCTTAGAAAACATTTTGCATTCAGGAAATTGCATAACATTTCCAAATTTGATGATTTGTGCATTTCAATGCATACTAGTATTTGACATGATTAGTGAGAAAATCATTATCTTGTGTGGTTGGTGATTATGATTTATTAGGAAAAAATATTTCACTCAAAACTTTGTTTTGTATCCAAACAACTTTTTGAAAACTCCATTTTGTAAACTCTGTTTCACCCAAACAGTTTTTAACAAAACTCTGTTTTCCAGAATCAGCATTTTTCTATCAGGAACAGTTCATCAGCAGCTTTCCATCAGCAACAACCCAACTAAACAGATCCTAAGTGACTTCATAAATGGAGTTTTGGGCTTCAACACATTGTAGTTGCTAGTGCCCTCGAGAGCCCTTCACCGGGCATGCCCTGGGCAGTACAAGGTTAACCCTAAACTGTAAGAATAATCAGACTAAAAGAGTAACTAATAATAAACCACCGTCACGTACACTCACCCCATCATTTTGGGAGGATAATTGGTTTAGATTCACGAGTGGTAGACATGGTGTTTGATGAAAGTGATGGCTTAGATTGGAGAGTCGATGGATCTAGAGCTCTTTTATAGCATGTGTGCATGTGCCTTAAGTGGTGGGTCCTCTTTATTGGAAGGTCATTCACATCGACGTCGATACGTTGACTCGACAAGTGTAAGTGTTCACTTATCCAAAAAAAGAATGGTAGTTTTGCCAGCACTAGTACAAGAGACTCCATAGCACCTGACTGTGGGTGTACCGAGTATCACGTAGGGTCTAGGCTGTGTAGTGTGAATACCGACCTAGGAGTGGGGAGGCCCAACCCACTACCTCCGTTTTTGACAAGGGGAGGTGCCTGAGAGTTTATCTAACTCCAAATGGGGGAACTAAAGTTATGTGCCCATAGAGTAGGGTGGGTGCATTGCACTTATGTGAGACATATCAATCAACATGCATAGCATTTCATTTCATACATAACATTGCATAAAACCTTTACCCCTAACGTATAAATTATTATATGATCTTTTATATGTTAGACTTGCAAAATGATCCCTCAACTTACAAGTCTGTATGAGCATTCTTATAAGTTAATGTTACTTTCTCTATGATGATAGTTAGCTGTTTACCTTTACTTCATAGTATTATTTCCATTGTGTTGTCCCTTTACTTTTTGTTCATTTATATACATACTAGCATTGTGATAGATACATTTTTATCATATGTCAGTTATGGCCACTGTCATCAGTTTTTTGCTTACTCTGCACTTTCGGTACCTTCCTCTCATCCTCCCCCGCACGGTGCCTAGGTGTCACAGGGGGGAGAATGGGGGCCAAGACTTAGTTTAAATTAATGGCTTGATGGGCATAACACTAGTGACTCCAGCTGGGGGACAAGTTGCAGCACTAGGGGAACCAACACATCCAGGAGGAGGTGAACCAGCCTCGTCCAGGTGCGGCTACAGCATCAACAGTCATGGGATCTATGAGTGACTAGTAGCTTTTCTTTTTCATGCGTTATGTAGTGAGGATTATATGTACTGGGCAGGAGACCATTTATCATTCCTTTCAGACTTACAATTTCATGTTGATAATCTTTTATATTATGTGGACTCGCTTATATGGCATTATGATTGTGAACTTATTCTTAAATATGATTACTTCTATTTCTTCTATGGTCATGGTTGTGTATTACCGACAGAATTAACGATTTGTGGAGACAACCTTCTCAGTGTCATTACAAAGCGGAATTTCTTGACATAAGACATAAAAAAAAAAAAAAGGGGGGGGGGGTCTTATATGCTAATAGAGCCTCCAAACAGTGGAGTTTTGCTATTTCTAGACCAATTTGGGCTGCACTTAGTAGAACCAAATGGCGGGATTTCGTTGTTAGCAGACCATCCCCAAAAAATATAAATAGGCCCCCACAAGCAGTTCTGGAGAGGGAATGACTTCTGGTTTTCCCTCTCCCTTGGCTAGCTTTGATTGGAAAGAGCTTCAGCTCATCATTCACCATGGTTTTCAGGTGGGTGGTCGGGAGATCTCGCAGCCCTCCAAAGGTACCTGGTCCAGCTTTGGTTTGGGAGGGGAAGCAATTTAAGATCTTCTTGGTGTATTGCGGGACCTCATCACTGCGGCTCGAGGTATGTTTGAAGTTATTCTTGTGTGAAGGTTTCCAAACTCTAAGTCCTCGGCCAAGATACTGACTAAGGAGAAGTAAAGGCAAGCTACACCTCCGTCCAAACTCCTCATTGAATTGTGGTTTCTGGGTTCAACACTTTTGGTGCGGTGAGCATAGACCATATCTGGTCAGGAAAAATCCTAAGAAGGTGTCATCATAGGAGACGAGAGGCAAGGAATAGAACCAGAGAGGTCTCCACCTGCGGGCGGCTTCGTGTCTCAAAATAGTTTGATGAATTTACGAAGGTCATCATGAAGACCCTACATTCTGGCCTTATGATGCGAGGTGGCGAGTGCTCGACTCTCATTGTCCCAGCACTAACCCAGCAGGCATTAGGGGAGGAGTTGCCAAGCAGGCGAGCTGGGAAAGAGATCAGGATAGAGGGGTGCAAGAGGTCGCTTCATGGGAGTGTGTTGTTCCCCATCTTGCCAGAGGATCCCCAGGAAGGCGAGTTGGCTCAGCGAGATCCAGCGACTCGCCAGGAAAATTTAGGAAGCCCTTTTTTTGAGATCATCCTCTTGGCCCATGTGCCATGTGGCTTTAAAGAGCCAGTCATGTTTTCTACACGAGCAAGGATGATCCGGTTCAACATGTGCAATGGTTCTAGGATGCGTTCTCCATCCAGCAGATGGCAAATGCCTTCAAATGAAAGTTATTTGCCATCACATTCACATATAAGATAAGGGATTGGTTTCACTAGCTTCCCTTGGGGACCATATACAACTTTTAAGACTTCTGCCATGGCTTACTGCTGCGCTTCTCGATGTCAAAGAAAAGGAAGAAGGGAGCCAAAACCATCTTCTTGATTAAGTAGGTTGCACATGAGATGCTAGAAGATTTGACTAATCGCTTCTAGGAGGAAATCCTCCTGATCCAAGAGGTCTCAGGGCATCTCCTACAAAAGGCTTACGTATTGGGGCTTCGATAGGGAATGTTCACTATGGGACTGACCAGTGACCCCTCGTGAACTTTTGAAGAGTGGATAGATCGAGATGCAAAAGATATTGAATGCGAAGCAACTAATCCTGGTTTTGTCTTGGGGTTAGCCCAGATAAGAGGGGCGGGGGAATTCAGCTTCTAGCCCGTCGGCCATCTAGAGGCCGACAGGAGGGCCGACCCAAGTTCAGGGGAGAGGATCCCAAAGTGGGGTGTATCACTAGGCATGGCAGGGATGGTTCAACCATCCTGGGTGGAGACCGGGCCCGAGACTGCTACCACCCCACCTCAACATGCTATAGTGGTAGGACAAGGAATAGGAAGCGGAGGTCGGATATAGGGGAATGTCTAAGGTGAAGCCCAAATCCCCCTTTTCAGGAGAATAACTTTTGTTAGTGACTACCCGTTATTAACACCACACTCTCGGTGTTACTCTTGAGTAAACCTCATGACTTAAGGTACTTATAGGTGAGTGACGATCTTTCATCAAACTCCGAACTAGCTATTCCTTAAAGCGACCATGAACACTAGCACTTGACACTATGTAGTAACATATCCTCGGGTTCCAATCAATGTTCCAATGCCTCCCAAACATGTATTTAATTCAATTAGATTCCACTATCCTGAATGTCATACCCAACTCACCCTTATGCATCTGTTCCATAGATGGTGTGAACTCGTAAACTCTAAGTGAGGTGCAAACCTACTCGTAATTCCTCATGAACCAAAACTACTTCTAATGAAGCACCATAAACACATTAATGACTTTAGGAGACTGAGTAACGTTTCAATGTGGTTCGGAAGATCTAACACTATATCTCAATTTTTACTACATGCAGCCCAAGGTCTATCCATGGTCTATATGAGGTGATTTCCAATTCCCTTAGCCCAAGGCCTCCAAATTTGTATCATAGGTTCGTCAAGTGGTAATTAATGAAAATTAATGAAATCATAATTTTCCCAATTATTTTTGACCATAATTAAAATTATTTAATTATTTGACCTAAGTCATATTGATCATGAACTACCAAAACCAGAGGTCTTCTAGGTCTAATTAATTTCTCTAGTTTTCATGTTGGTATAAAAGGTCAATGTACAAAATTTCATAATTTCTCAGATTGGTTTGGCACATGTTTTCTATTTATGAATAGTAATACAATATTACCCATTTCCAAATGAAGTATCAAAAATAATCAACCAAAAATTCAGAGAAAATTCCTAGATGATAATAATTTCATGGGAGTGGTCAAAACAAATTTTCATAAACATCAAATAAGATTTAACTTAGATATTCACCATTTATGATATTTACAAAAAATTCACTATTTATAAAAATATCATATCTACCCATCCAAAAATGATAAGAAAATTTACAGAGATTCATAGTACTAAAATAATGATCTAGTAAAAATTTCATAATTTTCCAAGTCATATTTGTCACCTTTTTAATCAAAAACATGTAGGACATAATTGAAATTTGTAGTATTCTTGGCATGAAATAAATTTCAGAAATCTCGCTAAATTTTCCAGAGAAATAAAATAACATTTTAGGGCTTGTGACAGAGATCTAAAATTTTCCAAGTTAAATTGACAATATTTTCTATTGTGACTTAAATATGTGTTATACTTAAAATAAATTGAAACCATAGGATTTTTGATTCCAAAAATCCTAACTTCACAATGGATGATGCATTTCATCTCCATAAACCCCTAGCCAGTGTTTCATTAAATGCAATGAGTCAAATGAGCTTAATTCCTCATTTTCACCTTTTTACTAAAGGCACACCAAATATAACTATACCTTCAACTTGTAAGTTGGATCCTCCAACATGCAGAGGTCCAAATGACCCTGAATTTTTGCCATTGTCCTAAATGACCTCACATTCATGTCACCCAATTTTGGGGTTATTTTGAGTTGAAAAACTCCCTATATCACATTAATTTGATAAACCAAATATGGAATAAACAATAGTGAAATGTTCTCCTAAAAATTTGATTTTTGGGCACAAGCTAGGTCTAGTACATACACATGTATGTCCCAAATTTAGAGTTGTCACCTATCATTTATACTCATTATAATTTCTGACCGAAGTTAGGAAGAGTCCAAGGGAAATAGACCTACAAGGAGCTACATTGCTCTGAATGAATTGATGAAGATGCCTAATTAAAGTTAAGCCAAAGGTCTACACTTTTCATATTGGGCACTTTTTCTGAATGTGTCCCTAAAGGGTCTAATTTTAACATACAAGTCACTATATAAAGTGTGACAAAATATTAATTTAACACTATAGTTTAATATTCATCAAAATCAACGACATCTGTTCATCTTCCCCAACCAGCCGACGACCGTGATCATCCCGTACTATAACACCTTCAAACCTGATTTCCATGCCACCCCTTGGCCTCCCTGACCGACTACCACCACCACCACCTCCGTTGAGGTGGTGGCCATCGATTGACAGCGAAATGGTGACCGGAAACTACATCCCGACAATCCTGACCAAGCTTAAAAGCTTGCAATTTTCTCCCTCACCTCACATGGATCCAAGCTTAATTGATATCGAAATCTCTCCTAAATGATCTAGGAATCTAGAACAGTGGGAGAGGAGGAGAAACAGACCTGGAGATGGGCTTGGAGGTGGGTGTGGTGGCAGTGCCCCGTGGATGACACCTCCTCCATCGATCTAGCTCCCAAGATCGATTCTCCAGCTAAAGCCTTTATCAAAGACTCAAATTCAACTCCTTTGAGATCACTGAAGGTGATGGTGAGGTGAAATGGGGGTGGGGTTGGATGGTGGTGATGTTTTGAACAAGTGTTATTTCGACTCAAGCATAGGATGGTTCACCATGGCTACCAAGTGTCCACCACCCCTGGAATCCAGTTGTAAATCACTGTGTGGGCTCAGAAATGAGGTTGGGTAGAGGAGAGGAGGGACAAGTGGTTTCCATCCCTCATTTCCCTCTTCTCTCTCTCTTGAATTTGGGGGAAATGACCAAAATGCCCCCAAGCATGTCATCTCTCTCCAAAATCAGAGGGCATGGATTGTCATTGGGCATGTAGGTTATTGGATGGTCCATGGCCTTAGCCCATTAGAATTGGGCTTGGTTCCTTAATTCCCCATTTAGGCTTAATGTTGACCATGATTGACTTTAGGGTTGACTTGGTCAAATTGATGAGTGGGCTGGCCCCACTTGATGGTCATGAGTTTTATGAGTTGGTCTTGGGTCTAACGACACCACCGAATGTGGGTTAGGACATGGTGATGCCCTAATTGAACCCATGTATGTGATTTGACAAAATTAGGGTTATGGTTAACTTTAGGGTTAACTTAGTCAAATTGATGAGTGTTCTAGCCCCACTTGATGACCATGGGTCATTTGAGTTGGTCTTGGATCTAGTGACACCACCCAATGTGGGTTAGGCCATGGTGATGCCCCTATTGGAGTAATTGAACCCATGTATGTGTTTTTGGCCAAATTATGGTTATGGTTGACTTTAGGGTTGACCTAAATGGCACTTTGGTTAAATTGGCCAATTTCGTGACCCTATGATAGGACTTTTGGGTCACCTAGGTTTCCTTTAGGGTTAGGGACGTAGTGGTGAGGACAATTTGTACTGTGGTTTCAATTTAGGCTAGTTTGACCTAAGTTAACTTGAACACTATAGTGGGCCCCATGTGAATCCATCCTAAATCATTGGTTCCTAAGGTCACTACCTAGCCTAACCCCTCACACTCACCATATGTCCTACCCTAATTTGAGTTAAGGGGTCGAGAAGGAAATGTGATGTTTCAAGATCACATCGCCCAGTTCGGCCCCGAGTAGGAGGAACTATGACGGAGCTATTCAGACCTTTCATCGACGCGAGAGAGTTGATGGAGATCGACCAGCGGACCTCATGGATGGACCCTATCATCTTTTTCTGGCATCAGGAGAGTACCCAGAGAACATCCCAGATAAAATAAAGTTCATGTACAAGTCAGCTTATTATTTGTTGTAAGAGGGAGTGCTATATTGAAAGATCACCTCTAGGATCCTGGCCAGATGCATGGCCGAAGAGGAGGTCCATTGAGTCTTGGAAGAAATCCATTCTCGAGAGTGTGGCAGCCACTTAAGAAGTCAGACTTTGGAGAAGATGGTACTGCTACAAGGGTACTTCTTGTAACACATCCCCTGAAATGACCGTATAATATGGGTCCGACCGGGGCCCCACAACATACAGACGCCATAGCTTTAGTATTATAAGATAATATAACCACACAATCTCAAAACTCAAACACATAACACAGCGAAAACAACAAAAAGACTAGAAGTTATCCACATAAGTAGGAGTTTAGAAATGGCCTTAAGGCCTTACACCAAAAGTGAGTCCAAAGCTCAAATAACAACATCAGTCAAAAATGTGCATAAGCACCCATAAACTACCTCTGCATGCAAGCCGAAAAACAGGAGCATCAAACATACAATTTCATAGCAAAAAAGCTAAAGCAAAGCAGTAACTCTTCATGAGGTTTAGGCCTTTTTGGTCGGCGAGCTAGCTCCTACTTGTGATCCCTGCCCTGTAAAAATGGTGGTAACGTGGGTCAGCAAAGGCTGACCTCAAACTGTGTAACAAACACATCTCCTCCTAGCCGCCCCTAACGGACCCCGGGGTACTCCTCCAACCTGCAAGTCAGCACTTCGTATGCAATATTCATAAGCAAGAAAAGAAACTAAGGAAACATGCTTGGATGTCTCAAACATCATACATGTTCTCTACTGTTGTGCATATAATAAAATGGGCCTATCATGCAACATGAATGCAAAACCCGGGCTTCACCCAAGGCACCCTATAGCATATGCATCTAGCACAGCATCACATCATTTGGGTGCTCATCATTTCCCCATTGGCATAAAGCCTCAAACAAAGGGGATATCACAAATCCCTCAACGACATACAAGCCGCCACACGGAACTCTTGTCAAGTCCCCACCCGCTCATGGTGGTAGACCCGGGCTTGCCTACAAGCTCTGACTTCTCATGTCAGGATTCTGTCCATCACACTGACCAATTCTAAGAACCCTTTCTGGACCCCACCCACTCATGGCCTCAATGCTCGGGATTGCCCCATGCTCGGCGTTCTCGTCAGTCTCACTGAAGGGGACTAGTCTCACCGGGACACTTTCCACACATGACTTGCACGTCACGGGATAGCCAGCCGACCACGGAGACACAGCCACGCCTTGGCACATCACAAACCAAGATAATTCCACCCTAATCCCGCATTCGTACTGCAGCATTCCCATACACCAAGGAAACCATCTACCGCTAATGCAGAGCTAACCTTGTCCACCAAGGAAACCATCTACCGCCAATGCGGAGCTAACCTTGTCCGGTTCCGGCTACATGTACTCACACGATAAAAAGGGGAAAGCATCACAAACATCATAAACGACATCTTGCCGCAACGGATTTCTACCGAATCCTTAAAGCTCGTATGCAACATCATCGGGTCTGACTAACGGTCGCGACCGCGGCTTCACCCACCATGCCTAATCCACTAACGGAGCGGATCTCTAATGCAAAAATATGTCGGGGACGGACTCAATCGACCCGGAGGTTCCTCTGGAACAATGGTGAACCAAACCCCTCTCATTTGAGAGGTTGTGCCCAAAAACCATGAAAATAAGAGATGCAAGACACGCATCCTAAAACCAAGAGGAGAAGTGTCGTTACCTTCTGACCCCTCTTCCTAGCCATGGGAACTTTAGCCGGATGAAAAGCTTCGCAACGATCTTGCCTCCACGGATCTGGACTTGGCTCGCGATTTGGAGCACCGAATCTCCTCCAATGGCCGGATCTCTCCTTCACCTTCTTCCTTGCTCTCCCTTCTCTCTAGATCTTAAAAAGAGAAGATTTGGAATAGAATGAGGGTTTCTAACTCTATTCCCGGGCTTAACCCAGCAGGAATAGCCCTGGACCATCAGATCCCAAAAGAAGGAATCAAACGTCCACGAATCGCACTGAAAATCAAAACACCTGGGCCGAACACGGCTTGTGACACGCCCGTATCACAGGACGTGTGCCCAAAGCGACGTCAAAACCATCGCATCCAGAGCAAGACACGGGCTCTGAACACGCCCGTGTCACTCAGTATATGCACGTGTACCTGGGCGTGTGCCTCCACCGACACAGCCCAAAACGACCCGAGAAGGACACGGCCTGGGACATGCCCGTGTCCCCGGCCGTATTCGAAGTCTCGATGATCGTCAACTGCCATTTCGTCGACATGCGAACAAAATCGTCGACACGAACGCGACACGGCCATGGACACGCCTGTGTCCTAGGCCGTGTTCACTCTCTCGATAATTCGTCGAGCGTAGAACGTCGACTTCCCGGCTCTCGACGAACCCCACTACGACACGGCCATGGACACTCCCGTGTCCTAGGCCGTGTTCCCTATCTCGACACTTCGTCAAGCATAGATTGTCGACCACCGAAACCTTCGCTGAACCCGTGAAGGACACGGCCTTGGACATGTACGTGTCCTTGGTCGTGTGGCCCCTTACCAAGACCCAACCTTGGTCAAAAAATGCTGATCGTCCCTCTTTCGAAAATTGGGGCGTTACAACTCTCTCTCCCTTAAAATAATTTCGTCCCGAAATTACAAAAACTAAAGGTACAAAAACTTAAATGGTACCCGAACAGAAAAACTCTGGATACTCCTCCAGCATGGTTTGCTCTCGCTCCCAAGAGAGCTCCTCACGACCACAGTTGTCCCATCAAACTTTAACAAGTTTGACCTCTTTGTTCCGCAACTGCCGAATCTCTGAATCCTCTATAGCAACTGGACGTACTCGCGTCCTCAAGCCTTCCTCTATCGGCACCGATGCCGGCTCGATCACCACACTAGCCTCAACCAAGGCTTTCCTTAAGACGGAGACATGGAAGACGTCATGTAATCCACTCAGCTCTGTGGACAACGCCAACTGATACGCTGCTTCTCCCACCCGTTCAACAACTTCGATAGGTCCCAAAAACCGTGGACTCAACTTCTTGAGCTGGCGAATCCGTGAAATGCCTTTGAACGGCTTGATCTTTAAATAGACCCAATCGCCTACCGCGAACTCCAGCTTCCTATGGCGTGCATTAAAATACTTTGCTTGTCGATCTTGCGCCACCTTTATACGCTCTTGAATGGTCCGCACCATCTCACAAGCATCAGCTACCACCTCTTTTCTCAACAGTTTGGTGTCTACCGCCTCTGTCCAAGACATCGGTGTTCGACACCGTCTGCCATACAAAGCTTCATATGGCGCCATTTTTATACTTGCTTGGTAATTGTTATTGTACGCGAACTCCACCATGAAAAGGTGATCTTCCCACTTCTTATCGAAATCAAGAATGCACATTCTCAACATATCCTCTATAGTACGGTTTGTTCTTTCGGTTTGCCCGTCAGTTTGGGGTGGAAAGCCGTACTGAACTTGAGCTTCGTGCCCAAACTCTTCTGAACCAATCTCTAGTTTTTGGACGTGAAGCGTCCGTTACGATCACTGACTATGCTCTTAGGAATCCCATGAAGTCGCACAACGTTGCGAACATACAACTCCGCCAGCTTCTCCACGCTGTCCTCTTTCCGATTTGGGATGAAGTGAGCCACTTTGGTTAAGTCATCCACGATCACCCAAATACCGTCGTTACCCTGCTGCGATATAGGTAACCCATGCACAAAATCCATGGAGATATCATCAAATTTCCACTCGGGGATTGGAAGAGGCTTCAGGAACCTGCCCGGCTTCTGACACTCGGCCTTCACCAAGGCACAAGTTTGGCATCAATTCACGTACAAAGCTACGTCCCGCTTCAGCCCATGCCACCAAAAGGATTTCTTCATATCCAAGTACATCTTCGTAATACCCGGGTGAATGATGTACTTTGAGAAGTGAGCCTCAAACATCAACTCCTCACGGAGCTTGTCGAACTGCGATACACAAATCTGTCCGCCCTTCCTCAAAATCCCATCAATCATCTCCCAGGTACTGCTCTCACCCTTTTGAGCCTCCACCACGAATGGTTGAAACTCCACATCCAAACGGGTCGCTTCCCGAATACGATCGGACAAGTCATTCTGAATTTAATCCAGTTCAACCGAGCCATGCTAGACTCGCCTCTCGCTACGCATTCCATGCCAAGGGACTCCCAGTCCCGTACCAACCACTCCTGATGAGCTTCGATCCAATTCCCTTGCCCTGAGTACTTTCTACTCAAGGCATCCGCCACCACATTGGCTTTACCTGGCATATACTAAATCGCCACCTCGTAGTCTCCAAGGAACTCAACCCACCCGCACTGTCGCATGTTCAAGTCCTTTTGATCCAAGAGATACTCCAGGCATTTATGGTCCGTGAAGAACTCCACCTTAGCACCATAGATATAGTGTCGCCATATTTTCAACGCAAACATTACTGTCGCCAACTCCAAGTCATGGACGAGGTAATTCCTCTCATGAGACTTCAGCTGCCTAGACCCAAAAGCAATCATACTGCCATGTTGCACCAAAACGCAACCCAAACCGCATCCCGATGCATCACAGAATATCTGGAACCCTTCGGTCCCTTTCGGTAGACTTAGGATTGGAGTTATCATTAGTCTTTCCTTCAGTGTCTCAAATGCTTGACTGCACTCTTAAGTCCACACAAACAACTGGTCTTTGCGAGTGAATGAGGCGAGGGGTAGAGCTATCCACGAAAAGTTCTCCACAAATCTCCTATAATACCCGGCTAGTCCAAGAAAACTTCGGACTTCCGCCACGGTCCTCAAAACCGGCCAATCTCTGATGGCTTCCACTTTTGTTGGATCAACCGCCACCCCATCCCAACTAATCACGTGGCCCAAAAATGCCACCTTCTCTAACCAGAACTCGCACTTTGAGAACTTTGCATAAAGCTGGTTCTCTCTCAACACTTGCAAAACCACTCTCAAGTGAGTCTCGTGCTCCACTTCCGATTTGGAATACACCAAAATGTCGTTAATGAAGACAACCACAAAAGAGTCCAAGTATTTTCGAAATACTCGATTCATCAAATCCATAAATACAGATGGTGCGTTCGTCAGCCCGAACGGCATCACCGAGAACTCAAAGTGACCATACCTCGTACCAAATGCTGTCTTGGGTATGTCCTCATCCCGAATTCGCAATTGATAGTATCCTGACTTTAAGACAATTTTGAATACACCACCGACCCCACCAACTGGTCGAATAGGTCGTCTATCCGAGGAATCAGATACTTATTTTTGATAGTCAATTTATTCAGCTCTCGGTAGTCTATGCACAGCCGCATACTACCGTCTTTCTTCTTCATGAACAACATCGGCGCGCTCCAAGGTGAAGAACTGGGTCTGATATACCCCTGCTCCAACAATTCCTGCATCTGCATCTTGAGCTCAGCCAACCCTTTCGGTGCCATCCTAAACGGAGGCCGTGACACTGGCCTAGCCTCTTGCACTAACTCAATCGAGAAGTCGATCTCCTGCCGAGGTGGCGCTCTAAGAAGATCATCAGCAAACACGTCCTCGAACTCTGCCACCACTGGCACTTCCCCAATTGATAACTTGGAGAGGCGAACCTCCAATAACGCCATAAGCGCTACCCCACCCTGGTTAACTGCCTGCACCAACTGCAAGGCCAAAATCAGGGAACATGCCACTCCACTAAGGCCCTCAAACTTGACTTCCGTCTGCCCCTTGCTCCTTATGGTCACCACCTTTGATAGGCAATCAATACTTCCGCACTGTTCTGCAAGCCAGTCCACGCCCAATATCACATCAAACTCAACCCATGGTAAGATTGCGGATACCAATACGAAGTCAACTCCGTCTAGCTCCCAACAAATGTGCCCCTTTGCCCCGGTGGTCATGGATGAACCATTGGGCATGCGCACTTTCAGCTCCGCGTCCGCCGAAAATGACTCAACTCCAATTCTCCGGATAAAGCTTTCCGCAAGAAAGGAGTGCGACGCTCCCGTATCGAACAATACTCTAGCGGGGTATGCAGAAACTAACACAAAGCCTAAAGCATAAACATCACACATAAAAATCTAAAAGTATGAAGCATAAAGTTAACCTTAAACTTTCTCATACCTGTCACCACATCGGGTTGGCAGATCGCTTCCGGCAGTCCAAGGTTGTAGGCCCTTGGTTACACCGGTTGGAACCGTAAAGCGCTAGACTCCGCCATCTTCCCTTTCTCTGTGGCACTGGGGTCGGAGCACACAGTCTGCTCCTGCCCTTCCTCCTGCTCCACACCTCCGTTGTTACAAACACAAGCAATGTGCCCCACCTTACCACAGTTGAAGCATGTCGGCGGCCCCCTAGAGTGAGAACCTCCGGACGTCCACTTGCTCTTCTCACCGGACTTGAAAGTGTGAGGCTTTTTCCTCCACCTACTCCCTTCAAACTTCCCTTGGGATTGGAACGGCTTCCCTTATCCTTGCTTGATAGTGAAACCCTTACGACGTTGGGTTCGCTAAAGATCACTCTCTAACGTCCTGACAGCCTCAACTAGCTCGCTAAAACCAACTCTCTTCATGGCAATGAGGGGTTGCCTCAGATTCTCCCTCAGCCCCTGGTAGAAGAGGTTATCTCTCTCTTCATCATATGTCATTGTCGTTCCCGCGTAACGACCCAAGCGGGTGAACTCCTGTATGTATTCGTCCACCGTCCTATCTCGCTGCACCAAGTGCAGAAACTGCCTCTGAAGGGCCAACCTCGTTGAAACGGGAATGTACTTATTTAGGAAAGCAACCCCAAATTCTTCAATGGACGGGGTGCGTCCAGTAAATTGGTCGCCGCTATAGCACACCCACCACAACTTTGCGTCTCCTTCCAACATGAAAGCCGCGAACTCAGATTTCTTCTCCTCTGGCGTCTCAGCCGCCCTGAGAAGTTCTTGCATCCATGCCCACCAATCCTCTGCATCAGTCGGAGTACCGACTCTCTTGAATGTCGGGGGATGGAAGCTCAGAAAATACTTCATTTGCTGGTCTCCATGCCTGACAACCACCCTTTCCGCCAAAGGTTCCACTTGCCTGGCTTCTCCGCCTAGCACGGCCGTCACCGTATCCGGTGTAGCAGGGGTTGCTACCTGAGCTGTCGCTGCAGCTTGGGATGCCACCATTGCTTCTGCAAGCATGTGACAGAAGTCATCCAGGTTCACACCCGCTCCCAAAAGACCCGGAGTAGTGGCGCTGCTCGCCGAAAGCTCTTCGCTTGGTCTCGACGTACCCGCCTCATTTCTTGCATTCTTCAGAAAAGCAAGAAAATAAGGAATCAGTCTCTAATCACAAGACTCAAACATAATGACACTCATGGTCCCGCATTACTCCTAGGTGGATAACTTCTATACGCACTGACCTTGAATCTAACCTCGCTCTGATACCAAATTGTAACACGTCCCCTGTAATGACCATATAATATGAGTCTGGTCGGGGCCCCACAACATACAGACGCCACAGCTTTAGTATTATAAGATGATATAACTACCCAATCTCAAAACTCAAAGACATAACACATCGGAAACAAAAAAAAGACTAGAAGTTATCCACACAAGTAGGAGTTTAGAAATGGCATTAAGGCCTTACAACAAAAGTGAGTCCAAAGCTCAAATAACAACATCAGTCAAAATGTGCATAAGCACCCCTAAACTACCTCGGCATGCAAGACGGAAAACAGGAGCATCAAACATACAATATCATAGCAGAAAAGCTAAAGCAAAGCGGTAACTCTTCATGAGGCTTAGGCCTTTTTGGCCGGCGAGCTAGCTCCTGCTTGCGATCCCTGCCCTGTAAAAATGGTGGTAATGTGGGCCACCAAAGGCGGACCTCAAACTGTGTAACAAACACATCTCCTCCCGGCCGCCCCTAACGGACCCCGGGGTACTCCTCCAACCTGCAAGTCAGCACTTCGTAGGCAATATTCATAAGCAAGAAAAGAAACTAAGGAAACAGGCTTGGATATCTAAAACATCATACATGTTCTCTACTGTTGTGCACATAATAAAAGGGGCCTATCATGCAACATGAATGCAAAACCCGGGCTTCACCCAAGGCACCCTATAGCGTATGCATCTAGCACATTATCACATCATTTGGGTACTCATCATTTCCCCATTGGCATAAAGCCGTAAACAAAGGGGATATCACAATTCCCCCAACGGCATACAAGCCGCCACACGGAACTCTTGCCAAGGCCCTACCCGCTCATGGTCGTAGACTCGGGCTTTCCTGCAAGCTCTGACTTCTCATGTCAGGATTCCGTCCATCACACTGACCGATTCTAAGAGCCCTTGTTGGACCCCACCTGCTCATGGCCTCATTGCCCGGGCTTGCCCCATGCTCGGCGTTCTCGTCAGTCTCACAGAAGGGGACTAGTCTCGCCGGGACACTTTCCACACATGACTTGCACGTCACGGGATAGCCAGCCGACCACGGAGACACAACCACGCCTTGGCACATCACAAACCAAGACAATTCCACCCTAATCCCTCATTCGTACTGCAGCATTCCCACGCACCAAGGAAACCATCTACCGCCAATGCGGAGCTAACCTTGTGCACCAAGGAAACCATCTACCTCCAATGCGGAGCTAACCTTGTCCAGTTCCGGCTATAAGTACTCACACGAGAAAAAGGGGAAAGCATCAAAAACATCATAAACGACATCTTGCCGCAATGAATTTCTACTGAATCCTTAAAGCTCGTTTGCAACATCACCGGGTCGGACTAACGGTCGCGACCGCGGCTTCACCCACCATGCCTAATCCACTAATGGAGCGGATCTCTAATGTAAAAATATGTCGGGGACGGACTCAATCGATCCGGAGGTTCCTCTTGAACCATGGCGAACCAAACCTCTCTCATTTGAGTGGTTGGTGCCCAAAAACCATGAAAATAAGAGATGCAAGACACGCATCCTAAAACCAAGAGGAGAAGTGTCATTACCTTCCGACCCCTCTTCCTAGCCATGGGAACTTTAGCCGGATGAAAAGCTTCACAACGATCTTGCCTCCACGGATCCGGACTTGGCTCGCGATTTGGAGCACCGAAGCTCCTCCAATGGCCGGATCTCTCCTTCACCTTCATCCTTGCCCTCCCTTCTCTCTAGATCTTAGAAAGAGAAGACTTGGAATAGAATGAGGGTTTCTAACCGTATTCCCAGGCTTAACCCAGCAGGAACAGCCCTGGACCATCAGATCCCAAAATAAGGAATGAACGGTCACGAATCGCACTGAAAATCAAAACACCTAGGCCGAACACGGCTTGTGACACACCCGCGTCATAGGCCGTGTGCCCCAAGAGATATCGAAACCGTCACATCCAGAGCAAGACACGGGCTCTGAACATGCTCATGTTAAGGATGACACGTCCGTGTCACTCAGTACACGCCCGTGTACGTAGGCATGTGCCTCCACCAACACAGCCCAAAACCACCCGAGAAAGACACGGCCCGGGACACGCCCGTGTCCTCGACCGTGTTTGAAGTCTCGACAATCGTCGACCGCCATTTCATCGACACGCAAACAAAATCATCGACACGAACACGACAAGGCCATGGACACGCCTATGTCCTAGGCTGTGTTCACTCTCTCAACAATTCGTCGAGCACAGAATGTCACTTCCCGGCTCTCGGCGAACCCAACTACGACATGACCATGGACACACCCGTGTCTTAGGCCGTGTTCCCTATCTCGACACTTCGTCGAGCTCAGATTGTCGACCACCGAAACCTTCGCTGAACCCGCAAAGGACACGGCCTTGGAAACGCCCGTGTCCTTGGTCGTGTGGCCCCTTACCAAGACCCAACCTTGGTCAAAAAAGGCTGATCGTCCCTCTTTCGAAAATTACGGTGTTACACTTCTAGCCTACCATCAGCAAGGACGTTGCAAAATACACGATGAAGTACCAGAAATACGAACTCTATTCATCGCTCCAACTCTTTCTGGTGTAGAAGCTCAGGACGATCACAGTGCCACGACCCTTTGCAATCTGGGGATTGGACCTAGTTGGTCGTTTACCTCAAGCTAGTGGCCAGAAGAAATTCCTCTTGATCATGGTGGATTATTTCTCGAAGTGGCTAGAGGTTAAGGTATTGACAATGCTAACGTTGCAAGTAATCCACAACTTCATATGGGGGAAGATAATTTGCCTACATGGGTTTCCCTTTGCCATAGTCACAAACAATGGGCCTCAATTCGCTAGAGAGGAGTTCAACAATTTCTACAGACAATTGGGCATCGATCTCAGGTTTGTGTCCTTCCATCATACCAGGAGCAATAGGCAGGTAGAGGCCGCAAATAAGATACCTGTAAATTTGTTGAAGAAGAAGGTGAAAAATCTAAAGGGTAGCAGGGTGGAACAACTCCCTTAGTCTTGTAGGCCTTGAGAATCATCCCAAACACGGCCACTGGAAAACCCTTTTCAAACTATCACATGGGTTCGGGGTCTTGCTTCCCATAGAATTTGAGGTGAGATCCTCGTAAGTTGTTGTTGCGGGGGATGGTGATGAGTAATGGATAGTGGAGAATGAGGAAGAGTAAAACTATCACTTAGTTTGGTGAAAGAACTTCATGACCTGCCAACCCTTCGTCAATAGGAGGTCAAGCATCGGATGGCGAGGTACTTTGACAAGAATATCAGGATCAAACATTTCGTAAAAGGGGATTTAGTCCTCAAAAAGGTCGACGACACATAAAGGTGGGAGCCATTGGCAAACTCCACCCTAACTGGGAAGGACCCTTTGTAATCTTTGAAGCACTTTCCTTAGGTGGATACCTCCGCCAGAATGTCGAAGGGACACCCCCTAGCAACACTTGGAGCGGTGATAACCTGAAGCGCTTTTATCCATGAAATAAACAAATGAAAAAAATCCACTCTCCATCGAATGCCTCTTCGCTTTATCATCACGACTTATTAAGTCTGAACCAAAATACCCTCTATAGGACCCCACTGACTGGGATCTCCCAAGCCGACAGGGCAGGTGGGTCGCTTGGTTAAGAGGCTGAGATAAGATAAAGTCTGAACTGGAATACCCACGACGGGACACCACTGACCGAGATCTCACAAGCCAGTAGGGCAGGACAGTCATTCGGGTACGAGGTTGAGATAAGATCAAGTCCAAACCATAGTACCCTCAATGGGACCCCGCTGACTAGACTCTCACAAGCTAACAGGGCAGGCATGTCGCTCATGTAAAAGGTTGAAATAAGATCAAGAACGAAGCAAAATACCCTCGATGGGACCCTGTTGATTGCGCAAACCAGCAGGGCAGACAGGTCACTCAAATAAGAGGTTGAGGTAAGATCAAGTCCAAACCAGAATACACTAGATGGGATTCCGTTGTTCTGTCTCTCATAAGCCAGCAGGGTAGGCAGGTCGCTTGGGTAAGAGGTTTAGATAAGATCAAGTTCGAACAAGAATACCCTCAATGGGACCCCGCTGATCGTGCTCCCACAAGCCGGCAGGGCTGGCAGGTCGATCGGGCAAGAGCTTGAGATAAGATCAAGTACGGACCAAAATACCCTCGATAGGACCCCACTGACTGGGCCCTCATAAGCCTACATGACAGGCAAGTTGCCCGGGTAAAAGGTTAAGCCCTAAGGGGAATGGGCTTAGGGTTATGTCAGCAAGAGCTAAGTTTAAACAAGCCAGCAGGGTGCTTGACCCTCTTAAGAAGAGTTAAAGAGGGGACATGGGAAATATGGGTTGGGTCCTACTCGCTCTCGCCGCAAAGATCGCTCCTCTCATGCGAGCACAAGAGAAAAGTGCCTGCTACGCGGGAACTCGAACCTCGCAGTAGCTGAAGGGAGACCTACCATGCCACCAGAGTACTTAGCGAGAAGGCGCTCTGTCAGCTCGAGGTGCGTGTCAAGGTGTAGGAACTTTTCCTCGACAAACTCATTTACAGTCTCGACATCATTAAACTTCTTGCAAAAGCTAATACCCCTCCGCGCGACCATATGCACGAGCTCAGTGGTTGTAGGTGGGTCTGTGAGCTCTCATAGGTGAGCTCTTTCAGGGTTAACCTGTTGTATTCTTTAGTGTCATGGCGACCATACAACCTGAAGCTGAGGGAGTAGGCATCCTGGTCGACGTGCCCTGGTTCGTTCTCGAAGGGAAGGAGAGCAGAGAGAGATCTTATGCGAGTGTTCGTCCCAGGCAAGCAGAGATTTCTCGTAACTAACCCGGGGCTTTTTCCCCAGCCCAAAGTCTGGGTGCGAGTCAGGTGTTCCCAACTCTCCACCCCAACTCGCCGCCTCCTTGCTTCTTACTTGTTTGAGTGGTCAGCTCGCTTGTTGGAGCGGATTTTGTCGGGGGAGTTGGCTCACTGGTTGGAGCAGGTTTCTTGGAAGCCAGCAACTTATGATGCTTCGAGGGCCCACCAGACAATGACCTAATGTCAGGCCCTCCCTTCTTCTTCTCCTTACCGCTGCCACAGGCGGGTGCTCTCAAATCATCAGCATACGCCGTGGCGGTAGACTGAGCGAGTGCGAGGGTAGGGTCCACCCTACCCTTTCCCGCGTATATCGATTTGTAGGAACTTGACGCTCACCTGTAAGAAAATCAGGGGCAGTAACATACCGTGATACCACAAGAGGTGAAGGAAAGTCACGAGAGCGTGATGCTTGCTTACCCATGCCCGAGGAAATGTGTAGTAGCGAGAAGACGTTCGAAGTTCTTCACTAGGAAGAATTTCTGCAATTTGGCATCCTCACCATTGACGCAAGATGCTTGACAGAAGATCTCATTCTTTTGAATCGGCGCGCCGGGGATGTTGTCGTACTCTCCCTTGATGAAAATGAAGAGTCTGTGAAAGTCATGTGTTGCTACTCACCAAGAGGGGGGTGAATATGTGATTTACTAATTTTTTATTATCTGGATGTTCTATTTAACCAGCACAGTAAGAATAGTAGAACACAAAATCAAACCATAGCACACTGAGATTTATAGTGGTTCCTTAAGAATGGGTACAACCACTTTCCCTCTACACCTATCTACCATATTGCAAGCTTAGGTAAAAACTCCTGCAAATACTCTTCTCATATCCTCAGATCTTAAAATCTCAGGAATAAGGATCCCTACCTCAGGCCTCCACAAAGGTCCTAACCTTAAGCTTCAAGCTCTACACCTCAGATATGCACCCAGATCCTACAACCCAGGCTTTCCTCAAGCCTTACAAACTCAGGCTTAGCAGGCCCTACAAACTCAGATCCAAAGCTAGATCCTACACTCTGATTCACAAAATAATTCTGCACTCAGATCCTTCAAGGATCCTGCACAGTAATAGAGTACAATGATTTTGACTCAACACTTAAAAGTTTGAGTCTTCAAATAGAAGCACACACAACAGGCTTCTACTTCCTAATCTTGAAAACACTTGAGATTTCTTCTGTGAATAGCTGGCTTGATCAAGATGACTTGTTGTGGTTGAAAATGAACTATTTGAAGATTGGTCACTGAAAAATTCTTTTTATAAAACTTGGAAGATTTGGTTGTGTAGAATCTCTATGAATACTGAGTGTTGTAGAATATCTCTCAAAGGCTTGAATATCCAAAAAAAAAAGCTCTTTCTCAAGTATCCAAGTCCTCCTTTTATACTTAGTTTGATGGGGAGAGAGAATAAATATTGAATTTGAATTCTCTAACAGCTAGACAATCTTCCTCAGGAAACTGCTTCAAACGACTATTTTAAATTTGCATAATGAAGTTTTTCAAACTTGAAAATATTTTGGTTGGATCTCTCCATATGTCCAGCAGGAACTTTAGAAATTAATCTAGATTTGGAATGAACAACGACTTTTAAAATTTGATTCAGGAAAGTATTTGAAATCTTGGGAATATTCTCTAATGAATGAGAATATTACTCCTGGATGACAATTCCTAAATTTCTGCAGCAAATCCTGTGAATAAATTCGATTTTAAATCATTGTACAATCCTCTCCTTAATTTAAGGACCTGCCCTCTATTCCACCTGTCAAGCTGAAGAAAATAAGTTTAAGTAACCATGACATTATCCGGTTGACAAAGTCAAATGGCCCATATGAATTATGTATGGTAAACTTAGAACATATAGAGGTTATATAAGTAAACCCATAACACTTGGCAAAATTTGCCTGGAGCAACATTCTGTCTTCATGCACTCGATGTAGTCAATTTTTTTATCTTCGATGCAGTTGATGCAGTCAAAATTTTTCTCTTTGATGCAGTTGAACTTTTACTTAGCCTTGAATTCGATGCAGTCGAATTTTTTCTTAGCATTGAACTTGATATAGTCGAATTTTTCCTTAACTTTCTAGCTAATGTGCCTGATTATTTACTTAGACAAATCTTTGATCATGCCTTTGATTTCTTCTATCCTTAGTGATTTTTTCCAATGATAGTGACATGTCTAATATATAATTAGTACAGAGGTCAACATAAATTTTGCTTCTTGAGGGATTATAAGTGCAAAATATTGTTTGGGTGACCAAGTGTCTAACCATACATTATCCATTCACTTTTAGTTAAACCTATCACATCAAAACTAGAACAACCATCAAATACAAGATGTTTATTGTCATTTCAAGGCCTTCTTCAAATCAGGAATTTTGGGGACAATATTCCCAACAATCTCCTCCTATTTGAAGAGGTCAAAACCTTACATGATAATAACCATAGATACAATAGAACATTCAAAGACAAATGATAAACAGAGAGGTGAATTGGATTTATATTAACAAAAGTAGTACTAACAGGATTACAACAAGTTAAATAAGACATAATATCCCAATGTCATCTTAATGTTCTCAGCATACTAGAAGTCTTGTCCTTCTGCTTTCCTTTTCTACCTTTCAAAGTAACATATGGGCTTTGGGATATATCTGTGAACAGGAGGTCCAAATGGGTTATTCCTCTTGGGAATCCTTCTCCTGGTCTCCTAATCTTCGTGCTTCCTCCATTTCATAGAGTTGTAATACCTAGAGATATTTGTACCACTCTTTCCAAAGTTATTCCAGGTATAGAGGATAATATTCTTTGAAATGGGGCTCCAGTTTTCATACCTAGATATGTTCTGAATTTCCATTCTCCTTCTCTGTCTTACTTCCATACTTTCCTCATGCACTTGATTATTCTTCCTCTTCCATGAGGTTGACTCACCCTACTCTACTTGAGATGGGTTGAGATCATCTCCCCAGGCTGCCTCATAGTCCTTAGGTGGCAGATAGTCACTTTTAGCAAGTGGGTTAGTCTCAGGGATGGGAGGTTGAGGAGTAAAATCAAGTGGATCCATACCCAAGGTAGTTCTTGAAAGTATCTAGTTGCCTACCTAAATCATGTAGAGGGGGTGAATATGTGAGTTCTGCATATTTTTGCGGAATAAAAATTAATAAGAAACAAATGCACAGAAACACACAGGGATTTATAGTGATTCCCCAGAATGGGTACGTCCGCTATCCCGCATCGCCTATCTAGCACTTCGGGCTAGACTAAGCTACTCACCTAAACTCAGATTATCCAAATCTTACATCTCAGAGCCTCAACTCCTACAAATCGGAGGCAATGCTCCTACAAATCTGACATCAACATAGCTACACTTAAAGAACAAGCTCTCCTACAACTCGATCCAAAGCAAGGATCTACACTTAACATATAAGTTTGTATGAGCATTCTTATAAGTTAATATACCTCTGTGATGATAGTTTGGTAGTAGTTAGTTTACTTTTTACTCTACTCTTTACTCTACTTACCGCACTTCTTTCAGTACTGTTTTTACATACTTTACTTGTACTATATAGAACTGCGAGAGTAGACATATAACTGTTATTATATATCCATGATAGAATAGATCCACTGTCACCTGCTGTTGGGTACATTGGTTAAATGTACCTGATTTGAAAAAGCCTCACCCAACTTAATGATATACATCATAATGTATTTGATGTATGTTGAGTTTACTTGTGCAGGTTAAGTAATTACTGGACTGAAGCAAAAAGTTTCTAAGTCCATGTGTCGACACCCAGAGGGAAAGTGTCGACACTCAAGAAAGCTTGTGTCGACACCCAGACAAGCATTGTCGACACTTGGAGTCATTGTGTCGACACCTGGGATGCAGAGTCGACACCAGACAGAAAGTGTCGACACAAGGAGCTGTGTCGACACTCAGTGAAGAAAAGTGCAGACAGAAAGTGTCAACACAAGGAGCTGTGTCGACACCCAGTGAAGCTGTGTCTACACCAGAAAGTGTCGACACTTGGAGTTGTGTCGACACTCAGCAAAAGTCTGCAGAGACTAAGTACAAGTGTCGACACCCAGCACAATGTGTCGACACTTAGTAGAAGAGTCAGCACTTGAAGTAAGTGTCGACACCAAGAACAATGTGTCGACACTCAACAGAAGACTCAACACTTGAAGAAACTGTCGACACAAGGAGCTGTGTCGACACTTAACAAAGAACAGAAAGATCAACACAATATTCTAAGTACAAGTGTCGACACTAAGGGAATGTGTCGACACTCAGCTGAAGTCTCAACAGAAGAATCAAGTGTCGACACAAGGAGCTGTGTCGACACTCAGCAAGTATCAACATAGAAGACTATGTGTCGACACCAAGAAGCAGTGTCGACACTTAACAGATGCAACACAAGAAGTTGTGTCGACACAAAGGAGATGTATCGACACTTAGAAGAATTCAGCAAGTTACAGAAGATCAAGTACTTGTGTCGACACTCAATTTCAGTGTCGACATATGAAGAAGAATCTGTGTCGAGACATACAAGAAGTTGTGTCGACACCTTGTAGACTTGTGTCGACACTTACACAACTTGTGTCGACACTTGGTCTATAAGTGTCGACACTTAAAGACAGAAAGTCTCGACACTATCAGACAGTTAGAGATTTTCAAGAATTGACTGGATGACTTGACAGCTGCCGTTCCAGCCGGTCTACAGCACCTGTCAGAGATGTCAGAAGACAGTTATGAACCGGACCAGCCGGTTACCATGAAGAAGGCCTATAAATAGGCACATACAGTTTACAGAAACTGTTGATCACATTGTTGAAGAACAAGTTATTAAAGTGGTACACAGAGTATCAAATCAAGAAGATCTTACAGTCCAAGTGCAGATCTAAGAAGTTGGAGAGAGAGGGCTCCATCCAAGAAATCAGTCGTTGGAACTAGGCTGAGAAGAAGGGTTCAGATCTATTCTGAATTCTAAGTGGCAGAGGTCAAGGAATAACTGCAGAAGTAGACAATCTTATTCAGTTCTACTCAAGAAGCTTTGAAGAAACCTAAGTCAGATTGAATCCAGCTGAGTTCTTCTAAGAACTCATCAAGAAACTCTCAACTCCCCTCTCTTGTTTTTGAGTTGTTGAGTTATTATTTCAATAATCATTTTTAACTTGTAGGATCCTTTGGATCTGAGTGAATTGTAAGCCTGTATTTATAAAGGCTGAGGGTAGGGCTTGAGAGCCTGAGTGTAGGAGATTGTTATCTCTGAGTGTAGGCCTTGATTGGCTGAGTGTAGGCCTGGGTGGCTAAGTGTAGGCCTTTGTGGCTGAGTGTAGGCCTTTGTGGCTGAGTGTAGGCTTTGGGATAAAGCTGAGTTGTAGGGCCTTGGGCCTGAGGTGTAGGAACCAATTTGGGTTCTGAGACAGTGGAGAAGTTTGGCCGAATCTAGTACACTGCTAGATAGGCGAAGAGGGAAAGTGGATGTACCCATATCTTGGGGAACTACTATAAAACACTGTGTATGCTGTGCTGTGCTGTGATTGTTGCTGTGTATGCTGTGTGTTTGCTGTAATAGAATAGTTAGAAATCTGTGATATTAACTGTCTGCTGCCATTAAAGTTTAAAAAGGATTAGGTCACCTATTCACCCCCCTCCCTCTAGGTGTTTAGGTACCATATCTTTCAAGTGGTATCAGAGCAAGGTTACTCAAAACAAGGACTAACAGTCTGAGGAGATCCTGATTGGCAGATTCAGTCTAAGTCAAATTCAGTAATCAAAAAAATCAAGAACCATGGGTTCCTCTGAAAATCACAAGGAATTGGGTTCCATGAAATTGCCCATATGCAGAAAGGAAATCTTTGAGATTTGGAAGGAAAGGGTAAGGCTGTTTATGGAGGCCTCAGACCCTAGAATCTACATCACAGTAAAGGAAGGGCCTTATGTGCCCATAAAGATATCAGTTCTAGATGCAAATCAGATAACTCCAAAGGATTTCTCTGAGATGACTAAGGATGAGATTGTCCTAGCTACCATGGACAAGAGGGCACAAAACATCATTGTGAGTGCCATAGATGATGCCACTTTTCAGAATCTTATTCACTGTAAGACATCCAAAGAGATGTGGGATACTCTTATTGTCTATATGGAAGGTTCTGAAGAAGTTAGGCAAGATAGAAAATCCTTGCTAAATCAAGAGTATGAGAGTTTTAGACAAGGAAAGGGTGATAGCATAACTGAGTGCTATAAGAAGTTCTACAGAATAGTGAATGAACTCATGTCTTATGGAAGAGAGTTCAGTAACTATGAACTAAATGACAAGTTCCTAAGGTCCCTAACCAAAGATTGGGACACCAAGATCTGTGACATAAGAGAAATGGCTAAGTTGGGGGAAATTCCTCCTCCTACACTGTTTGGCAAGTTATTGTCATATGAGATGCAGTTGACAGTGAGAAAAGAGGAGGAGAAATCAACAAGAATTGAACACAAGGAAAGAACAGTTGCTTTCAAGACAGATGTCCCAAGAAAGTGCAGGAATAAGTCATCAACTCCACCTCCAGAGGTAGTTGAATCAGAATTAGATGAGTCAGTCAACACAAAAACTGAGAGCAGTGAAAGTGATGAAGACTTTGCTGCCTTCACCAGACACTTTCAGAAATTCTTGAAGAAGAAACAGTGGAGGTCAAGACCTTCTACTTCAAAGGGAAAGGAAGTCTTGTATCAGGAGAAAAAGCCTTCAAAGAGAGACAGGAAGAGGACAAAGTCAAGCAAGGCAACTGGTTCAAAGATAGTGTGTTATTGCTGCAATAGACAGGGCCATGTTATTGCAGATTGTCCAGAGAAGAGAAAGGAATCTGGTGACAGGAAAAAGCCTCACTTCAAAGGCAAGAAAGAGAAGTCTTTTGTTGCCAAGAAGGAGAAGACTCTATCAGATATCTCTTCTTCAGAAACTGAGTCTGAGGCTGAGGCCTACATAGGGCTGTTTGCTGAAGAAGAAGAAGAAGAATTCATGCAGATCATGGAGTCTATTTATGAACAAGAAGACAGTCATTGACAAGGGCTAATGGCTTTGACAGAGAGTGCCAAAATACTGGAACAGCCAGGACCCAGTAAGGTACAAGGTTCAAGTTCAAGTTCAGTTTCTTGTTCTAGTTCAGATTCAGATTCTTCTTCATCAAGTGATGAGAATGTATCTGAGTCTGAGGATGATATTCATCAGCTTATAGATGAATATAAAGTGCTGTTGCAAGCTTACAAGAAAAGCAGGTCCCTTGCCAAAAGTCAGGCAAAGGAAATTGCTGATCTTAAAGCTGCTGCAACAGATTCTGAGAAGCAATTTGATCAAAAGCTTAATGAAATAGCCAGGCTGAAACACATAACAGTGATTCAGATGGGCACTATCACCTTTAAGAATGATCAAATCAATAGTCTGGAGATAAATCTTCAGAAAGAGAGAGATCTTGTTGCTAGGTTTTCTAAACCTAAGTCAGTGCTACCTTTAATTGATGAATTTGTTCATCATAAAGGCAAGGCTGGACTGGGCTTTATTAGACCTGCAGGGACTGAGCAATCCAAGTCTAAGTCCAAGGGCAAAGCCCCAACATTCAACAAGCCTGCTGTAGACAAGACAGCCAAGGCAGTACCTAAGCAAAGGTACAATAAGTTTGAATGTTGGTGCTGTGGCAAAGTTGGCCATTTTGCAGTGGACTGTTGGCACAATGCTAGTGCCAAAGTGAGTACCAAACTACCTGTTGGAAAGCCAGTGGGTAGCTTTGTCAGATTGCAGACTAACATGTACCAAGGACCCAAGAATTCTTTGGGTTCTAAGGTTCATTAATCTGTTTTGCAGGTGAGTCCAAGTGGTCATACCCCAATATGGTACTTGGACAGTGGATGTTCTAGACATATGACTGGAACAAGAGGATTACTAAAGGACTATATTCCAATAAAAGATGGTCCAAAAGTAACCTTTGGTGGTTCTGAAAAAGGAATCATCAAAGGGTTTGGTAACATTTCTACAAACTTGGTTACCATTACTCAAGTGGCTTATGTTAAAGGGTTGAAACACAACCTAATAAGTATAAGTCAATTAAGTGATATAGGGTATGACATCTCATTTGTTAAAAATGGTTGTCATATCAAGAGGTCAAGTGATCAAGAGATCATTTTGATAGGTTATAGGAAAAGGAATGTCTACTGCCTAGACATTATGATTGAGAACAATGGTTCTCCAGTGTGTCTTGTAGCTGATGAGACAGTCTCTCATTGTGTCAAATGGCACAAGAGGCTTGCCCATCTTAACTACAAGACAATTAGCAAACTCTTTAGCAAAGAGTTAGTGAGGAATGGTCCTCAAGTTAAGTGTGTTAAAGATGGTATTTGCTCAGCTTGTCAAAAGGGCAAGCAGACTAAATCCACCTTTAGAAGCATAGAAAACAAAGATGCTGTGAGGTGTTTGTACCTCTTGCATATGGATCTCTTTGGTCCAATGCCAGTTCACAGCTTAGGTAGGAAGGTCTATACCCTTGTAGTTGTAGATGACTACTCAAGGTTTTCCTGGGTGTTCTTCTTAAGACAGAAATCTGAAACACCTAGTGTCTTCTATAGCTTTGTCAAGCAAATTCAGAATGAACTAAATAGTACAGTGGTCAAGATTAGAAGTGACCATGGTACTGAGTTTCAGTCTGAAAGCATGACAAAACTATGTGAAGACTTTGGGATATTTCAAGAATTCTCTTCACCTAGAACACCTCAGCAAAATGACATTGCTGAGAGGAAAAATAGGACCTTGATAGAGGCTGGTAGGACCCTACTAAGTGATACATCACTGCCAGAGTATTTCTGGGCTGAAGCAGTTAACACTGCATGCCATGTTATAAATAGGGCTACCATCACTAAAGGCCTAAACAAGACCCCCTATGAAGTTGTGAAAGGCAGGAAACCAAACCTATCCTACTTCAGGATTTTTGGTTGCAAATGCTTCATACTTAACAATGGGAAGTCTTACTTAACTAAGTTTGCTGCCAAGTCCCAAGAGGAAATTTTTATTGGGTACAGCAATAATAGTAAGGCTTATAGAGTCTACAACTTGTCTACACAAGTTGTAGAAGAATCTGTGCATGTAGTTTTTGATGAGACTAAGCTTATTAACAATGAGTTGTCTAGTACTGTATGCAGCCCCACAGGTTTAACAAAGAAAATGGACAAGCTTACTATAGAAGAAGTACCTGCTGCAAGACAGCAAGTAGAGGAGAGTAGCTGTTGTCCAGGGGTAGAACTACATGTGCCAATTGCTGAAGAAGTACAAGGAATACAGCATGATGGAGATGCTGAAGAGGTTCAACCTGAAGTTAGGATGCCTCCAGCCAATAGGCATCTTAGAGATCATCCAGTAGAGCAGATTATTGGAGATCCAAGGCAAGGAGTACAAACCAGGAGCAGATACATGAATGCAGCAATCTACTCCAGTTTTCTGTCTCAAGTTGAACCTAAGAAGTTTGAAGAAGCAATATTAGATCCACAATGGACTGAAGCAATGCAAGAAGAGCTTAATCAGTTCAAGAGGTGCAAGGTCTGGGAACTTGTTCCTAAGCCTAAAGACCACAATATAATAGGAGTTAAGTGGATCTACAGGAATAAGATGGATGAACAAGAGGTCATCATTAAGAATAAAGCAAGACTGGTTGCTAAAGGATATAGGCAAGAAGAAGGTATTGACTTTGATCAAACCTTTGCTCCAGTAGCCAGACTGGAAGCCATAAGGATGTTCTTGGCCTATGCAACCTATCAAGGATTCAAGGTTTACCAAATGAATGTCAAGTCAGCATTCCTGAATGGTAATCTTAAGGAAGAAGTCTATGTGGAACAGCCTGTAGGTTTTGTTGATCCAACTCTACCTCACCATGTCTATAGACTTAGGAAAGCTTTATATGGGTTAAAGCAAGCCCCTAGGGCTTGGTATGAAACCCTATCTAGTTTCCTCATTGAGAACAAGTTCTCAAGGGGGAAAATAGATAAGACTCTATTCCTTAGGGAATCTAGAGGCAAAGTTATACTTGTCCAAATATATGTAGATGACATTATATTTGGGTCTACTGAAAGCAGCCTTTGCAAAAAGTTTGCAAAAAGTTTGCAAAACTTATGCAAGGTTAGTTTGAGATGAGTAGTATGGGAGAGCTGAAGTTTTTCTTGGGTCTCCAAGTTAAACAGACTGAAAGTGGTTTATCCATTTGTCAGTCCAAGTTCACCCTAGAACTCATAAGGAAGTATGGTATGGATTCATCCAGCACCATGAATGTTGAAACCGGAACCCGGCTTCCTGTGGAGCTCGCCCTTGGGGAAAGGGGTGGTCTCGCGCCTACTTCGCTCCTGCAAGAAAAAACAACTAGACAAGGAGAAAACAGACCCAAGGGCTCGGCGGGGAGGTCCCACCACAAACCAGGAAGACCTCAGAGCGCTTCCCCTCCTTAGCCTGAAGCCGAGCTAAGGTACCCTCAGAAAGCACTTAGAGAATTTGGGGAGAGGAGCTCAGGGAAAAAACTTGCCTTCTGGGGTACCCCTTGGGTCCTATTTATAGTTTTTGAAACCCGGACTGCCCATAACCAAAATAGCTGACCTGAAATTACCGGGGAACCCTTGGCTGGGCCTGCCAACAGCCAAACTCCGCTGTTTCGAAGGGCTATGGGCAGGACAGCAGGGATAGAATAGTAAAAAATACCTCTGATCCCCGGGCGAGCTGGGACCCCTGGCCACTTCGGCGTGCTTTGCTCGCCAGCTGCTGCTGAGCTCCACTGCGGGGCCGCGAGTTGCAGCTCGCTCGGCGAATGCCGAGCTCTGGGTCGTCGATTGTCGATCTCTGGTCGACAGATGCCGAGCTCTGGCCCGCTCCTGCTGCTGCCGAGCTCGCCTGCTGCTGCCGAGCTCGCTGAGCTCGCCTGTTTGGCCCTTGTTGAACTTGCTCGCCGGACACGGGGTTGTACAATGAAGACTCCTATGGGGTCAAGTATGTCTCTTAGCAAGGATGATGCAGGGAAACCTGTAGATGAAACCTTGTATAGAGGGATAGTTGGCTCCCTATTATACTTGACTGCTAGTAGACCATACATCATGTATGCTACATGTGTTTGTACAAGGTATCAAGCCTGCCCTAAAGAGTCTCATTTGACTGCAGTCAAAAGAATATTGAGATATCTAAAGGGCACTCCCTATCTAGGCCTCTAGTACCCTAGGAATGGAGATTTTGATCTAACAGGTTATTCAGATGCAGACTTTGCAGGATGCAAAGAAGATAGAAAGAGTACTACTGGAACCTGTCAATTCCTAGGTGGGAGACTAATTTCATTGAGTAGCAAAAAGCAAACAAGTGTGGCTATCTCCACAGCAGAGTCAGAGTATGTGGCTGTAGGAAGTTGCTGTGCTCAACTTCTGTGGATTCAACATCAGCTAGAGGACTATGGATTTCAGGTAAGTAGAACTCCACTTTTCTGTGATTCTACTAGTGCTATTTCAATAGCTAATAACCCTGTATCTCATAGTAGAACTAAATATATTGAAATTAAATATCATTTTCTTAGGGAGCATGTAGAAAGAAAAGATATTTTACTTGAATATGTTAAAACTGATAATCAAATAGCTGATATGTTTACTAAGCCCCTAGAAGAAGCTAAGTTCAATAGATTCAAAATTGAACTAGGAATGATAAACTTAGAGTAAGTTTACAGATTTGAAAATGACTAAGTAAAAAGGTGTCGACACATAGACAAGTCTATGTCGACACAGAATAGTGGTGTCGACACTTCAGGAAAAAGGTGTCGACACATCTAGGTATGTGGTGTCGACACTTCAGAATGTTAGTGTCGACACATGTCAAGTAGGTGTCGACACATCCAATATGGTGTCGACACTTATGTTTTACTCAGAATTTTTCTAAGTAAAGTCTCGACAATGTGTCGAGTTATGTTGTGTCGACACATAAACATGTGTCGACACATAAAATCTGTTGACTAAACTTGTGTCGACACATGTGTGTCGAGACATTATAAGTCAGTGTCGACACTTATTGCCAGTGTCGACACATTTTAAGTTAGCTGTCCCGCCTGTTCATCTTCAAAATCAGAAAGGTATAAATAGGGTTCTGTCTTTGTTTGTCGACACGCTTTCAAAGTTTCGAGACCAAAACTACTGTGTCGACACCTCTCTTCTCTCAAGACAAATTCTACAAACCCTAATGGCACCTAAGCTTGAGGAGAACGTTAACGAAGGATATGAGCTAGTGCGCAACGCGTTCGACGATGCAGATCAAGAAATCAAGGCGGTCGTAACCCTAGTTGCAGATTCTGGGTTAGAATATTTGATTTAAGAACCAACTAAGATATGGAAGAAGGAGGTTCTTGAATTTCTCAATGGAGCCAAGGTCGATGACTCTGGATACAAAATCAAATCCAGAGTTCATGGAGAAAAGGTTAAGGTATCCCCTAAAAATCTGAGGAAGGTGCTCCAGCTACCAAAAACTCAAGATGAAGCAGAAGTCACTGCATCCAAGACCAGGGAAGCTCTAACCTGGTGTGGACTGGATCCTAAAATGAAGATTGGTTCTGTCTTTAACAGGAAAGGCATGAACAGCCAAGGCAAATTCCTGTCTGAGATTGTTGGTAAGGTCTTACTCAGCAAGCCTGGAGGGCATGACAGAGTGTCTGCCTATATGTTTGGCATCATGACAAGGATAATCTTCACTCTAAAAACAGACTAGTCTATAGTGGTTTTTGAGAAGATTAAGGAGAGCTTGAAGAAGCCCAATCTGGGCAGAATCATTAGTCTATACCTAGCTGGTGTGATACCAAAGGTAATGAGTACTGCTGCAGGAAGCAAGATAAATCATATGAGGAAGATGGATCTAAGGATCTTTTCAAGATGGGACAGGGTGTTGTCCAAGGAACTGCCAACCCTAGAGAAGACAGTTACTGAGAAAATCACTCCTCCTAAGAAGAAAAGGAAGACAATTCCAGTGGCACAAGAGTCTACTAGTAGTTCTGATAGTGAAGAACAAATTGTTTTCACTCCAGATGACCATGAGGAAGAGCCTGCAGTAAGGACTCCTGCTCCTCTAGCTGGTGCTGAGATCCAGGGGGAGCTGCCTCCAGCTAGCCCCATCCACAAGGATCAAAGCCAGGGGGAGCCTCCAGTTGTAGAAGAATCCTCTACACTGGAAAGTGAGCAAGCTACCACCATCATACAAGAGGTACTTACTGACCTAAATACTTTAGAATATCTTATAGAAGATGCTGATTTGTCTGATGTTCCTCAGCAAACTCAGCTGCATAGTCAAGTTCCAGATGCTGTTAGAGAAGACACATCTGCTGTACAAGTAGTGATTCCTGATCCAGTGGTTGAAAAGCAAAGCCTGTCTCCAGCTCCTTCACCACCAGAATACACAATGGAAGACTTGTTCCTAAATCTGGATCAAGCAGATTTTGAAAAGGAATCTGATGATGCTGCTGTTGAGGGGGAGAAGGTACAAGTTCTGGAAGAGCCTATAAGGCAAGATACTGAGAAAGCTCAAGTTGAACAATCTGAGAAGCCTTCAAGCCCTAAGGAATGGGTTGACATAGCCAGCTCCTCAGAGTCTGAAGATGAGGAGGCTACTAGGGCAAAGAAAAAGAAACTTTATGTCTTCAGGATAAGAAGCCAGAGTTACAAGAAGGCTCTCCAAACAGTTGCACCACAGCCTATAATTCAACAAGCCCCAGCCATTGATTATAGTGCACTGATGGTGGCAATGCAGATAAAACTGGATGAACAAAGAAAGGCCATAAAGACTTATGTAGATGAAGGGCAAAAGTCACTCCAGTTTGATCTTGCCCAGGACATCAAGTCTATAAGGTTTGAAATGAACCTTAACAAGAAAGAGATGACAGAATGCTTCCACAAAGGTGGAAATGCAGTGGTGTATTTGGCAACACACCAGGAGAAGATCAAGGCACAGGTAGATGATATAGCATTGAAGCAAGGATATATTCTGGAAAATCAAATAAGGATGAATGACAACTTGACTGCTTCTCATAATGCTATAGTCACTGAGTTGAAGAACAAGGCTGCTGAACCTTCTACATCTACTGCTGCTGCTAAAGCTGATTTTGATAAAGTATTTCAAGAAGAAATTTCTGCTGTTAAGACTGCTATTCAAGACTCCCAGAAAGCCATATCTGAACAACTTACAAAGCTCAAACCTTACTTTAAAGATGGAGTCAGATACTTGGATAGTCAAATCAGATTTCAAAAGGATGATGTCAGAGATCATATGGCTAGAGAAGTCATAAAGGGGGAGAGAGTGTTAGTCAAGGGAAGCTCTGACCATGCTAAGTGGATATCAAATTCCATCAGAGCTACACTGGGCTATCCTCCACTTTGTGATGATGACAATGTTGCTGAATCTGGAATTCAACCTGCATATCTTGGAGGTGAGCAACCAGAGGTAGCTCAAGTGATCTATCCTCCACCAGATTTTGACATGGTGCAAGCTGATATTCATCACATGTATAGCCCAACTGAAGGGAAGTCTAATATTATTCTGGAGAAAGTGGTTCAGCCTATGTCTGAAGCTATGCAAGCAGCTCTTCAGAAAGAAGAAGAAGCTCTACAAAAAGAAGAAGAGACAAGGTTGTCTAAGAAGAGGTTTAGGGAACAAGCAGAACAAAGGCCAGACTTTGAACAGTGGAGCCCTACCTCTAGAAACATAATATTAACTGCCTGGAAAGCTGCCAAAAATAACCTTCATGACAGGAACAAGTGGTTCTCTGAAGCAGAATGGAGGAAACATGAGATCAGACAAGAAGCAATTGTTCAATATAGAAGGAAGGCAAAGATGGAAAAGCTACCTCCTACTGCAGTGGAGCCTAGCAAGTACTTTCCTAAGCTATACCATTATTTTGAGAGGCAGAAGATCAAAGCTGAAGAGCTTAAAAAGAAAGATCTGAAAGGCAAGAAGCCTGCTGATGCAGAAATTGCTGATGCTGCTGTCCAAGCTAAAGTTCAAGCTGGCAAAGGCATAGTTATCAAGGAACCAGAACAGAAATAGATTAAGAATTTACTTGAAGATTATTTTCTAATCTTTTGAATGTAAAACATTTTTGTGAACTACTGGGAATGTATAAGACAGATATTAGAACAATATATGATCAATATATTTCATGATTGTTCTGTGAATATGTCTATTTCTTATTTGTTCTGTGTTGATGTATGTGTATACATGTGAGATTTATACATGTTTATGTTTACCCTGCTGAATATAATCCTGCTTTACATCATTTTGTAATTTTAATTATGAATGGTGTATATCATTGACTAAGAGTTATGACTTCTCCAAATAGGGGGAGATTGTTGGGTACATTGGTTAAATGTACCTGATTTGAAGAAGCCTCACCCAACTCAATGATATACATCATAATGTATTTGATGTATGTTGAGTTTACTTGTGCAGGTTAAGTAATTACTGGACTGAAGCAAAAAGTTTCTAAGTCCATGTGTCGACACCCAGAGGGAAAGTGTCGACACTCAAGAAAGCTTTTGTCGGCACCCAAACAAGCAGTGTCGACACTTGGAGTCATTGTGTCGACACCTGGGATGCAGAGTCGACACCAGACAGAAAGTGTCTACACAAGGAGCTGTGTCGACACTCAGTGAAGAAAAGTGCAGACAGAAAGTGTCGACACAAGGAGCTGTGTCGACACCCAGTGAAGCTGTGTCTACACCAGAAAGTGTCGACACTTGGAGCTGTGTCGACACTCAGCAAAAGTCTGCAGAGACTAAGTACAAGTGTCGACACCCAGCACAATGTGTTGACACTTAGCAGAAGAGTCAGCACTTGAAGTAAGTGTCGACACCAAGAACAATGTGTCAACACTCAACAGAAGACTCAACACTTGAAGAAAGTGTCGACACATGGAGCTGTGTCGACACTTAACAAAGAACAGAAAGATCAACAAAATATTCTAAGTACAAGTGTCGACACTAAGGGAATGTGTCGACACTCAGCTGAAGTCTCAACAGAAGAATCAAGTGTCGACACAAGGAGCTGTGTCGACACTCAGCAAGTATCAACATAGAAGACTATGTGTCGACACCAAGAAGCAGTGTCGACACTTAACAGATTCAACACAAGAAGTTGTGTCGACACAAAGGAGATGTGTCGACACTTAGAAGAATTCAGCAAGTTACAGAAGATCAAGTACTTGTGTCGACACTCAATTTCAGTGTCGACACATGAAGAAGAATCTGTGTCGAGACATACAAGAAGTTGTGTCGACACCTTGTAGACTTGTGTTGACACTTACACAACTTGTGTCGACACTTGGTCTATAAGTGTCGACACTTAAAGACAGAAAGTCTCGACACTATCAGACAGTTAGAGATTTTCAAGAATTGACTGGATGACTTGACAGCTGCCGTTCCAGCCGGTCTACAGCACCTGTCAGAGATGTCAGAATACAGTTATGAACCGGACCAGCCGGTTACCATGAAGAAGGCCTATAAATAGGCACATACAGTTTACAGAAACTGTTGATCACATTGTTGAAGAACAAGTTATTAAAGTGGTACACAGAGTATCAAATCAAGAAGATCTTGCAGTACAAGTGCAGATCTAAGAAGTTGGAGAGAGAGGGCTCCATCCAAGAAATCAGCCATTGGAACTAGGCTGAGAAGAAGGGTTCAGATCTATTCTAAATTCTAAGTGGCAGAGGTCAAGGAACAACTGCAAAAGGAGACAATCTTATTCAGTTCTACTCAAGAAGCTTTGAAGAAAGCTAAGTCAGATTGAATCCAGCTGAGTTCTTCCAAGAACTCATCAAGAAACTCTCAACTCCCCTCTCTTGTTTTTGAGTTGTTGAGTTATTATTTCAATAATCATTTTAACTTGTAGGATCCTTTGGATCTGAGTGAATTGTATGCCTGTATTTATAAAGGCTGAGGGTAGGGCTTGAGAGCCTGAGTGTACGAGATTGTTATCTCTGAGTGTAGGCCTTGATTGACTGAGTGTAGGCCTGGGTGGCTGAGTGTAGGCCTTTGTGGCTGAGTGTAGGCCTTTGTGGCTGAGTGTAGGCTTTGGGATAAAGCTGAGTTGTAGGGCCTTGGGCCTGAGGTGTAGGAACTAATTTGGGTTCTGAGACAGTGGAGAAGTTTGGCCGAATCTAGTACACTGCTAGATAGGCGAAGAGGGAAAGTTGATGTACCCATATCTTGGGGAACCACTATAAAACACTGTGTCTGCTGTGCTGTGCTGTGATTGTTGCTGTGTATGCTGTGTGTTTGCTGTAATAGAATAGTTAGAAATCTGTGATATTAACTATCTGCTGCCATTAAAGTTTAAAAAGGATTAGGTCACCTATTCACCCCCCCCCCCTCTAGGTGTTTAGGTACCATATCTTTCACCTGTTTTCCTTTGTATACCCCTTATTGTCCTCGCTTCATCCTCCCTCTCACTACCTTGGAGTCGCGGGAGTAAGGCGAGGACAAAATGGCTTAGTCTTCATGACTAACGATCGGTTGTGACCATAGGAGATCGAGGAGCTGAAGCACCAGCACGACCAATAGGACGAGGTGGCAGGACATGAGGAGCATATACCACGTACTACTACAACAGCTTAACGTCAGGTGATGACGAGTGTTTCAGTTACCACTTCTGCATAGTGTTGTTATGAGAGAGATATTTGATTCCATTTTGGCATATACCGGGCATAATCCCTTTTCTCACTTTTGTACTCATTGTAGACTGTTGTACCTTTCTCCTTCATTATATATATAATGATATTGATGTGACTTGTGGATGTGTTAATTTTATTTACTACTTGTTATACTTCTTATCTCGATTGGCCAAACATGTTGAATAATCGTACTAGCCGGTAGGATCGGCGTCTTGCGGCGTCGACTAACCCATGTGTTAGTGTCACCATAACACGACGGTTCTGGGCATAAGACCGGGTAGCCTCCTCGGTAAGGGGGAGGGGGTCTTACAATACCTGTACCTCTTAGGGTCCTTCCTGAACTTTTCAGAGGCTTGATGGTACCTTCTGGAGTTTAAAGAGGAGGAGGGTTTGGAATTATTCCAACTATTCCTCCTTCTCATCATATTTTTGAATTACCTTGTGAACAAGGCCAACTCTTCATCAGACATCTCTTCCCCTTATATGCTAGGCTCAGATTCTTCTGAAACTTCTACTTTTCTTGGGAAAAGTAAGGCTTTCTCCATGCCTTTGTTTAAGCTATTAGCTTTTAGGTCCATGGGTGTTTTCTTGCTTTGTCGTTCTTCATTCCCCTTTATATTCAAAGGGAGCTCATGGGATAGCAGTTTCCAAATATATTTTGGGGTTCAGTATTCCCCAGATTTCCCATCTCCTTATGGTAACAATCTTAACATCTCATTCCTTGTACAGGGATCTTAGGAACTTGTCATTCAGTTCACAGTTGGAGAAAGTTCTTCCATAGTTTCTCAGTCCATTTACTATCCTGAAGAATTTCTAATAACAATCAGAAATGATGTTTTTCTTCTCCACTTTGAAAGCTTCATATTCTTGATTGAGGAGAGATTTTTGGTCATCTCTGACCTCTTATGTTCCTTCCTTATAAACACTCAATGTGTCCCACATATCTTTGGTAGCCTTACAGTGAATAAGGTTTTGGAAGGTAAAATCATCAATTGCACTGACAATGATGTTCTTGGCTCTCTTATACATAGTGGTCAAGATGACTTCATCCTTGTTCATCTCTGAGAGCTTCTTGGGAAGCTTCAGGTTTGCATCTATTGCCGATATAATCATGGGAACATAAGGTCCTTATTCAATAGTGACAAATATTAAAGGATCAGAAGCTTCCATGAAGAGTTTGACCCTTTGCTTTCAAATTCCAAAATTCTTCTTCCTGCAGATAGGAAGTTTCATGGAGGTAAGTTATTTATAACTTTCTCTATACCCCATTGCTGTAAATATTTTTAACCTTTTAAGGATATTGTTCAACTATTAAGCCTTTTTGAATAACCTCACTTTGATTCCACTTGAAAGTCAAAAGTTACTACTCACCTAGAGGGGGGAGAATAAGTGATTTACTATTTTTTTATTATCTGGGTGTTATATTTAACCAGCACAGTAAGAATAGCATAACATAAAATCAAACCATAGCACGCAGAGATTTATAGTGGTTCCCTAAGAATGGGTACATCCATTTTTCCTCTACACCTATCTAACAAATTGCTAGATTACGTAAAGACTCCTCCAAATACTCTTCTTAGATCCTCAGAACTTATAATCTCAGGAACAAGGTTCCCTACGTCAGACCTCCACAAAGGTCCTACACCTCGAGCTTCATGCTCTACACCTCAGATCTGCACCTAGATCCTACACATCAGGCTTTCCTAAAGCCTTATAAACTCAGGCTCAACATGTAAGACCCACCCCCCCACAAACCTTTGCCCCGGGTCGGTCTAGAGGGAATCTTACTTTCCCAAGACGTCCACCCAGTGCTCCTCAAGTGGTAACGACCCACACTACTAGGCACTAGTTGACCTCCTTGCTTGGCTTGAATCATAACATTCACATCACAACACAGAGTATTGCGGAAGCATTAATAGGAAGCCACGATATATATATATATATATATATATATATATATATATATATATATATATATATATATATATATATATATATATATATATATATATATATCAATATATATTTAAGGGGAATGCAAGGGTCATAGCCACTGTTCACACACAAAGCCCGCAGGCTATACAGTTTTATAGCTAATCACTCCTCTCTTTCCAACTCTACTAGCTAGCACTCACATCTTGAAACTCGGGAGATGACAGGGGTGCTTCTGCTTAGGTAGTCCTATCAGCTGACGTGTTGTTCTGCAATAGCTGGTCATTATGATGGTCTATCTCTTATTACTAGCTATTAAAATAATTGTTAGTCAAAGAGATAAGTGGAATCAAATCTCCTCCCCGGATCCATATCTTGGGGACAAGCGCTCGCACCCAATAAAATAAGATAGCTGAAGAAAAAGAGGGTTAGCATAACATTTCATGAATAAGTTAACAGAGCGACCAAAAGAAGTACAACATGATATAACTGGACTAACAGCAGTAATGTACATCAGTTATAATTTAGGCTCCACTAGCACAGCAGGATGGTAGGTATTCAATACCTGAATGAACTTCGCAGGCCTTCAAGCCGCGCAAGTATCACAGACATTCACATCCGCACACACATCACAGGCATTCACAGCCGCGCACACACTGCAGGTGTTCACATCCACACACACAATGCATGCATTCATAGCCACAAACACATCGCAGGCATTCGCAGCCGCTCCCAATACCCTATGTCGACATAGTATGGACCGCATCTCTTCAAGTAGGGTAGCGAGCCCTGCGGGCCTCACCGATGTGGTCGTTAGTGATAGTGGTCAGTCCTGCCACTTCTGGGGGTGATCGTACTGCGCAGCCCAGGACCTTACATACAACCACATGTACTCTTGGATGTGAGCGACATCCGGCGATTCAATATTTTGGCTGAACAGTGGATGAAACCCAACTGGGAAGAACATAACGGCTGGTCACCCGTGGTACTTATATCTCTTTTGCCTTGAGTGATCAAACTTCCCGTACCAGTACGATCAGTCTGCGGAAGTGACTAACCTGCCACAATTTACCGCATATAATTTACAAGAAAGAAAATGAAATAGTTTGTTAGCATGCACCATATCTTCAGCGGTTTGCCCTACTATACTTTAAATAATTCGGGCAAACGTTACTTGGCTTGAATTTTGACAAGGAGCATGGGAGAAATTTTTTGGGGCCAATAGAGGAGGAACATCTCAACTATTGTTATCCCCAACTAAAGCTCTACATATCAAATCGTTGTTTGTCAAGGCAAGAGTTGTGCTTAGAATAGTAAACTGCAGAAACGAAAGTACGATAATAGAAATTGTTGTTAGTATAATCTGTAAAATTGAAATGCTATAATGAAACAGGACCAATACAAAACTGGAGTAGTACTGAACTGAAAGAACTGAAAGAAACTACTGAATGGACCTAGACCAGCACGAAACTGGAATAGTACTTAAAAGAAATGAACTGAACTGAAAGTAAATAAGCAGGACCAGTACAAGACTAGAGAACTGAAAAGCAAGTACTGAATTGAAATAAAGGAACTGGACCAGTACGTGACTGGAATAAATCATAAAGAAAATGGTTAGTTGTCCAATCACTCCATGCAGGAGGCTTCAGTTCCATCTCCGTTCTCAGGAGGCAAGTTCAGTTTCATCTCCGTTCTCAGGATGCAAGTTCAGCTCCATCTCCGTTCTCAGGAGACATGTTCAGTTCCATCTCAATCTTTAGAAGGCTTCTTGGGATTTCACCCATTATTAAGATCCTATAATAATTCAGTTGCGCCTTTTTAATTTACGGCTTAATCGGATCAGTGCGGCTTATTTAGGAGTTATCTTTTATTATTCTTCGAGAATAATTAACAGTTCAATCGCTTGTACTCTCCTTTTCCGAGTTTGACCAAGTTACCCGAGAGTCAGAAAAGAAAACGAGGTGCTCTGTGGTTTCACAAAACCCTGAAACACTCAGAGCTTGGGCACTTGCCTCAGTCACTCTCTTTGGTAAAATAATTTGAACTTGTTATTTAGTTTGAAAAATAATCGCGCACTCCAATCTTCATTTTCAAAGAAATCGAGCGCATCAATTTCCCGAGCGCGGCCCTAGGCTCCAAGAAATTGGAAAATCTTTAAGTTTTTACTCAGAGGTTCCCAAATTTTGATACAACCTTTAGGGAGGCCTAAAATGAGTAAACAATTTTTCCCAAATTTTTTGATCAATTTTGGCCCTCTAATTTGGCCAATTAAAACTCATTTGGGATTTTAAAAATACCAAAATAGTTCCAAAAATTCTCAAAACTTTTATGCAGAAAGCCCTCATTGACGAAAACATTTTCATGTTCAACACTTTTTTTCTTCGGGGCCTATATTTGTTTATAAAAATTATCCAAGGTTCTAATTATATAGTGGTATGCATATAGCAGATTTAAGCTCATCCTGTGGCCAGGATTGCGCCAGACATGGGATTTAGCCATCGCTTCCCCAAAAAGGATCGGTCATGGATCCGCTGTAGGGGCAGAGAAGATGATGTGGGGAGAGGGATGAGGAAATCACAGCCATTCATCTTATTACCCTGAGATGAACGACAATGATCTCTTCCCACAGGAGAAGGAGATGGTGGCCCTCTAACACCATCAGCCAGCCACTGCCGGGTGCCTGTGCCACCTCGACCAACTCATCTGGGGCCGGCGAACTTTTGGGCAGTAGTCCGGTTGCCTGCCGCCGCCGGCCACTGCCTGAATTTATGAAACCGAGAGCAGGGTGGCGGCGGCTCTGCTCCTAGTGCCACCCTACCTCTCTGGTGATGACTCCGACCACAAAACCACCGCTGGTCGGAGCATCTGGGGTGTTTATCCTCTCCGGCGGTAGCCCGGTGCCCTGCCGCCGCCACAACAAAAACAAAAAAATCCCTCCATTTTTGGGTCCCGCCGGAGCGGCAATTTTCGACGGCACCTTGGCCTCCGACCGCCGGGGAAAGTTATTCACGGTGGTTTAGCCCTTCCCCAGTGCAACCACCGGTGCTGGCAGAGGCTAGGCTCCTGTGGCCACCACCCGACCTGGAGCTTGGGTCGTGTGGTGTCGGCGGTGCTCCGAACGCCAGGAGGCCCATGCAGGTTGTCCAAAATCTTCAAAACGGGGAGGGAAAGAGTGAAAGTGATGTGTTAGATGTGATATACTCTAGAGGGGGGTGAATAAAGTATTTTTGGAACCTTAAAAACTTTTTACAGCTTTTGGTGTAAATGAAAAAGTGCAGAATTAAAACTAATTAAATAAGCACACAGGAGACCTAAAAGCACAAACACAGCAAGAACAAAAAGGAAAAGGTGTAACCAAACAACACAAGAAATTTATACTGGTTACCCAACCTGGGTAAATCCACTCTTCTACCACCCTGGTAGGAATCCACTCAGAGTTTTGATCAGGTGCTTGACACCAATGAGCTTTTGATCAGGTGCTCAAAACCCAAACCTCAAGTCTTTTGGTTAGGAGACTTGCAACCAGGAATAACTTTTGAAGGGAGTTAAGAACCCTTTATACAATAGGGAGATGAGAGATTATGTTGTCTTCTCTTTCTCAATAAATAATTGATAAGACTAGTGGATTTGATTGTAGCAGATAGCTTCGAATGAGATGTAGAGTGGTTCAGGGAAGATATGGAGCTTTGCTTCAGGGTGATAGGCCTTCAAACTTTATGCCTTGACCAGAGAGATCTTCAGGAACTTCTTGACAGATAGAATAGATGATGTACTTTGAAGTGCCCTGGCGAGTTGAAGACAGAAGACTCTTGATAGTGATTGATTGTTCTTCTTCTTCAGGTGACTGATATGCTTCTGGTCTATGGCTTCTTCTGTATCAGAAATCTTTTTCTAGAGAGAGATAGCAGGGACTCAGAATGCTATATTGTTCTTCTGATTCAGTAACTTTATATTCGACTATTGCTCTCTGTGTCTGTGTCTATGTCCAGGAAAAGAGAGAAAATCTCTTTTATATTTTCTGGGGAAAATGGTCTTTCGAAATTTGAATTCTTCTACAATCAATACTGACGGCCAGAGAATAAACAACATTGATTTATTTCCCCAAGTGTCCCATAGAAAAACGACAAGCAATAATCCTGGAGAATACCATAATCAATGCTCCTTCTAATGGTTATATTCAGGGAATGTTAGAGCATTAATTACTCAGGAATTATTGCATGAAAATGGGGACAGAAGGCTGGAAATGACTAAGTCTTGAATCGTCGAATAAATAACAGAAATCGTCGAACTGAGTCGACAGTTCGTCGAACGGAGAAGTTACGTTCGTCAACCAGACGGCTTCTGTTCATCGAGCTGAGTTCCAACATCGTCGAGCTGAAGATAGAACTGCTATCTCTGGAAACTTTGCCTTTTCTGCACATCAAGTTCGTCGAGCTGAGAACTGGATTCATCGACCTGAGAACAGATTTTGTCGAGTTGAGGACCACTAACTACTGCTTGATAACTTTAGCTAAAGTGGTATAAGTTCATCGAGCTGAGAATCCTGAGTTCATCGACTGAAGATGATTCTGGACTTAGAAAAAATAGAGAAACTTTTGGCTATAAAGAGTTGAAGTAAAGGATCCAGAATTCGTCGACCAGAGAACTAAGTTCGTCGACCTGAGAACTAGGTTCGTCGATCTGAGTCTAAAAAACTGGACTTGGAATGCAGAAGGCTAGAGTCCAAATATCATCGACCAAAGAATGAAGTTCATCGAGCTCAGCTCAGAGAATTATTTCTGAGATCATCGAGCTGAGTACGACTATCGTCGACCTGAGTTCGACGAATGTCGAACTCATTTTACTTGGTCTTTGGAAAAACTCTAAGTCTTTGAGTCTCTGGCAGTCTAATGATGGCTGGTCCATGTGATGTTTCTACTGAGGACTTGGCCTAGACTCTAAGACACAACTATAACCCTGGGTATACATGTTGGGTCACAAGATACTAAGTTAGTGAACCTAGCCCAAATCAAACTAGGGATCCAACAATCTCCCCCTATTTGGTTGAGGTCACTAACTACAGACTCAAACAGAATAGAGAATAAACAAAGCATAAAAGCATATATCTGACAGAGATCAATAACACATGCAACAGATATATATATACATAAGCTTTGTTCAGAAATATAAAGCAGTTATAAGCAATGCAAAAAAAAAAGTTTAGAATCACTTCTTTTGTTTCTTATCTTTTGACTTTTCTTCTCTGCTCTTGTCTCCTGGCCTTGTAAACATAATTTCTCTGTTAGGAAGTTCCTGAAGAACTTATTTGCTTTCTCAAATCTCTTAAGTTCTTCTTTCCTATACTTTGACATTGTTGAATACTCAGAAGGATCCTTTCCTTCAGCCTTGGCCTTATTAATCATAGAAAGGCCTACAAGTTCTTGGAACCTGGCCATTCTAGCTGTATTTACTGTTTCAGGATATTCAAAGGGAACAGGAGGAGAAGATGGTCTTTTGGGACTTTCAGCTTTCTGATCTGCAGGGAATGTCTGTTGTTGTTGATGTTGATGTTGTGGTTGATGCTGCTTGCATGAAGAATGATGTCTGTGCTGGCTGCTTCCGGTAGATGATCTCCCTTAGTGTCTCTGATATGTATGAACTGGGGCAGATCTTTGAGAACTAGAACTTGAAGCACCAGCACCTGGAGGAGGAGGAGGAGGAGGTGGATCTTTTCTGAATCTTTGAACTGGAGGAGGAGAGTACCTTCTGCTTTTCCTTCTTTCCTTCTGCTAGTTCTTTGACATCCACATCCAAGCTGGCATCCCTTTATATGGAGTTATGTTCTGAAGGATATAGTAGGGAGTGTCATTGGTTGGATTTGGCTTTGGAGTAGGAGGAGGAGGGGCTTTCCTTTTCTTGGATACTGTCCTCTTCTTAGGTTCATCATCTGAATCATCATCATCATCAACATCATCATCATTATCAGATTCCTGAGGGTTATAATATAAGTCATTTAGAGCTTTTAAAGCCTCAGCAGAAATAATAGGCTTTTCAGGTAGAGATTGAGCTAGAGCGGGAATTTCAACAGGAGCTGGAGCTGGAGAAGAAGCTGCAGGAGCTGGAGAACTGACTCTGACAGTGCTTTCAGCAGCTATCTTTTTCTCTTCTTCAATGTCAGTCAAGATCAAGTTATCCAGATCTGGCATTGGAGAGTCATCCATGACAAAACTGGGTGCAGAAAACATTGCTGGAGAAGATGGAATGGCTGTTGGCTCTAGAATAACAAAACTGTCACTTAGTTGCTTTGCAACTTATGAATTTATTGGGGAAGTATATAGAACAATAGCCAAGGATGGCTTATTATACTCTGCTGGAAGATAGCTCAAAAATGCAGTATCAAAAATACTCAACAACTTTACTATATCTACTGTGGGATTTAAAATGAAATCACCAACAGTAATAATCTCTTCAGGAACTGACTCATCTAAGTCCATATCAGTATCAATAAAATGAATTAAATCAATATAATATGCATCATTATAATATGTATAATCTACTGCTATTGTTGCTGTCTATGTAACTACTGGAGCTGCTTTTGCTGCTGGAACTGCTGCTACTGTCTGAGCTGCTGCAGCTTAATCATCAAGAATCTCCCCCTGCCTGGGTTCAGTAATAACTGGAGTCAGGCCCCTAAATGAAGAGGGGGCAGCAGAGAGGGAAAAAATCTGGGCAGATAGAGTAGAGAAAGTGTTAGCAAGAGGTGTAATGGCCTCTGCTATTAGAGTTTTGAGAAGGAGAGTGATGAGAGCAATGACAGATGAGATGGTGGAGGGATCAAGAAGTGGAGTCGTGGATGGTGCAGAAGATGGTTGGGTGGAGACATTTGGAGGGATAGTTGTTGGTGGAAATGGAGGAATGACATCTTGCATGTGGGTGTCTGGAGGGGAGGGAGAATTGGGGGGTGAGGACGGTAGGTTGAATGAGGGTGTGGATGATAATTGAGGAGGAAGTGGAGATAATGGTGGTGATGGAGCTGGTGAATCATGTGGAGATTGTGGTGGAGTAGGAAGATGAGTAGGTGTTGGATAGGTATGGATGGGGAATGGTGGAGGAGTTAAAGTTTGAATGGCTGGGAGAGATGGTGAGGGTGGAATGCTCTCTTCTGTAGGGTGAGGAGTGGCTCTTACAGCCCTGGTGCCTTCAAAAGCTGGGGTGGAAGAGGTTGAATCCTTAAATGGCTTGGATATAGTCCTCTCCCACCTGCCAAACAAGGCACAAGTGAGGCTTTTGCTGGCATTTATGAATATGGCCGGGGAGACCAGTGATTCAACAGTCTTTTCCTTCAGGAAGATCCCTAGGATCCTTCCAAAACAAACTTCCTTTTTGTTATTCGTTTTCTTTATTAGATCAAAAATTATCTGAGCCCAAGCCACTAGCTTCTTATTAATCATTGCATACATGACCCAGAATTGATGCCTGGTAATGTAGTCATGGGCAGTGTGCTTGCCTAGCAAGACTTTTCCCATAATATCTGCCAGAAACTTGTATTTTGTAGATAAGTGTTTCTTCAACAGCTTGTTGGGATTATCTCCAGTATAACCCATCAAACTTAACATCATATCATATTCTTCAGAATCTAGCTCCAGTTCGTCTTCTCCATTATTCAATCCAAAGATTTCAGTCAATACTGCAGGAGATAAAGAAACAACCTTACCAGCAATAGTTCCTGTCATGGTATTCTCCTCTGATGTTGATGAAGTATAGACTCATTCTCTAATTTCTATTCCAGATAGTTTGATTCTTGTTGACATCAGATTCTTCAGTTTCTGCTCTTCCAGAAGTTCCAGAATATACATAAAAATAGTATCCGAGTGCTGGAAGGAACCAAAGTCAACATCAAACCCTGTGTCGAACTTCATTGCTGCTAGGGTTCCTGCTTGAATTGCCATGAAATCACTTGCAAGGGAGAAAAAACAGCGATCAAGTGCAAGAGAACAGAAAGCGCGGGACAGAGGTCGAAGAAAAACTAGATATAAGGCTTTCCAGAATATGAATCGACAAACTCCATTCCACGAAAACAAAAAACAATACTTCGAACTGAGTTCGACGAAATGATTTACAATTAAATAATTCGTCGATCTCATCCTGAAGAATGGAAGACAGTTCGTCGAACTCCGTTCGATGAATATCTTCTGAAGCAAGTTCGTCGATCTCCAGTCGACGAAAATTGTTTCACTCATAGAGAGTTCATCGATCTCTGTTCAACGAAAATCTCTCAAACTTTCCTCAGTTCGTCGAACTCCGTTCGATGAACTTTGGAAAATTTGTCGAGTGCAGACAGAACTTAAACTAAGTCTTCTACATTGATCATTCCAAGTTGATTTACAAAGAACAAATGGTTTCTTTCATCTAAAGATTTGGTGAAGATGTCAGCTCTTTGTAAATCACTGTAGATATAGACAAGCTTAATTTTGTTTTTTTCCACACACTCTCTAATGAAATGGTGTCTTATATCTATATGTTTAGTCCTACTATGATGGACTGGATTTTGTGCAATAGCTATAGCACTTGTATTATCACAGAGTAGAGTTGAATTATTTAAGTTGAAACCATAATCTAGGAGTTGGTTTTATATTCATAACATCTGGGAACAATAGTTGCCAGCAGTAATATATTCTGCTTCAGCAGTTGAAGTAGACACAGATGATTGCTTTTTACAAAACCAGGACACTAATCTCATACCAAGGAACTGGCAAGTTCCTGAGGTACTTTTTCTATCCACCCTGCATCCAGCAAAGTCAGCATCTGAGTATCCAGTTAACTCAAATTCTGACTCAGTGGGATACCATAGGCCTAGACTAGGACAACTCTTTATATATCTTAAAATTCTTTTTAGCAAAATTAGATGAGAATCTTTAGGGTTCACCTGGAACCTAGCACAAAGGCATATGACAAACATGATATCAGGCCTGCTTGCTGTGAGGTATAATAGGGAATATCAATTTCTTTAGTGCCTTCATCTTCACTTTTTTCAATAACTTGTGGAGAAGGATGTACTGGAACCTCTTGGGTATGATTTAGTCCATCCAAATTCTCACACAAGTGAGGTACCTGCAATGTGCTATTGGTAGAAATCTCTTTCTCCTTGCCATACATGTTAGTTTCATCAAATGTAACATTGATAGATTCTTCAATTTTCAATGATGATTTATTAAAGACCCTATAGGCTTTGCTTACTTGGGAATATCCTCGAAAGATTCCCTCTTCAGCCTTAGCCTCAAACTTTCTAATATATTTCTTGTTGTTGTTGTGAATATAACATACATATCCAAATACTTTAAAATAGTTGATTTTAGGTTTCTTCCCTTTAAGCAATTCATAGGGAGTCCTATTTTTTAGTTTATTAATTAAGCTCCTGTTTAGGACATAATTTGCTGTGCTTATAGCCTCTGCCGAAAAATTTAGGGGCATGTAAGCATCTGCAAGCAATGTACCTGCAGCTTCAATGAGTGTCCTATTTTTCCTTTCAGCTACCCCATTTTGTTGAGGGGTTCTAGGAGTGAGAAGCAATGTCTGATACCTTCCTTCTCATAGAACTCATGCATAAGAAGAGACTCAAACTCTGTGCCATGATCACTACAGATCAATGAAACATGAGTAGAGAACTCAATTTGTATGGTCCTGAGAAAATCTGTAAGAGCCTTAAAGGTATCTGAATTAGATCTCAGAAAGGATACCCAAGTGAACCTTGAGAAGTCATCCACTATAACTAAGGTGTAGGATTTCCCTCCTAGGCTTTGTACAGTAATGGATCCAAAGAGATCCATGTGTAGTAAATACAAAATCTTAGGTGAATCACTTTTATTTACATATTTAAAACTAGATTTAGTTTGCTTGCCTAGTTGACAAGCCCTGCAAAGTCCTTCCTTCTTGTAGGGACCAGAAGGTAGACCTCTAACAAGGTTGTCTTTAGATAGCCTAGCAATGTTTTTCAAGTTTACATGACCTAGTCTTTTATGCCATAAATCATTCTGGTTACTAATTAAATTGAGTAAGCAGATATTAGAGTTGGCAGAAAGAAAATCAACTAAATATATGTTACCATGTCTATTCCCAATTAAAACTCTTTGGTTTTCTTTATTAGCAATAGTATAGGTAGATGAGTTAAAATGTACCTGATAACCTTCATCACATAACTGACTTATGGAGATGAGGTTATGCTTGAGTCCTCTGACATATATCACTTTCTTGAATGTGACAGCTCCAATTTTCACTTCTCCGAAACCTTCTGACTGGCCACATTTGGAATCACCAAAGATAACATTTGGCCCCAGCTTGGACTTGTAGTTGGATAGGTTGTCCTTGCTACCTGTCATATGTTAGGAGCACCCACTGTCCACGTACCATGTCTGATTCACTCCTGGACAGCTCTTCACCTGCAATAAAAACAATTAATTATTCTTTACCCAGGTTACCTTTGGTCCTTTGTACTGCTGATATGAAAAGCTAGATATAACAGAAAATTCTGGTTGGGATTTATATCCTAGAGGGTGATATCCCCTAGGTGGTATAACTCAATCAGTTAGTAAATTAAATGCTTTCCTAGGATTATTTAAGTTGGTGTTATAGTTAAAATTTTGGTTAAATCTTTCTGGGTTCGACAAATTTCTGTGAGTTCGTCGACCAGAGTTCGACGAATTGGGTTGAGATCGTCGATCTCTGCCCAGAGAATGAACATATTCATTTTCTGTGCCCCATGTTCGTCGACCTCTGCTCGACGAACCATACAGAGTTCATCGATCGCAGTTAGACAAATAATTATAACTGAAGTTTTCGTTCAGAGTTCGTCGAGTTGGGTTCGACGAACTGACTGTATTTCGTCGATCTAAGTTCGATGAATTCTGCTGAACCTTATTTTTACTTGTAGTTTTCTGATTTCTGTTATTTTTGCCTATTGATTTTGGAACATTTTCTATAGTTTGTTTATTGTTTATTTTTTCTTTCCCCTTAGCAGAACAAATTTGATTTGGGTTGATAGAATATTTTTCTTGAGGATGGGGGGCAAACTTGATGAAGCACCCAAGCCTAGCTTGCTATTGAGTTTGGCATTAGCAGTGCTTGTGATGTCCATCAGCTTGAGGCTCCTTCTATTAAAAGTTTCCTCAAGTTCTTTAGCCTCACAAAGCTCAGTATTTAGCAGTATTATTTGTTCATTAGCTAAACATAAGTCATCTTTTAACCTATTATTTTCAGAGTTAACATTTTCTAAATTTCCTAGTTTCTCCCTAAGAGTTTTAATCTCCTTTTCTGAGTTTATTAAGTCTATATACATTGTTTTAAATTCAATTTTAAAAGAGTCAGAACTGTAATAAAAAAAGGACAATAGCTTGTCAGCTTCAGAATCTGAGACTTCTTCATTGTCAGACACTTCTTCTTCTGATTGGCTCATGGAAGCATCAATTGCATTGAGGCAAGCCTCTTTGGCCCTTGCCTCTTCCTCATCTTCACTGGCGCCAGAGGATGTTGATTCATCCTCAGTTTCACTCCAGGTCTCAGCCACAAAGCCTTTCTCCCTTTTCTTATATTTGCTGGAGGAAGGTCTGTTATTGTGCTGTCTCCTAGTATCTTTTTCTCTTCTCTTTTATTTCTTCTGATTCTCTGGACACTCAGAGATAAAGTGTCCAGGTTTCCTGCATCCAAAACACATCACTTCTTTAGTTGGTGTTTTATCATACCGTGGTTTGTCATCCTGCCTGGATGACTTTCTCCTGAAATCTTTTCTTGCCATTTTGTAGAATCTTTTGGCAAAAATACTCATCAGTTCTTCATTTATAGAGGGAGTCTCTGTCTCCTCAGCAGCCTTGGATGCAATGCTTTGTTCTTTTCTTGCTAGAGGAGGTGTTCTTTGCTCAGCTGCCTCCCTGGATTTAATCAGCTGTTCATAGGACTTTAGTTAGCCTAATAGAAATTCAGTGGAAATCTCATTCAGGCTTCTAGCTTCTTTGATAGGCCAGATCCTTGAATCCCATGAGCTTGGGAAGCACATTAGGATTTTATCATTCACCTTAGTGAGGGTGATGTCTTTGTCCAAGGTTTTAGCTCATTGATGATTGAGCTTAACCTATTGTGCATGTCAGCCATTGTTTAAGCTTCTTTCTTTTTGAAGTTCTCATATAAGGATATGAGGTTAGATCTCCTATCTTTTCTTTCATCTACTGATCCAGCCACCATTTGTTTTAGGGAATCCCAGATGGATTTGGCTGAAGTGCATTCAACAACCTTTTGGAAAATATCATCTGACATGGTCTGTGCCAGTATGTTCATTGTCTTGGCATCAACAACCTTTGCCTTTCTTTGGGCCTCAGTCCACTCAAGTGGTGGAACTACAGTTGTGCTTGAAGATGTTGCAGAAGTTGAAGCTTGAGGTGGACATGTCAAGATGGAATTGTATATATTTTCATCAATAGAGTTCATGTACTGTTTGATTCTTTCCTTCCAGATGGCAAACCTATTCAAGTTGTAAACTGGAGGTCTGGTGCTTGCATAATCCTTATTTTGTGTCATGATGTGTTTATAAATCTAATAAGAATGAAATGAAATAACTCAGATCTAACTCAGGATCTTTTTGTTCAAGAATTAACTTGTATAACCAACGGAACACTGCTCTGATACCAATTGAAAGTGATGTGTTAGATCTGATATACTCTAGAGGGGGGGTGGGGGGTAAATAGAGTATTTTTGGAACCTTAAAAACTTTTTATAGCTTTTGGTGTAAATGAAAAAGTGCAGAATTAAAACTAATTAAATAAGCACACAGCAAACCTAAAAGCACAAACACAGCAAGAACAAAAGGAAAAGGTGTAACCAAACAACACAAGAAATTTATAGTGGTTCCCCAACCTGGGTACATTCACTCTTCTATCACCTTGGTAGGAATCCACTCAGATTTTTGATCAGGTGTCTGACACCAATGAGCTTTTGATCAGTTGCTCAAAAACCAAACCTTAAGTCTTGTGGTTAGGAGACTTGCAACCAGGAATAACTTTTGAAGGGAGTTAAGAACCCTTTATACAGTGGGGGGGGGGGGGTGAGAGATTATGTTGTCTTCTCTATCTCAATAAATAACTGAGAAGACTAGTGGATTTGATTGTAGCAGATAGCTTCCCCTGAGATGTAGAATGGTTCAGGGAAGATCTGGAGCTTTGCTTCAGGGTGATAGACCTTCAAACATTAAGCCTTAACCAGAGAGATCTTAAGGAACTTCTTGACAGATAGAATAGATGATGTCCTTTGAAGTGCCCTGGAGAGTTGAAGACAGAAGACTCTTGATAGTGATTGATTGTTCTTCTTATTCAGGTGACTGATATGCTTCTGGTCTAGGGCTTATTCTGTATCAGAAATCTTTTTCTAGAGAGAGATAACAGGGATTCAGATTGTTGTATTGTTCTTTTGATTCAGTAACTCTATATTCGACTATTTCTCTCTGTGTATGTGTCTATGTCCAGGAAAAGAGAGAAAATCTCTTTTATATTTTCTGGGGAAAATGGTCTTTCGAAATTTGAATTCTTCTACAATCAATACTGACGGCTTGAGAATAAACAACATTGATTTATTTCCCCAACTGTCCCATAGAAAAATGGCAAGCAATATTCCTGGAGAATACCATAATCAATGCTCCTTCTAACAGTTATATTCAGAGAATATTAGAGCATTAATTAGTCAGGAATTATTGCATGAAAATGGGGACAAAAGGCTGGAAATGACTAAGTCTGGAATCGTCGAATAGATAACAGAAATCGTCGAACTGAATCCATAGTTCGTCGAGCTAAGAAGTTGCGTTCGTCGACCAAACGGCTTCTATTCATCGAGCTAAGTTCCAAGATCTTCGAGCTGAAGATAGAACTGCTATCTCTAGAAACTTTGTCTTTTTTGCACATCAAGTTCGTCGAGCTGAGAACTGGATTCGTCGACCTGAGAATAGATTTTGTTGAGCTGAGGACCACTAACTGTTGCTTGATAACTTTAGCCAAAGTGGTCTAAGCTCGTCGAGCTGAGAATCTTGAGTTCGTCTACTGGAGATGATTCTAGACTTAGAAATAATAGAGAAACTTCTGGCTATAAAGAGTTGAAGTAAAGGATCCAGAATTCGTCGACCAGAGAACTAAGTTCGTCGACCTGAGAACTATGTTCGTCGATCTGAGTCTAGAAAACTGGACTTGGAATGTAGAAGGCTAGAGTCCAAATATCATCGACCAAAGAATGAAGTTCGTCGAGCTCAGCTCAGAGAATTATTTCTGAGATCGTCGAGCTGAGTACAACTTCGTCGACCTGAGTTCGACGAACATCGAACTCATTTTACTTGGTCTTTAGAAAAACTCTAAGTCTTTGAGTCTAAGGCAGTCTGATGATGGCTGGTCCATGTGATGTTGCTTCTGAGGACTTGGCCTAGACTCTAAGACACGACTATGACCCTGGCTATACATGTTGGGTCACAAGATCCTAAGTTAGTGAACCTAGCCCAAATCAAAATAGGGATCCAACAAAGAGGTTCCACTTGTCCTGGAGGAGCTTGGGAGGGCCCTAGCCGAGTTGCTATTAGGGGCAGTGATGGAGCTTGGGTTGTGGAAAATTTCCTGCGATCTAGAGCTCCGGTGAGGGTGCCCTGGGCTCAGGTAGGCCTGTGTGGAAGGAAGAAGGTTGGGCATTGCCTTTTATAGGCTTAGGGAGGGTGGCCACTCCTCCCCTAGCCGATGTGGGATTAATCCCATGAGGGGAGGAGCTCCTCTCCTCCACTCCACCTTCCCTAGCCAGTTAGAAGCCATCAAGAGGCCTACAGGTGGCAACAATCAAGGGGAGGGGGATAAGTGGTGGGATTGAGCTTGGAGTGAGGAAGAGGTGAGGGAAAGAGGGGGTTTGGGCTTTATCTTGGCACATGTCCCACCATGCTTGGTATCCTTATGGCCCAAGGATAGGGGTGATATGACCTTACCAAGAATTCTTTCCTCTGGAACCGATTGACCAAAGTCAACCTTAGGTGGGTCCCCCAGGCTGGTCAAAGTCAAAATGAGTCTATAACATCGGGAGTCGGGTCAAAGTTGGGGTGTCGTTTCATAATTTGTGTGCACATGCTTTTTGGTGCACAACTATGCTTGATTTGACCACAGGTTGATTTCTTATTGTTCATATGAGCCCAATGCCACTAACCGAGGTCGATGTAATGTCCCTGATTTTTTGATGTTAATTTAAATCCCTTTAGTGGCGTATTTTTGACATCAGGGCATTACTTTGACCCGTAGTTGGCCGATACCGTTGCTGTAGCATGACTTTTGCTCATTGGTATCCGAGGTTTTGACTTAGAATATTAGCATGACTAATATCTAGTGTGTTTTGAGATATTCCTTGCGAGCCGGGTTTGGTTTGGAACTCGGTGGAGCCTTTTTGGGATATTTGATGTTTTGGATGTCAGGAAGTTTTTACCCAAGTTTGGTTTGTCGGATTTTGATTTCGGCTTCGTCGTTGGATTCGTAGCATCAATATTTAGTTTCGGGGCGAATTTCGTAGAAATCTGAGTTAATTGGATTTATCGGTAAACTACTCGAGTAAATTACTTGGGAACCTTTCTTGACAGAAATTTCTTCTTCTAAGGTAATATAAGCAACCAATCTTTTCACTTGGTCCTTGAGCTTTGAATATGAAGTGTAACCCAATAAAGAGGCTACACATGAGTCAACATCTTGGATCACACAATGAGGGATTACATTATATGGTCCTGTGTTTGGTGACTCATTGTAGTCTGACATTGGTCGACACTTCTCATTGGAATCCGCAAACACATAACTTAAACCAAACATCAAATACAACTTAATTCATCTTAGTTTAAGGATGACTTCATCAAATATGGGTTAGTGTGGATTCAATACCCAACAATCTCCCCCTATTTGTAGAAGTCAGAACCCTTTACACTAAGGTGAATTATGGACATAAAGAATGCTAAGTAGAAAAATTATAGTAAGCAAGCACATGAACTAAGAATCTATATAATAAGAACTAGAAACTCAGAATTATATAAAAATGAAATTGTCCAAAATATATGTCATTTCTACAACAGTAAATCATTTCCATAGGTCCTTGTAGCTTAATTCTGATGATGTTGTCTTTCTTATTTCTCATGTTGCCTTCTCTGATAGCTGTAGGGCTTGGGATAATACTTGGGAGGCCTTGGAGGAGCAGCAAGATTGTTTCTACCATACTCTCTGTCATAAAGTCTTCTTTTAGTCATTGATTTTTCATATAGCTCCCATTCTTGAGGACTGTAGTGAATATTTCTGCTCTCATGAAAGTCCATGACTAGCTTGAGAGTGTCTAATATAAGGGACTTGGAGGTGGGAGACTGTAGAAAGTAGCGAATAAGAAAGAACAAACGGATAGACTTTTGAATAATTGAAATTTTATTATCCAAAAAAGATATCATTTACAAAGGCATGACCTCCCTTATATAGAATGGAGGAGATATGAGAGAGTATAAACAAACAATATGGGACTAAACATTTACAGGGCAGAGCGTCTAGAAATAAAGGAGACCGCACAGGCCGCGCGGTTAGTCAGATGGGTTAACCGCACGGCACCTCCAGCAGGATAAGAACAGGCCGCACTGAGAGTCTGATAGACCGCCCGGTCTCCAAGCACCAGAGGAGACCGCCAGACCGCTCGGTCAACAAACCGCCAGACAAGACCGCAAGGCCGCCCGGTCTAATACTTCAACACTCCCCCTCAAGCTGGAGCATAGATATCAATCATGCCCAGCTTGTCACAAATGTGGAAGAAGGAAGTAGAGACCGGCTTGGTGAAGATATCTGTCAATTCCTTGTCAGAGGTGACAAATGGAGTACAAATCTGTTTCTTCAAAATCTCTTCCCGAATGAAGTGACAGTCAACCTCTATATGCTTTGTTCTCTCATGGAAGACCGGATTCCTGGATATGTATATAGCGGCCTTATTGTCACAGAACATAGGGAGAGGATAGTCATATACCTCGCCCAGGTCAATCATGAGAGTCCGCAACCATTTTAACTCACACGTGGTTGACGCCATACTCTGGTATTCGGCTTCTGCACTGGATCTGGAGACAACAAACTGTTTCTTGCTCTTCCAACTCACAAGATTACCTCCAACAAAGGTACAAAAACCTGATGTGGATTTACGATCGCCTTTGTCATCCGCGTAACTTGAATCTGAGTAGGCCTCAACCCTCAGATGACCATTCTTCTGAAAGAGTAACCCTTTGCCTGGTGCTGCTTTGATATACTCTAAAATCTTCAGGGCAGACTGAAGATGGCACTCCCTGGGAGCTTGCATAAACTGACTGACCTTGCCTACAGCATAGGCGATGTCGGGTCTAGTCACCGTGAGATAGATGAGTTTGCCTACCAAACGTCTGTACCTTGTGACATCAGATAGAAGAGGCGAGTCATCCGTCCACGTTTTGTCTTCTCCAATAGCCATGGGAAACCGAGTCGGTTTGGCACCTGTCAATCCTGCTTCTTGTAGAAGATCAAGGGCATACTTCCATTGGGAGAGAACCAACGAGTCAAGTTTCCGAGAGATTTCTATCCCCAAAAAGTATTTCGGGGAGCCCATATCCTTCGTGACCAAGTGCTGACGGAGGTGCTTCTTTGTCAAGTCCACCCCATCTCGGTCATCGCCAGTAAGAAGAATATCATCCACATATACTGCCAAAACCACCAGTCCCGAGGCCGTTTTGCGAATGAATAAGGAGTGATTGGCCGAACTCCTTCTAAAGCCGATGGTAGCCACAATACCACTGAATTTGTCGAACCATGCCCGAGGGCTCTGCTTTAGGCCATAAATGGCCTTCTTCAAATGACATACGCGTGTCTCCCCCTGAGCAACATACCCAGGAGGTTGCTCCATGTAGACGTCCTCCTGAAGATCGCCATAGAGAAAGGCATTCTTCACATCAAGCTGGGAAATAGCCCAATCCCGGTTAACAGCCACAGAAAGGAGAACCCGGATGGTGCTGAGGCGAGCAACCGGAGAAAAGGTATCAAAGTAATCAATGCCGTAAGTCTGAGTGAAGCCCTTGGCCACCAGTCGGGCCTTGTAGCGATCCACAGTGCCGTCGGGGCGAAATTTCACAACGAAGACCCAGCGACAGCCAACCACATCAGTGCCCACGGGAGGAGGAACAAGGGTCCAGGTACCCCGTTCAGTAAGAGTAGCCATCTCCTCATCCATGGCAGACTTCCAATGAGGGAGAGCAATAGCCTCCTGGTAGGTGCGGGGAGTAGAAGTAGCAGAGATAGCCAAGGCAAAACACCTGCGAGAAGGAGAAAGCCGATCATAGGAAACAACTGCCACAAGCGGGTGTTGAGTACACGCCCGCACCCCTTTGCGAAGAGCAATGAGAAGATCCAGGTCGACGGGAGCGTCAGCGACCGGAGCGTCCGTGGCGGAGAAGGCTGGCCCGGGACTAGAGAGAGACGGCGGCGGAGAGGAGGGTGGAGGGGTGGGTGGGGAGATGGACTGGGAAAGAGTCAGTGGAGGAGGAGACGGAGGTGAGAAAACGTCGAGAGGCGTGGAAGGAACAGAGATATCAGAAGGAAGAGAAGAGGTAGGAGAGAAATAGGAAGCATTCTCGAAAAAAGTCACATCCGCGGAGACAAACTGCTTGCGGAGAAGGGGGGTCAAAGCAGCAATAGCCTTTTTGAGTGGTAGAGTACCCCAAAAAGACACACTTGGTGGAACGGGGGGAAAGCTTGTCGCGGGTAGCGGAGGGAGCGTGAACAAAGGCCGTACATCCAAAGACACGGAGAGGGAGAGGAAAAGGTTCCTTGTGGGGGTAGAGAATGGAGAAGGGGGTCTGGCCGTGGAGAACTGTGGAGGGAAGGCGATTGATGAGATAGCAGGCGAGGAGCACAGCATAGCCCCAGTAGGAGCGAGGGACGTGCATCTACGTCATGAGAGTACGAGCAACATCAAGCAGGTGACGGTTTTTACGCTCTGCCACCCCATTCTGCTGGGAGGTGTAAACACAAGTCGTTTGATGAAGCAGGCCGTGTTGGTGAAAGAAAGAGGAGAACTCATGATTCAGATATTCCTTGGCATTATTAGAACGTAAAACTTTAATAGAAATAGCAAATTGAGTCTGAATCATAAAATAAAATGATTGCCAAATAGAAAAGAGTTCAGAGCGATCTTTTAACAGATACACCCAGATACAGCGTGAAAAATCATCTATAAAAGTGACAAAATAGGAACTTCCCCGACCAACAGTGAGGGTAGGAGCAGGACCCCATACATCAGAATGAATAAGATCAAACGGACGATAGGAGCCACGGCCTTGCTTCGGTGGGAAGGAGGAGCGATGATGTTTGCCAAGCTGACACGCATCACAGTTGAGCGGAGAACTGGTAGGAGGTAAGTGGGGCAGAAGCTGGTGAAGAATCCGAGGAGGAGGATGTCCAAGGCGAAGATGTCATTGAAGGAGATCTGTGGAGGAGGAGTAGGCGGACAGAGCGGAAACATCGTCGAGGAAGTAGAGGCCGCCGCTCTCAGTCCCAGTAGCAATCGTCCGCTGGGTCCTCGGGTCCTGAAAAGAACAAGTAGTGGGAGTGAATAAGACGGAGCACAGAAGTTGCCGGCATAAAGTAGTAACTATAACAAATTGCACGGGAACTTCGGGACATAGAGGGTGTCCTCCAAGCAAAGCGATGGGGTGAGTTGAACTATGCCCGTCCCATGAACCGGGGACGGTGAACCATCCGCCACACGAACCGGGGGTAAGCGGTCATGTGTCTCAAGACGGGAGAAGCAATGAGGGTTGCACGTCATATGATTTGTAGCACCGGAGTCAATCAGCCATTTACCTCGGGTAACGACGTGGGCACTACCTGACGTCGTGGCCACAGAGGCAGACGGCCGAGAAGAGGCGGAGGCCGAAGAAGGAGCATCACCGGAAGGGCGAAGATGAGGATGTTTCTGCCAGCAGCGGTCAACAGAATGGCCGGTACGACCACAGTGAGAGCAGAGGAACCGGGATGAACCCCGTCCGCCGGAGTGGCCGCGGCTACTAGGTCCCCCCCCCCCCTCTGAGCTTGGTGAGCAAAGGAGTCCTGGGAAGGGGGGAGGCCAACAGAGGCCGCTGGAGCAGCGAAGTAACAGCGGCAATGCGAGCCGCAGTGGCATCCAAAATAGGAGATTCCGCCTCACCCAAGATCTGCTGGCAGATCATATCATAAGAATCGGGAAGACGAAGAAGATAACAAACAACCAGGAGTTCCTGGAAGTGTTTGTGCTATTCGGCTAAGTCCGCGGAGAAGGGGCGATTCTGGAGGATTTCAGCACCAAGAGCCTGAACCTGCTCATAAGCCGCAGTAGGAGACATGGAAGGGCGGGCGAAGAGGTCCGCATAGAGAGTATAAATGCGGGACGTCTGGCCCCCCTTCGAATAGAGAGCAGTGAGGTGAAGCCAGGCGGCCTTGACCGTCTCATCATGGCGAATGACGGGAAGGCACTCATCAGAAAGGCTGTTGGCCAGCCAGGTGCGGACAAGAGCATCACTCGCATCCCAGTCATCAAACTCAGGAGAGGTACGAGGAGGAGGGTCATCGGTGAGGTGATGACGCTTGCGTTGAGAGCGAAGGAGAAAAGTGAAAGAAACGCTCCAATCAGGATAGTTGTAGCCAACAAGCTTAGAAAGGGTGCCAAGGTTGCCCGAAGGAGGAGGTGGAGAAGGAGCTGCAGGAGTAGTGGTGAGACCGAAAGTAGTCATAGAACACAGCAAGAAACCGCAGCGGATAGAAAAGGAAGAAGCCGCGCGAACACAAGCGGCTAGAAAGCAGTCAAAGGCACAGCGGGGAAGAGGTCGCGCGGACTGAAAAGGCCGAGCGAATAGATGAGAAGAGGAGGCAAGAAGCAGCGACTACAACAAGTCGCAGGCCGGGCGAACAGAAATAGGCCGCAACGACTAGGAAGTCGGAGAGGCAAGAAAGAACCAGGAGCGCGGCGACAACGAAACAGGTCGCGGCGACGAATAGCAGTAGGAGAAGAGAACCAAGGAGAAGCAAGCCGTGCGAACAGGGCAGCGGACAGAAACAAGCCGCGCGAACAGGGCAGCGGACAGAAGAGAAGGCAAGCCGCGAGACAGGTCGCGGAAAGCGGAAAACAAGCCGCGAGAATCAGAGAGTGCACACAATCAGGAGGAAACGACTGTGTGCTCTGATACCATGTAGAAAGTAGCGAATAAGAAAGAACAAACGGATAGACTTTTGAATAATTGAAATTTTATTATCCAAAAAAGATATCATTTACAAAGGTATGACCTCCCTTATATAGAATGGAGGAGATATGAGAGAGTATAAACAAACAATGTGGGACTAAACATTTACAGGGCAGAGCGGCTAGAAATAAAGGAGACCGCACATGCCGCGCGGTTAGTCAGATGGGTTAACCGCACGGCACCTCCAGCAGGATAAGAACAGGCCGCACTGAGAGTCCGAGAGACCGCCCGGTCTCCAAGCACCAGAGGAGACCGCCAGACCGCTCGGTCAACAAACCGCCAGACAAGACCGCAAGGCCGTCCGGTCTAATACTTCAACAGAGACCAGACCACAACAAATTCTGGAGCTCTTCTCTTCTCAGCATCTGGGACAGGAACTGGAGTAGATCTGCTTGCAGAAGCACCATCACCATATTTCCTCTTCTTCTTGTAAGTGAGTATCTTAGGAGGAGCTTTTTGGAAAATAAGTGCAAGATCATTTTCCCAACCCTCAGTATAAGATTCTGGAGGTAAAACTAAATCTCCAGGCCTTGGGGAGAAGGTAGGCTGAGGAGGTTGAGAAGCTTGATCAGGAGCAGCTAATGTATTTAGGTGATGAGGAATGATATTTGGATCAATAGCAAATTCTGGAAGTATTTGGTTGTGCATCCAGACAGCAGTGTCATAGGTGTAGAATTTAACACTCTGTATCTGAGCTAAGACATCATCATGTATTTCTTTCATCTTAGTTTCACATAGTTCTTTCTGGAGAGCAACTGATTTTTCAACTGATTTTTCTAAGTGTTCTTTCACCAATCCCTCCCCCTTTCTGACTTAAACAGATATCTGCTCAATAGCATCTTCTTTGAAGAGTACAACTTCTTCACAAATTTTTATTGTGTTTGCTTCAGCTCTCTTGTCTAACTGAATCCGATTGCCAGCTAGGGTAACACCCTGGCCCATAACTTGTCCAACACTAGTTATAGTGTGGTCTAAGGCTTTGCCACCAATTTGGAAAAGGTGTTTGAGTTGATCAGTATTATGCTGGATCTCAGCAAAGCCTCTGCTCATCTCAGTTTCTAGAGCAGTTACCTTATCAGTAACAGATTTTATACAAGTATCAAAGTATAATTTTTGTTCTTGAAGAAGAAGTATAATCTGTGTCATAAAATCTGTGGAGGCAGGAGCAATAGCAGTAGGAGGAGCAGAAGTAGATGGAGCTGTAGAAATGGTAGGAGCTACCCATGGAGCTATTTCTTGAATGGTCAATGAGCTCTGAGCTCTTGTAGTATGAATTAGGGCATCCCCTTCTTCCATGATATGAGGGATAGATAAATCCAAATTCCTGAGAGGAGCTTCAGCTGGTTCAGGTGAGAGCTCATCAGAAATGAAGATTGTTTCTTGTTGTCCTTGGTGAGCATCAAGAAATTAGCTGGAGTTCTTGCTGGAGAGTGTTCTGGAGACCATGTTGGAGACTGTACTGGAGATTGTATTGGAGACTGTACAGGAGTGGGGTCTTTGGGAATTTCAGTAAGAGGAGCTTGTGAAGATAGAGGAGGAGGTGGTTCATCTGTAGTTAACTCCTCTATCATCTCACTGATGATAGCCTCAGTGGATAGGAGTGCTTCTTGAACTTGTTCATCTGTGGGGATTTTCTCTGGAGTGACTGGAGGAGGAGTAGGTGCTGGTGGAGTTGGCATCCGGGCTGAAATAGTAGAAGCAGGCTCCCTCTCATTAGGTGCACCAGAGGAGCTGGGTACTTGAGATGGAGAAGGAGATGGAGTCATGTCCTCTATGTCTTGGACTTCAGAAACCTTTGCAGCTTGGGAAGGATTCTGTAATTTCAATTCCCATCTTTAAATGGAGGAGATGGAGACCTTTTTCATGTGGTGAAGGATTGTTCCTTTGGAGAAGTTGAAGATTTATGGGTTGAGCTCATGAAGGAGGAGAGAAATGATCCTTGCATAGTTTTGGGATTTTCTACTTTCTTTAATCCTATTTAGGATGAGCAATCCATACTGGAAGTCTTTTCTACAAACTATTGCCTGCATTATTTCAGAGAAATACAGTGGTATGTCTCTTATAGAGTTGGTTTTGCAAAGAAGTACTTTTCCAATAATGTCAACTAAAAGTTTTCCCTCTGCATTCATCTCAGCCCTTTTAATGTATTTAGTTGAAGGAGAAATTCCACAGAATAAGCAAGTCCTTATTGACTCTTCTTCTGTAAGAGTACTGTCGGCATCTATTGCTGGTAGCCGAAGTAATTGAGAAATAGAGGTCGTGGTTAGCTTTATCTTGATACCTTTAACTGAAGATTTCAACAATGTGCCTTGGTGCTTGACCTTTACGTTCCTGAAGAATTCTGCGACATCTGGGAATAGAATTCGACACGGTTCTTGAAGTAAGAATGTCAATCTGGCGGTGTCGAGAAGAATCATGAGATTGTGAAAGTCATCGGAGAGTTCAGCAATCCCTGCGATGACTAATTCCGATCCCACACCGATTTTAGAGACGGCGGCCATGATGCAGGAATTCTGGAGATTCTGAAACTCTAAAGCGAGTCGACTGGGTGAAGAGAATCGCGCGGCTCTACAACTGACTGAGGAAGATGAAGAGTCTTTCGGCTACTCGAGAGGCAGAAATGATTCCATGTAGGACAATATTTGGAATGTCTTATTTATATAACCCTAGGTTTAGGTCTAATTAATTGAGAAATGAAAACTTAGAGGAGGCGGCATAAGCCTTGGTTTGCGAATAAGAAAATTGAAATTACATTTCGGCATGAACACGAGTAAGTAAAGTCATATACTCGAGTAAAGAAAAATGAGGACTCGAGTAGTTGTCGCATATACTCGAGTAGGTGAAAGCAGATACTCGAGTACATATAGTAGCTACTCGAGTAGGTTTATCGACTACTAGAGTAAGTCAAGCAGACTACTCGAGTAAGTCAAGTGCACTACTCGAGTAAGTCAAGCTACTACTCGAGTAGGTCAAGTAGGCTACTCGAGTATATCTTTCTGCTACTCGAGAAGGTCAGATACATACTCGAGTAAAAAAGTTAGAAAATTTATAAAATTTCAACTTCTGACTAACCTTTGAATTTTGACCCTTCTTGAAAATCCATCTTCTTTAATCTTCTTTGTTGAGCATCCCAAGTTCTGTTTTGAAGAACGAGAACTTGGTCTCGTCCAGCGGCTTTGTGAAAATATCTACAATTTGCCTATCTATGGAGACATATTGAAGGTCTATGTCCCCATGCTCCACAAGCTCCCGGATGAAGTGATACCTTAGCTCTATATGCTTTGTCCGGCTGTGTGAGACTGGGTTGTTGGCTATTGCAATTGCGCTGGAAGAGTCGCAAAACATAGGAATGTTCTGAAACTTCATGTTGTAGTCCTCGAACTGATTCTTTATCCAGAGTAACTGTGTACAGCAACTGCAGGCAGAGATGTACTCTGACTCGGCCGTTGTAATTGCAACACAGTTTTGCTTTTTGCTACTCCAGGAGATGAGTCTTCTTCCAAAGAATTGATAAGTCCCGGATGTGCTTTTCCTATCATCTTTGCTCCCTGCAAAATCTGCATCTGAAAATCCTATTAGTTCACAATCATTACTTCTTGGGTTCCATAAGCCAAGATTTGGTGTTACTTTAAGGTATCTCAAGATCCGCTTTGTAGCAACATAGTGAGATTCCTTAGAGTTCACCTGAAATCTAGCACAGACACATGTTGAGAACATTATGTCAGGTCTACTTGCAGTAAGGTAGAGCAGGGATCCAATTATGCTTATGTATTTGGTGTCATCAAAAGGTTTCCCTTTTTCATCCTTATCCAGAGACATAGTTGAACCTATTGGAGTCCTCATTGAGGTTGCGTTCTTCATTCCGAATTTCTTAATCAGCTCTTTGGTAAACTTGGTCTGCGAGATGAAAATTCCATCTTCAGATTGTTTCATATGAAGCCCTAAGAAATACTTCAGCTCGCCCATACTACTCATTTCAAACTTCCCTTGCATAAGTTTTGAAAACTTCTTGCAGAGGTTGTCATCAGTAGAGCCAAAAATAATATCATCGACATAGATTTGCACTAGCAGAATCTTGCCTTTAATTTCCCTAAGAAATAATGTCTTGTCTATCTTTCCCCTTGAGAACTTGTTCTCAAGTAGAAAGGTAGACCGTGTCTCATACCAAGCCCGAGGGGCTTGTTTCAGACCATATAACGCTTTATGCAGTAAGTAAACATAATCAGGAAGGTTGGAGTCAACAAAACCTGGCGGTTGTTTCACATATACCCCTTCCTTTATGTCTCCATTAAGTAAAGTAGACTTCACGTCCATTTGGTAGACGGTGAAGCCTTTGTGAGCAGCATATACTAGAAACAACCTTATTGCCTCCAACCTTGCCACTGGAGCGTACATCTGATCGATGTTGATTCCTTCTTCTTGACGATATCCTTTTGCGACAAGTCTGGCCTTGTTCTTTACTATCGTTCCATCCTCGTCCAACTTGTTCCTATAGACCCATTTTGTCCCAATTATGTTCTTACCTTTGGGTCTTGGAACAAGTTTCCATACTTTGCAGCGCTTAAACTGGTTCAGTTCTTCTTCCATCGTCATTATCCACGATGCATCTGAGTTTGCTTCCTCAAACTTCTTTGGTTCAACCTGTGATAAAAAACTTAAATATAAATTTTTATTTGTTGTACATCGACGAGTTCTGACACCATCCCGAGTATCTCCTATGATTTGGTCCATGGGGTGATCCTTCAAATATCTGAACTCTAAAGTCCTTGCATCTGGATTATCTTCTATCACCAGAGTGACTTCTTCAACTTGGACTCCTTCTTCATCTTGATCATCAGCCTCTCCAATTAGGGTTGGAGTGGTGATCTTGATGAACTTTTCACCTTTATCTTGCGTTTGTCCATCCAAGCTAATTTCTTTCAGCTTTGCACCTGTATCTTCAATGAGCACACTAGACGGGTTGCTTTGCAGCAAGCTCGCCTCATTAAATACAACATGTATGATTCTTCTACCACTAGGGTTTTTCTATTAAAAATCTTATATGCCTTACTCTGGCTACTATACCCTACAAAAATACCTTCAAAACTCCTTTCGCTGAACTTTGTAGTATGATACTTGCCATTGTTAAGCACGAAGCATTTACAACCAAAAATTCTAAAGTATGAAACTATTGGCTTCCTGCCCTTCAGAAGTTCGTAAGGTTCATGGTTTTTGTTTATGAGTGCTCGATTTTGCACGTGACATGCAGTGTTGACGGCTTCAACTCAAAAATATTCCGGGAGTGAAGCATCACTCAACATGGTCCTACAGGCCTCTATGAGTGTTCTATTCCTTCTCTCGGCCACTCCATTCTGTTGTGGAGTACGAGAAGAGGAAAACTCATGAAAGATACCCAAGCTTTCACAAAATTCTATCATGGCCCCAGACTTGAACTCTGTTCCATTGTCACTTCTGATTTTGACTATGGAACAGTTATATTCATTTTGAATTTTCCTGACAAAACTCATAAAGATGTCAAAGGTATCTGACTTGTGCTTCAGAAAGAACACCCACGCAAAGTGAGAGTAATCATCAACAATAACTAACGTGTAATCCTTACCTCCCAAACTTCTAATTTTTAGTGGACCAAACAAGTCCATATGCAATAGGTGAAGACATCTATTAGAATCTTTGCCAATAACACTTTTAAAGGTAGCCCTTGTTTGCTTGCCTTTCACACATGCATGATAAGGTCTATCTTTAATGTACCTGACATTTGGGGCATCACGTACTAAGTTCATTGAAAATAATTTATCAATGGTTTTATAATTAATATGTGCTAGTCTCTTGTGTCATTGGTCACCAAGAGACGTACTATTTTTTGCTAAAAATCACACTGGAGTGGAAGAATCTATACAAATGAAATTCAAATAAAATATGTTTCTGCTTCGAGTGCCGGATAGAATCGTTTCCATATTGTCAACAGATTTTATCAAGCACTTATCAGCGTGAAACTCAACTATGTATCTTTTATCGCAGAGTTGGCTTATGCTTATAAGGTTATGTTCCAAACCTTCAACGTAAGCCACATCTGAGAAGGATACGTTACTGTTTGTAATCATACCCTAGCCTTTTGTGATTCCACGATCTGAACCTCCAAAGATAACCTTTGGTTCATTCACGATTGGAGAGAAATTCTGTAGTAGGCTTCTTATCCCAGTCATGTGTAGAGAGCATCCACTGTCCAAATACCAGATTGACATTTTGGTGGCCTTTGGACATTCCTGCAAACAAAATCAGTTTTCCTTAGGAACCCAAGTACGTTTGGGTCCTTGGTCACGGGTTAGAATACTCCCCCTACGAATATTAGCATCATGAGCGGTCTTTCTCACATTGCCAACATGAGAGGGTGTAGCATTTCTGGGATTAAACCAACAATCGATGACAAAGTGACCAGTCTTACCGCAGCACCAACAGTAAAATCTGTTGTATCTTTGTCTTGTATTCTCCTGCTTGACCTTTTTAAATTGAGGTCTAGTAGGAGCAGTATTCCTGAAGGAAGATGCCTCATGATGATAACAATCACATGGCTTCTTTTCCTTTATGGGATTTTCTACAACAGGCTTTGCCTTAGGCGCCTTCTTAAAGTTATGACCATGACTGTAAGGGCCATAGCTCTTAAGAATAACTTCTTCATAAGGTGCCTTAAAGACACTTTCACCGAAGTTTCTAGGGCGAGTCCACCCTTGATAGCGGGACTTTGGCTCTACATAGGTAGGCCTAGCAAAGTGCCCGTATGAAGAGTCAAGATCAAAATCGTTTGACGGAAATATGACCTTTTTAAACGAGGTCTGCTCTTGAGGGGATTTCCCCTTCTCTTTGGATAAGGTCTTTTTGGCGGCCTTATTTTTCCGTTGGGCCTTATTTCTCCTAGAAGATTTACTAGTAGCTTCTTCATGGCCTAGCCCAACACCTTTGGCCTTTGCTGAGAATTCAACAACAAATGAAAGAACTGTCTTGGGCTTCGAGAAACTTTCAACAAGTTTCTTTTCAGCGGCAAGTTATCCCTCCAGTTCCTTGATGATTTTCTCTTTGAGGTCAAGGTTCACAAGAGCTTGGTTATATACTTTGATAGCATTATTGAAGTTCTCTTCGAGCGAGTCAGTCTTTGTGACTTTCTCTCTCAAGATGCTCTCTTTAGCTTTGAGAGACTTTATCTCTTTAGCCTGAGTTTTCACGACTCGACGACATTTGTCGTAAGCCATGATTAACTCCTTATAGTGAGCCATGAGTTCTGACTCATTGTTAGAGGAGCTATCCTCACAATCATGTTCAGAGACTTTAGAAGCTGAAAGTGGGGTGTGAGAGTTTACCTTCCCAGTGAACTGGGGTTCTGTTTCTTCATCTGTTTGAGTCATGAGCCAAAAATAGGCTTCTTCTTCTTCACTCGACTCAGATGAGTCGGAGTCACTAAGAGTATTGCCCTTTTTGGACATTAAGCTCTTCTCTGTCCTCTTCTTATTGTACGAGGATTTCTTCTCCTCCCTTCTACCACCCTCCTTCTTCTTGTGAGGGCAGTCAGCAATGACGTGTCCTGGATTATTACAGCAATAACAAATAATGTCAATAGAAACATGTTTGTTCTGTTTAGAATTGTACCTGTCACGGCTGCTTGAGCCTTTTCGTTGACGATCACCATCGTATCGTGATCTTCTATAAGAGGCATCCTTGCCTTTCCAATGCTTCTTCTTGTTCAAGAATTTCTTGAACTGTCGAGAGAGTAGTGAGAACTCTCCATCTGATAGCTCAGAGCCTGAGGTGCTTGGCTCTGTGGTTTCTTCTTCATTAACTTCTTGTATAGGCGCAGGAGGAACAACCTTGGACTTCTTAGAGGTGTCTGCCTTTAAAGCAACAGACTTCTCTTTGAATGTAGACATGCTCATCTCTTCTTCAGCCTTCCTGCTATTGAGTTGAAGCTCATATGACATAAGCTTCCTGAAGAGATCCTGAGGGTCTGTCTCCGCCAAATTTTCAAAATCCCTTATGTCACAGACTTTATTATTCCATTCCTTAGTTAGGGATCTCAAGAATTTGTCATTTAATTCTCCATTAGTGAAGACTCTGCCATAGACCCTTAGCCCATTCACTATTTTGAAGAAGTTCTCGAAAGTGTCAGCAATGGTATCTTTGTTTCCTTGTCGGAAAGCTTCATATTTCTGATTTAGAAGGGATCTTCTATCATCCCTCACTTCTTCTGTACCTTCCATCAAGGTAACTAGAGACTGCCACATCTCTTTTGCAGACTGGCAGTGAATCAGGTTTTGCAGCATTGAGTCATTGACTGCACTCGCTATAATATTTTTGGCTTTCTTGTCTAATGAAACAAGTGCAATCTCGTCCTTATCTAGATCCATTAATTTCTTTGGGACTCTCTTAGTTGGATCTATAGTGGAGATTGTCATGGGAACATAAGGACCTTCTTCAACTATCATGAAGATCCTTGGATCCACAGCTTCCATGAAGAACTTGATTCTCTCTTTCCACATGGGAAAATTATTTTTGGTGCATAAAGGAAGCTTGAAAAAATCTTTAGCCTTGTCCATTTTTTGTAGATCTCACAAGACAACTATTGAGGAATCTGATCAAGGTGTTAATCTTTTTACGATCAACCTCGCTCTGATACCAATTGAAAGTTTATAGTTGTCTACCTAAATCACCTAGAGGGGGGTGAATAGGTGAGATGTGCATCTTTTACGGAATGAAAATTTCTAATCACAGCACAAAATTATCTACCAATTAACCACAGACGAGGCAAGATTTATAGTGGTTCCCCAACATTGGGTACATGCACTTTCCCTCACCGATTTAGCAATAAACTAGACTCGGCTACTCCACTAACTCGGATTGAGAAACCAATCCTACCCTCAGAACAAAGTTCCTACAATCTCGATCCAAACAACGGATCTACTCTCAGAAGATAACACTTCTTACAATCTCGGAGACGAAAGCTCATACACTCGGAGAAAAACTCTCCTACAAGAATGAAATAAACTGAGTATAGAAATACAAACAAATAATTATATTTCAGATCAGCAACAAAAGGCCAAGATCTTCTTCTTTTAGGCTTTGCGGCTTTATCAGACTGGTGAAGAAGGATCAGTAATAATCAGATCTGAAAACTTCTTAGATTCACACGATCGATCAGATGGATGATGGAGTGTTGAGCGGTGATCTCGATCTGCAAATCTTCCTTATCTGAATCCTCAAATATCAAAACCCTAGCCTGTCGGAATCAGCGACGACAGTGGCAGTTTGCATTTCTTGGAGAGAGAAAGAGGAGATAGAGAACTTTAGAATGTACGACTGCAAAAATTTTTGATCTTCTTAGGGTTAGTCATTTTGACAATACTATTTATAGGAGAGAAGGGATTATACTTAATTGAGTCGTTACGAAATACATATGGACCAATCATGTCAAGGTTTAATAAGAATTCTGTTATTCAGGACTTAACAGAATTTTCAGAAAAGTTGAAGTAAAACACTCGAGAGATAACAAACTACTCGAGTATATGACAACACTACTCGAGTAGGTAGAAGATAGCTACTCGAGTATTTGAGAAAATATACTCGAGAGGGAAGAATATGATTACTCGAGTGCATGGAGTCAACTACTCGAGTAAATGGAATTCAGCTACTCGAGTATCAAAAATGACATACTCAAGTACATTATCAGTTACACGAGAGGTTGAGTAGATTACTCGAGTACATGAAATACTACTCGAGTAAGAGGTAATGAACTACTCGTGTAATTGAAGAACTACTCGAGACAAGGACTTAGAAAATACTCTAGAAAGAGAAAAACTGGACTACTTGAGTAAAGTTGAACTACTCAAGTAAATAAGAACTACTCGAGTATGTTGAAATGAACTACTCAAGTACATAAGAACTACTCGAGTATGTAGAAATGAACTACTCGAGTATGTAGAAATGAACTACTCGAGTATATAAGAACTACTCGAGTAAGTTACTTGGAGAAATTTTCTGGATAGGAATTCTGGGTCTACACAAGTAACAACTATGGACTACTCGAGTAGTAGATAAACTAGTCGAGTACATGACTTAGACTACTCGAGTAAGTGAGAACTACTCGAGAGCCAGAATTTAATTACTCGAGTCATTAGAGATAAACTACTCGAGTATTATATAGTACTACTCGAGTAAATTACTTGGAGAGAATTTTCTGAATGGAAAATACTGTAAACCCGAGAGTAGAAGGAAACTACTCGAGTAGTAGATTTAACTACTCGAGTACTATTAAAGACTACTCGGGATCTGTTATACCTACTCGAGTAAGAGTATTATTACTCGGGTATATATTCTGTCATCTACTTGAGTAAGTATAGAACTACTCGAGTAAATTACTTGGGAACCTTTCTTGACAGAAATTTCTTCTTCTAAGATAATATCAGCAACCAATCTTTTCACTTGGTCCTTGAGCTTTGAATATGAAGTGTAACCCAATAGAGAGGCTACACATGAGTCAACACCTTGGATCACACAATGAGGGATTACATTATATGGTCTTGTGTTTGGTGACCCATTGTAGTCTGATATTGGTTTTCACTTCTCATTGAAATCCTGCAAACACATAACTTAAACCAAGCATCAAATACAACTTAAGTCATCTTAGTTTAAGGATGACTTCATCAAATCTGGTTTAGTGTGGATTCAATACCCAATAGTGTTGAACCTTGTTGCCACCACCACATTACCTTTTTGAGATGTTTGGACTATTGGGTTGTGTTGGACCTTGTTGTTACCACCATAGTGCCTTTTTGAGATGTTTGGACTATTGGGTTGTGTTGGACCTTGTTGCTACCATCATAGTGCCTTTTTTAGATGTTTGGACTGTTGGGTTGTGTTGGACATTGTTGTCACCACCACATTACCTTTTTGAGATGTTTGGACTGTTCGGTTATGTTGGACCTTGTTGCCACCACCACAGTGCTTTTTGAGATGTTTGGACTGTTGGGTTGTGATGGACCTTGTTGCCACCACCTCAGTGCCTTCCTGAGATGTTTGGGTCTTTTAGTTTGTGTTAGACATTATGGCCACTGACTCAGAACCATTTTCAACAGTGTTAATGATTCACGTATTTAGAGTTGTTCAGTCCCTTTCTTCTCATTGTTTAGACATATGTCTTTATGCTTACTTTTGTAGATATTCTCGAAGTATGGATTCATTTCGCACTTGGTGCAATTTCCTTACTCTTGGACTTTTAAGTTAATAAATCATCACCATTTTATTTCTCTTTTGTTGTGTTTTGGCAGCTTTCCTGTTCGAGTTAGTAACCCTTAAACTCCTTTGCTTTCATTTACTGATGATCTTTTTACCACTTGTATTTCTTCCTGAGGTATTATTTTCTTTGGAATGCCTCAGGTTTGGAGCAGTAGCCGGTTGAGCGGCTAGGGTTGGTGGTTGCCAGTTTTCTGATGTTGTTGCAGTTGTCTTCTGCACACTAGTTTAAGGTAGTGTTGTTCTATTTTTAGTTCAAACATACTTGCTTTTCCTTTTGGTGGGTTCATGTCAGGTTGTTGACGCCCACCAAAGCTTTTATATTGTTAAGAGATGATGCATGCCAATGGGTCCGACGGATTATACTACGCGCTCTTGGATTAGACAATTAAAAATTAGATTCATGGCGTGCGGGATTTGAAAGATATTGTACCTAATCACCTAGAGGGGGGGTGAATAGGTGACTTAAATCTTTTTAACTTTTTAGGTAGAATTCAGATTACAACACAGATTTATATCTACTTTATCACAGCACACAATCAGTAATCACAGAATTCCACAAGCACACAGTAGACACTCAGATTTATAGTGGTTCCCCAAGATGTGGGTACATCCACTTTCCCCCTTCGCCTATCTAGCAGTGTACTAGATTCGACCAAACTCCTCCACTATCTCAGATCCTCAGATCTTACACTCAGAACCCCAAAACAGGTTCCTACAACTCAGGCCCAAGGCCCTATAACTCAGCTTCTTCACAAAGCCTACACTCAGCCACCAAGGCCTACACTCAGCCACCAAGGCCTACACTCAGAGATTCAAATCTCCTACACTCAGGCACTCTAGCCCTACACTCAGCCTATATAATTACAGGATTACAAACTCAGATCCCTAAGGATCCTACAAGATAATTTGAATACAAAAATGTACACTCTACAACTCAGAGAAAAGAGAGAAGAGTTGTGAGTTTCTTGATGAGTTCTTGGAAGAACTCAGTTGAGATCAAACTGACTTGGCTTTCTTCAAAGCTTCTTGAATGTAGAACACAATAAGAATGATCTCCTCTGCAATTGATCCTTGATCTCTGCTACTTAAGATTCAGAACAAAGTCTGAACCCTACTTCTCAGCCTGGTTCCAACGGCTGACTTCTTGGACGGAGCTCTCTCTCTCTCTCTCCAACTTCTTAGATCTTCACTAGATTCTTCAAGGAATAGCTAGATCTACTTTGTATATTGATCTCTTGAACATGTGTTCAATCATCTGTTTCTGTAGACAGTATAAGCCTATTTATAGGCCTTCTCCAAGGTAACCGGCTGGTCCGGTTCATAACTGATTTCTGACAACTCTGACAGGTGCAGTAGACCGGCTGGAATGGCAGTTGTCAAGTCATCCAGTCAGTTCTTGAAAATTCTGTAACTGTCTGAAAGTGTCGAGACTATCTGTCTTTAAGTGTCGACACTTATAGACTAAGTGTCGACACAAGTTGTTTAAGTGTCGACACTAGCCTACAAGGTGTCGACACAACTCCTTATGTTGTAGAATGCACTTCTCGACATAGCTTCTTCTTCATGTGTCGACACTGTTAATGTGTGTCGACACAAGTACTTGTACTTCAGTATATTGCTGAATTCTTCTAAGTGTCGACACAACACCTTTGTGTCGACACATCTTCATGTGTTGAACTTGTCAGTGTCGACACTGCTTCTTGGTGTCGACATATGTCTTCTGTGTTGATACTTGCTGAGTGTCGACACTGCTCCTTATGTCGACACATTCTCATCTGTTGAGACTCTGGCTGAGTGTCAACACATCTCCTTAGTGTCGACACTTGTACTTAGAATATTCTTGAACTTTGCTAAGTGTCGACACAGCTCCTTGTGTCGACACTTTCTTCAAGTGTTGAGTCTTCAGCTGAGTGTCGACATATTCTTTTTTGTGTCGACACTTTCTTCAAGTGTTGAGTCTTCAGCTGAGTGTCGACACATTCTTTCTTGTGTCGACACTTTCTTCAAGTGCTGAGTCTTCAGCTGAGTGTCGACACATTTTTTCTTGTGTCGACACTTTCTTCAAGTGTTGACTCTTCTGCTGTGTGTCGACACATTGTTCTGGGTGTCGACACTTATACTTAGACTCTGCTGACTTTTGCTGAGTGTCGACACAGCCTCCAAGTGTCGACACTTTCTGTTGTAGACACAGTTTCACTAGGTGTCGACACAACTGCTAAGTGTCGACACTGCTTAACTGCACTTTTCTTCATTGAGTGTCGACATAGCTCCTTGTGTCGACACTTTTTGTTTGGTGTCGACTCTGTATCCCTGGTTTCGACACAAATACTCCAAGTGTCGACACTGCTTGCCTGGGTGTCGACACAAGTCTTCTTAAGTGTCGACACTTTCCCTCTGGGTGTCGACACATGGACTTAGAAATGTTTTTCATCTTTTCTGCAAATACTTAACCTTCACAAGTAAACTTAAAATACATCAAATACATTTTAATGTATATCATTGAGTTGGGTGAGGCTTCTTCAAATCAGGTACATTTAAACCAATGTACCCAACAATCTCCCCCTATTTGGAGAAGTCATAACCCTTAGTCAATGATATACACCATACAGAATAAAATCATAGTAAGATGTAAAGCAGGATTATGTAATCAGGAAAGAAACATAACATGTATTAAACAAACATTCATACACAGATATCATCACAGAACAATTATGAAATAGATTTAGCTTATAACACATTGTTCTAATATCTTGTTATATTCATTTTCCAAAAGTTTACAAAGTGTTTAACAATCAAAATATTACAATTGTAAACTGAAGAAAAAATCAATTCTATTTTTGTTCAGCCTCCTTGATCACTATTCCTTTTTCAGATTGTACTTTGGCTTGAACAGGGGCTTCAGCAATTTCAGTATCAGCAGGCTTCTTGCCTTTCAGATCCTTTTTCTTTTGCTCTTCAGCTTTGATATTTTGCCTCTCAAAATAATGATAGGGCTTGGGAAAGTACTTGCTAGGCTCCTGAGCAGTAGGAGGTAGCTTTCCCATCTTGGCCTTTCTTCTATATTGGACTATGGCTTCTTGCCTTGTCTCATGCTTTCTCCATTCCAATTCAGAAAACCACTTGTTTCTGTCTTGTATATTATCTTTTGCAGCCTTCCATGCAGTTAAGATAATGTTTCTGGAAGTGCGGATCCACTGCTCAAAGTCTGGTCTTAGTTCAGCTTACTCCCTGAACCTCTTTTTAGACAGTCTGACTTCTTCTTCTTTCTGCAGAGCTTCTTGCATAGCCTCAGATACTGGCTGAATAACCTTCTCTATGATGACATTTTGCTGACCCCCAGGTGGGCTATACATTGATTGTATATCAGCTTGAACCATATCAAAATCTGGAGGAGGGTAGATTACTTGAGCCACTTCAGGTTGCTCCCCTCCTAGATATGCAGGATGTATCCCAGATTCTGCAACATTGTCATCATCACATAAAGGAGGATAACCAAGAGTTGCTCTGATAGAATTAGATATCCACTTGGCATGATCAGAGCTGGCTTTGACTAACACCCTCTCCCCCTTTATGACTTCCCTTTCCATGTGATCCCTGAGATCGTCCTTTTGAAATCTTACTTGAGCATCCAAATAGTTGACTCCATCTTTAAAGAAAGGTTTTAACCTTTGGAGCTTTTCTGTAATCAGCTTCTGGGAGTCTTGAATCGCAGAAGTAACATCAGATAAACTCTTTTGCAATGCCTTATCAAACTCTGCCTTAGCAGTAGCATTAGAAGTAGTTAGGCCAGCAGCTATGTTCTTCATCTCAGTGATAATGGCATTGTGAGATTCTGTCAAATTATCATTCATCCTGATCTGATTCTCAAGAACATACCCTTGCTTCAGTGCAATGTCATCTACTTGAGCTTTTATTTTCTCTTGATGAGTTGCTAAATAGACTACTATATTCCCTCCCTTGTGGAAGCAGTCAATCATCTCCTTTTTATTAAGATTCATTTCAAATCTTATAGACTTTATATCCTGGGCCAGATCAAATTGTAGAGACTTGTGCCCCTCATCCACATAGGTTTCAATAGCTTTCCTGTGCTCATCCAGCTTAATTTGCATAGCAACCATTAGAGCATTGTAGTCTACTGATGGAGTTGGCTGTAGTGCAGGCTGTGGTGCTATGGCTTGCAAAGCCTTCTTATAATTCTTACTTCTTCTTTTGAAAACTTGGAACTTCCTTTTCTTAGTCCTTGCTGCCTCCTCATCTTCAGAAGCTGAGGTGCTGGCTATATCTACCCTCTCCTTAGGGCTTGGAGGTAACTCCTTCTGCACTTCTGGTGCCTTCTCAGGTTCTTGCCTTGCAGGTTCTTCCAGAATTTGCACTTGCTCCCCCTCAACTGGAGAATTCTCCCCCTCAGCAGCAGCACAATCCTTGTCAAAATCTGTTTGATCCAGATTTAGGAAAAGATCTTCCATTGTATATTCTTGTGGAGAATGAGCTGGAGAAATTCTTGGCTCATCTACCACTAGATCAGAAACTACTTAAACTGTAACAGATGTGTCCTCCATGACAACATCTGGGACTTGACTATCAATCTGAGTTTGCTGATTAACATAATTTAAGGAATCAGACAATACATTATCCTCTATAGGGAAATCTAAAGCATTAAGCTCAGTGATCACCTCAAGGATGATGTTTGTTGCTTGTTCACTTTCCAGTGTAGTTGGTTCTACAACTAGAGGCTCCCCCTGGACTGAATCCTGGTGTAAGGGGCTAGCTGGTGGTAGCTCCCCCTGTCTCACTGCAGTATCTTGTTGAGCTGGAGATTTCACAGCATTTCCTTCTACATCCTCTTCTGGAGTAAAGATAACATGCTCTTCACTACCAGAGCTGCTAGAGGAAACCTGAGCCACTGGGGCAGTTTTCTTCTTCTTCTTCAGTGGAGTTTCCTTCTCAGAAGTTATTTTCTCAGGGGTTGGCATCTCCTTAGACAAAACCCTGTCCCACCTAGAGAATATCCTCAAGTCCATTTTCCTCATATGGTTGATTTTACTGCCAGCAGCTTGCCCATAACCTCTGGTATGCTACCAGCTAGGTATAAACTTATTATTCTACCCAAATTGGGTTTCTTCAGACTCTCCTTGATCTTCTCAAAGACAACAACAGACCAATCTGTGTTCACTATGAAGATTATCCTTGTCATAAGGTTGAACATATGGGTAGATACCCTGTCATGCCCTCCAGGCTTACTTAGGATCACTTTGCCAACAATTTCTGATAGAAATTTACCCTGGCTGTTCATCCCCTTCCTATTGAAAACAGATCCAATTTTCATCTTTGAATCTAGACCACACCATGTCAATGCTTCTCTGGTCTTAGAAAACGTTACTTCATCCTCTTCTTTTGTCCTTGGCAGGTTTAGAACTTTTCTCAAACTTTTAGGTGATACCTTCACCTTTTCACCATGAACCCTAGACTTGATCTTGAGTCCAGATTCGTCTACTTTAGCTCCATTCAGAAACTCTAGAACTTCCTTCTTTCAAATCTTAGTTGGCTCTGAAACAAGAAATTCAAACCCCGAGTCTGCAACTAGGGTTATCACATTGTTGATCTCTGGGTCTGCATCACCAAACGCGTTGCGCACCAGTTCATAGCCTTCATTGACGTTCTCCTCGAGCTTTGGCGTCATTAGGGTTTGAAGAATTTGACTGGAGAGAAGAGAGGTGTCGACACATAAGTTTGGTCTCGAAACTTCTGTGAGCGTGTCGACAGACAATGGAGAATTTCTATTTATACCTTTCTAGGTTTGAAGATGAAAAGGCGGGTTAACTAACTTAAATTGTGTCGACACTGTGGAAAAGTGTCGACACTGACTTATAATGTCTCGACACCTATGTGTCGACACACGTTTAGTCAACAAATATATGTGTCGACACAAGTTATGTGTCGACACCACATAACTCGACATTTAGTCGAGACTTTACTTAGATAATTCTGAGTAAACACTAAGTGTCGACACTACCTTGGATGTGTCGATACCTACTTGTCATGTGTCGACACTAATTTTCTGAAGTGTCGACACCAACTTCCTAGATGTGTCGACACCTTTTCCCTGAAGTGTCGACACCTCTTTTCTGTGTCGACACAGATATCTCTGTGTGTCGACACCTTTTTACTTAGCCATTTCTATAAACTTATTCTAAGTTTATCATACCTAGTTCAATTTTAAACCTATTGAATTTTGTTTCTTCTAAGGGCTTAGTATACATATCAGCTAGTTGATTATCTGTTCTAACATATTCCAGTAAAATATCTTCTTTTTCTACATGCTCCCTAAGAAAATGATATTTTATTTCAATATGTTTAGTTCTACAATGGGAAACAGGATTATTTGCTATTGATATAGCACTTGTAGAATCACAAAAGAGTGGAGTTCTACTTACCTGAATTCCATAGTCCTCAAGCTGATGTTGTATCCATAGAAGTTGAGCACAGCAACTTCCTGCAGCCATATATTCTGATTCTGCAGTGGAGATAGCCACACTTGTTTGCTTCTTGCTACTCCATGAAATCAGTCTTCCACCTAGGAATTGACAGGTTCCAGTTGTGCTTTTGTTGTCTTCTTTGCATCCTGCAAAGTCTGCATCTGAATAACCTGTTAGTTCAAAATCCCCATTCCTAAGGTACCAGAGGCCTAGATAAGGAGTGCCCTTTAGATATCTCAATATCCTTTTGACTGCTGTCAAATGAGACTCTTTAGGGCATGCTTGATACCTTGCACAGACACATGTAGCATACATGTTATCTGGTCTACTTGCAGTCAAATATAATAGGGAGCCAACTATCCCTCTATACAAAGTCTTATCTACAGGTTTCCCTGCATCATCTTTGCTAAGAGACATACTTGACCCCATAGGAGTCTTCATGGTACTGGATGAATCCATACCATACTTCCTTATGAGTTCTAGGGTGAACTTAGACTGGCATATGGATAAACCATTCTCAGTCTGTCTAACTTGGAGACCCAAGAAGAACTTAAGCTCCCCCATACTACTCATCTCAAATTGTCCTTGCATTAGTTTTGCAAACTTTTTGCAAAGACTACTTTCAGTAGACCCAAATATTATGTCATCTACATATATTTGGACTAGTATTACTTTGCCTCTGGATTCCCTAAGGAATAGAGTCTTGTCTATTTTCCCCCTTGTGAACTTATTCTCAATGAGGAAACTAGACAGGGTTTCATACCAAGCCCTAGGGGCTTGTTTTAACCCATATAAAGCTTTCCTAAGTCTATAGACATGATTAGGTTGAGTTGAATCAACAAAACCTGATGGATGTTCCACATAGACTTCCTCTTTTAGATTACCATTCAGGAAGGCTGAATTTACATCCAATTGGTAAACTTTAAATCCTTGAAAGGTTGCATAGGCCAGGAACATCCTTATGGCTTCCAGTCTGGCTACTGGAGCAAAGGTTTGATCAAAGTCAATACCTTCTTCATGCCTATATCCTTTAGCAACCAATCTTGCTTTGTTCTTAATGATGACTCCATGTTCATCCATCTTGTTCCTAAAGATCCACTTGGTCCCAATTATATTGTGGTCTTTTGGTTTAGGAACAAGTTCCCAGACCTTGCATCTCTTGAACTGATTCAGCTCTTCTTGCATTGCCTCAATCCAATGAGGATCTAGGATGGCTTCTTCAAACTTCTTTGGTTCAACTTGGGATAGAAAACTGGAGTAGAGCACTGCATTCAGATTTCTGCTCCTTGTTTGTACCCCTTGTCTTGGATCACCAATGATTTGCTCTGCTGGATGATCTCTAAGATGCCTATTGGCTGGAGGCATCCTGGCTTCTGGTTGAACTTCTTCAGTTTCTTCATCTTGCTGTACTCCTTGGACTTCATCTGCATCAGGTACATGTAGTACTCCCCCGGGACAACAGCCACTATCTTCTACTTGTTGTCTAGCAGTAGGTTCATCTTCTATAGTGAGCTTGTCCATCTTCTTTGTTATATCTGTGGGGCTGCAAATACTACTAGACAACTCATTGTTAATAAGTCTAGTTTCATCAAATACTACATGTACAGATTCTTCTACAACTTGTGTGGACAAGTTGTAGACTCTATAAGCCTTACTGTTGTTGCTGTACCCAACAAAAATTCCCTCTTGGGACTTGGCAGCAAAATTAGTAAAGTAAGACTTTCCATTGTTAAGTATAAAGCATTTACAACCAAAGATCCTGAAGTAGGATAGGTTTGGTTTTCTGCCTTTCACAACCTCATAGGGGGTCTTGTTGTGGCTTTTAGTAATGGTAGCCCTATTAATAACATGGCATACAGTATTAACTGCCTCAGCCCAGAAATATTCTGGTAGTGATGTATCACTTAATAGGGTCCTACCAGCCTCAATCAAGGTTCTATTCTTCCTCTCAACAATGCCATTTTGCTGAGGTGTTCTTGGTGAAGAAAACTCTTGAAATATCCCAAACTCTTCACATAGTTTTGCCATACTATCAGACTGAAATTCAGTACCATGGTCACTTCTTATTTTGACCACTGTACTAGCTAGTTCATTCTGAATTTGTTTGACAAAGCTATAGAAGACACTAGGTGTTTCAGATTTCTGTCAAAGGAAGAACACCCAGGAAAACCTTGAGTAGTCATCTACAACTACAAAGGTATAGACCTTCATACCTAGGCTGTGAACTGGCATAGGACCAAAGAGATCCATATGCAAGAGGTATAAACACCTCACAACATCTTTGTTTTCAATGCTCCTAAAGGTGGATCTAGTCTGCTTGCCCTTTTGACAAGCTGAGCATATTCCATCTTTAATACACTTAACTTGAGGATCATTCCTCACTAACTCTTTGCTAAAGAGTTTGCCAATTGTCTTGTAGTTTAGATGGGCTAGCCTCTTGTGCCATTTGACACAATGAGAGACTGTCTCATCAGCTACAAGACATACTGGAGAACCCTTGTTCTCAACCATAATATCTAAGCAATAGACATTCCTTTTTCTATAACCAGTCAAAATGATCTCTTGATCATTTGACCTCCTGATATGACAACCATCTTTCACAAATGAGATGTCATATCCTATATCACTCAATTGACTTATACTAATAAGGTTATGTTTCAAACCTTTAACATAGGCCACTTGAGTAATTGTAATATATGAGTTAGATATGTTACCAAAACCCTTGATGATTCCTTTTTCAGAACCACCAAAGGTGACTTTTGGACCATCCTTGATGGGTGTATAGTCCTTTAGTAAACCCCTTGTTCCAGTTATGTGTCTGGAACATCCACTGTCCAAGTACCATATAGGGGCATGGCCACTTGGACTCACCTGCAAAACAGATTAGTGAACCTTAGAACCCAAAGAATTCTTGGGTCCTTGGTACTGGTTAGTTTGCTTCCTAACAAACCTACCTGCAGGTTTTCCAACAGGCAGTTTGCTACTCACTTTGGCACTAGCATTGTGCCAACAGTCAATTGCAAAGTGGCCTACCTTGCCACAGCACCAACACTCAAACTTATTGTACCTTTGCTTAGGTTCAGTCTTAGCTGTTTTATCTACAGCTGGCTTGTTGAGAGTTGGGGCTTTGCCCTTGGACTTGGACTTGACAGTCCTTGCAGATTTGGTAAATCCCAGTCCATCTTTACCTTTGTGATGAACAAATTCATCAATTAAAGGTAGAACTGACTTAGGTTTAGAAAACCTAGCAACTAAATCTCTCTCCTCCTGAAGACTAATCTCCAGACTCTTGATTTGATCATTCTTAAATGATGTAGTCCCCATCTGAATCACAGTTATGTGCTTCAGTCTGGCTATCTCATTTAGCTTTTGATCAAACATCTTCTCATAATCAGTTGCAGCCATTTTGAGACTTGCAATCTCCTTAGCTTGACTCTTGGCCAAAGATTTGCATTTCTTAAATGTTTGCAACAGAATTTTATATTCATCTATCAACTGATGAATATCTTCTTCAGACTCAGATGCACTCTCATCACTTGATGATGATGAATCTGATTCTGAACTAGCACAAGAAATTAAACTGAAAGAATAATTTTGTACCTAACTAGGTCCTGGCTGCTCCAGGATTTTGTCACTTTCTATCAATGCCATTAGCCCTTGTCACTGACTGTCCTCTTGTTCATATATAGAGTTCATGATCTGAATGAACTCTTCTTCTTCTTCCTCAGCAAACATCCATATATATGCCTCAGCATCTGACTCAGTTTCTGATGAAGAAATGTCTGACAGGCTCTTATCCTTCTTGGCAACAAAAGACTTTTCCTTCTTGCCCTTGAATGGAGTCTTTTTCTTATCATTTGACTCCTTCCTTTTCTCTGGATAGTCTGCAACAACATGTCCTTGTCTATTACAGCAATAGCATACAATTTTTGAAAGAGTTGCTTTGCTAGACTTAGTCTTTTTCCTGTCTTTCTTTGAAGCCTTTTTATTCTGATAATAGTCTTCTTTACCCTGTGAAGTAGATGGCCTTGTCCTCCACTGTTTCTTCTTTAAGAACTTCTGAAAGTGTCTTGTGAAGGCAGCAAAGTCCTCATCACTTTCACTGCTTTTAGACTTTCTGCTTGCTGACTCATCTGACTCAGTTTCAGCTACTTTTGGTGGTGGAGTTGGTAACTTACTTCTGTACTTTCTGGGGGCTTCTGTTTTAAATGCCACTGTCCTTTCTTTATGTTCACTTCTTGTAGATTTCTCCTCTTCTTTCCTCACCATCAGCTGCATTTCATAGGACAGCAGTTTGTCAAACAGTGTTGGTGGAGGAATTTCTGCTAACTTTGTCATTTCTCTAATGACACAGATCTTGGTGTCTCAATCTTTTGTAAGGGACCTTAAGAACTTATCATTAAGCTCATAGTTACTGAACTCTCTTCCACAGGACATTAGCTCATTCACGATCCTATAGAATTTCTTATAGCATTCAGTTATGCTATCAGATCTACTTTATCTAAAACTTTCATATTCTTGGTTGAGCAAAGATTTTCTGTCTTGCCTCACTTCTTCAGAACCCTCCATGTACACAATAAGAGTATCCCACATTTCCTTGGATGTCTTCAGTGTATCAGATTCTGAAAGGTAGCATCATCTATAGCACTCACAATGATGTTCTGAGCCCTTTTGTCCATTGTGGCTAGAACAATCTCATCCTTTGTCATTTCAGAGAAATCCTTAGGTGTTCTCTGATTTGCATCTAAGACTGAAACCTTCATGGGCACATATGGCCCTTCTTTCACTGTGATATAAAACCTACGGTCTGAGGATTCCATAAACAGTCTCACCCTTTCCTTCCAGATACCAAAGATCTTGTTTCTACATATGGGTAGCTTCATGGATCCCAATTCCTTATGATTTTTAGTGGAACCCATGGTTCTTGATTTTCTTGATTCTGTAATTTTACTTACACTGAATCTACCAACAGGATCTACTCAGACAGTTAAGTCCTTTTTTGTTGAGTAACCTGGCTTTGATACCACTTGAAAGATATTGTACCTAATCACCTAGAGGGGGGGTGAATAGGTGACTTAAATCTTTTTAACTTTTTAGGCAGAATTCAGATTACAACACAGATTTATATCTACTTTATCACAGCACACAATCAGTAATCACAGAATTCCACAAGCACACAGTAGACACTCAGATTTATAGTGGTTCCCCAAGATTTGGGTACATCCACTTTCCCCCTTCGCCTATCTAGCAGTGTACTAGATTCAGCCAAACTCCTCCACTATCTCAGATCCTCAGATCTTACACTCAGAACCCCAAAACAGGTTCCTACAACTCAGGCCCAAGGCCCTACAACTCAGCTTCTTCACAAAGCCTACACTCAGCCACCAAGGCCTACACTCAGCCACCAAGGCCTACACTCAGAGATTCAAATCTCCTACACTCAGGCACTCTAGCCCTACACTCAGCCTATATAATTACAGGCTTACAAACTCAGATGCCTAAGGATCCTACAAGATAATTTGAATACAAAAATGTACACTCTACAACTCAGAGAAAAGAGAGAAGAGTTGTGAGTTTCTTGATGAGTTTTTGGAAGAACTCAGTTGAGATTGTTGGAACACCTTATTACTAATTTGGGTCAGGATCACTATGTCTCTAGGAATCAAATGTTTGACCTCCTGTATAGCTCAAAAGGTCAATTAGAATTGATTCTAAGGGTTAGAAGTCTAGGTTTGGAAGCTGCCCTCAAGGCCAGGATTTTGTGTTTGGAGACTAAGTCATATCTTCGAGCTCAGCACGACGATTCGTCGAACTCCGATCGACGATCGTTTAGCTCAACTTCGACAGATCGTCGAACTCCATTCGACGATCGCTGAGCTCAACTTCATCATATCGTCGAACTCCATTCGACGATCGGTGAGCTCAGGTCGACGATTTTGACTCAGCTTTGGATCTCTATCTCTGAGCTCAGCTCGACGATCTTTGAGCTCAGATCGACGATATTTTGCTGTGTATTAGTCCATTTCGCAGAGCTCAGTTCGACGTTTTCAGATAACTTCAAGGATGTTTCTAGATTCAAATTCAAATCAGTTAAGGAGTTATTCTGCAATTAATTCTGAAGATTTCCTAGCCGTTTTCATTCATTTCTGGACCAAGTCTCAAGGGATTTTCAAGGAATATTTCTATGGACTTTCCTCCAGAAGACATTTTGCAATTAAGGATGCAATTAATGCAAACCAACGGCTATTCTTCTCAGAGAATGTCTTTCCATTCAGTACCAGAGAATAAAAGATAAGAATTTTTTTTGAATCTCTATGAGAGATACACAGACAGACATCAGTATTCTTTAGAATAAGAACAAAATATACTGTCTCAAAGAATTCTCAAGAACACTCATCCAAGGAGATCAACTTTTTCTGAAATCTTCAGATCTCTCTAGTTTTCAAGTGTTCAAGGCCTATATATTTCAAGACTCCAGACATCCAACATTTCAGCTGTTGCTGAAACCATCTTTTGCTGGAGCTCAAGTTTTGAAGGTCTATCACCCTCAGCAAAGCTTCTTTTCCTGAAGATCTTAAGGACTCAGGGGGAGCTTTGACATCATCAATCCACATAGTCTTCTCAGTTGTTTGAGAAAGAGAAGACTTCCATCACTCTCTCACCCCCTCTCTGTAAAGGGTTTCTCAAACTCCCTTCAAAAGTTTGAGCTTGGTTTTTGAGCACCTTGTCAAAAGCTCATTGGTGGCAAGACACCTGATCAAAAAATCTGATTTGGTTTTTGAGCACCTTATCAAAAGCTCATTGGTGCCCAGGACACCTGATCAACTCATCCTGCAGTGGATTCCTACCTAGGGTGGTAGAAGAGTGGATATACCCAGGTTTAGGGGAACCACTATATTTCCTTGTGTCTTCTGGTTTTGCTTGTCTTTATTTTTGTTTCTGGCCTTGATTATTCTGTGATTAGCTTTTATATAGTTTAGTTCTGCGATTAGATTTTTAACTGCTTCCCTGCTCACTCATATTACAACAATTGTTGTAAAAAATTTCAAAGCACCATATACTCTATTCACCCCCCTCTAGAGTATATCAGATCTAGCTGCACTTTCAATTGGTATCAGAGCGAGGTTGGTTAAACATACCACACCTTGGTGGTTGCACAGGCTAACACCTGAACCCAAAGATCCCAAGTTAGATCTGTTTTCTTTTGTATTTTATTATTAGATTTTGTTTTCACAAATCATGGCCCAAAACAAAGATTATGCTAGCACCAGACCTCCAGTGTGCAATATATCCAAGTTTACACTTTGGAAAGCAAGGATCAGACTGTACATGAATTCTATTGACGAAGATATTTTTAACTATGTTTTGACAGTATGTCCAAGACCTCCAGAGAACTCCAGTACAAATGTTGTTCCACCTCCATCAGGAACAGATGTTGACATCAAGAGATGGAAGGTAGCTGATGCCAAGGCTATGAACATCTTAGCCCAGACAATGTCTGATGACATATTTCAAAAGGTGGCTGAATGCAATTCAGCAAAGGAAATTTGGGACAAACTCTCTGAAATAGTCTCAGGCTCAGCTGATGAGAGAAAGGATAGGAGATCCCACCTCATATCTCAATATGAGAATTTCAAGAAGGGAGAAACTGAGTCAGTGGGAGATATGTACAACAGGCTCAGTCTAATTGTCAGTGAACTCAGGACATTGGATAAGGAGATCTCACTAACTGAACTCAATGACAAGATTCTAATGTGCTTCCCCAGCACTTGGGATTCAAGAATCTGGCCAATTAAGGATGCCAGAAGTCTGAATGAGATCACTACTGAAGCTCTATTGGGTAAGCTCAATCTTATGAGCTACTCATCAAAAATAGAGAGGAAGAACAGAAGGCTGCCTCACCAGCCACAAGAAAAGAGAAGACCACAGCCTTCAAGGCAACTGAAGATCTGCCTGAAGACAAAGCCACATGCAATGATGAACTGCTCAGTCTGTTGGCCAAAAGATTTTACAAGATGGCCAGAAAGGACTTCAGAAGAAGATCATACAAGGAGCATGATAAGCCAAGGTATGACAAGTCCATTAATAATAATAAAGAAATTGTTTGCTTTGGTTGCAGGAAACCAGGGCACATAGTTCCTGACTGTCCAGAGAACAAAAACAAGGACAGAAGGGACAGGAAAGAAAGAAGAAAGGAGAAAGACTCCAAAAGGAATGGCAATGGCAAACCGTCATCAAGCAAAAACAAACATACAAGAAAGGGGTTTGTTGCTGAATCCTGGAGTGAGACTGAAGAAGAGTCAGAAGCATCATCCAGCTCCAGTGATGATGAGGATGATGCAGAAGAAAAAGAGTTCTGCATGATGGCAATCAATGCCTCACAACACAATTCAGAAGAAGAGGAGTCAGAGTTAGATTCAGAGACTCAACCTGAAGAAGATCAGGTAATTGGTTCTTTTGATTTTAATTCAGAGGACTTCAAATCTGAATTTAAAGCATTGTGTTTACATCTGCTAAAATCTGAGAAAGAAATTATCTCTCTCAGAAATCATCTATCTGAACATAATACTTTAAAGTCAGAAAACCTCAAACTCTCTCAGGAGTTGGAGTGCTGTAGGGAGCAGATAGCTTCACTGAAAAGTGAGCTGTCTGAGGCCAAGAAGCTTGAAGAATCCCTTAATGGGAGAAGCATCAAGCTGATGGACATCACAAGCACAGTGAACTCCAGATTCAATAGTACACTGGGCTTGGGTGCTTCATCCAGCCAACCCATAGTTCTAACAACTCCAATCAAATTCATTTCTGACAAAGGAAAGGGAGTTGTAGAGGTAGCTAGGAAAAATTCTGATCTGCCCAAGAAATCCAAGTCCCAGCAGAAATCGTCGAACGGAGATCGACGATCCCCGAACGCAGATCGACGATCTCAGCCAAAATCGACGAACTCAGGTCGACAATCTCAAGTACCTGAACTCAGCCATAGTCGACCGTCGAACGGAGCTCGACGATCTGACCCAAGATCATCGAACGCAGCTCCAAGATCGTCGAACAGAGGTCAGAGCTCTGGAAAATTTTTCAAGGGCAAATCAAAATTCAATCCTAAGGGTCCTTCATCCCAAATCTTTAACCCTTATACTGAATGGATTATACCTCCAAGGAGATATCATCCTGAAAGATATAAGAGTCAACCTGGGATGTCTTTTATTTCAGAATTTAAAGGTTATCAATCTAGGCCCAAGGTAAACTGGGTCAAAAACAAATGAATTGTCTTATGTGCAGGTGAAGACCTATCCAACATCTAACCAGCAACAGTACTTGGATAGTGGGTACTCTAAGCACATGACAGGGAACAAGGACAACCTCACTTCCTTTAGAGCCAAGCTTGGACCCAAAGTTATCTTTGGTGATTCAAACTTTGGACAGACTAAAGGATATGGTGCAGTCCAGATTGGATCAGTAACTTTCAAGAAGGTAGCTTATGTGGAAGGACTGAAGCACAACCTAATTAGCATCAGTCAGCTGTGTGATGAAGGCTATCAGGTGACCTTCAGCAAAGCCTTATGCAAAATCAAGTCAGAGGACAACACAACTGTGTTGACAGGTAAAAGGAAAGGTAACATCTATCTTGTAGATTTTCTTTCAACTGATGTAGATATTTGCCTATTTAATTCTGTCTGTAGACCAAATATTTTATGGCATAAGAAACTAGGACACCTAAACCTTAGAACTATTGCTAGGCTATCCAAGGACAACCTTGTTAGAGGACTACCTTCTGGCCCCTACAAGAATGAAGGACTCTGCAGGGCTTGTCAATTAGGCAAGCAAACTAAAAACAGATTTAAGTCACTTAATAAGAGTGATTCACCTAGGATATTGTATCTGTTACACATGGATCTTTTTGGACCCATCACAGTACAAAGCATAGGAGGGAAATCCTACACTTTAGTAGTTGTAGATGACTTCTCTAGATTCACTTAGGTGTTCTTTTTAAGGAAGAAGTCTGATAACTTTAAGTGTCTGACAGAGTTTCTCAAATGTATACAGATTGAGTTCAATACTCACATTACCCTGATCAGAAGTGATCATGGGATAGAGTTTGATTCTCTTCTTATGCAAGAGTTCTGTCAGAGTGAAGGGATCAGGCATACTTTCTCAGCTCCTAGAACTCCTCAACAAAATGGGGTAGCTGAAAGGAAAAATAGAACCCTTATTGAATCTGCCACTACATTGTTGTCAGATGCTCATCTACCTCTATCCTTTTGGGCAGAGGCAGTGAACACCTCCAACTATGTGCTGAATAGAAGTTTGATACATAAACTAAAGGGAAAGACTCCCTATGAATTACTCAAAGGGAAGAAACCTAAAGTTGATTATTTTAGAGTCTTTGGCTGTATTTGCTACATACATAACAATGAAAAGAAATATTTAGCAAAATTTCAAGCTAAAGCTGATGAAGGAGTGTTTCTGGGATACTCCATGATAAGCAAGGCTTATAGGGTCTATAATAAATCATCCTTAAAAATTGAGGAATCTGTTCATATATCATTTGATGAATCTAACATGTCTTTCAAGGAGAAGATCCCTTCTACCATAGAACCCTTGCATGAACATTCTCTAGTTGAAGACATGAATAAGTTACAGGTTACTCAAAGGGATGAAAGCAGTGAAGATGAAGAAAGTGCTCAACATATTGAAAAACAACTTGAAGAGCCAGTTGTTGTACCACAAGAGGAAACAACAACACAGGTTGGTGAACAATCAACACCCCCTGTTGATTTAGTAACATCAAGAGACCATCCAATTTCCCAAATAATTGGAGACATCTCAGCTGGTGTGCAAACCAGAAATCAGGTTAACCAAAACCTGTTGCACACCTGCTTCCTATCTCAAATTGAACCTCAGTCCATTCAAGATGCAGAGCAAGATCCACAGTGGATCATTACAATGTAAGAAGAGTTGCATCAATTTGAGAGGAACAAAGTATGGGAACTAGTGCCAAAGCCTAAGGATCACTCCATTGTTGGAACAAAATGGGTATTCAGAAACAAACTGGATGATCAAGGAGTAATTGTAAGAAACAAGGCAAGGCTAGTTGCTCAGGGATATTCTCAAGAAGAAGGAATAGACTACGACCAGACTTTTGCACCAGTTGCAAGATTGGAAGCCATCAGAATATTTTTAGCTTATGCAGCACATAAAGGCTTCAAGGTATACCAGATGGATGTCAAAAGTGCATTTCTAAATGGAGACATCAAAGAGGAAGTATATGTCAGACAACCTCCAGGTTTTATCTCTCCAACTTATCCTGATTATGTTTTTAGATTGAATAAAGCATTATATGGTCTCAAGCAAGCTCCTAGAGCATGGTATGAGACCCTAGCATGCTTTCTCTTGGAAAATGATTTTATAAGGGGTAGAGTAGACCAAACTCTTTTCATTAGAACTCATAAGTCCCATACCCTACTAGTACAGATTTATGTAGACGACATTATTTTTGGTTCTACTGACTTCAAATTGTGCAGAAGGTTTTCTAACCTGATGCATTCTAAATTTGAGATGAGTAGCATGGGTGAGCTATCCTTCTTCCTAGGATTGCAAGTCAAGCAGCATGCTGAAGGCATCTTTATTTCTCAAACCAAATATGCAAATGAACTGGTTAAGAAATTTGGTATGTCTGAAGCATCTTGTATGAAAACACCCATGCCTACTAATGCTGTATTGGATGCTGATGAACATGGGAAACCTATTGATCAGACAACATATAGAGCAATGATTGGCTCTTTACTGTATATTACAGCTAGTAGACCAGATATAATGTTTGCTACATGTATATGTGCTAGGTTCCAAGTAAGCCCTAGAGAGTCACACCTAACACTAGTAAAGAGGATTCTCAGGTATGTTAAAAGTTGTCCAAATCTAGGTCTCTGGTATCCAAAAGATTCAGCATTTGATTTAACTGGATTCTCTGATGCTGATTATGTTGGATGCAGAATTGACAGGAAAAACACCAGTGGAACTTGTCAGTTCCTTGGTGACAGACTTGTCTCTTGGTTTTGCAAGAAACAAACTTCTGTGTCAACTTCAACTGCTGAAGCTGAATATATGGCTGCAGACAGTTGTTGTTCACAAATCTTGTGGATTCAAAACCAACTCCTAGATTATGGCTACAACTTAGAGAAGTCTAAAATCTTTTGTGATAACACCAGTGTTATTTCTATAGCTCAAAATCCAGTCCTCCATAGTAGGACAAAACACATAGAGATTAGGCATCATTTCTTAAGGGATAATGTTGAAAAGAATAAAATTGAACTACAATATATCTCAACTGATTTACAAAGGGGAGATATTTTCAACAAGCCCTTGGATGAAAAGAAACACACCTTTTTCCTAAATCAGTTAGGAATGTTAGATGGAGGAAGTCTTAAATAATATCCAAGATTTTGAAAGCTCAAAAATTGACCAAGACTAGGCAAACATCCTGATTTTTCTTAGTGTCTAGAGTTTTTCTGATCTCTGAACTGCGCTCGACGATTTTCCCCCAGATCGTCAAACGGAGATCGACGATATCTGAAATCGTCGACCTGAGTTCAGCGTTTCTCAGATAGTATGAACTATCTCTTCCGGTCAACGATCGTCGAACGGCGCTCGACGATTTTGTTCTTTGAACGATCGTCGAACAGAGCTCGACGCTCTCCAATATCGTCGAACGGAGATCAACGATGTTGAAGACTCTTCAGATTCCTTTAGAATCCTCGATCGTCGAACTGATTTCAACGATCTTTCCAATTCTGCGTCGAACCCTAATATAAAATTCATTTTTCGCCGTCGTTCTCCTTTGCGCTTTCGATTTTTCTGCAAGAACTTTCTTTCCCTCCAAACAGTTCTGCACTTGGTCGTTTTATTTGTTGAATTTTTGCAGGTAACCATGGCTGTGTCTGTTGCTGTTCTCGCCGCCATGAAGTTTGATGCTGGCTTCGACATCGACATGGAATCCTTCAGCACAACTGACCAGGCTTTTCAGGATATTTTGGGGTTATTCAAAGAGCAGAACCTTACTGCAATTATGACCACAAGGATCAAGCTTGCATCTGATGAGATTAAGGAATGAGTCTACACTGCCCAAAATCAAGACAACAACACCATTGTTGGGTCAATATATGGCACACAGGTACCTCTAAACCCAACAATTTTATCAGAGGTTTTTGAGTTTAGAAATGGTGAAGATACTACTGACTTGTCTGGAGAAGAGTATTCTGACCTGCTTGCCAGAATGGGTCATTCTGAGGCCAACCCTAGCAAGCTCTTGAAAAAGAACCTTTATGTGGAATATAGATTCATGGCAGATGTAGTTGGGAAAGTGCTACTGGCTAAGCACTTTGCTCATAATACAATCTCTAGGTATCAGCTCTGCCTAATGGGAGCCCTTGTAGACAGGAAGAATTTGAATTGGGGAGAAGTATTCTTTGACCTTATCAAGAAGAAGATAAACAAAAGTTTGGTCAACTTTGGAAGGATTATTGGGGTGTTTCTGTAGCACAGGTGCCCTGCTTTGATGGTCTCCTCTGGAATCCATATCAATGCATCCAAGAGACTGTCTTGTGCCCTGTTTGGAAAATGGGACAGACAAATCATCAAGCCCAGCAGGCCCTCCTCCAGCACTCCTTTAGGCACAAGGACTCTCAGAGTCACTTCCCCACGGGTCTCTGCCCCTGCAGATGACCTGCCTGCTGATGTTGCTCCTCCTCCTCCTCCAATTCCCTCTCTTCCCATACCATCTACCATTCCAACTCTATTCACCATCATCATCTCCAGCCCCTCTCCAACATCTACACCATCTCCAGTACCTACCCTTCCACTCACAGAAGAACAATTCCATCCCTTATTCTCCTACCCTCAACCAGATGTCACTTCATCACCCTCCCATCCTTCCTTCACCCTCATTGGTTATTCCTTTATGGATGACTCTCCATCCTCTCCTCCTGAGCTACCCTCATCCTCCACTTCCTATCAAGACCTTCTACAAGAAATCATTGACCAACCCACATTCACCCCATCTATCTCCATCCCACTGTCCTCCATATCCACCTTACCCATACCTCAGCCATCTCTTCCCCCATTCACCAGCTCTCCATTACCCTCACCCTCAGTTGCTCCTCCATCTTCTACCTCTGCTCCACTCACCCTTAAGCAAGTAGACATTCCAGCCCTTGCTGACAGGCTGTATGAATTGCTAGCCCCCATGCTATCTCTTCTTTTTGAGACATCTTTGGCTCCATTACACCTGTTAGTGGCAGCACTCTCTGCCAGGCTCTCATCTCTATTCCCTCAGGCAGCCCCTACAGCAGTGTACCTTGATCCAGCCTTGTTTGAATCTAGGCAGGGGGAGATGCCCTGTGAAGTGAGTCTTCCTGCTGCTGCTGTTGCTATTGTTTCTGTGAGCCTGTCGGCTGCTGCTGCTACTGCTGTTTCTTCAGCTCCTATTCTTGTTGCTGCTACCGCTGTGTCTCAAGAACAAATTCCTCCTGCTGCAGTCTTTGCAATAGACCTCAAGTCTTTGCTTTCAAACTTTGATCAGTTATATTTCAGTTGTCTTCCAGAGCCAGTTGCTGTCGAGCCCCTAGAGGATCTATCCAAGGCACTTGTGCCATTCTCCTACTGTGACCCCAGCATCATCACCTCTTTTGTCAACTCAGTATATGCTGCTGCTTCTTCTGATGAAAGCATTGTTGTTGATGTTGTTGCCTCTACTGTTGCTGAACATTTTGATATTGCTGCTGAAAGTTTTGATACTGCTGCTGAAATTTCTGTTATTGCTGTTGAGCCAATTTCCAAGGAAATTCTTATGTCAGAGGCACCTGAGTTTGAGCCTTTTGCAGTTTCTGATGATTTCTCTACTGTTGATGTTGTTGTCAGTGAAACTATTGCTGCTGCTGTTACTTCTCCAGAAACTGCTGTTTCTGTTGTTGTCACTTCTCCTGAACCTGCCATATCTGCTTCTATTGTTACTGCCTCTACTCCCATTGTAACACCTTCTATATCTGCTGCTATCATTTCTGCTACTGCTTCAACATCTGCTGCTACACCCTCTGTTGCCTCATCTGCTTTTGTACAGCTCAAGAAGGATTTGATGAAGAAAATTGATGCTCTTTATGATGACCAGAGTTCTGAAAGTGATGAGTACAGAACAGACTCTGATGATTCTTCTACTACCATTGCCAGGAAAATAAAGGCAAGGAGCAAAGCCATGAAGAGAGTACCTCCTGCCAAGGTCAAAGATAATAATGATATTCCATACTACATTCTTCATGATTGCCCTATCACTGAGCACTGGATGCAGTACTCTAAGAACCAACTGAAGGCAATGAAAAAGAAGAGGAAATATGAAAAGGGTTCCTCACAATTCCAACACTCTAATCCTCCTCCACCACTTCCTCCTGATGGAGGTGCAGGTGGAAGTTCTGCAGCTCAACCCCCTGCCAGAAGTCAGGCCCCCTATCAGCCTCATGCTAGATCTTACCATAGGGGAAGCCAATTCAGGGATTCTCAATCTAGGAGAGGAGGATACAGAGGCAACCAAAGAGATTTCCAGGTCTACTCCAAAGGATACTCAAGGCAACACCCATACTCCAGGGGAGGACAAATTTCTTCTAACACCACATCTGGTCCTTTTCCCTATAAATTAAGGGAAACTGTGTCATCCAAGACTCCTCAGGACAATCCTTCTAACAGATATGAGCCACCAGTACCTTTTGAGGACCCTGAGAACAATCCAACTGCTTGGACTGCAAGAATGAAAGAACTTGCTGCACTGGATCAGATCAAAAAGGCTAAAGAGCAAGGAAGAGATTCCTCTAATATCTCAACAATGTCTGAACAGAGACAGAAAGAGCTAGAAAGATATGCATCAAGCAATTTTTTTGATTCTGACAGGTATATGGAACTGCATCCTGAAGCTGTAGTTCCCAGGCCTAAACAACAAACATCTTTAGGTGCAGCAGATGATACCAGATCAAAGAAAGAAGCTCTCAATCCCAACAGAGAAATCAAACTTATTAAGGGCAAGGAAAAGAAATGACAATGTAAGGTGATAATCACTGTGATTTCTGTTTATTATTTGGGATGTTATATATCACTGTGGTTCTGCTGTCCAGCTTTTCTTTTTGTTTTTCTGTATTGCTGTTTGAATGTTGTTACTTAATTTTTCCAAAGTCTGTAAATAGTAATCCTAACCCAAATAGGGGGAGATTGTTGGAACACCCTATTACTAATTTGGGTCAGGATCACTATGTCTCTAGGAATCAAATGTTTGACCTCCTGTATAGCTCAAAAGGTCAATTAGAATTGAGTCTAAGGGTTAGAAGTCTAGGTTTGGAAGCTTCCCTCAAGACCAGGATTTTATGTTTGGAGACTAAGTCATATCGTCGAGCTCAGCACGACGATTCGTCGAACTCCGATCGACGATCGTTTAGCTCAACTTCGACAGATCGTCGAACTCCATTCGACGATCGCTGAGCTCAACGTCATCATATCGTCGAACTCCATTCGACGATCGGTGAGCTCAGGTCGACGATTTTGACTCAGCTTTGGATCTCTATCTCTGAGCTCAGCTCGACGATCTTTGAGCTCAGATCGACGATATTTTGCTGCTGTATTAGTCCATATCGCAGAGCTCAGTTCGACGTTTTCAGATAACTTCAAGGTTGTTTCTAGATTCAAATTCAAATCAGTTAAGGAGTTATTCTGCAATTAATTCTGAAGATTTCCTAGCCGTTTTCATTCATTTCTAGACCAAGTCTCAAGGGATTTTCAAGGAATATTTCTATGGACTTTCCTCCAGAAGAGATTTTGCAATTAGGGATGCAATTAATGCAGACCAACGGCTATTCTTCTCAGAGAATGTCTTTCCATTCAGTACCAGAGAATAAAAGATAAGAATTTTTTTTGAATCTCTATGAGAGATACACAGACAGACATCAGTATTCTTTAGAACAAGAACAAAATATACTGTCTCAAAGAATTCTCAAGAACACTCATCCAAGGAGATCAACTTTTTATAAAATCTTCAGATCACTCTAGTTTTCAAGTGTTCAAGGCCTACATATTTCAAGACTCCAGACATCCAACATTTCAGCTGTTGCTGAAACCATCTTTTGCTGGAGCTCAAGTTTTGAAGGCCTATCACCCTCAGCAAAGCTTCTTTTCCTGAAGATCTCAAGGACTCAGGGGGAGCTTTGACATCATCAATCCACATAGTCTTCTCAGTTGTTTGAGAAAGAGAAGACTTCCATCACTCTCTCACCCCCTCTCTGTAAAGGGTTTCTCAAACTCCCTTCAAAAGTTTGAGCTTGGTTTTTGAGCACCTTGTCAAAAGCTCATTGGTGGCAAGACACCTGATCAAAAAATCTGATTTGGTTTTTGAGCACCTTATCAAAAGCTCATCGGTGCCCAGGACACCTGATCAACTCATCCTGCAGTGGATTCCTACCTAGGGTGGTAAAAGAGTGGATGTACCTAGGTTTAGGGGAACCACTATATTTCCTTGTGTCTTCTGGTTTTGCTTGTCTTTATTTTTGTTTCTGGCCTTGATTATTCTGTGATTAGCTTTTGTATAGTTTAGTTCTGTGATTAGATTTTTAACTGCTTCCCTGCTCACTCATATTACAACAATTGTTGTAAAAAGTTTCAAAGCACCATATACTCTATTCACCCCCCTCTAGAGTATATCGGATCTAGCTGCACTTTCAGAGATCAAACTGACTTGGCTTTCTTCAAAGCTTCTTGAATGTAGAACACAATAAGAATGATCTCCTCTGCAGTTGATCCTTGATCTCTGCTACTTAAGATTCAGAACAAAGTCTGAACCCTACTTCTCAGCCTGGTTCCAACGGCTGACTTCTTGGATGGAGCTCTCTCTCTCTCCAACTTATTAGATCTTCACTAGATTCTTCAAGGAATAGCTAGATCTACTTTGTATATTGATCTCTTGAACATGTGTTCAATCATCTGTTTCTGTAGACAGTATAAGCCTATTTATAGGCCTTCTCCATGGTAACCGGCTGGTCCGGTTCATAACTGATTTCTGACAACTCTGACAGGTGCAGTATACCGGCTGGAATGGCAGCTGTCAAGTCATCCAGTCAGTTCTTGAAAATTTTGTAACTGTCTGAAAGTGTTGAGACTATCTATCTTTAAGTGTCGACACTTATAGACTAAGTGTCGACACAAGTTGTCTAAGTGTCGACACTAGCCTACAAGGTGTCGACACAACTCCTTGTATTGTAGAATGCACTTCTCGACATAGCTTCTTCTTCATGTGTCGATACTGTTAATGTGTGTCGACACAAGTACTTGTACTTCAGTATATTGCTGAATTCTTCTAAGTGTCGACACAACACCTTTGTGTCGACACATCTTCATGTGTTGAACTTGTCAGTGTCGACACTGCTTCTTGGTGTCGACATATGTCTTCTGTGTTGATACTTGCTGAGTGTCGACACTGCTCCTTGTGTCGACACATTCTCATCTGTTGAGACTCTGGCTGAGTGTCGACACATCTCCTTAGTGTCGACACTTGTACTTAGAATATTCTTGAACTTTGCTAAGTGTTGACACAGCTCCTTGTGTCGACACTTTCTTCAAGTGTTGAGTCTTCAGCTGAGTGTCGACACATTCTTTCTTGTGTCGACACTTTCTTCAAGTGTTGAGTCTTCAGCTGAGTGTCGACACATTCTTTCTTGTGTCGAAACTTTCTTCAAGTGTTGAGTCTTCAGCTGAGTGTCGACACATTCTTTCTTGTGTCGACACTTTCTTCAAGTGTTGACTCTTCTGCTGTGTGTCGACACATTGTTCTGGGTGTCGACACTTATACTTAGACTCTGCTGACTTTTGCTGAGTGTCGACACAGCCTCCAAATGTCGACACTTTCTGTTGTAGACACAGTTTCACTGGGGGTCGACACAACTGCTAAGTGTCGACACTGCTTCACTGCACTTTTCTTCATTGAGTGTCGACACAGCTCCTTGTGTCGACACTTTCTATTTGGTGTCGACTCTGTATCCCTGGTGTCGACACAAATACTCCAAGTGTTGACACTGCTTGCCTGGGTGTCGACACAAGTCTTCTTAAGTGTCGACACTTTCCCTCTGGGTGTCGACACATGGACTTAGAAATGTTTTTCATCTTTTCTGCAAATACATAACCTGCATAAGTAAACTCAAAATACATCAAATACATTTTGATGTATATCATTGAGTTGGGTGAGGCTTCTTCAAATCAGGTACATTTAAACCAATGTACCCAACGGGATTTCTCTAAAATTCTACCGAATATTCAATCAATTTAGCAACACACAAAACAAAGGGACACTACCCCTTTTATAGATTGAATAATGGCTATTGGCCAATGTTTGCTCAAGCGAATAGGACCTACCCGATCCGGACAAATAGCAATTCAAATTAAATTTATCCGCAAGCATTCACAATACCAACACGAGAGGATCTGGACTAAAATAGCGATTTAAACAAAAGTCCAAATTCAATCCCCAAACTAATTTAAATTGAGGTTAACCAAATCTCTAGAAATCGAGGAGAAGTCAAGGATAATGATTCCGATCTCTACTAGCGTTCACGAGATCTACCAGATCCTATTTTTATGAAAATATTCGGAAGGAACACGCTTTAAAAAATAAGATTTATTTAAGAACTAATTTCAATATAAATCAGAACAAAATACTAGCCTTCTGTTCCACCAAGCCTCACAAATATTATAGAAGAATTCACACTAAAGGGGTTTAGAAAATCGTTACCCAATCCCAAGAGATCTGTCCACAATAATGAGTGGAGGAAGCGCTCACGACTGTGGTTGATTCTATTTCCATGCAAATCCATGGATCCACACCGGACGATGAAATTGCAAGTCGTTCTCCTTTGCAAGAAACCCTAGGAGAGGGAGAAACCTTGAAAGCAAAAAATTATTTTAGTGGAGAGAGAAAGGGTGGCCGGTTTTTTGGAAGGGGAATATGGTGGTTGATTTGGTGTTTAGGAGGGAGGAGAGGGCTCGATTGGTGGTGGAGGTGGTTGGCCAAAATTTTGAAGGGGATGGATAGGGTGGCGGCTAGGAGGTTAGCTAGGGTTTGCCGAAACTTAAGGGTGAGGTGGTGGTTGGGTTTAGTGAAGAAAGGGAGGGGTTGATTGGTGGTGAACTTCAGGAGGGAGGAGGAGAGGAGAGGCCGAGAGTTGAGAGGGAGAGGAGGGGTGGCCGACGGCCAAGAGAGAGGAGAGAAAGGGGAGGGCCGAACCTGGCAAGGAGGAAGGGGGGAATTCAATTTTGAATTCTAGGTTTTCTTTTCATTCATAAATTACCAAATCCTTCATAACATGGACTTATATAGCCTACACCACTCAATCTCCTCCATTCAAATAAAATAAACACATGATGGTTATATGTACTCATCATACACTTGACATAACAAATACAATAATAAATGCATGAAATAAAAACACCCTTGATGGTTATAGGCACCCATCATACATGAAATAAAATACACTTAAAATAAAATGCTTTAAAATAAAATTGCTTATAATTATAAATATTTATTTTATAATTATATATTTTTATTTGATGGTGACGGAGGACGTCGAGCAAAACATGTAACGGCGGCGGCGTTGGCAAAGAACGTCGTGGTAGAATCCCATCCTCGAGCTTGCGGCATTGTTCGTCCCAATCAACGAACTCTCTATGTCGTGGATCAACGACCGCATTAGCAACGTCGTCATCAATCCTCCCCCACTCAAAATTACTCATCTCTGATGAGTGGCCTGTGAGGGGAGAATAGTCAAAAGAAGCAGCAACATGGGCCAAATCTGGCCCCACTATCCATGTTGTAGTAGCATGAACATTCAATAGCAATGAGCACCTGGCAGACATAGAAATAGTAAGACTTTCGAGAAAACTCGAAAGGGTGTCAAGCAAAATAAAATTTACTTGAATCTTACCATCCGGTTCAAGATCCAAGGAGTCCATGTGGAAAATAGACACAGAAGAACTAACACTCCCCAACCCAAGAGAACATTTAGTGGATGGAAGCAACGACGAAGAAAACTACTCAGGTGGAAAAGAGACGTACAGTAAAAAGTCCGGAAATTTAAAATAAAGTGAAACACCCTATGCTTTATAAAAATCCGAAAGAAAAGCATGAAATTCGAAGTTCTACATATACCTGGATGGGTCGGCGTTCCTACATATTAAATTATTAATGGAGCCAGAAGGCATCCGCTCTGGGACTGACCAGACTAAACCTAAATCACTAACTCTAGCGTAGGACGGTCTCGGAAGGGAGCGAAAGTGTGTGCGACATCGATTAAAATGAAATGCTAACGTCCTAGATACATGTAAAGCATATAAGTAATAAGATGCAAATTGATTGATTAAATTTTTAAAAGTGCGTCTAAGTAACATAAGACCGTGAGGAGTGAAATCATGTGCTATATAACTTGACCCAAAAGCATAGGATAAGGGGGTTAATTCAGGTGGCACGGTAGCCTTATAATCATAAATGATTTCAATGGGCTCCAAATCTGCAGTTTTAATCTAACTTTAATATACTCATATTTGGAAAGAAGATATGCCAAGGAGAACCGCTCATCATAAACAATAGAGTTGGATGCTCCCGGATGTGAAAGGATGTGCGAGCGATATAACTCAAGGGGCCCAACTATAGTCACCAACGTATGGACATGAGGATTATCAAAAGGCGGTGTCTAGATGTGTGCAACCGAGTGTGGTATATACGTATGTTTAGGAGACGCCACATCCAGAGTCACAATGACCAAGGAATCACAAGCGGTCCTAAGCGAGGTTTTGCCCAACATCGTGCGATCAGATGAACGGTCTATCCCTGGAAAAGCGTAGTTAGATCTACGAATGGTGGTGGAAAGACCGAACACGTCAACTAATAACTCGCTCACACAAATCTGACTAGATAAGTCCAACGGGGAAGCAAAATAAATGGGCACCGCCAAATGTCTCGGAATAGAAAGAACCAGCTCGTGTCCTAACAGGTCATCACCTAAATCACTTTTAGGTAAACTTTCAACACAAGGTAACTCTACCGACTCAGCCGAAATGTCTTCCAACTCAGGGTCTAGGTCAATAACTTCGTCCAAAAGTACAACTTCCTTGCTATAAAATTTTTTCGCACTAGAAATATTATCCAAATCAGAGTCAGTAAAGGTCTCAGAAATTGGCAAAATCAAACACGACAAAATTTCTAATTCACAAGTAGCTTCAGGAAATGGTGATAACATCAAAGAGATATCCTTCGGGTTCTTAGTGCTAAAATCATCCAAAATACCACTAGGGAAATCCACACTTTCATACTGCTCAAATGACTCATACAGTATCTCAGCTGGTGTAATAATAGGCTCTATCACGATGGGGATCGTAGCTTGGAGAGGGCACTCAATAATATGGTGACCTAACACAACGCTAGCAGAGCATGTAATGGGCAACAAGATACTCTCACAGATCGGAATTACATCATCCCATACATCATCTTCCAAATCACTAGGATAGCCAAGCTCCTCAACGTCACTAAAATCGTCAGTTAAATCGACCTCGCCATCAGTGGCGGGCTCAGTCCTAGACACTGCCTCAGACTCATCAGGAGAGTCAATGACTAGATCATGCAGCTCAGGGGGAGACTCAAAAGGGACTATAAGCGTATTCAGAATAGGACGCACAATGGAACCAAGATCAGATACACCATTAGACTCAGATGTCATAATCGTCTGTCTGCCCCTACAGATAGGACTACTCTCACCCTGCGGGTTCATGGCAGTCCTAGCTATCACTTGTACAGAACTTGGGATAGGGGACATCACCTTTTCCTTTCCTCCATAGGAGGGTGCAGGTATGCTATGGGTAGCTCTACCAACCTGGGGAAAGGGTCTATCCTGAGGGATAAGGTCACTCCTATCATCAGATACGGGTCTATCGAGGAGATGTTCTCGTATTCAGGGATTTCTGCAGACCAAAGAGTGATGGTCGCCTCTTACCAGCTTAAGGGCCTTGAAAAAAGTTGGTGGTTGAGAGAGAAGGAGAACCTCATAGATGGATGCTCATGGGAATCCTTCAAGGAGTTATTATTGAAGAAATTTCTACAGTCGGTTAAGCGTGACCACTTGATGAATAAGTTTTTACATCTGAAGCAAAGACAACTCACGGTCAGTGATGTTGGGTCCATTGATTCCAATGTCCCAGATTTATAAGAAGTCAAACAAATCAATGATATACACATATTTGTATTTGATGTATGTTTAAGTTCATGTATGCAGGTTTGTATATGTCATATTGATTGGATAGGTGATCCAAGTGACATTAACATGTGGACTCAAATAAGCTGACTAGAAAGGCAAGAAATTACCTAAGTCCACAGGTATTGAGTGAAGCAAGCTTACTCAACGCCAGATGAACCAGGAGCCAGTGACAGTGAAGAAAAATGTCTAAGTCCACAGGCATTGAGTGAAGTCAGTTCACTCAATGTCATACAGCTAATAGCGCTGAGAGAAGGCTGACAGTCAAAGCTTTGAGTGTTGGCAAGGCATAAAAGTGTCTAAGCCCACATGTGTTGAGTGAAATCAACTCACTCAATACCATATAGCCAAAAGCGATGAGTCATGCTAGTTTTATCAAATCCAAAGCAAATCTGTCAAAGAAATTAGACTAAGTCCAAAAGCATTTAGTGAAGCTAATTCACTCAACGCCATGCTGATTCAATCAAAGCCTTGGAAGAAAGATAAAAAATTCTGTCCAAGTACAATAACGTTGAGTGAAGTCAGCTCACTCAACGCCAAAAGGAGAAAAGCATTGAGTTATGTTGTAGCTGTCAATGCCAAAGGGCGAAAGCGTTGAGTGTAGTCAACACACTCAATGCCTTCATGAAGAGCAGAATTCTTCTAAGTCCAGAATTATTGAGTGTAGTCAACACACTCAACGCATTCATATAGAGCAGAATTCTTCTAAGTCCAGAATCGTTGAGTGTAGTCAACATACTCAACACCTTCATATAGAGCAGAATTCGTTTAAGTCCAAAATAGTTGAGTGAAGCTTATACACTCAACGCCAGATTTCAGAGTCCAGAATACTTGTCTGAAATTTTCTAAGTCCAGAATGGCTGACGTCAGCAAAGTCAACAAATTTCAAAATGACCATGGAAGAGTAGCAACTCCTCACTAACATCGTTGTCAGTCTCATTCAGTAAAACTAAGGATATAATCAATTGTTAAAGCAATGACACATGTCAATCATCTTGCTGGATGACGGGATATAAATAGAGAAGGAGGTCTGGATCGGGACAAGTTTCTGAGCGATTTATTCATTTTGAAAAAAAGGAGCGGGACTTCGTCTTCTTCTCCCGCGATTGTTGTAGAGACAAAAGCTTCAATTTAACAAATTTTAAGGATCTCTGAGTTAGCAGTTGCAATCAACATCTGTAACAGCAGAAACAGAGGATTTCTCTGAGGAAGAAGAAGCAGTCAAGGCAAGCCCTAACTGAAGTTACTTTAAGATCCAAGCAGAGCCTAATCTGAAGGTAAATTTTTGGATCTGTGAGGGAGAAATCTATCCAGAGTTTTCTTAGGACAGAAGGAGAGGCAGAGCAGTTCAATTTCTGCCAAAACAAGTTAACTGATTGAAGACCATCTTACTTGATCTTCCCTCTTCATCAACACGATCAGAATTAGTTTTTGAGTTGATTCCAGCACAAGTATGAGATTCTGGAAGATCTTCATCGTTATTGCTAAAAAGAAAATTGGGCTGAGATTCTCTCAGTTCAAGAAGTTGTAGACTCAGAGAATCAATCTCTAGAGTCTAATTTATTCCAATATCAAAATTAATCTCTGTAGGATCTTGTTAAGATTTGTGTTGTAAACCGAGTTTATAAAGGATGAGAGTTAGATCTTGTGAGATATGTATTATAATCCTAAGTTATAAAGACAGAGTGTAGGATTTGGTAAAAGATCTGAGTGGTAGAATCTAGTCTTGTATCTGTGTGATAGTGTTATGATTCCAGCCTGTATTGTGGGTCATTTGTGTTTGTATTAGGTGATCAGGCGATTACTGAGTAGGTGGGTTGAGTGCCTGTGTTGTATGTCTCTGTAGGTCTCTGTAGTTGGGCAGTCTGATACCAATTAAAAGATATGGTATAGCACTGATACCAATAGAAATATAAGGGGATAGATCTGATTACTCTAGAGGGGGGTGAACACCCATTCTCTTATTTCAGTAGAAGCAATCTTGATCCTGGTTGTCATGAAGTTTTTCAGCTGTTGTTCCTCAAATAGTTTTAGTATATCTAGGAAGATTTGATCAGAGTGTTGGAATGATTCAAAATCTATGTCGAATCTCATGTCAAACTTTGTTGCCGCCAAAGAGCTCGCTGGAATAACCATTGATCGCCTGCAAAAGGAAACAAAAAGATCAAGTACAAGGGGAACAGAAAGCGTGGGATGGAGCTTGAAGAAAACCTAGTTATATGATTTTCAAAATATGAAGCGGCAGACTCCGTCGTTCAAAATAAACAAAATTCTTCGATCTGAGTTCAACGAAATATTTTAATAACAAAAGAGTTTGTCGATCTTAGTCTGAAGAAGGGAAAAATTTTCATCGTGCTCAGGTCGATCAAAAATTTTCTGAAGTAATATCATCAATCTTCATTCGACGAATCGAACTTCATACAGAGTGCTCGTCGATCTCAGGTCGACGAATTTCTCAAGAACGTTTCTCAGTTCGTCGATCTCCGTTCAACGAACTGTGGCAAATTCTTCGACCATAGACCTAAAGTTAAATTAATACATCTCCATTTATCATACCTAGCTGATTCATAAAGAACAGATGTTTCTTCTCATCTAAGGGTTTGATGAAGATATCTGCCTTTTACAAATCAGTAGAGACGAAGGTGAGATTAATTTTCTTTTTGTCAACACACTCTCTAATGAAATGATGTCTTACATTTATATGTTTAGTTCTACTATGATGCACTGGATTCTGTGCAATAGAAATTGCACTGGTATTATCGCACAGTAGAGTTGAATTATTTAAGTTGACACCATAATCCAGGAGTTGGTTCTGAATCCACAATATCTATGAACAACAACTGCCAGCTGTTATGTATTCATCTTCTGCTGTTGAAGTAGACACAGATGTCTGTTTCTTGCAAAATCAAGACACTAGCCTATCACCAAGGAACTGACATGTCCCTGATGTGCTCTTTCTATCCACTCTACATCCAATAAAGTCACCATCAGAGTATCCAGTTAACTCAAATTCTGACTCAGTTGGATACCATAGTCCTAAATTAGGACAACTCTTTATATATCTCAAAACTTTTTTAAGGAAAATAAGGTGAGATTCTTTAGGGTTCACCTGGAACCTAGTATAAAGACTTGTAGCAAACAAAATGTCTGGTCTACTTGCTGTAAGATACAACAGGGCCCAACAATGGCCCTATATATTTTCTGATCTACAGGTTTCCCATGTTCATCAGAATCAATTACAACATTTGTAGCCATAGGTGTTTTCTTTGTTGAAGCATCAGTCATCCCAAACCTTTTGATCAGCTCCTTAGCATATTTGGATTGGGACAAGAAGATGCCATCAGGTGACTGCTTCACTTGGAGACCAAGGAAGTAGGAGAGCTCACTCATACTACTCATTTCAAACTTGGAATGCATAAGGTTGGAGAACTTTTTGTATACTTTGGAATCAGTAGAACCAAATATAATATCATCTATATATATTTGTACCAACAAGATTTTATCATGATGATGTTTTATAAATAGATTCCTATCTATTATGCCTCTAGAAAAGTTATGCTTTAAGTGAAAGCTAGCTAAGGTTTCGTACCAAGCTCTTGGAACTGGCTTTAGACCATAGAGAGTCTTATGCAATTGGAAAACATAAGAGGGATGAGATGAAGAGATAAAACCTAGTGGTTGTTCTATATAGACCTCTTCTTTAAGTTCATCATTCAGGAATGCACTCTTGACATCCATTTGGTATACTATGAACTTCATGTAGGCAGCATTATCAAGGAAGATTCTGATTGCTTCCAGCCTTGTAACAGGTACAAATGTTTGATCATAGTCAATGCCTTCCTCTTGTTTATAGCCTTGAGAAACTAGCCTTGCCTTATTCCTGATGATAATACCTTGAGCATCTAGTTTGTTTCTAAATACTCATTTAGTTCCAAAGACTGGGTAGTCTTTGGTTCTTGGAACTAAATCCCAAACTCTACATCTCTCAAATTGGTTGAGCTCATATTGCATTGAAATAATCCAGTGTGGATCTTGCTCATCATCTTTAATGGATTGGGGCTCAGTTTGAGATATGAAGCAGGCATGCATCATGTCCTGGTGGAGTTAATGTCTTGTCTGCAAACCCACTGATATATCTCCAATCACTTGTGATATATGGTGATCTCTAAGTGTGACTAATTCAGTAGGAGGAGTTGGTTGAGCAACAGCTTGGGGAATTAATTTCTCTTGTGGAATTATAGCTGTTGTTGGCTCTTCACTGAGTTTAGTGTCTTCATCTTCACTATTTTCAGCAACATGTGGAGAAGGTTGTGTAACAGCCTCATTGGTGAGTGTTAATTCATCCAACTTTTCACACAGATGTGGTTCCTGCATGTTTTTAATGTTAGAAGGAATCTTCTTCTTGTAAAACATGTTAGTTTCATCAAAAGAAATGTGAATATACTCTTCCATTTTCATAGTTGATTTGTTATAAATAATATAAGTCTTGCTTATTTGGGAATATCCAAGAAAAATTCATATTTCACCCTTGGCTTCAAACTTTCTAATGTGTTCCTTTTTGTTGTTATGAATGTAGAAAATGCAACCAAAAATTTTAAAATATTCTACTTTAGGTTTCTTCCCTTTGAGTAGTTCATAGGGGGGCCCTTAAGTTTGTGTATCAGACTCCTATTCAGTACATAGTTTGTTGTGCTTACAGCCTCTGCCCAAAAGGATAGGGGCAAGTGAGCATCTTCAAGTAATGTGCTTGTAGCTTCAATTAGTGTTCTATTTTCCTTTTCAGCTACCTCGTTTTGTTGAGGAGTTCTAGGAGCAGAGAAACAATGCCTGATACATTCCTTCTCATAGAATTCTTACATAGGAAGAGACACAAACTCAGTATCATGATTACTTCTGATCAATGCAACTAGAGTAGAGTACTCAATCCTTATGCTCTTAAGAAAATCTGTAAGAACCTTGAAGTTATCTAACTTGTTTCTCAAGAAGAACACCCAAGTGAACCTCGAGAAGTCATCAACAATTACTAAGGTATAAGACTTCCCTCCTAGGATCTGTACAGCAATGGGTCCAAAGAGATCCATGTATAGCAAATACAGAATCCTAGGTGAATCACTCTTATTAAGTGACTTAAAGCTATTTTTAGTTTGATTGCCTAACTGACAAGCCCTATAAAGGCTTTCCTTCTTGTAGGGGCAAGAAGGCAATCCTCTAACAAGGTTAACCCTAGAGAGTTTAGCAATGTTTTTCAGGTTTACATGCCCTAATCTCCTATGCCAAAGATCATTATTATTACTAGTTTGGTTAAACAGGCATATTTTAGTTTTAGCTGACTTAAAATTAACTACATAGATATTTCTTACTCTAGTATCAGTTAATACTACTTGGTTATCAACATAAGTAATAATACATGAAGTTTTATTAAATGATACCTGAAACCTTTCATCACATAACTGACTTATGTATATAAGGTTGTGCTTCAGTCCACTTACATAAGCAACCTTCCTGAAGGTGACTGCTCTAATTTTGACCTTTACATATCCTTCAGTCTGGCCACAGTTGGAATCACCAAATATTACTTTGGGTCCTAGTTTAGACTTGTAGTTGATTAAGTTATCCTTATTTTCAGTCATATACTTTGAACAGTCACTATCCAGATACCACTGTTGCTCTATGGTGGGATAGTCTTTCACCTGCAATAAAACAAATTAGCTATTCTTGACCCAAGTTACCTTGGGTCCTTGTTTATTTACATAATTAAAGATGGAAATGTAAGAGTATTCTGGTTGATTTTTATAACCTAGGGGGTGAAATATTCTAGGTGGAATTATCCATTGGGTGAATGGATTAACACATTATCTTGGTTGATTAAATATTCTATATGAATTAAAGTTTGTGTTATTATGAATTGGGTTCGACGAATTCTGGTAAGTTCGTCGATCTGAGCTCGACGGATGAGGATGAGTTCGTCGAACTCCACTCAGAGAATGAAAGTATTCATTCTCTGGGCCCCAATATCGTCGATCTCGGGTCGACAAACCATATTGGTTTTGTCTATCGTAGTTCAACGAATAATTATAATGAAATTTTGCGTTCGGAGTTCGTCGAGTGGAGTTCGACGAACTGTACACATTTCGTCGATCTGAGTTTGACGAATCTGCTGAACATTGTTATGGTTAGGATCTTTCTTATTATTTCTCCTTTTCTTATTCTTTTGTTTTAATTCTCATTGTTTAACATTATTATTATCGATCTTTTCTTTTCCTTTTTCTGAAACAAATTTTATTGGAGTAGTTAAAATATTCTTCTGAATTAGTGGGGGTTGGCTTGATGAAGCATCTAAGCCCAACTTGCCATTAAGTCTGGCATTCACTATGCTTGTGATGTCCATCAGCTTGATACTTCTCCCATTTAGGGATTCTTCAAGTTGCCATGCCTCAGCCAATTCAGTTTTTAATGAGATGATCTGTTCATTAGCTAGAGTTAATTCATCTTTTGATTTGATATTTTCAGAAAGCAGGTTTTCCTGATCATTCAATTTTTCTCTAAGATGTTTGATCTCCTTTTCAGAATTTATTAAATCAATGCATAAAGATTTAAATTCAGTTATAAAGTTTTCTGAATTGAAATCAAAGGAAGATAATACCTGATTTACCTTAGATTCAGAAGGTTCATCACTGTCTGATTGCTCAGCCTCAGATAGGCTGCTTGATGCATCAATGGCCATCAAGCAAATCTTTTTTGCCTTAGCCTCTTCTTCATCTTCACTGGAGCTAGAAGATGAAGATTTATGTTCAGTTTCACTCCATGTTTCAGCCACAAACCCTTTCTTCTTCCTTTTATGCTTGTTGGAGGAGGGCTTGTTGTAGTGCTGCTTCCTGGGTTCCTTTTCTCTTCTTCTCTCCTTCTTTTGGTTCTCTAGACACTCTGATATAAAGTTTCTTGTCATCCTGCAACCAAAGCAAATAACTTCTTTAGTTAGTGTCTTGTCATGCCTTGGCTTGTCATGCCTTGGCTTGTCATCTTGCCTAGATGACTTTCTTCTGAAATCCTTCTTAGCCATTTTGTAGAATCTCTTGGCTAAGAGACTCGGAATTTCTTCACTAGCTGTTGGAGCTTTTGATTCTTCTAAAGCTTTGAAAGTTATGGTTTGTTCCTTTCTTGTTGCTGAAGGAGTCTTCTGCTCTGTAGCTTCTCTTATCTTTATGAGTTGTTCATATGATTTGAGCTTTCCAAGAAGAGATTCGGTGGAAATATCATTAAGACTTTTGTCCTGCTTGATTGGCCAAATTCTGGATCCCATGAGCTGGAGAAGCACATGAGAATCTTATCATTGACTTCTATGAGGGTGATGTCCTTGTCCAGAGTTTTCAGCTCATTGATGATTGAGCTTAGTCTGTTATACATGTCACTCATAGACTCTGATTCTTCTTTCTTGAAATTTTCATATTAGGGGATGAGATTAGATCTCTTATCTCTTCTCTCATCTGTAGATCCAGCAACCATCTAGTTGTGAGAATCTCAGATAGCTTTGGCTAATGTGCACTCAGCCACTTTTTGGAATATATCACCTGACATAGTCTGTGCTAAGATGTTCATGGCCTTGGCATCTGCTATCTTGGACTTCTTTTGTGCATCTGTCCACTGAGGTGGTGGAACAACATGTGTGCTAGAAGTTGCAGTAGTGGTAGCCACTAGATCTGGTGGTCCTGTCAAAATAGAATTGTATATTTCTTCATCAATAGAGTTCATATAAAGCCTAATTCTTGTCTTTTAGATAGCAAACTTATTCGTGTTGCAAATTAGATGTCTGGTGCTTGAATAATCTTTGTTCTGTGTCATGATATGAAATAAACAGAAAAGCTAGGGACAAGGAAATCAGATCTAACAAGGATCTTTTGGTTCAAGTGTTAGCTTGTATAACCAAATGAACACCCCTCTGATACCAATTGAAAGATATAGTATAAAACTGATACCAATAGAAATATAAGGGGATAGATCTTATTACTCTAGAGGGGGGTGAATATAGTAACTTAAAACCTTTTTTGCTATTTTTAAATATATCAGAGTAAAATAGGTGATAATATAATAGTATAAAAAGAAATGCAAACTAAGCTAATCTATCACAACACAACAAGAACAAAATAGAAAATGATCACACACAGACAACACAAGAATTTTAGAGTGGTTCTCCAAACTGGGTACATCCACTCTTCTACCATCCTGGTAGGAATCCACTATCAGGTATTTGATCAGGTGATTGCCACCATAAGATCTATTTACAGTGTGATCTCACAACCCTTTAGGCTTTTGATCAGGTGCATAAAAACCAAGAATAAACTTTTGAAGGGAGTTAATAAACCCTTTTACAGGAGGTTAAGAGAGATGATGTTGTCTTCTCTTTCTCTAATCAATAGAGAGGACTTTAGTGGATTGCTGGTGTCAAAGCTCCTTCTGAAATAAGAATGGTTCAAAAAGCATGGAGCCTTGCTCAGGGTATAGATCTTCAGCCTTGTCTTGAAGAAATCTAGAAACTTTCTGACTGATTCAGAGTATTTGTCCTTGAATGTCCCTAGAGTAGAAGTTGAATAAGGATTCTTGATATTGATGGTCATTCTCTTCTTCAGTCTTTAGAAAGATCAAGGGGAAAACAAAATGTTTTCAGCACAGAGAAGAAGCAGATATTCCTCTGTTATTTTATGTTTCTCTTCTCTGTAATCTCTTATGTTACCAGTGCGTGTATGATGTCGAGTCTCTATCTTCTCTATTCTTATTTTATCTGAAAAGAGAAAAATCACTTTTATATTCTGCAGTCAAAATTCTCCTTTGAAAATTGAATTCCAAGCATTGATTGTTGATTGATTTTGGAGAATGAAATGGCTGGGGAATATACTTTAATGAGTTTCCCCAACTATCCCAATAAATTAAGCAAGTAATTAATCATGATGAAGACCATAATTAATGCTGCCAATAACGACTATATTCAGGAGAATATGAGCATTAATTACTCAGGAAATCACTGCTAAGAAATATAACAAATAAGGATAGAATAAGGAAAATTTCTAAGTCCGGCTTTGGATAGAATTCGTCGAGCTCTAAACAGAATTCGTCGTTTGGAGTTCCAAGTTTCTCGAGCTGATAATTCCTATTCGTCGACCTGAGCTCAACGAACTACATTCTGCAAGTAACTTGCCAAATTTGCGCTCTAAGTTCGTCGAGTTAAGAATCTATCTTTGTCGAGCAGAGAATCTGTCTGAATGAAGAGATCGTAGAACTGAGCTCGAATATCATCGATCTCAACTCAGAGAATTAACTCTGAGTTCATCGATCTGCGATCGACGATTGTCGAGCTGATTTCTTAGAATTTCGAATTGATAATTTTGAACTTGAATTCTTCTAAGTCTGGGTCTACTGAAGACCTCTGTTGGCTGATCCATGAAGGTTGAACCTAATAACTTAGCCTAAACTCTAGGACTCATAGACTTGACGCTAGCTATACAATGTGGGTCAAAACTTATCCTAATTAGTGAACCTAGCCCAAATCCAAACTAGGGATCCAACAATCTCCCCCTATTTGGGTGAGGTCACTAATAAAAACAAAAGAAAATAATCACAAAGCAGAATAAAATATATCTGGCAGAAGAATAAAATATCCAGCAGATATGTACATAAGTTCTTCATGATTAACAGATAGAGTTCAAAAAATAAAAACTAAACATAACAGTTATCTGTTCTTCTTTGACTTCTCTTTGTCAGCTTTTTCAAATTTATCAGAGGGCTGTCTGAATATGATTTCTCTATTTGGATTAGCTGCTTCTCTTTTTGACATAGTCATGTTTGATGCTCCAATGATATTGACAGAAGTTGCTCTTGGAACAACTACTTCTGGATGTAAACTTATATAAGCATCAACATTGAAGAAGTTCTTAGCTTTGTCATACATTTTTAATTCTTCTCTTCTGTAGGAAGACATTGTAGTATATTGAGAGGGATCTTTTCCTTCAACTTTAGCTTTGTTTATCAGAGAGAGTCCAACCAGTTCTTAAAATCTAGCCATCTTTGAATTATTTTCTTTTTCAGGATCAATAAAAGGAACTGGTGGAGAGTAAGGTCTTTCAGGAGATGCTTTGTCAGGCTGATCATATTCAGATACTTTTGTTTGCATGTCTGGCTTCTGATATTGCTATTGTTGTCTGCTGCTGCTTGAAGAATGTTTCTGCTGACTACTTCTTTGGAAATGAGATCTTGAAGATCTACCTTGTTGCCTTTGGTATGTTTGAATGTGTGGGTTAGATCTCTGAGATGCATTCCTTGAAGCACCTGCTGCTGGAGGAGGAGGAGGGCCTCTCCAATTCCTTTGAGAAGGAGGAGTAGGAGAGTACCTTCTGCTCTTCTTCCTTGCTTTTTACTCATTCTTTGATAGCCACATCCATGAAGGCATCCCTAGGTAAGGAGTAATCTTCTGTATAATGTAGTAGGGAGTGTCTACATTGTGATTGGGCTTAGGAGCAGCCTTAGCAGGAGCTTTCCTTATCTTATCAATCTTCTTCTTAGCTTTTGGATCATCAAATTCATCAGAATATTCATCATCATTGTCACCATCAGAGGATCCTGGATGGTTGTTATACATAACATCAATTGCCTTCAGGGCTTCCTTTGAAATTTACTTCTCAGCTTGAGGAAGCACTTGAGGTTCTGTAGCTTCTGGTGGAGCAACAATATTTTCAGAAACTGTTTTATTCTCTTCTGCTATATCTGCAAGAATAATATCGTGTTTATTACGTATCGGCAACATAATTCATTTCTTTAGGCTGTACTGATTCATCCTCTTTTGAGTCAGATGAAGATGAGGAAGCCTACATCGGGCTGATGGCAAGATCTGATGAAAAATCCTGTCAGGATCAGCCTGGTCCATCTAAGATACACTCTCCATTTAGCTTTTCATCTAACTCAAGTTATAAGACTAGTACAGGTTCAGAAGCATCTTAATCTAAGGATGAAGGTGATTCTGAATCTGAGAATAATACCAATCAAGTGATTGATAAGTATGATGAAATTCTGAAAACATTCAAAAGAAGTAAGCAACTGACTATAAAGCAGGCTCAAGAGATTGTATCTCTACAGCTTGCTGCTTCCTAGCATTCTAAGATAGCAGTCATGCTGGAATAGAAAATAAGGGAAGTCAGTCAGTTGAAGAATATTACTTTATACAGATAGGCACCATAAAGTATAAGAATGATCTTATTAGGGATCTTGAAAAAAAGCTCCAAGGGGAGAAGAGAGTTATGGCAAGTTTTTATAAGCACAACTCAGTGTTGCCCATTATTGGCTCCTTCAACTCTCAGAGAAACAAGAGAGGAGTTGGATTCAAGGGAAACACCAAAGCTATCTCTTTCAAAGGAAAGGGAAAAGCTCCAGCTTGGGCACCCATTCTGTTTAAAAGGGTAATACTCCCTACTAATAGGTATGACCAGGACACCATGTATGGTCACTGGAAGGATGGGAATTGTAACATCCCCTATCCGTCGCATAGCATATAGCAGTAGGTCCGGCCGGGGCCCGACGCCATATACCACAGACAGACCGGGTGGTTACTCAATGGAAACCATCCAACTAATCATAACGTCCTACACAGAGCATTCTAGCAGAAGCAGTTTAAGTTGAAATGAAGAACCCAGCACTAAAGCATGAATGTCCACTAGAATAGTCAACCAGGAATGAAGTACATACACCAGTACTGGCCTTAAGGCCTTACAAAAAGGGTTACTTAATGTTACATGATTTACAAACCACGGCACGCAGGCCGGTCATACATGAATAAAGCAGTAAACAGTCCAGTTAGGCCTTCAAGGGCCGGCTTCGCAATTTGGGCTTTAGCCCGCTATTGACCGCTTGGTCCAGCAGCACCTGCAAGCAACATAACCACCGCACGGTGGCAAACAAAAAGGCAACGGTCAGCAATGCTGACCAAATTATAACGATCCCGCCCCCAACTCGGGGCGGCAATGCTCCTTCCCTGCAGTTTTATTAGCACAAGCGAGAAATATAATAGCATTCATTTCATCACAGGCGTAGGCTCACAAGGCCACACACCCCATGCACTCAGGGTATATTCTCGGTGAACGGGTCGATGTCACGTCAGTTAAAGCCATGGACATTCCGGACGCACCACCGCCACTTTGACGGCCAAACATATGAGCAATTTGTCTTCCCGGCATGGGTCACGTCAATTTAAGCCATTGACCGCCGAAGACTCTCATCTATGCCAACGGCAAGTGCCACGTAACCTTAGGTCTCTTTAACCCGAACGACATAGATATGGGTATGGTTCCATCTAACCCTTGCTCACGTCGCAACGACAATTTAAGCCATTTGCGCAGGTCAAACTTCTCCCGAGTCCCATTTCGTCACACAATTTCACATAACTCGGTTATGTTCAAGTTGGCTCTCAGGCCTCCATGTTGGCAAGATCTCGTATCCGCCCAGTTTTCCGGGAGCACCTATGGGTTAGTCCCCAAGGCTCCCTGCTGCAATCTACCGCGTAGAAAACCCGAAAAACAAACCATAGCACGGAGTGTGCGTTGTGTGCGTCATCGTTATAACAGTAAAAGAACCCATGAATGTCCACTTAGGAATGAAAATATACGTGTTTGAGGAACCTGCGTGTTCCTATAATTGCTGTTCGCACATCATGCCTATGTCCGTTCTCGCTTACGGACTCTAAACAACGGGGACTTCACATATCTACCCGAAGGAACGCCTCCAACTCTCTGCAAACTCGCGAGAGCGGGCTTCCTATGCAAAGAAAGAGAGCTACTCATGCTCAAGATGAGGATCGTTACCCTTGCCTTCCTCTTTGGCGCCATGGAAAAGTAATCGGATGAAAACCACCGCACTAGCGTTACCTCCGTGGATCCGGAGTCGGCTCGCGATTCGGAGCTCCGAAGCTCCTCCAATGGAGGGATCTAGCTCCTTCTTCCTCCCTTGGCTCTCCTCTCTCTCTAAGGTTTTAGAAAGATGAGAAGTTAAGAAAAGTAAGGGTTTTCCAAGTCCATTCACGGGTATATCCCTTCAGGAACAACCCCCAGCCGTTGGATCTTCGGTTAAAGAAATGAACGGCTTCGATTCGGGGCTGAAATGCCCAATCTGGACCGAACACGGCCTGGCACACGCCCGTGTCCAGGGCCGTGTGCCTCATTCGCCGTCAAAATTGAATCACCTAGAACCTCACACGGGTATCGAACATGCCCGTGTTCGAGCTGACACGCCCGTGTTCCACCCGACACGGCCGTGTGGCCGGCTGTGTACCCCAACATTTTTCCCCAAAATCAACTCGAGCACTGCACGGGTTCTAGGACACGCCCGTGTCCTTGCCCGTGTCACCTTGACACGCCTGGGCTCCAGGGCCGTGTACATGGTCTCCACACCCGACACGGCCTCGGACACGCCCGTGTCCTAGGCCGTGTGCCTTGTCTCGACGATCGTCGAGCAAGATTCGTCGACTTCCGGGACGAGTGTCGACACGAGTCGACACGCCCTACGACACGCCCGTGTCGCAGGCCGTGTGCCCACTCTCGGCGCATCGTCGAGCAAAGCTCGTCGACTCCCCGGGACGATCGTCGAGACAGGTCGACACGCCCTGCGATACGCCCGTGTCGCAGGCCGTGTGCCATGTCTCGACACTTCGTCGAACGCAGAGTGTCGACTTCGCGGCTAAGTGTCGACACGGGCCGACACGCCCTGCGACACGCCCGTATCGCAGGTCGTGTGCCCAGTCTCGGCACAATGTCGAGACCAAAGTGTCGACACCCCGTCTCAATGTCGACATAGGCGTGACACGCCCTGGGACACGCCCGTGTCCCAGGCCGTGTGCCTGCAGCCAGAACCCAAACTGGCCCAAAACGTCCCCCTTCGCTCCTTTGAGTTTCGGGGCATTACAACTCACCCCCTCTTAAAAGAATTTCGCCCACAAAATTACATAACGGAAAGACATGTACAAAACCAAATTTTGTACCTGAGCGGAACAACTCCGGATACTCGTCAAGCATAGTCTGCTCTCGCTCCCAAGAGAGCTCCTCACGGCCGCAATTGTCCCACCGAACCTTGACCATCCTGATCTCTTTATTGCGTAGCCGCTTGACCTCCGAGTCCTCGATCCGCACGGGCTTGACCTTTGTCGTTAGCCCACTATCCACAGGCACTTGATCAACCGCGATCACTTGCGTAGGCTCTTGCACCGCCTTCCGAAGTACCGAAATGTGGAATACATCATATAAACCACTAAGCTCTACTGAAAGCTTCAACCGATAGGCCGCTTCACCAACTCGCTCCAGAACCTCAAACGGTCCAAGGTACCTCGGGCTTAGCTTTTTCAATCGTCGCACCCGCGAGACACCCTTGAACGGCTTGATCTTTAAGTATACATAATCGCCCACAGTGAACTCCACATTCCTGTGCTTGGCATTATAGTACTTTGCTTGCCGGTCCTGAGCGATAAGCAACCTCTCCCGAATGGTTCTCACTAAAGAAGTAGCATCATCCACTTCCGATCGCTTATACAACTTTGACTCACCCGTTTCTAACCAAGACAACGGCGTGCGACATTTCCTACCATATAGGGCCTCGAAAGGCGCCATCTGAATACTCGCTTGGTAGCTGTTGTTGTATGCGAACTCCACCAAATATAGGTGGTCTTCCCATTGCTTTCCAAAATCCAAGATACACACGCGAAGCATGTCTTCCATGGTTCTATTGACCCTCTCGGTCTGCCCATCCGTTTGCGGGTGGAAGGCTGTGCTGAATTTCAACTTTGTTCCCAACATTTGTTGCACCAGCCTCCAATCATTGGACGTGAACCGCCCATCTCGGTCACTCACAATGCTGCGGGGCACACCATGAAGCCGTACTATGTTATCCACATAAAGTTTTGCTAACTTCTCCACCGGATCATCCTTCCTATGCGGAATAAAATGTGACACCTTCGTTAATCGATCCACGATCACCCAAATGGCGTCGTTCCCCTTTTGAGACCCTGGCAAACCGTGCACAAAGTCCATAGAGATGTCGTCAAATTTCCACTCCGGAATAGGCAAGGACTTAAGAAATCCTCCCGGCTTTTGGCACTCCGCCTTTACCAAGGCGCAAGTTTGGCACTTGGCTACGTATAGCGCCACATCCTTCTTTAAACCCGACTGAAAGGGGAAACTAGATCTGATATACTCTAAAGGGGGGGTGAATAGAGTATATGGTGCTTTTTAAAATTCAAAGAAAAACTTTTGCAAAGCTTTACAACAGTTGTTGTAATGAGTGTAAGCAGGGAAGCAGAAATAAAACTAAGCTATGCAGAAATTAAGCACAAGAAAATTTAGGCCAGAAACAAACAGAAAACATGCAAAACCAGATGACACAAGGAAATATAGTGGTTCCCCAACTTGGGTACATCCACTCTTCTACCACCCTAGGTAGGAATCCACTGCAGGATGAGTTGATCAGGTGTCCTGGGCACCAATGAGCTTTTGATAAGGTGCTCAAAAACCAAATCAGATTTTTTGATCAGGTGTCTTGCCACCAATGAGCTTTTGACAAGGTGCTCAAAAACCAGATTCAAACTTTTGAAGGGAGTTTGAAAAACCCTTTACAAAATGGGGGTGAGAGAGTGATGGCAGTCTTCTCTTTCTCAAGCAACTGAGAAGACTATGTGGATTCAGCGATGTTTGTCAAAGCTCCCCCTGAGTCCTTGAAATCTTCAGGAAAATGAGCTTTGCTGAGGGTGATAGGCCTTCAAAGATAGATCTCCAGCAAAAGATGATTTCAGCAAGCTGAAATGTTGAGTGTCTGGAGTCTTGAGATGATGTTGGCCTTGAACACTTGAGAGATGAAGAGATCTGAAGAATGTTTGAAAGCTTGATCTCTTCTTGATGAGTGTTCTTCAGAATTCTTGTTGACAGAAGATTGAGAGAGTCTCTGTGTATTGTGTTGTGTCCTCTACTTGTCAATCTCTATTCTCTTGTTCTTGTCTATCTCTATTTTCTGATTCAAAACATTCTATCTTTTATTCTCTGAGTCTGAATAGGATAATACTCTGTCAAAGATAGCCGTTGGTCTGGATTAATTACAGCATTAATTGCATAATATGTTCTGAAGGAAAGTCCACTGATTTGTTCCTTGAAAAATCCCTTGAAACTTGCTCCAGAAGTAAATGAAAATGGCTGGCAGATCTTCTGAATTAAATGCAGAATAACTTCTATCTGATTTGAATTTGAATTCTGAAAGATAACTGAAATCGTCGAACTGAGCTCTGCTATCGTCGAGCTGAGCTCAGCGAATTGGAAAATCCAAGCAGCAAAGAAATCGTCGATCTGAGCTCAAAGATCGTCGAACTGAGCTCAGAGATAAGGATCCAGTGCAGAGTCAAAATCGTCGACCTGAGCTCAGCGATCGTCGAATGGAGTTCGACGATATTGAGAAGTTGAGCTCAGCGATCGTCGAATGGAGCTCGACGATCTGCAGAAGTTGAGCTAGACGATCGTCGACCGGAGTTCGACGAAACGTCGTGCTGAGCTCGACGATTTGGACTTAGTCTCCAGAAAAATTTGGGTCTTCAGGACAGCTTCCAAACCTACACTCCTGATCCCTTAGACTCAATTCTAATTGACCTATTATTTATACAGAAGGTCAAAACATAAATTCCTAGAGACATAGTGATCCTGACCCAAATTAGTAATAGGGTGTTCCAACAATCTCCCCCTATTTGGGTTAGGAAAACTATTTACAGACTTTGAAAATCAAACAATCATCATACAATCAGAAAAACATAAAATCAACAAAAGCAAGACACAGAGCAGAACCATCACAGAGATATATAAAAGCATGATGTCCAGAAGGCAGTCAGAGAAACCAAGAATTATCACCTTACAGAGTTATTCCTTTTCTTTGCCTTTTACCATTTTAATTTCTCTGTTAGGATCTAAAGCTTGTTATTTGGATCTGTGTTGGAACACCCTATTACTAATTTGGGTCAGGATCACTATGTCTCTAGGATTCTATGTCTTGACCTTCTGTATAGATTATAGGTCAATTAGAATTGAGTCTAAGGGATCAGGAGTCTAGGTTTGAAAGCTGCTCTGAAGACCCAAGTTGTTCTGGAGACTAAGTCCAAATCGTCGAGCTCAGCTCGACGTTTCGTCGAACTCCGGTCGACGATCGTCCAGCTCAAACTTTGGCAGATCGTCGAACTCCATTCGACGATCGCTGAGCTCAAGCCTCTCAAGTTCGTCGAGCACCATTCGACGATCGCTGAGCTCAAGCTTCTCAATATCGTCGAACTCCATTCGACGATCGCTGAGCTCAGGTCGACGATTTTGACTCTGTACTAGATCTTTATCTCTGAGCTCAGTTCGACGATCTTTGAGCTCAGATCGACGATTCCATTGCTGCTTGCTTTTCCCAGTTCGCTGAGCTCAGCTCGACGATAGCAGAGCTCAGTTCGACGATTTCAGTTGTTCTTCAGAATTCAAATTCAAATCAAGATAGAAATTATTCTGCATTTAAGTCAAAAGATCTGCCAGCCGTTTTCATTTAATTCTGGAGCAAGTTTCAAGGGATTTTTCAAGGAATAATTCAATGGACTTTCCTTCAGAACATTTTATGCAATTAAGGCTGTAATTAATTCAGACCAACGGCTATCTTGGACAGAGCTTCTTCCTATTGAGATTCAGAGAATAAAAGAGAGAATGTTTTTGAACCAGAAATACAGTTAATACAGATTAACAAGAATAGGACATCTCTCCATCTCTCTTTAGCTCTCAAGTGTTCAAGGCCAACATCTTCTCAAGACTCCAGACACTCAACATTTCAGCTTGCTGAAATCATCATCTGCTGGAGATCTATCTTTGAAGGCCTATCACCCTCAGCAAAGCTCATCTTCCTGAAGACTTCAAGGACTCAGGGGGAGCTTTGACAACATCACTGAATCCACATAGTCTTCTCAGCTGCTTGAGAAAGAGAAGACTGCCATAACTCTCTCAACCCCATCTCTCTGTAAAGGGTTTTTCAAACTCCCTTCAAAAGTTTGAAGTTGGTTTTTGAGCACCTTGTCAAAAGCTCATTGGTGGCAAGACACCTGATCAAAAAATCTGTTTTGGTTTTTGAGCACCTTATCAAAAGCTCATTGGTGCCCAGGACACCTGATCAACTCATCCTGCAGTGGACTCCTACCTAGGGTGGTAGAAGAGTGGATGTACCCAAGTTGGGGAACCACTATATTTCCTTGTGTTTTCTGGTTGTGCATATTTTTCTTTTGCTTCTGGCCTAGATTTTCCAGTGCTTAGTTTCTGCATAGATTAGTTTTGTGGTTTATTTTAATTCTGCTTCCCTGCTTACACTCACTACAACAATTGTTGTAAAGCTTTGCAAAAGTTGTCTTTGTGTTTTAAAAAGCACCATATACTCTATTCACCCCCCCTTTAGAGTATATCAGATCTAGTTTCCCCTTTCAATTGGTATCAGAGCCAGGTTGGTTAAACATACCATATCTGTTTGGTTGTACAGGCTAACACCTGAACCCCAAAGATCCCAAACTAGATCCTTCCTTTTATTTTGTATTATTAGATTCAGCTTGCACAAATCATGGCCCAGAACAAAGATTATGCTAGCACCAGACCTCCAGTGTGCAATCTATCAAAGTTTGCACTTTGGAAGGCAAGGATTAAACTCTACATGAATTCAATTGACGAAGATATTTTTAATTCTATTTTGACAGTGTGCCCAAGACCTCCAGAGAGCACAAGCACAAATGCAGTCCCACCTCCATCAGGAACAGATGCTGATATTAAAAGATGGAAGGTAGCTGATGCCAAGGCAATGAACATTCTAGCTCAGACAATGTCAGATGACATTTTTCAGAAGGTAGCTGAATGTAATTCAGCCAAGGAGATCTGGGACAAGCTCTCAGAAATTGTCTCTGGCTCAGCTGATGAGAGAAAGGACAGAAGATCTCATCTCATCTCCCAATATGAGAACTTCAAGAAGGGAGAAACTGAGTCAGTGGGAGACATGTACAATAGATTGAGTCTAATTGTCAGTGAACTGAGGACATTAGATAAAGAAATCTCACTGACAGAACTCAATGACAAGATCCTAATGTGCTTCCCCAGCACTTGGGATTCAAGAATCTGGCCAATTAAAGATGCCAGAAGCCTAAATGAGATTACCACTGAAGCCTTGTTGGGAAAGCTCAAATCTTATGAGCTACTCATCAAGAACAGAGAAGAAGAACAGAAGGCTGCTTCTCCAGCCACAAGAAAGGAGAAGACTATTGCATTCAAGGCAGCTGAGGATCTGCCTGAAGAAAAGGTCACAAGCAATGATGAACTTCTCAGCCTACTGGCCAAAAGATTCTATAAGATGGCCAGGAAGGACCTCAGAAGAAGATCATACAAGGAGCAAGACAAGCCAAGGTATGACAAGTCCACTGGAAATAACAAAGATATCATCTGCTTTGGTTGCAGGAAACCAGGGCATATAGTTCCTGACTGTCCAGAGAATAAGAACAAGGACAGAAGGGAAAGAAAAGAAAGAAGAAAGGAGAAGGACTCTAAAAGGCATGGAAACAACAAACCTTCCACCAGCAAAAATAAGCACACAAGGAAAGGATTTGTTGCTGAATCCTGGAGTGAGACTGAAGAAGAGTCAGAGACCTCTTCCAGCTCAAGTGATGATGAGGATGATGCAGAGGAAAAGGAGTTTTGCATGATGGCAATCAATGCCTCACAGAACAACTCAGAAGAAGAGGAGTCAGAGTCAGACTCAGAGACTCAACCAGAAGAAGATCAGGTAATCAGCTCTTTTGATTTTACCTCAGAAGATTTTAAGCTTGAATTTAAAACACTATGTTTAGATCTGCTAAAATCTGAGAAAGAGATCATCTCTCTCAGAAATCAATTATCTGAACAAAGTGGTTTAAAATCAGAAAATCTCAAACTCTCTCAGGAGTTGGAGAACTATAGGGAACAGATAGCTTCACTGAAGAGTGAGCTCTCTGAGGCCAAGAAGCTTGAAGAATCTCTCAATGGGAGAAGCATCAAGCTGATGGACATCACAAGCACAGTGAACTCAAGATTCAACAGTACACTGGGCTTGGGTGCCTCATCCAGCCAACCTATTGTTCTAACAACCCCTATCAAGTTCATTTCTGACAAGGGAAAGGGAGTTGTAGAGGTTGCCAGGAAGAATTCTGATCTGCCTCAGAAAACTAAAGTCCAACACAAATCGTCGAACGGAGATCGACGATCGCCGAATGAAGCTCGACGATCGCCGAACGCAGCTCGACGATCTCAGGAAATATCGTCGAACGCAGGTCGACGATCTCAGCCAAGATCGTCGAACGCTGCTCGACGATCCCAAATACCTGACCTCAGCCATAGTCGACCGTCGAATGGAGCTCGACGATCTGACCCAAGATCGTCGAACTCAGCTCCAAGATCGTCGAACAGAGGTCAGAACAGTGAAAAAAGTTTCAAGGGCAAGTCAAAATTGAATCCTGAGGGTTCTTCATCCCAAACATTTAACCCTTATTCTGAATGGATTTTACCTCCAAGGAGATATCATCCTGAAGGATATAAGAGTCAGCCCGGGATATCTTTTATTTCTGAGTTTAAAGGTTATCAACCTAGGCCCAAGGTAAACTGGGTCAAAAACAAGTGAATTGCTTTATGTGCAGATGAAGACCTATCCAACATCTAACCAGCAATGGTATCTGGATAGTGGGTGCTCCAAGCACATGACAGGGAACAAGGACAACCTCAATTCCTTTAGAGCCAAGCTTGGACCCAAAGTTATCTTTGGTGATTCCAACTTTGGACAAACTAAAGGATATGGAGCAGTCCAGATTGGTTCTGTAACCTTCAAGAAGGTAGCATATGTGGAAGGACTGAAGCACAACCTAATCAGCATCAGTCAGCTGTGTGATGAAGGCTACCAAGTGAACTTCAGCAAAACTTCATGCAAAATCAAATCAGAGGACAACACAACTGTGTTAACAGGTAAAAGGAAAGGCAACATCTACTTAGTAGATTTTCTTTCAACTACTGTAGACATCTGCTTATTCAATTCAGTTTATAGACCAAATGTTTTATGGCATAAGAGATTAGGACATCTAAACCTTAGAACTATTGCTAGGCTATCCAAGGACAACCTTGTTAGAGGACTACCCTCTGGTCCCTACAAGAAGGAAGGACTCTGCAAGGCTTGTCAATTAGGCAAGCAAACTAAAAACAGCTTTAAGTCACTTAATAAGAGTGATTCACCTAGGATATTGTATCTGTTACACATGGATCTATTTGGACCCATCACAGTACAAAGCCTAGGAGGGAAATCCTACACTTTAGTGATTGTAGATGACTTCTCCAGATTCACTTGGGTGTTCTTTCTAAGGAAGAAGTCTGATAACTTTAAGTGTCTGACAGAGTTTCTCAAATGTATAAAGATTGAGTTCAATACTCACATTGCCCTGATCAGAAGTGATCATGGGACAGAGTTTGATTCTCTTCTTATGCAAGAGTTCTGTCAGAGTGAAGGGATCAGGCACACTTTCTCAGCTCCTAGAACTCCTCAACAAAATGGGGTAGCTGAAAGGAAAAATAGAACCCTTATTGAATCTGCCACCACACTGTTGTCAGATGCTCATCTACCTCTATCCTTTTGGGCAGAGGCAGTAAACACCTCCAACTATGTGCTGAACAGGAGTCTGATACATAAACTGAAGGGAAAGACTCCCTATGAATTACTCAAAGGGAAGAAACCTAAAGTTGACTATTTCAAAATTTTTGGTTGCATTTGTTATATTCACAATAATGATAAGAAACTGTTAAAATTCAACAAACCGCAGACGCCCCCTTGGATACCCTGCTGAAAACTCAACAAACCGAAGGAGAATACGCCCACTTATATGTTGAAAGTTTTCCCGGATCGTGGAGTTAACAGTGGTTATCTCAACAAAGCAGTAACAACCAGCAACACATGCAGCACAAGCTTCTTTATTGATCAAGAGCAAACTTCTTTACAAGGCGAGACATACATGGCGAGACAAGCTTCACCAAAACCCAACACCGGGAGAGCAGAGACAGTTACAAAGACAAGAACCAAAAAACAAGCCGCGCGGACTCACAATCAAGCCGCCGACCTACTGCTGTGGAGTCCGCTCAGTCCGCCAGGTCGCCAGACCGCAACCCAAGCCGCGCGGACTCACCCTTGCTCCAATGCTTAGCTCTTCACCGCCGGTCTGCACGCCGCCAGACCGCACAAGCTGCGCCACCGAATGGAACAGTCCGCCTGATGCAGGCGACCTCCTGAACCCCGAACCAAGTCGCCAAAGAGAAGACCGCCTGGTCGCTATCCGCGACCTGCTGTTTACCGCCTGTTGCTTAACCGCAGAGTCCGCACTGTCCCTGACCGCAATCAGAGCCAAGTCCTGGCTTTCCAGCGCTATCCGCACAACCTGCACAGCACAACCGGGTCAACTCTATCCGCGCGGACACAAAGTCCAGGCCGCAGCAACTTACGCGAGCTCAAAAACTGTTCACTTACTTCGGTCTAGGTTCCTCTGTTCTTGATGTGACATGGGTCCTATTTATAGGCACGACGATGAGTATGGTCACCGCCCTTCCCGATAGGATCACCGCCACAACCCGCAGCAAGAACTTATGTGTCCGCCAGCCCGCGGACACACATGCCAGTTCGCCGCCCTGTGCAGATAGCCAGTCCGCCCCAGCTTCTCCAAGGCCGGACTCCAATATCCAGTCCGCCTTGCCGCCAGAGACCAAGCCAGGACCACCACAGCCGGACTCCACAAAAGCCGTATCCGCCATTCTGCGGACAAGGCATCAGCCCGCAAAACCCGAGCCCGCAACCGCGCCATCAAGGCACCTGCCGGACTCAGCGGATACCCAGCTATCGTCCGCATATCCCAAGCCCATTACCTCATTGCCAAGGCACCTCCGGACTTAGCGGACACGCCAATCCAGTCCGCTAACAGCAGACTCCAGTCCGCGTATACAGCGAACTCCAGTCCGCTTCCCTGAGTCCATAACCTCATCACAAGGCTCAACCGGACTCAGCAGACTCTGGCTCCAGTCCGCACGCTCCTGCACGGGCAATCCTCCAGTCCGCATATCCCCAAGCTAGCAAACAAGGCAAAGCACTTCTACTACGCTTGGCGGACTGAGAAACCAGCCCGCGCTCCACTGCGCGATCTCCCCGGACTGAGCCACCTGGACTTGGTTCAATTCCCACCAAGTCCAGCTCACTGGCCGCAAGGGCCAGTCCGCACTTACTGGCGGACACTGGATCTAGCCCGCCATACCGGGCGACCTCCAGTTCCTGTCCGCGCTGACCGGCGGTCTCCGCGGCTTCCACTTGCCGCTTCACTAGAGCAAGACCAAGGCAACTGCCAAACCGGTCTGCCGAGCTCCAGTTCTTCAGTCCGCTTCAAGCCGGACTCCGCGGATAACATTCCTATCCGCCCGGTTACTTCCTGGGAGTAGACCGCCTGCTGAGCATACACTGGCCTGTCAGACCGCCGCTGCTGTCCGCGCAGTCCGCGCGAACAGACCGCCCAGGCCGCCACAGAGCAAACCGTCTGCAACATCCCTGCCGACCTAGCAGTCCGCCAACCCAGTCCGCGTAGTCCGCGCGGATAGGTTTCCCAAGCCTTCCATTCATCCACTTTCACTTCACAGAATTCAACAGAAACATCTGGCAAAATTTCAAGCCAAAGCTGATGAAGGAGTGTTTCTGGGATACTCCATGATCAGCAAGGCATATAGGGTTTATAATAAATCATCATTGAAAATTGAGGAATCTGTTCATGTCTCTTTTGATGAAACTAACATGTCTTTCAAGGAGAAGCTTTCTTCTACCATAGAACCTTTACAGGAACACTCTCTAGCTGAAGATATGAACAAGCTACAGGTTGCTCAAGAGGATGAAAGCAGTGAAGATGAAAGCAATGCTCAACATATTGAAGCTCAGCTTGAAGAGCCAGTTGTTGTACCACAAGAGGAAACAACAACACAGGTTGATGAACAATCAACAACCCCTGTTGATTTAGTAACATCCAGAGACCATCCAATTACCCAAATAATTGGAGAACTCTCAGCTGGTGTGCAAACCAGAAATCAGGTCAACCAAAACCTGTTGCACACCTGCTTCCTTTCTCAAATTGAACCTCAGTCCATTCAAGATGCAGAGCAAGATCCACACTGGATCATTGCCATGCAAGAGGAGCTGCATCAATTTGAGAGAAACAAAGTATGGGAACTAGTGCCAAAGCCTAAGGATCATTCCATTGTTGGAACAAAATGGGTATTCAGAAACAAACTGGATGATCAAGGAGTAATAGTAAGGAACAAGGCAAGGCTAGTTGCCCAAGGATATTCTCAAGAAGAAGGAATTGACTACGACCAGACCTTTGCACCTGTTGCAAGATTAGAAGCCATCAGGATTTTCTTAGCTTATGCAGCTCACAAAGGCTTCAAAGTTTATCAAATGGATGTCAAGAGTGCCTTCTTAAATGGAGACATCAAAGAGGAAGTCTATGTCAGACAACCTCCAGGTTTTATCTCTCCAACTCATCCTGATTTTGTTTTTAAATTGAACAAAGCATTATATGGTCTCAAGCAAGCTCCCAGAGCATGGTATGAGACCCTAGCATGCTTTCTCTTGAAAAATGATTTTATAAGGGGTAGAGTAGACCAAACTCTTTTCATTAGAACCCATAAGTCCCATACCCTACTAGTACAAATCTATGTAGACGATATCATTTTTGGCTCTACTGACTCAAAATTGTGCAGAAGATTTTCTAATTTAATGCATTCTAAATTTGAGATGAGTAGCATGGGTGAGCTATCCTTCTTCCTAGGATTGCAAGTCAAACAACATGCTGAAGGCATCTTTATTTCTCAAACCAAATATGCTAATGAGCTGGTTAAGAAATTTGGCATGTCTGAGGCATCTTGCATGAAAACACCCATGCCTACCAATGCTGTATTGGATGCTGATGAACATGGGAAACCTGTTGATCAGACAACATATAGAGCAATGATTGGCTCTTTACTGTATCTTACAGCCAGTAGACCAGATATAATGTTTGCTACATGTATATGTGCTAGATTCCAAGTTAGCCCTAGAGAGTCACACCTCACATTAGTAAAGAGGATTCTCAGGTATGTGAAGAGTTGTCCAAATCTAGGACTCTGGTATCCAAAAGATTCAGCATTTGAGTTAACTGGATTCTCTGATGCTGATTATGCTGGATGCAGAATTGACAGGAAAAGCACCAGTGGAACTTGTCAGTTCCTTGGTGATAGACTTGTCTCCTGGTTTTGCAAGAAACAAACATCTGTGTCAACTTCCACTGCTGAAGCTGAATACATGGCTGCAGGCAGTTGTTGTTCACAAATATTGTGGATTCAAAATCAACTCCTAGACTATGGTTACAACTTAGAGAAGTCAAAAATATTTTGTGACAATACAAGTGCTATCTCCATAGCTCAAAATCCAGTCCTCCATAGTAGGACAAAACATATAGAAATTAGGCATCATTTCTTAAGGGATAATGTTGAGAAGAATAAAATTGAATTGCAGTATATCCCAACTGATTTACAAAGGGGAGATATTTTCACCAAGCCCTTGGATGAAAAGAAACATACCTTCTTCCTAAATCAGTTAGGAATGTTAGATGGAGGAAGTCTTAAATAAAACCCAAGATTTTGAAAGCTAAAAATTGACCAAGACTAGGCAAAATTTCTGATTTTTCTTAGTATCTAGACATTCTCTGATCTCTGAACTGCGCTCGACGATTTCCCCAAAGATCGTCGAACGGAGTTCGACGATTTCCAGAATCGTCGAACTGAGTTCAGCGCCCCTCTGATAGTATGGACTATCTCCTCTGGTCAACGATCGTCGAACGGCGCTCGACGATTTTGTTCACTGAACGATCGTCGAACGGAGCTCGACGCCTTTCCAAATCGTCGAACGGAGATCGACGATTTTGGAGTCTCTTCAGATTCCTTTAGGAGCCTCGATCGTCGAACTGAGTTCAACGATCTTTCCTTTTCTGCGTCGAACCCTAATATAAAACTCTTTTTTCGCCGTCGTTCTCTCTTGCGCTTTCAATTTCTCTGCAAACTTTTCTTCCCTCCAAACAGTTCTACCTTGGTCGTTTTGTTTGTTGATTTTCTGCAGGTACCATGGCCGTTTCAGTTGCTGTACTCTCTGCAATGAAATTTGATGCCGGCTTTGACATCGATTTCGATGCCTTCAACACCACAGATCAAATCTTCCAAGACATTCTCAACTTATTCAAAGATCAGCAATTAACTGCCTTGATGTCCACCAGAATCAAACTAGCATCAGATGAGATTAAAGAATGGGTTTATACTGCTCACAACCTGGACAACAACTCAATAGTTGGCTCCATCAGTGGCACCCAGGTACCTCTGACTCCAACAATACTCACAGAGGTATTTGGCTTCAGGAATGGTGAAGACTCTGCTGACCTGTCTGGAGAAGAGTTTGCTGCTGTTCTTGCCAGGATGGGTCATCCTGAGGGGAACCCTAGCAAACTGTTTAAAAGAAACCTGTCTGTGGAATACAGGTTTTTGGCTGATGTTGTAGGCAAGGTTCTTTTAGCCAAGCATTCTGCTCATGATACTATCTCCAGATTCCAGCTCTGCCTTATGGGAGCTCTGGTAGACAGAAAAAGCCTGAACTGGGGAGAAGTGTTCTTTGATCTGCTGAAGAAAAAGATCAACAAGACCTTTGTCAACTTTGGAAGAATTCTGGGAATCTTCCTCCAGGCTAAGTGCCCTGCCCTGCTAGTCTCCTCTGGAGTGCACATCAATGCCTCCAAGAGACTCACCTGTGCCCTTTTTGGGAAATGGGACAGGCAAATCTCCAAGCCCAGCAGGCCCTCCTCCTCTGGCCCTTCAGGCACAAGGACTCTTAGAGTCATTCCACCCCAGGTCTCTGCCCCTGCAGAAGACCTGCCTGCTGCCAGTGCTGCTGCTTCCCCTCATCCAGCTCCATCCACCTCTCCAGCAACCTCCACCATTACCATTTCCAGCCCATCTCCAACCTCCATTCCATCCCCAGCACCAATTTCATCTCCTCCAGCAGACATCTTCCATCCCCTTTTCTCCTATCCACCTCCAGATGTCACCTCCTCTACATCCATTCCATCCTTTACTCTCTTGGATGAATCCTACATGGATGATTCCCCCTCCTCTCCTCCAGATTTCCCCACCACCTCAACCACTTTCCAAGACCTTCTCCATCAACTTATTGATCAACCCACCTTCACTCCCTCCATTTCCATTCCTGTCCCCTCCATTTCTACCATACCCTCCCCTGAGCCCACTCTTCCACCCTTCAGCCAACCTCCTCCTGCTCCCTCAGTCACCCCTGTCCCCTCTACCTCTGCTCCCCTTGAGCATGTAGATCTCCCAGCCCTTGCTGATCTGTTGTATGAGCTCCTTGCTCCTAGGCTTTCCCTTCTTATGGAAGCCAGCTTAGCTCCTCTGCAACAATCAGTGGCAGCTCTCTCTGCCAGGCTGTCCTCCTTCCTTCTCCCTGCAGCAGCACCCCCAGCAGTGTGCTTTGATGCACCTATTTCTGCATCCAGGCAGGGGGAGATGCCTTATGAAGCTGTTGCTGCTGCTGCTCCTCCTGCTGCTGCCCCTGCTGTGTCTGCTTCTGTTGCTGCTGCTACACCAGTAATAGCAATAGACCTAAGGTCTTTGCTGTCTACTTTTGATTCTGCTCACTTCTGCTGCCTCCCAGAGCCATATGCTATCCAGCCCCCAGAGGTCCCTGCTGCCCAGCCAGAAGACTTGTCCAGGGCTCTAGTGCCCTTCTCCTGCTGTGACCCCAGAATCCTCTCTGACTTTATTCAGTCAGTGACTGCTGCCTATGATGCTGCTGCTGCTGCTGCTGAAGACAATACTGTGACCACCTCTGAAGTAATCTCTGCTGCTGTTGAGCCCTTCTCACAGGATTTTCTGATGACAGAGGCTGTTGATGTTGAGCCTGCTGTTGAAGTTGCTATCTCTGAAGTTGCTACTGCTGTAGAAGTTATTATCTCTGAAGCTGCTGCTACTCCTGTAATTGATGTAACATCTGCTGCTGCTCCTGTTGTTCCTCCTGTTTCTGTCTCTTCTGCCCCTTCAGCTGCTGTCCAGTTAAAAGAGGATTTGATGAAGAAGCTTGATGCATTGTATGATGAACAAAGCTCTGATTCTGAGGATTATGCTACTGCTTCTGATGACTCATCTGCTACAATTGCAAGGAAAAGAAAGGCAAGAAGTAAGGCCTTGAAGAGAGTTCCTCCTGCCAAAGTCAGAGATGATAATGATGTTCCATACTACATTCTGCATAATTGCCCAATCACTGAGCATTGGATGCAATTCTCCAGGAACCAGTTAAAGGCAATGAAGAAGAAGAGGAAGTTTGATAAAGACTCTTCCCAGTCCAAGCACCCTCATCCTCCTCCACCACCTCCACCTGATGCAGGTGCAGGTGGCAGCTCTGCAAGATCATGCCCTGCTAGAAGCCAGGCTCCCTACCAGCCTCATGCAAGAACATATCAAAGGGAAAGCCAATCTAGGGGGTCCTACTCTAGAAGGGGAGGATACAGGGGAAACCAAAGAGAAACTCAGGTTTACTCCAAAGGACACTCCAGGCAGCACCCTTATTCCAGGGGTGGACATGTTTCTTCTGATACATCTTCAGGTCCATTCCCTTATAAGCTTAGAGAAAGTGTGACTGTCAGGACTCCTCAGGAAACTTCTTCCAACAGGTATGAGCCACCTGTTCCTTTTGAGGACCCTGAGAAAAATCCTATGGCCTGGACTGCAAGGATGAAAGAACTGGCTGCTTTGGATCAAATAAAGAAAGCAAAGGAACAAGGGCTAGACACCTCCAACATATCCACTATGTTAGAGCAAAGACAGAAAGAGCTAGAAAGGTATGCCTCCAGTAAATTTTTTGATGCAGACAGATACATGGAGTTGCATCCAGCTGCAGTGGTTCCCAGGGCTTCAAAGCAAATCTATTTGGGTGCAGCTGATGATACCAGATCAAAACAACAAGCATTAAATCCTAACAGGGAAATCAAGATGGTAAAAGGCAAGGAAAAGGAATAACTCTGTAAGGTGATTATTCTTGACTTCTGTGACTGCCCTCTGGATATCACATATATAATATATCTCTGTGATGGTTCTGCTCTGTGTCTTGTTATTGTTGTTTTATGTTTTTCTGTCTGAATGATGTTGTTTGTTTTTCAAAAGTTTGTAAATAGTTTTCCTAACCCAAATAGGGGGAGATTGTTGGAACACCCTATTACTAATTTGGGTCAGGATCACTATGTCTCTAGGATTCTATGTCTTGACCTTCTGTATAGATTATAGGTCAATTAGAATTGAGTCTAAGGGATCAGGAGTCTAGGTTTGAAAGCTGCTCTGAAGACCCAAGTTGTTCTGGAGACTAAGTCCAAATCGTCGAGCTCAGCTCGACGTTTCGTCGAACTCCGGTCGACGATCGTCCAGCTCAAACTTTGGCAGATCGTCGAACTCCATTCGACGATCGCTGAGCTCAAGCCTCTCAAGTTCGTCGAGCACCATTCGACGATCGCTGAGCTCAAGCTTCTCAATATCGTCGAACTCCATTCGACGATCGCTGAGCTCAGGTCGACGATTTTGACTCTGTACTAGATCTTTATCTCTGAGCTCAGTTCGACGATCTTTGAGCTCAGATCGACGATTCCATTGCTGCTTGCTTTTCCCAGTTCGCTGAGCTCAGCTCGACGATAGCAGAGCTCAGTTCGACGATTTCAGTTGTTCTTCAGAATTCAAATTCAAATCAAGATAGAAATTATTCTGCATTTAAGTCAAAAGATCTGCCAGCCGTTTTCATTTAATTCTGGAGCAAGTTTCAAGGGATTTTTCAAGGAATAATTCAATGGACTTTCCTTCAGAACATTTTATGCAATTAAGGCTGTAATTAATTCAGACCAACGACTATCTTGGACAGAGCTTCTTCCTATTGAGATTCAGAGAATAAAAGAGAGAATGTTTTTGAACCAGAAATACAGTTAATACAGATTAACAAGAATAGGACATCTCTCCATCTCTCTTTAGCTCTCAAGTGTTCAAGGCCAACATCTTCTCAAGACTCCAGACACTCAACATTTCAGCTTGCTGAAATCATCATCTGCTGGAGATCTATCTTTGAAGGCCTATCACCCTCAGCAAAGCTCATCTTCCTGAAGACTTCAAGGACTCAGGGGGAGCTTTGACAACATCACTGAATCCACATAGTCTTCTCAGCTGCTTGAGAAAGAGAAGACTGCCATAACTCTCTCAACCCCATCTCTCTGTAAAGGGTTTTTCAAACTCCCTTCAAAAGTTTGAAGTTGGTTTTTGAGCACCTTGTCAAAAGCTCATTGGTGGCAAGACACCTGATCAAAAAATCTGTTTTGGTTTTTGAGCACCTTATCAAAAGCTCATTGGTGCCCAGGACACCTGATCAACTCATCCTGCAGTGGATTCCTACCTAGGGTGGTAGAAGAGTGGATGTACCCAAGTTGGGGAACCACTATATTTCCTTGTGTTTTCTGGTTGTGCATATTTTTCTTTTGCTTCTGGCCTAGATTTTCCAGTGCTTAGTTTCTGCATAGATTAGTTTTGTGGTTTATTTTAATTCTGCTTCCCTGCTTACACTCACTACAACAATTGTTGTAAAGCTTTGCAAAAGTTGTCTTTGTGTTTTAAAAAGCACCATATACTCTATTCACCCCCCCTTTAGAGTATATCAGATCTAGTTTCCCCTTTCAATCTGGTATCATCAGCTGCACCCAAATAGATTTGCTTTGATGTCCTGGGAACCACTGCAGCTGGATGCAACTCCATGTATCTGTCTGCATCAAAGAACTTACTGGAGGCATATCTTTCTAACTCCTTCTGTCTTTGTTCTGACATGGTAGAGATATTGGAAGTGTCTAGCCCTTGTTCTTTTGCTTTCTTGATCTGATCTAAGGCAGCCAGCTCTTTCATTCTTGCAGTCCAAGCCATAGGATTTTTCTCAGGGTCCTCAAATGGAACAGGTGGCTCATACCTGTTGGAAGCAGTATCTTGAGGAGTCCTGGCAGTCACAGTATCTTTGAGCTTATAGGGGAAAGGACCAGAAGATGTATCAGCAGAAACATGTCCTCCCCTAGAGTAAGGATGCTGCCTGGAGTGTCCTTTGGAGTAAACCTGAGTTTCTCTTTGGTTTCCCCTATATCCTCCCCTTCTAGAGTAAGACCCCCTAGACTGGCTTTCCCTTTGATATGTTCTTGCATGAGGTTGGTAGGGAGCCTGGCTTCTAGCAGGGCCTGATCTTGCAGAGCTGCCACCTGCACCTGCATCAGGTGGAGGTGGTGGAGGAGGATAAGGGTGCTTGAACTGAGTGGAATCTTTATCAAACTTCCTCTTCTTTTTCATAGCCTTTAACTGGTTCTTGGAGAATTGCATCCAATGCTCAGAGATTGGGCAATTGTGCAGAATATAGTAGGGGACATCATTGTCATCTCTGACTTTGGTAGGAGGAACTCTCTTCAAGGCCTTACTTCTTGCCTTTCTTTTCTTTGCAATTGTGGCAGATGAGTCATCAGAAGCAGTGTTATAATCCTCAGATTCAGAACTTTGTGCATCATACAAGGCATCAATCTTCTTCATCAAATCTTCTTTCAGTTTAACAGCAGCTGATGGGGCAACAGATACAGGGCCAGGAGGAGCAACAGAAGCAGCAGCAGATGTAACTATAGGTACTGGAGCAGCAGTAGAAGCAACTGATACAGGAACAACAGATGTTACAACAGAGATTACTTCAGGAATGAGGGCAGCAGCAGCAGCTTCAGAAACAACAACTTCTACAGCAGGCTCAAAATCAGCAGCCTCTGTCATCAAAACATCCTGGGATAAGGGCTCATCAGAAACAATTTCTTCAGCAGCAGATATAACTTTAGAGGTAGACACAACATTGTCTTCAGCAGCAGCAGCAGCAGTAACATCAGAAGCAGCAGTCACTGACAGAATAAAATCAGAAATGATTCTGGGGTCACAGCAAGAGAAGGGCACCAGAGCCTTAGACAGATCTTCTGACTGGGCAGCAAGAACCTCTGGAGGCTGGACAGCATATGGCTCTGGGAGGCAACAGAAGTAAGCAGTATCAAAAGTAGATAGCAAGGACCTTAGGTCTATTGCTAGTACTGGTGTAGCAGCAGTAGCAGAAGCAGACACAGCAGCAGTAGCAGCAGAAACAACAGCAGGGGCAGCAACAGCAGCAACAGCTTCATAGGGCATCTCCCCCTGCCTGGATGCAGATACCTGTGCATCAAGGCACACTGCTGGGGGTGATGCTAGAGGAGTAAGGAAAGAGGAAAGCCTGGCAGAGAGAGCTGCCACTGATTGTTGTAGAGGAGCTAAAGAGGCCTCCATGAGAAGAGAGAGCCTAGGTGCAAGGAGCTCATACAACTGATCAGCAAGGGCTGGGAGATCTACATGCTCAATGAGAGGAGCAGAGGTAGAGGGTATTGGGATGGCTGAGGAAGCTGGAGGTGGAGGGCTGGATGGTGAAGGGATAGAGGGCTGAGGTGTGGGAATTGTGGAGATGGAGGACAAGGGTATAGAGATGGATGGAGTGAAGGATGGTTGGTCAAGGATTTGGTGGAGGAGATCTTGGAAGGATGTTGAGGTGGAGGGGAAGTCTGGAGGAGAAGAGGGGGAATCATCCATGTAGGATTCATCCAGAAGTGTGAAGGATGGTATGGATGGGGATAAGGTAACATTTGGAGGTGGATATGAGAATAAGGGATGGAAGTGGTCTGTTGGTGGAGATGAGATCGTGGCTGGGGATGGAATTGAGGTTGGAGAAGGGCTGGAGATTGTAATGGGGGATGAGGCTAGAGTGGTGGATGGAGCTGGAGGTAGGGTTGAGCTTGGAGGAGGAGAAGCAGCAGCACTAGCAGCAGGCAGGTCCTCTGCAGGGGCAGAGGCCTGGGGTGGAGTGACTCTTAGAGTCCTGGTGCCTGAAGGGGCAGAAGAAGAGGGCCTGCTGGGCTTGGAGATATGCCTGTCCCATTTCCCAAAAAGGGCACAGGTGAGTCTCTTGGAGGCATTGATGTGCACTCCAGAGGAGACTAGCAGAGAAGGGCACTTGGCCTGGAGGAAGACTCCCAGTATTCTTCCATAATTCACAAAAGTCTTGTTTATCTTTTTCTTCAACAGTTCAAAAAATACTTCTCCCCAGTTCAAGCTTTTTCTGTCTACCAGAGCTCCCATAAGGCAGAGCTGATATCTGGAGATTGTGTCATGAGCAGAATGCTTGGCCAAGAGAACCTTGCCTACTACATCAGCCATAAACCTGTATTCCACAGACAGGTTCCTCTTAAACAGCTTGCTAGGGTTCCCCTCAGGATGACCCATCCTGGCAAGAATATCAGAGAATTCATCTCTAGAGAGTTCAGCAGAATCTTCACCATTTCTTAAACCAAAAACCTCTGTCAATACTGTTGGGGTCAGAGGTACCTGAGTGCCACCAATAGAACCAATTATGGTATTGTTGTCAAGGTTGTGGGCAGTGTAAACCCATTCTTTGATTTCATCAGATGCAAGTTTGATTCTGGTTGTCATCAGGGCAGATAGTTGCTGATCTTTGAATAAATTGAGAATATCCTGGAAGATTTGATCGGTTGTGTTGAAGGAGTCGAGATCGATGTCAAAGCCTGCATCAAATTTCATTGCAGCGAGCACAGCAACTGAAACGGCCATGGTACCTGCAAAAAAAATCAACAGACAAAACGACCAAGTGTAGAACTGTTTGGAGGGAAGAAAATTCTTGCAGAGAAATTGAAAGCGCAAGAGAGAACGACGGCGAAAAATGAGTTTTATATTAGGGTTCGACGCAGAAAAGGAAAGATCGTTGAACTCAGTTCGACGATCGAGGCTTCTAAAGGAATCTGAAGAGACTCCACAATCGTCGATCTCCGTTCGACGCTCTGGAAAGGCGTCGAGCTCCGTTCGACGATCGTTTAGTGAACAGAATCGTCGAGCGCCGTTCGACGATCGTGGACCAGAAGAGATAGTCCATACAATCAAGGGAACGCTGAACTCAGTTCGACGATTCAGGAAATCGTCGAACTCCGTTCGACGATCTTTGGGAAAATCGTCGAGCGCAGTTCAGAGATCAGAGAAATTTTAGATACTAAGGAAAATCAGAATTTTGCCTAGTCTTGGTCAATTTTTAGCTTTCAAAATCTTGAGTATTATTTGAGACTTCCTCCATCTAACATTCCTAACTGATTTAGGAAGAAGGTGTGTTTCTTTTCATCCAAGGGCTTGGTGAAAATATCTCCCCTTTGTAAATCAGTTGGGATATATTGCAGTTCAATTTTATTCTTCTCAACATTGTCCCTTAAGAAGTGATGCCTAATCTCTATATGTTTTGTCCTACTATGGAGGACTGGATTTTGAGCTATGGAGATAGCACTTGTATTGTCACAAAAGATTTTTGACTTTTCTAAGTTGTAACCATAGTGTAGGAGTTGGTTTTGAATCCACAGTATTTGTGAACAACAACTGCCTGCAGCCATATATTCAGCTTCAGCAGTTGAAGTTGACACAGATGTTTGTTTCTTGCAAAACCAAGAGACAAGTCTATCACCAAGGAACTGACAAGTTCCACTGGTGCTTTTCCTGTCAATTCTGCATCCAGCATAATCAGCATCAGAGAATCCAGTTAACCCAAATGCTGAATTTTTTGGATACCAGAGACCTAGATTTGGACAACTTTTAACATACCTAAGAATCCTCTTTACTAATGTGAGGTGTGACTCTCTAGGGCTAACTTGGAATCTAGCACATATACATGTAGCAAACATTATATCTGGTCTACTAGCTGTAAGATACAGTAAGGAGCCAATCATTGCTCTATATGTTGTCTGATCAACAGGTTTCCCATGTTCATCAGCATCCAATACAGCATTGGTAGGCATGGGTGTTTTCATACAAGATGCCTCAGACATGCCAAATTTCTTAACCAGCTCATTAACATATTTGGTTTGAGAAATAAAGATGCCCTCAGCATGTTGTTTGACTTGCAATCCTAGGAAGAAGGATAGCTCACCCATGCTACTCATCTCAAATTTAGAATGCATTAGGTTAGAAAACCTTCTGCATAGTTTTGAGTCAGTAGAACCAAAAATGATATCGTCTACATAAATTTGTACTAGTAGTGTATGGGACTTATGGGTTCTAATAAAAAGAGTTTGGTCTACTCTACCCCTTATAAAACCATTTTCCAAAAAAAAGCATGCTAGGGTCCCATACCATGCTCTAGGAGCTTGCTTGAGACCATATAATGCTTTATTTAATCTAAAAACAAAATCAGGATGAGTTGGAGAGATAAAACCTGGAGGTTGTCTGACATAGACTTCCTCTTTGATGTCTCCATTTAAGAAGGCACTCTTGACATCCATCTGATAAACCTTGAAGCCTTTGTGAGCTGCATAAGCTAGAAAAATTCTGATGGCTTCCAATCTTGCAACAGGTGCAAAAGTCTGGTCTTAGTCAATTCCTTCTTCTTGAGAATATCCTTGGGCAACTAGCCTTGCCTTGTTCCTTATTATTACTCCTTGATCATCCAACTTATTTCTGAATACCCATTTTGTTCCAACAATGGAATGATCCTTTGGCTTTGGCACTAGTTCCCATACTTTGTTCCTCTCAAATTGATGCAACTCCTCTTGCATTGCAATGATCCAGTGTGGATCTTGCTCTGCATCTTGAATGGACTGAGGTTCAATTTGAGAAAGGAAGCAGGTGTGCAACAGGTTTTGGTTGACCTGATTTCTGGTTTGCACACCAGCTGAGAGTTCTCCAATTATTTGGGTAATTGGATGGTCTCTTGATGTTACTAAATCAACAGGGGGTGTTGATTGTTCACCAACCTGTGTTGTTGTTTCCTCTTGTGGTACAACAACTGGCTCTTCAAATGGAGCTTCAATGTGTTGAGCATTGCTTTCATCTTCACTGCTTTCTTCTTCTTGAGCAACCTGTAGTTTGTTCATATCTTCAACTAGAGAGTGTTCCTGCAAAGGTTCTATGGTAGAAGAAATCTTCTCCTTGAAAGACATGTTAGTTTCATCAAAAGAAACATGAACAGATTCCTCAATTTTTAATGATGATTTATTATAAACCCTATAGGCCTTGCTGATCATGGAGTATCCCAGAAACACTCCTTCATCAGCTTTAGCTTGAAATTTTGCTAAATATTTCTTATCATTATTGTGAATATAGCAAATGCAACCAAAAATTTTGAAATATTCAACTTTAGGTTTCTTCCCTTTGAGTAATTCATAGGGAGTCTTTCCCTTCAGTTTATGTATCAGACTCCTGTTCAGCATATAGTTGGAGGTGTTCACTGCCTCTGCCCAGAAGGATAGAGGTAGATGAGCATCTGACAACAATGTAGTGGCAGATTCAATAAGGGTTCTATTTTTCCTTTCAGCTACCCCATTTTGTTGAGGAGTTCTAAGAGCTGAGAAAGTATGGCTGATCCCTTCACTCTGACAGAACTCTTGCATAAGAAGAGAATCAAACTCTGTCCCATGATCACTTCTGATCAGGGCAATGTGAGTATTGAACTCAATCTTTATACATTTGAGAAACTCTGTCAGACACTTAAAGTTATCAGACTTCTTCCTTAGAAAGAACACCCAAGTGAATCTAGAGAAGTCATCTACAATCACTAAAGTGTAGGATTTCCCTCCTAGGCTTTGTACTGTGATGGGTCCAAATAGATCCATGTGTAACAGATACAGTATCCTAGGTGAATCACTCTTATTAAGTGACTTAAAACTGTTTTTAGTTTGCTTGCCTAATTGACAAGCCTTGCAGAGTCCTTCCTTCTTGTAGGGGCCAGAAGGTAGTCCTCTAACAAGATTGTCCTTGGATAGCCTAACAATAGTTCTAAGGTTTAGGTGTCCTAGTCTCTTATGCCATAAAACATTTGGTCTACAAACTGAATTGAATAAACAGATATCTATAGAAGTTGAAAGAAAATCTACAAGGTAGATGTTACCTTTCCTTTTACCTGTCAACACAGTGGTGTTGTCCTCTGACTTGATTTTGCATAAGGTTTTGCTGAAGGTCACCTGGTAGCCTTCATCACATAGCTGACTGATGCTGATTAGGTTGTGCTTCAGTCCTTCCACATATGCTACCTTCTTGAAGGTTACAGAACCAATCTGGACTTCTCCATATCCTTTAGTTTGTCCAAAGTTGGAGTCACCAAAGATAACTTTGGGTCCAAGCTTGGCTCTAAAGGAATTTAGGTTGTCCTTGTTCCCTGTCATGTGCTTAGAGCACCCACTATCCAAATACCATTGCTGGTTAGATGTTGGATAGGTCTTCACCTGCACATAAAGCAATTCACTTGTTTTTGACCCAGTTTACCTTGGGCCTAGGTTGATAACCTTTAAATTCAGAAATGAAAGACATCCCTGGCTGACTCTTATATCCTTCAGGATGATATCTCCTTGGAGGTAAAATCCATTCAGTATAAGGGTTAAATGTTTGGGATGAAGAACCCTCAGGATTCAATTTTGACTTACCATTGAAAAAATTTCCAGAGCTCTGACCTCTGTTCGACGATCTTGGAACTGAGTTCGACGATCTTGGGTCAGATCGTCGAGCTCCGTTCGACGGTCGACTATGGCTGAGGTCAGGTATATGGGATCGTCGACCAGCGTTCGACGATCTTGGCTTAGATCGTCGATCAGCGTTCGACGATTTGTCCTGAGATCGTCGAGCTGCGTTCGGCGATCGTCGATCTTCATTCGGCGATCGTCGATCTCCGTTCGACGATTTGTACTGGACTTTAGTTTTCTGAGGCAGATCAGAATTTTTCCTGGCAACCTCTACAACTCCCTTTCCCTTGTCAGAAATGAACTTGATAGGGGTTGTTAGAACAATAGGTTGGCTGGATGAGGCACCCAAGCCCAGTGTACTGTTGAATCTTGAGTTCACTGTGCTTGTGATGTCCATCAGCTTGATGCTTCTCCCATTGAGAGATTCTTCAAGCTTCTTGGCCTCAGAGAGTTCACTCTTCAGTGAAGCTATCTGTTCCCTATGGTTCTCCAACTCCTGAGAGAGCCTGAAGTTTTCTGATTTTAAACCACTTTGTTCAAATAATTGATTTCTGAGAGAGATGATCTCTTTCTCAGACTTTAGTAGGTCTAAACATAGTGCTTTAAATTCAAGTTTGAAATCTTCTAAAGTGAAATCAAAAGAGCTGATTACCTGATCTTCTTCAGGTTGTGTCTCTGAGTCTGACTCTGACTCCTCTTCCTCTGAGTTGTGTTGTGAGGCATTGATTGCCATCATGCAGAACTCCTTTTCCTCTGCATCATCCTCATCATCACTTGAGCTGGAAGAGGCTTCTGACTCCTCTTCAGTCTCACTCCAGGATTCAGCAACAAATCCTTTCCTTGTGTGCTTATTTCTGCTGGAGGAAGGTTTGCTATTTCCATTCCTTTTGGAGTCCTTCTCCTTTCTTCTTTCTTTTCTGTCCCTTCTGTCCTTGTTCTTGTTTTCTGGACAGTCCGGAACTATATGCCCTGGTTTCCTGCAACCAAAGCAAATAATGTCTTTGCTATTGCCAATGGACTTGTCATACCTTGGCTTGTCTTGCTCCTTGTATGATCTTCTTCTGAAGTCCTTTCTGGCCATCTTGTAGAATCTTTTGGCCAACAGGCTGAGAAGTTCATCATTGCCTGTACCTTTTTCTTCAGGCAGATCCTCAGCTGCCTTAAATGTTATAGTCTTCTCCTTTCTTGTGGCTGGTGAAGCAGCCTTCTGTTCTTCTTCTCTGTTCTTGATGAGTAGCTCATAAGATTTGAGCTTACCCAACAAGGCTTCAGTCGTGATCTCATTCAGGCTTCTGGCATCTTTAATTGGCCAGATTCTTGAATCCCAAGTGCTGGGGAAGCACATTAGGATCTTATCATTCAGTTCTGTCAGTGAGATCTCTTTGTCTAATGTCCTCAGTTCACTGACAATTAGACTCAATCTGTTGTACATTTCTCCCACTGACTCTATTTCTCCCTTCTTGAAGTTCTCATATTGGGAGATGAGATGAGATCTTCTGTCCTTTCTCTCATCAGCTGAGCCAGAGACAATTTCTGAGAGCTTGTCCCAAATCTCCTTGGCTGAGTTGCATTCAGCTACTTTTTGAAATATGTCATCTGACATTGTTTGAGCTAGAATGTTCATTGCCTTGGCATCAGCTACTTTCCACTTTTTAATGTCAGCATCTGTTCCTGATGGAGGTGGAACAGCATTTGTGCTTGTGCTCTCTGGAGGTCTTGGACACACTGTCAAAACAGAATTAAAAATATCTTCGTCAATAGAGTTCATGTATAGTCTAATCCTTGCTTTCCAAAGTGCAAACTTTGACAGATTGCACACTGGAGGTCTGGTGCTAGCATAATCTTTGTTCTGGGCCATGATTTGTGCAAGCTAAATCTAATACTAGAAAACAAAAGAGGGATCTAGTTTGGGATCTTGGGGTTCAGGTGTTAGCCTGTACAACCAATCAGGAATGGTATGTTTAACCAACCTCGCTTTGATACCAATTGAAAGGGGAAACTAGATCTGATATACTCTAAAGGGGGGGTGAATAGAGTATATGGTGCTTTTTAAAATTCAAAGAAAAACTTTTGCAAAGCTTTACAACAGTTGTTGTAATGAGTGTAAGCAGGGAAGCAGAAATAAAACTAAGCTATGCAGAAATTAAGCACAAGAAAATCTAGGCCAGAAACAAACAGAAAACATGCAAAACCAGATGACACAAGGAAATATAGTGGTTCCCCAACTTGGGTACATCTACTCTTCTACCACCCTAGGTAGGAATCCACTGCAGGATGAGTTGATCAGGTGTCCTGGGCACCAATGAGCTTTTGATAAGGTGCTCAAAAACCAAATCAGATTTTTTGATCAGGTGTCTTGCCACCAATGATCTTTTGACAAGGTGCTCAAAAACCAGATTCAAACTTTTGAAGGGAGTTTGAAAAACCCTTTACAAAATGGGGGTGAGAGAGTGATGGCAGTCTTCTCTTTCTCAAGCAACTGAGAAGACTATGTGGATTCAGTGATGTTTGTCAAAGCTCCCCCTGAGTCCTTGAAATCTTCAGGAAAATGAGCTTTGCTGAGGGTGATAGGCCTTCAAAGATAGATCTCCAACAAAAGATGATTTCAGCAAGCTGAAATGTTGAGTGTCTGGAGTCTTGAGATGATGTTGGCCTTGAACACTTGAGAGCTGAAGAGATCTGAAGAATGTTTGAAAGCTTGATCTCTTCTTGATGAGTGTTCTTCAGAATTCTTGTTGACAGAAGATTGAGAGAGTCTCTGTGTATTGTGTTGTGTCCTCTACTTGTCAATCTCTATTCTCTTGTTCTTGTCTATCTCTATTTTCTGATTCAAAACATTCTATCTTTTATTCTCTGAGTATGAATAGGATAATACTCTGTCAAAGATAGCCGTTGGTCTGGATTAATTACAGCATTAATTGCATAATATGTTCTGAAGGAAAGTCCACTGATTTGTTCCTTGAAAAATCCCTTGAAACTTGCTCCAGAAGTAAATGAAAATGGCTGGCAGATCTTCTGAATTAAATGCAGAATAACTTCTATCTGATTTGAATTTGAATTCTGAAAGATAACTGAAATCGTCGAACTGAGCTCTGCTATCGTCGAGCTGAGCTCAGCGAATTGGAAAATCCAAGCAGCAAAGAAATCGTCGATCTGAGCTCAAAGATCGTCGAACTGAGCTCAGAGATAAGGATCCAGTGCAGAGTCAAAATCGTCGACCTGAGCTCAGCGATCGTCGAATGGAGTTCGACGATATTGAGAAGTTGAGCTCAGCGATCGTCGAATGGAGCTCGACGATCTGCAGAAGTTGAGCTAGACGATCGTCGACCGGAGTTCGACGAAACGTCGTGCTGAGCTCGATGATTTGGACTTAGTCTCCAGAAAAATTTGGGTCTTCAGGACAGCTTCCAAACCTACACTCCTGATCCCTTAGACTCAATTCTAATTGACCTATTATCTATACAGAAGGTCAAAACATAAATTCCTAGAGATATAGTGATCCTGACCCAAATTAGTAATAGGGTGTTCCAACACCGACCACCAAAACAGTTTCTTAACATCACGGTACATCTTTGTGCTCCCCGGGTGAATCGAGTACTGTTATAGTGTGCCTCGTACAACAAATCCACCCGTAAATTGCCCACACTTGGGACGCACAGACAACCGTCTTTCCAAAGCAATCCGTCCTCCACGACGAATAGGGAATTTGACCCATCCAGAGTCTCTACCACGAACTGCTTCAGCACTTGATTGCTTGTCCACATAAACAATCTCCAACGCCTCCAACTCTCGCACCAACCGCTCATCATGCACCGATAGCCAATTGGCTTGAGCTGGGGCTTGGCGACTCACCGCGTCAGCAACCGCATTCCCTTTATCAGGCGCTTAGTGGATCTTGAATGTATAGTCTCCCAAGAACTCCATCCACCTATGCTGGCGCAAAGTTAGATCCTTCTGACCAATCCAATACTTCACGCTCTTGTGATCGGCGTAGATATCCATCGTCATACCGTACAAATAATGCCTCCACAGCTTCAAGTCTAAAACTCACGGCCACTAACAACAGGTCATGGACCGGATAGTTCCTCTCGTGCACTTTTGGCTGTCTCGCGTCATACGCTATTACACTTTCGTGTTGCAGTAGTACGCAACCCAACCCGCTGCCCGAAGCATCGCTATTAAATCTCATAGCCTTCGGTCCCACTCGGCGAAGTCAGCACTGGCGCCGTGGTCAACCGACAATACAACTCCTCAAAAGTTCGCGCGCACTCCGGCGTCCAAAAGAACTTCTGCTCCTTCCTCATCAAAGTAGTGAGGGGTCACGCTATCCGCGAGAAGTTCTCTACGAAGCGCATGTATTAGCCGGCAAGCCCCAGAAAACTCCGGACTTCCGCTACCATACCGTATAAAGCTCAGGCCACTCCCGCATCGCAACAATCTTCGCCGGATCCATAGCAATACCCTCTCCACTTACTATATGCCCGAGGAACGCCACTGAGGATAGCCAAAACTCGCACTTCGAGAACTTGGCATACAACTGATTTCTCCTTAGTGTCTCCAACACCAAATGAAGATGCCTGAAGTGATCTTCCTCACTTTGCGAGTACACCAAAATATCGTCGATGAAGACGATCACGAAATGGTCCAAGTACTCCCTGAAAGTCCTGTTCATCAAATCCATGAACACTGACGGCGCATTAGTCAGCCCAAACAGCATGACCCTAAACTCGTAGCGTCCGTATCCTGTACTGAACGTTATCTTAGGGATATCACTCTCCCTTAACTACTTTAGAGTACGTCGTTGGCCCGACCAACTGATCACAAAGATCATCGATCCTTGGGATTGGGTACTTGTTCTTTGCCGTCAACTTGTTGAGCTCCCGATAATTAATACATAGCCTCAAGCTTCCGTTCTTCTTCTTACTAAAGAGGGTTGGTGCGCTCCAAGGCGAAGGACTTGGACGCACATACCCTTGCTCCAACAACTTTTAGAAGTTGCACCTTCAGCTCCGCCATTTCCTTAGGCGCTAGCCGATATGGAGAGCGTGACACAGGCTTTGCACCCGGTACTAGCTAAAACATGAAATCTATCTCCCGTCGAGGCGGGGCTCCAGGAAGATCTCAGGGAACACTAGTGTACAGACCAGCTTTACACCAGCACGAACCGCCTTCACCACCTGAAGAGCAGACGCCAACGTCTTGCTCGACCTATCCGAGCCCGTAAAGGTCGTCTCGCGACTAGCTCCCAGCTTGGCTTCCTTACTACCGCAATCGATATAGGCTTGCTGCTCTGAGAGCCAGTCCATGCCAAATATTACGTCGAACTCCCCTAGCGGTAGTAACGACGCTTGCAGATCAAACTCCTGATTCCCAATCCAAAACTAAGCGCAACAAGTTCTATCCGCGCACAATGAGCACCATTGGAGTATAACGCATCCAATTTGTCTCTTAGCATCGAAGGAGGTACTCCAACGCACAATATAATTCCTAACCAAGGAATGCGAAGCTCCCTAAACGAACGGTGCTCTCGCAGATAAAGTAAAGTCGCAGCAAAGCTTAGCACAAATAGTTCTAAGCTAACATGCATAAGGGCGACAAGTATTTAAGGCAAAACTATCTTTAAACCATACCTGTCGTCACGACGACATGCTTTCTCCAGGGCTTTAGGCACTCACGAGCATAATGCCCCGGCTCCCCACATTTGAAACATGTGCCCGGGGTCTGACCCGTAGTCGCCCCAGAAGCACCAGAAAGAGCTTGACCCGAAGTCCTATGCTTCTTATACCATTTTTGATATCCATACTTTGAGGTGTTCGACACTTTGAATGCCATTTCCTTTGCACTAACATCCTTGACTGCTCCTGACATAGCTTTCTTACCCTTCCGAGCACCATTCCAACAGTCTCGGGCAAAGTGCCCTTTCTTTCCACAAGTATGACAAGTGTAAGTAGCTTTACTAGTCGATTTCATAGCCCCTTTCTCCAGCATTCTGCCGGATGCAGCTCTTATGGGGTTTGTATAGTTCGATACCAGGGTCGCTGGTATCGGGAGGGTCTTCCTCAAATCTGCCTCCAAAGATCTAGCTGATTCCACCAAGGCTCGGAATCCCAATAACTTTGGTCCTAGTAGTAGAACTCGTAACTCGGCACGCAGGCCATTATAAAATCTATCGACTGTAGCTTGTTTGTTATCCAATGCGAAGCATGGGTAGCGACTTATCAGAAGAAATGCTTGCAAATATTCCTCAACTGTGTGCGCTCCCTGCACTAAATGCATATTCAGCTGCTGCCCCAATGGTCTACCAAAGGTCATCTGCTGCATCACGCCCACCGGCGTTGAAGCCACAACAGGGGCGCAGGCTTGTACATTTCCTCCAAGATGTGCACCCGACCTGTGGGCCCATAACCCACAAGTCGGCGGATCGAAACCTCCCTCTGATACCAATTTGTAACATCCCCTATCCGTCGCATAGCATATAGCAGTAGGTCCGGCCGGGGCCCGACGCCATATACCACAGACAGATCGGGTGGTTACTCAATGGAAACCGTCCAACTAATCATAACGTCCTACACAGAGCATTCTAGCGGAAGCATTTTAAGTTGAAATAAAGAACCCAGCACTAAAGCATGAATGTCCACTAGAATAGTCAACCAGGAATGAAGTACATACACCAGTACTGGCCTTAAGGCCTTACAAAAAGGTTTACTTAATGTTACATGATTTACAAACCACGGCATGTAGGCCGGTCATACATGAATAAAGCAGTAAACACTCCAGTTAGGCCTTCAAGGGCCGGCTTCCCAATTTGGGCTTTAGCCCGCTATTGACCGCTTGGTCCAACAGCACCTGCAAGTAACATAACCACCGCACGGTGGCAAACAAAAAGGCGACGGTCAGCAATGCTGACCAAATTATAACGATCCCGCCCCCAACTCGGGGCAGCAATGCTCCTTCCCTGCAGTTTTATTAGCACAAGCGAGCAATATAATAGCATTCATTTCATCACAGGCGTAGGCTCACAAGGCCACACACCCCATGCACTCAGGGCACATTATCGGTGAACCGGTCGATGTCACGTCAGTTAAAGCCATGGACATTCCGGACGCACCACCGCCACTTTGACGGCCAAACATATGAGCAATTTGTCTTCCCGGTATGGGTCACGTCAATTTAAGCCATTGACCGCCGAAGACTCTCATCCATGCCAATGGCAAGTGCCACGTAACCTTAGGTCTCTTTAACCCGAACGACATAGATATGGGTACGGTTCCATCTAACCCGTGCTCACGTCGCAACGACAATTTAAGCCATTTGCGCAGGTCAAACTTCTCCCGAGTCCCATTTCGTCACACAATTTCACATAACTCGGTTATGTTCAAGTTGGCTCTCAGGCCTCCATGTTGGCAAGATCTCGTATCCGCCCAGTTTTCCGGGTGCACCTTTGGGTTAGTCCCCAAGGCTCCCTGCTGCAATCTACCGCGTAGAAAACCCAAAAAACAAACCATAGCACGGAGTCTTCTCCGGCATTTATGCAATGAAAAATCACCGATCCAGACCAACATGTCCGGGTAGGCTTCACACATCATGCCTATATCCGTTCTCGCTTACGGACTCTAAACAACGGGGACTTCACATATCTACCCGAAGGAACGCCTCCAACTCTCCGCAAACTTGCGAGAGCGGGCTTCCTATGCAAAGAAAGAGAGCTACTCATGCTCAAGATGAGGATCGTTACCCTTGCGTTCCTCTTTGGCGCCATGGAAAAGTAATCGGATGAAAACCACCGCACTAGCGTTGCCTTCGTGGATCCGGAGTCGGCTCGCGATTCGGAGCTCTGAAGCTCCTCCAATGGCGGGATCTAGCTCCTTCTTCCTCCCTTGGCTCTCCTCTCTCTCTAAGGTTTTAGAAAGATGAGAAGTTAAGAAAGGTAAGGGTTTTCCAAGTCCATTCACGGGTATATCCCTTCAGGAACAACCCCCAGCCGTTGGATCTTCGGTTAAAGAAATGAACGGCTTCGATTCGGGGCTGAAATGCCCAATCTGGATCGAACACGGCCTGGCACACGCCCGTGTCCATGGCCGTGTGCCTCATTCGCCGTCAAAATTGAATCACCTGGAACCTCACACGGGTATCGAACACGCCCGTGTTCGAGCTGACACGCCCTTGTTCCACCCGACACGGCCGTGTGGCCGGCCGTGTACCCCAACATTTTTCCCCAAAATCAACCCGAGCACTGCACGGGTTCTAGGACACGCCCGTGTCCTTACCCGTGTCACCTTGACATGCCTGGGCTCCAGGGTCGTGTACACGGTCTCCACACCCGACACGGCCTCGGACACGCCCGTGTCCTAGGCCGTGTTCCTTGTCTCGACGATCGTCGAGCAAGATTCGTCGACTTCCGGGACGAGTGTCGACACGGGTCGACACGCCCTGCGACACGCCCGTGTTGCAGGCCGTGTGCCCACTCTCGGCACATCGTCGAGCAAAGCTCGTCGACTCCCCGGGACGATCGTCGAGACAGGTCGACACGCCCTGCGACACGCCCGTATCGCAGGCCGTGTGCCATGTCTCGACACTTCGTCGAACGCAGAGTGTCGACTTCGCGGCTAAGTGTCGACACGGGTCGACACGCCCTGTGACACGCCCGTATCGCAGGCCGTGTGCCCAGTCTCGGCACAATGTCGAGACCAAAGTGTCGACACCCCGTCTCAATGTCGACACAGGCGTGACACGCCCTGGGACACGCCCGTGTCCCAGGCCGTGTGCCTGCAGCCAGAACCCAAACTGGCCCAAAACGTCCCCCTTCGCTCCTTTAAGTTTCGGGGCGTTACAGGAATTCTTCCTGGAAGGATACTAATGTATCTTCCAATTTATGGAGAAGTGGAATAGGGATGAGTGCCTTCAATGCTGCTCATGAAGAAGTACAAATGGCCCACCCTGGACCATTTGTCTTTGGTGTTCCAACTCTAACTTTTAAGAATGGGACAGTGGCCAAATATCAGACTCAATTAACAAAGACTCGGACTGAAGGTCAGTCTTATAGCAAGCCTGATTTGGGTGTTTTTGATGCCATCAGAAGCATGATTTCTGTAAAGAAATTTGTTGCTAATGGAACTTAGAAAAAGCCAATTAAAGCTGTTGAAAGACTCTCCTTTAATCAAATAGTTGCTGAAAGAAATCTAAATAAGACTACTGTTGTTCCTTCTAGAAAGGTTTCTGTTGTTAACACAGTCATTAGGCCATCTTAGAAAAGAAGGTATAACCTTCATGAATGATGGTGTTGTGCCAAGATAGGCCATTATGCCATTGGCTGCTGGCATAACCCTAGTGTGTCTAGAGCTAAAGTCAGTCTTCCAGTCAAAAAAAATAGCTGGTAGATATGTTCATTTTGAGACTAACATGCACCTAAAATCCAATAAATATTATGTTCCTAAGGTAAAATAAATATATTTTGTAGGTCAGTCCAAGTTTTCATATTCCTATATAGTACTTGATAGTGATTGTTCCAGGCACATGACTGGAACAAAGAGCAATTTGTGGGAGTTCATTCCAGTGAAGGATGGACCAAATGTGATCTTTTGTGGATCAGAAAAAGGTATTACCAGAGGTTATGGTAAGATTTCAAATGGTTTAGTCACTTTCACAAAAGTAGCTTATGTGGAAGGGTTGCAACACAACCTTATAAACATATGTCAACTTTGTGATCTTGGCTATGACATTTCATTAAACAAAGATGAGTGTCACATAAAGAAGTTAAGTGACCAAGAGGTCATCTTGAGAGGCACTAGGAGTGAGAATGTGTATTGTTTAAATTCAGACTCTCCCATATGCCTAATTGCAAATGAGAAAGCCTCACACTGTGTCAAATGGCACAAGAGGCTAGCTCATTTTAAATATAAGGTCATAGGCATGCTCTTTAGTAAAGAGCTAGTTAAAATGGTCCTAAAATGATATACATTAAAGAAGAAATTTGCTCTGCATGCCAAAAGGGCAAGCAGACCAAAGCTTCTTTTAAAAGCATTGGGACTAAAGACTCTGTGAGGTGTTTGTACCTCCTGCATATGGACTTGTTTGGTCCTATGTTAGTTCATAGTCTTTGTAGGAAAGTCTACACTTTTGTGGTGGTTGATGACTTTTCCAGAATTACTTGAGTTTTCTTTTTAAGAAAAAAGTCTGAAACTTCTGATGTCTTCAAGACATTTATCAAACAAATACAGAATGAATGGAACAGTTCTATGGTCAGAATTAGAAGTGATCATGGAACTGAGTTTCAATCGGAATGCATGACAAAGTTTTGTGAAGAACTTGGGATTCATCAAGAGTTTTTCTCTACAAGAACACCCCAGCAAAATGGGATTGCTGAGAGGAAGAATAGGACTGTCATAGAAGCTACAAGGACATTACTGAATGACACATCTCTCCCAGAAAATTTTTGGGCTAAGGCAATAAACACTGCTTGTCATGTCCTCAATAGGGCTTCTATAACCAAGAGCCATAAAAAGACTCCTTATGAGATATTGAAGGGCAGAAAACCAAACCTTTCATATCTCAGAATTTTTGGGAGCAAATGTTATGTGCATAACAATGGGAAATCCTATATAACTAAGATTGTTGTCAAGTCCTATGAAGGGATCTTTATTGGGTACAACAATCATAATAAGGCCTATAGGATCTAGAACTTGACAAGTCAAGTTGTAGTGGAGTCAGTTAATGTAGTGTTTGATGAATCAAACATGATTAACAATGAGCTGTAAAGCTCCTTTTCTAGTCTAATAGTCACAAAAGTGGTCATGGATAAGGTGACTGTTAAGGAAGCTGAACATGTAGTTCAAGATAAAGATGAAAGTGTGTGCATTCCAGAGGAAGCACAAGGCATACAGGAAGTGGATGATGTAAAACAAGATGGAGACTTTGAAGTACAGAATGCTGATGGAAGACTGCCTCCAGTAGTCAGGCATTTGAAGGATCATCCAGGCCACCATATCATTGGTGATGCAAGTCAAGATGTAGTGACAAGGAGCAGATGTCTCAACACAGCAATGTACTCTGATTTCTTATCACAAGTAGAGCCCAAAGAGTTTGAAGAGGAAAATATGGATCAGTCTTGGATTATAGCTATACAAGAAGAACTAAACCAGTTTAAGAGGTATAAGGTCTAGAAGCTTATTCCCAGACCACAAGGATATAATGTCATTAGAACCAAGTGGAACTATAGAAATAAACTTGATGAAAATGGCATTATAACCAAGAATAAAGCTAGATTGGTAGCTCATGGGTATAGACAGGAAGAAGGTATTGACTTTGATCAAACTTGTGCCCATGTAGCAAGATTAGAAGTCATCAGATTATTCCTTGCATATGCTGCATATAAAGGATTCAGAGTCTATAAGATGGATATCAAGTCAATTTTCCTGAATGGAGACTTGATGGAAGAAGTCTATGTTGAATAACCTTTAGGTTTTTTTGTTCCTAACCATTCTAATTTTGTTTATAGACTTAGGAAAGCTTTATATGGCTTGAAACAAGCTCCTAGAGCAAGGTATGAAACCATGTCTAGCTTCCTCATTGAAAACAAATTCTCAAGGAGGAAGATAGATAAGACCCTATTTCTCAGGGAATCTAAAGGCAAGATCATCCTAGTCCTGATATATGTTGATGACATTATCTTTGGATCTACTGATGACAACCTTTGAAAAAAATTTGTCAAACTTATGCAAGGAAAGTTTGAGATGAGCAGTATCTGTAAACTTAAGTTTTTCTTAGGTCTCCAAATAAGACAAACTGATAATGGATTATCCATATCTCAGTCTAAGTTTACTAGAGAATTGATTAAGAAATTTGGGATGGAGAATGCCTCCACTATGAAAACTCACATGGAGTGAAACATGTCTTCAAATAAGGATGAGGCAGGTAAACATGTTGATCAAACTTTGTATAGAGGGATAATTAGCTCCCCTCTATACCTGACTGCTAGCATGCTAGACATTATGTACGTTATATGTGTCTATGCTAGATATCAGGCATGCCCTAAAGAACCTCATTACTCTGCTGCTAAGAAAATTTTGAGATATCTATAGGGCACACTAGAGCTCGACCTTTGGTACCCTAAAAATAGGGATTTTGAACTAATAGGCTTTTCAGATGCAGACTTTGTAAGCTGTAGAGAAGATAGGAAATGCACATCAGGCTCCTGTCAGTTTTTGGGAAAAAGACTAGTGCTATGGAGTAGCAAGAAGCAAAAAAAGTGTTTCAATTTCTACTACAAAATCAGAATATATAACTACAGGGAGCTACTGTGCACAGTTGCTGTGGATACAACATTAACTTCAAGATTATAACATTCAGTTAAATAGAAGTTCTTTATTTTGTGACTCTACTAGTGTAATTTCTATAGCTTGGAATCCTGTCTCACATAGTAGGACTAAACACATAGAGATTAGATCACTTTATAAAAGAGCTTGTGGAATGTGAGGATATTAGTCTTGCGTTTGTACCAACAGACATGCAAGTGGCTAATATCTTCACCAAGCAAATAGATGAAGCAAAGTTCAACACCTTCAAGTTTGAGTTAGGCATGTTGAACTTGGTGTAGCTTCTATTGCTCTTCATATTGTTTTGTTGCAGAAACTACATCATCTTGCAGCTTGTGTAGACCAGAAAATGGTATCAAGGCTAGAATTCCAAAGTCTTGGTAGAAGATGCTCTTGTTGAGGGGGGAGCAAGTTCAGCACCAGTTGATTATCGGTAATCAGAAAAAGGAAAATATAATCACAGATATCCAGCTTCTCCCTCTGTCTGAAGAAGTCAAAAAGGGGGAGAAGGTGACTAAGGTGACTAGGTGTCAATGCAGCAAAAAAGGGGGAGCAGGTGGTGTTCTCCTTCAAAGGGAAAAAAGTGAATCTTGCAGCAACACAGGGGGAGTAGGTGATGATCACCATACTAGCAGAAAAATGGAAAATGTGGTAACCCTTAACTCTCTTGTGTTAATATATTATTGTCTATTGTTGCTGCATATGTTAGTGTATATCATTAACAAAGGTTTTTAAAGTGGTGTTTTGACTTCTTCAAATAGGGGGAGATTGTTGGGTTCATTGATCCCAATGTCCCAGATTTATAAGAATTCAAACAAGTCAATGGTATACACATAGTTATATTTAATGTATGTTTAAGTTCATGCATACATGTTAGTCTATGTCATATTGATTGGGCAGGTGATCCAAGTGACATTGACATGTGGACTCAAATAAGCTGACTAGAAAGGTAGGAAATTGCCTAAGTCCACAAGCGTTGAGTGAAGCAAGCTCACTCAATAGCAGATGAACCAGGAGCTAGTGACAGTGAAGAAAAATGTCTAACTCCACAGGCATTGAGTGAAGCCAGTTCACTCAACGTCATACAGCTAATAGTGCTGAGAGAAGGCTAGCAGTCAAAGCTTTAAGTGTTGGCAAGGCGGAAAAGTGGCTAGGTCCAGAGGTGTTGAGTGAAGTCAACTCACTCAATGCCATATAACCAAAAGCGTTGAGTCATGCTAGTTTTGTCAAAGCCATAGCAAATCTATCAAAGAAATTTGACTAAGTCCAAGAGCATTGAGTGAAGTCAGTTCACTCAACGCCATGCTGATTCAGTCACTTCCTTGGAAGAAAGACAAAAATATTGGTCCAAGTACAATAGCATTGAGTGAAGTCAGCTCACTCAATGCCAAAAGGAGAAAAGCATTGAGTCATGTTGTTGTTGTCAATGCCAAAGGGAGAAAGCGTTGAGTGTAGTCAACACACTCAATGCCTTCATGCAGAGCAGAATTCTTCTAAGTCTAGAATCGTTGATTGTAGTCAACACACACAACACCTTCATGCAGAGCAAAATTCTTCTAAGTCCAGAATCATTGAGTGTAGTCAACACACTCAATGCCTTCATACAGAGCAGAATTCTTCTAAGTCCAGAATAGTTGAGTGAAGCTTATACACTTAACGCACTCAACGCCAGATTTTAGAGTCAAAGGCAGAAAGCGTTGAGAGAGGTCAGCTCACTCAATGCCTTTAGACAAAAGGAGATTTGGCTAAGTATAAAAGCATTGAGTGAATCTTATACACTCAACGCTCTCAGCGCCTTCATGTAGAGCAAAATTATTCTCATGTAGAGCAAAATTATTCTAAGTCCAGAATCATTGAGTGAAGCTTATACACTCAACACTCTCAACGCCATAGTTGCAGAAAGGGTTGAAGATCAAGGTAAGGCAAAAATCATTGAGTGAAGCTTATACACTCAACGCTCTCAATGTCTGGACAAGCTGAGAAGTTGACTAATTAAAAAAGCATTGAGTGGAGCTTACTCACTCAACGCCTAGCAGAGCAGGAAATTTTCTAAGGCTAGATTCGTTGAGTAAAGCTAGTTCACTCAACGCACTCAATGCTTGGGTACTTCTCTGAAATTTTCTAAGTACAGAATGGCTGACGTCAGCAAAGTCAATAAAAATTCAACAAAGTTCAAAATGACCCTGGAAGAGCTGCAACTCATCACTAATGTCATTGTCAGTCTCATTATGTAAAACCAAGGATATAATTAGCTGTTAAAGCAATGACACGTGTCAATCATCTCGCTGGATGAAATGATTATAAATATAGAAGGAGATCTGGATCGAGATAAGTTTCTGATCGATCTATTAATTTCGCAAAAGAGGATAGGGACTTCATCTTCTTCCCCCACCATTGTTGCAGAGACAAAAGCTTCAATTCAACAAATCTGAAGGATCTCTGAGTTAGCTGCTGCAATCAACATCTGCAACACATAAATAAGGGATTTCTCTGAGGAAGAAGAATCAGTCAAGGCAAGACCTAACTGAAGTTGCTTCAAGATCCAAGTAGAGCCTAATATGCAGGTCAGTTTCTGGATCTGTGAGGAAGAAATCTGTCCAGGGTTTTCTCAAGACAGAAGGAGAGGCAGAGCAGTTCAATTTCTGCCAAAACAGGTTAGCTGATTGAAGACCATCTTTCTTATTCTTCCCTATTCATCAGCATGATCATAATTAGTTTCTGAGTCGATTCCAGCACAAGCATTAGATTCTGGAAGATCTTCATCGTTGTTGCTGAAAAGAAAATTGGGCTGAGAGTCTCTAAGTTCAAGAAGTTGTAGACTCGGAGAATCAATCTCTGGAGTCTAATTTATTTCAATATCAAATTTAATCTCTGTAGGATCTTGTTAAGATCTGTGTTGTAAGTTTAATTTATAAAGGCTGGGAGTTAGATCTAGTGAGATCTGTATTGTAAGCCTAAGTTATAAAGACAGAGTGTAGGATCTGGGATAAAATCTGAGTGGTAAGATCCAGTCTTGGATCTGTGTTATAGGGTTGTGATTATAGCCTATGTTGTGGGGCATTTATGCATGTGTTAGGTGATCATCTGATTACTGAGTGGGTGGGCTGAGTGTCTGTGTTGTAGGTATCTGTGGAGACTATATGATCCAGTAGAATCATGTTGTAATCTTTGAGGAGCCAAGTTATTGGGGAAGTGTCTTATCTAACATTCTGTTAGAAAGGCGGTAGGGACAATGGATGTACCGATATACTGGAAAAGTGGGCTTCTTGAGAAATCCATAAGGCATTTCTCATGAAATAGAAGTAGTGTTCTGAGAAATCCAGATGCCATTTCTCGAGAAGAAGAGATAATTCCGAGAAGTACATAAAGCTTTTTGAAAGAAATATAGAGTCTTTCGAGAAATCGAAGTCCTTTTTCCGAGAAATCAAAGACGTTGTGAAATCCAGTAATTTTATCTTGAGGAATCCATAATCTGACCTTGTCAGGACTCCATGTTGAGCATATCAAGTTTTATCTAGAAAAGGGAGAACTTGGCCTCGTCCAGCGACTTCGTGAAAATATCTGCCACCTGCTTGTCCGTCAGGACATAGTTAAGGGATATGTCCTTATTCTCTACATGCTCCCAAATAAAATGGTAGAGAACTTCAATGTGCTTGGCTCGGCTGTGAGAAACTGGATTTTTGGTGATAGCTATTGCGCTGGAAGAGTCTCAATACATTGGAATTTCTCTGAACTTCAAATTATAGTCTTCGAGTTGGTTTTTTATCCATAGAAGTTGTGTGCAACAACTACCCGCAAAGATATACTCTAACTCGGCAGTAGATGTTGTCGCACAATTTTGCTTCTTACTGCTCTAAGAGATAAGCCGTCTTCTGAGGAATTGGCATGTCCCGGAAGTGCTTTTCCTATCGTCCATGCTTCCTGTAAAATCAGCATCTGAAAAGCCAATTAGCTCGACGTCATTACTTCTTGGGTACCATAAGCCAAGATTGGGTGTACCCTTAAGGTATCTTAAAATTCACTTTGCAGCGACGTAATGAGATTCCTTAGTGTTCATGTTGGGTACATTGGAAAATATGTACCTGATTTGAAAAAGCCTCACTTAGCTCAATGATATACATCAAGGTGTATTTGATATTGTTTTGAGTTTATATGTGTAGGTTAAGAAAATGCAGGAAAAGTTTCTAAGTCCATGTGTCGACACCAGAAGAAGCTGTGTCGACACTTATGAAGACTTGTGTCGACACTGGAGAAAAGCTGTGTCGACACCTGGATTCAATTGTGTCAACACTTGGGAAGGCTGTGTCGACACCAGAAGAAATTGTGTCGACACACAGGACTTGTGTCGACACCCAGAAAGCTAAGTCGACATCAACTGTATCGACACACAGGACTTGTGTCGACACATAAAAAGTTCAGTCGACATCAACTGTGTCGACACACAGGACTTGTGTCGACACACATACCAGAATTTCTTCTAAGTTGATTGTGTCAAGACAAAAAGTGACTGTGTCGACACACAGTACTTGTGTCGACACATTCTTACAGAAGCTATGTCGAGAAGCAATTTCGACACCATGAGAGCTGTGTCGACACCACCAAGGCTTGTGTCGACACTTAGTCTACTTGTGTCGACACATGTGAAGTTCAGACTCGACACTTTGCTGACAGAGAAAAAGTTTCAAGAAGTGACTGGAGACTTGACTGCTGCCATAACCAGCAGGTCTACTGCAACTGTCAGATCTGTCAAAAGTTGGTTAATAACCGGATCAGCCGGTAACCTTGGATGAAGTCTATATAAAGACATTCTCTATCAACAGAGAAAAAAATGAAGAATGATTGGATTAAGAATAAGATCGAGATTAAAAATCGAGATCGAAAAAATAAGAATCTTCAGAAGAATTTGTAGAGAGAGAGAGAGAGCTCCAACAATTCAAGTGAAGAAAGAGACTATCTCCACCTAGTCTCTTAAGAGCAGATCCTGAACAAATCTGCAAAGAAGAATTTAGATTAATTTCTGGAATTTAAGAAGGAAGCTGATTGAAGATCAACTTCAAGAAATTCAACCTTACTGTGTTCAAATTCAAGAAGCTTTGAAGAAATCCAAGACAGGTGGATTTCTGTGTGATCAGATTCTTCAAGAACTGATCAAGAAAATTTTCTACCCATTCTCTCTCAACTTGGGTGAAAGATAAAACTTATTTTATATCTTTTTCTTTGTAAGATCATTATTGATCTGAGTTGTAAGCCTAATTTATAAATGTTGAGGTATGGTTGTTTGCCTGAGGTAGGATTCTATGGAAGAATCTGAGTTGTAGGCCTTGTTGGAGAGGCTGAGGTAGGGTTGTTGTCTGAGTTGTATAAGTGGGGTTTCACTCTGAGTTGTAAGCCTTGTTGAAGAGGCTAAGGTAGGGCTTGTGCCCGAGCTATAGGAGTGTGGATTCACTCTGAGTTGTAGGAACCTTTCAGGGTTCTGAGCTGTAAGATCTGCGGATCTGAGGAGAAGGAAGGATGTTAGGCCGAATCTAGCACACTGCTAGATAGGCGAAGGGGGAAAGTGGATGTATCCAGACCTTGGGGAACCACTATAAATCTGTGTGTCATCTGTGATTGTGTGTGGTATTGTGATATCTGTGATGTGGTAGCTGTAGAATTGTATGATTTTATTTGATTAATTGAATTAATATTCTGCCTTAGAGGAAAATAGAATTGAATCTATTCACCCCCCCCCCCCCCCTCTAGGTGTTTAGGTTATCTTGAAACCAATTCTTTCAAGTGGTATCAGAGGGAGGTTGCTCAAAAGTTAGACTTAACCGTCTGAGTAAGATCTGTGAGGCAGAATTAATTAGAAAAGATGGGTTCAGGAGAAAATTATAAGGAACTTGGTTCCATGAAACTGCCCATATGCAGGAAAGAAATCTTTGGAATTTGGAAAGAAAGGGTCAGATTGTTTATGGAGGCATCTGATCCAAGAATATATATAACTGTTAAGGAAGGGCCTTATATTCCAATTAAAGTCTCGGTTCTTGATGCTAATCAGAGGACACCAAAAGACTTTTCAGAAATGACTAAGGATGAGATTATCTTGGCTACTATGGACAAGAGAGCTCAGAATATTATAGTGAGTGCAATAGATGACTCAACATTCCAAAATCTGATTCATTGTAAAACCTCCAAGGAAATGTGGGACACATTGATAGTCTACATCGAGGGATCAGAAGAAGTTAGGCAAGATAGAAAGTCAATGCTTAATCAGGAATATGGGAGCTTCAGACAAAGTAAATCAGACAGCATCACTGAATGTTACAAGAAGTTCTTCAGAATTGTGAATGAACTAATGTCATATGGAAGGATCTTTAGTACATATGAGTTGAATGATAAATTCCTTAGATCTTTGACTAAGGATTGGGACACCAAGATCTGTACCATTAGGGAAATGGCCAGATTGGCAGAAATCTCTCCTCCAACTCTATTTGGCAAATTGCTTTCTTATGAAATGCAACTCATGGCCAGAAAGGAGGAAGAGAAAAGTACTAAAGTTGACCATAGAGAAAAGTCAGTGGCCTTCAAGGCAGAAGCCACAAGAAAGGACATGAGGATGTCTCAATCTCCTCCTAATAAAGCTGAAGAAGTGATCTCTGAAAGTACTGATAGTCACACCTCAGACAGCAATCATTCTGATGAGGACTTTGCTGCTTTCACAAGGCAGTTTCAAAGATTTTTGAAGAAGAAGCAGTGGAGATCTAAGCCATCCTCCTCTCAGCCCAAGGATCAATATTATCAGAAGAAAAAGTCATCTAGAAAGGACAAGAGTAGGTCAAAACCTAGCAAATCAACAACAACAAAGATTGTGTGCTATTGCTGCAACAAACCTGTACATGTAGTAGCTGATTGTCCAAACAAAAGAAAGAAATCTGCAGATAAGAAGAAGTCTCAGTATAAGAACAAGAAGGAGAAATCCTTTGTAGAAAATAAAGAGAAAAGCTGGACAGATTCATCATCTTCAGATTCTGAATCTGATGTTGAAGCTTATATTGGTCTGTTTGCAATAGAAGAAGAGACTGAGTTCTTGCAATTGCTGGACTCAATAAATGGGACTGAAGATGATCAGTGCAAAGGGCTGATGGCAATGGCTGATGAAGATCACTGCCAGGATCAGCCTGGTCCCAGTAAGGTAAAAAGCTTATCTGAGGACTCTGAGTATTACAATGACTCAAAATCAGAAGCATATGCATCAAGAGATGTGGATGGATCTGAATCTGAAAGAGATATTCATCAACTTATAGATGAATATGGTGATTTGCTGCAGGCATTTAAGAGATGCAAAAACCTGACTAAAATTCAGGCTAAGGAAATTGCAGCTCTTAAGTTGGTTGCATCTGATTCAGAAAAGCTACTGGATCAGAAGATGAATGAGATTGCCAAGCTGAAAAACATAATTGTTATTCAGATAGGAACAATCACATTCAAGAGTGATTAAATCAAAAGTCTGGAAGTCAGACTTCAGAAAGAAAAGGATCTAGTGGCTAGTTTCTCTAAGCCAAAACCTGTCCTACCCTTAATTGATGGCTTTGTGTCTCAAAAGGGTAAGGCAGGATTAGGCTTTAAGGGAAATGCATGGGATGCCCAGTACAATAGTAAAGGCAAAGCCCCAACACAAAACAAAAGATCTACTGCCAACAAGACAGCTAAGATTGTACCTAAAAAGAGATATAATAGATATGAGTGCTGGTGTTGTGGCAAGGTTGGACACTTTGACATTGATTGTTGGCACAACACTAGTGTCAGGAAGAATATCAGTCTACCTGTTAGAAAACCTGCAGGCAGATTTGCTAAGTTTCAGTCTAACCTGAACTAAGGACCCAAAACTTATTTGGGTTCTAAGGTTAAGTAATTATTTGTTGCAGGTAAGTCCAAGTGGTCATACCCCTATATGGTACTTGGACAGTGGATGTTCCAGACATATGACTGGAACAAGAGGATTGCTGAAGGACTACTCACCCATATTGAATGGACCTAAAGTAATCTTTGGTGGTTCTGAAAAAGGAGTCATCAAAGGGTTTGGTAACATTTCTAATAGCTCAATTACTATCACTCAAGTGGCTTATGTGAAGGGTTTGAAATATAACTTGATAAGCATAAGTCAATTGAGTGATCTTGGATATGACATTTCATTCATTAAGAATGGTTTTCATATTAAAAGTCAAGTGATCAGAAGATCATGTTGACTGGTTATAGGAAAGGAAATGTGTATTGCCTAAACTTTGTGAGTGAGAATAAAGATTCTCATATTTGTCTGGTAGCTGATTAGAAAGCCTCTCATTGTGTCAAATGGCACAAGTGGCTAGCTCATCTAAACTACAAGACTATTAGTCAACTATTTAATAAAGAGTTAGTGAGGAATGGTCCTCAAGTTAAGTGTATTAAGGATGGAATATGCTCAGCTTGTCAAAAAGGCAAGCAAACCAGATCCTCCTTTCATAGCCTAGAAACCAAATACTCAGTGAGATATTTATACCTCTTGCATATGGATTTATTTGGTCCAATGCCAGTTCAGAGTCTAGGTAGGAAAGTCTACACATTTGTGGTTGTAGATGACTATTCTAGATTTTCATGGGTTTTCTTTCTGAGGCAGAAATCTGAAACCCCAACTATTTTCTGCAACTTTGTTAAGCAAATTCAGAATGAACTAAACAATTCTGTGGTCAAAATCAGAAGTGACCATGGAACTGAATTTCAGTCTAAAAGTATGACAAAGTTGTGTGAAGAGTTTGGGATTCATCAGGAATTCTCCTCACCAAGAACTCCTCAGCAAAATGGTATTGCTGAAAGAAAGAATATGACATTAATAGAGGCTGGTAGAACTCTATTGAGTGAAACTTCTCTCCCAGAATATTTCTGGGCTGAGGCAGTAAACACTACATGTCATGTGCTCAATAGGGCTTCCATCAATAAAAGCCACAAAAATACACCATATGAGGTTATGAAAGGCAGAAAACCAAACTTATCCTATTTTAGGATCTTTGGTTGCAAGTGCTATGTGCTTAACAATGACAAGTCTTACCTGACAAAGTTTGCTGTCAAATCCCAAGATGGGATATTTGTTAGGTACAACAACAATAGTAAGACATATAGAGTCTATAACTTGACTACACAAGTTATAGAAGAGTCTGTTCATGTTATATTTGATGAATCAAGACTTATTAATAGTGAGTTGCCTAGTAGTTCTTGTAGCTCTACAGGTATAAAAGAGAAGATGGGCATGTTGACTATCAAAGAAGATCAAACTGCAAAGCAGGATGAGGAAAATGATGGTTGTTGTCCAAGGGGAGTACAAGACTCACAAGATGCTGATGAAGACCATGAAGTACAGCAGAATGAAGAAAATGGAGAAAGTTAAATTGTAGACAGACTTTCTCCAGCAGTTAGACATTTAAAGGATCATCCTGTACACCAGATTATTGGTAATCCTATACAAGGGGTTCAAACTAGAAGCAGGAGCTTGAACACTATACTATGCTCAAGATTCTTGTCTCAACAGGAACCTAAAAGATTTGAAGAAGCTATACAAGACCCACACTGGATTGATGCTATGCAGGAGGAGTTGAATCAATTCAGGAGATGCAAGGTCTAGCAGTTACTTCCTAAACCAAAAGACCACAATGTCATAGGGACTAAGTGGATCTACGGGAACAAGCTAGATGAGAGTGGGATCATAATTAAGAACAAGGCAAGGTTTGTTGCCAAAGGATTTAGGCAGGAAGAGGGCATAGGCTTTGATCAAACATTTGCCCATGTGGCAAGGTTGGAAGCAATAGGGATATTCCTAGCCTATGCAGCTTATCAGGGTTTCAAAGTGTTCCAAATGGATGTTAAGTCAGCATTCCTGAATGGAGACTTAAAGGAGGAAGTCTATGGAGAACAGCCATCAGGTTTTATTGATCCACTCTTTCCTAATTATGTGTATAGGCTTACGAAAGCCCTATATGGTTTGAAACAAGCCCCAAGGGCTTGGTATGAAACCTTGTCTACTTTCCTCATTGAGAACAAATTCTCAAGGGGGAAAATAAACAAAACTCTATTCCTTAGGGAATCCAAAGGGAAGATAATCCTAGTCTAGATATATGTTGATGACATAATATTTGGTTCTACTGAAAACAACCTTTGTAGGAAGTTTGTTAAACTTATGCAAGGGAAGTTTGAGATGAGCAGCATGGGAGAACTTAAGTTCTTCTTGGGACTCCAAGTAAGACAGATTGATGATGGGTTGTCTATATCTCAGTCTAAGTTCACCCAAGAGTTAATTAAGAAGTATGGTATGCAGTCATCCACTACCATGAGAACTCCAATGGGGATAAGTATGCTTATAAGTAAAGATGATGCAGGAAAACCTGTAGATGAGTCTTTGTATAGAGGGATAGTTCGTTCCCTCCTTTATCTGACTGCTAGAAGACCTGACATCATGTATGCTACATGTGTCTGTGCTAGGTACCAATCCTGCCCAAAAGAATCTCATTATACTGCTGTTAAGAGGATTTTGAGATATCTTAAGGGCACACCTAATCTAGGCCTTTGGTACCCTAAGAATAGAGATTTTCTACTGACTGGCTATTCAGATGCAGACTTTGCAGGATGCAAAGAAGATAGGAAAAGCACAACTGGCACCTGTCAATTTCTAGGAGGGAGATTGGTGTCATGGTGCTGTAAGAAGCAGACTAGTGTGGCAATCTCCACAGCTGAGTCTGAGTATATAGCTGTAGGGAGCTGTTGTGCACAACTATTGTGGATACATCATCAGCTTAAAGATTATGGTATCCAGGTAAGTAGAACCTCATTATTTTGTGATTCTACAAGTACTATTTCTATTACTAATAATCACGTTTCTCATAGTAGAACAAAGCATATAGAAATAAGATATCATTTTCTTAGGGATCATGTAGAAAAAGAGGATATATGTTTAGAATTTGTCAATACAAGTTTTCAAATTGCTGACATGTTCACTAAACCTCTAGATGAAACTAAATTCAATAATTTTAAAATTAAATTAGGAATGTTGAACATAAAATAGAAAGACAAATTAGTCTAAGTAATTCTGAATGCTATCAGAATAGAAAGACAAAAAGTCTAAGTAATTCTGAGTCGACACACAGTAGTTTGTGTCGACACAAGTGGTATATTGTGTCGACACATAGAAGTTATGTCGACACTCAAAGAGTTGGGTGTCGATATATGAAGTTCTGTCAGTTAATAGAATTGACACAAATATCGTCGAGAACAGAATCGACAGATTTCGTCTAGCGTGGAATCGACATAGATATTATCGAGCGCAGAATCGACAGATCGTCGAGCGCAGAATCGACACAGATATCGTCGAGCACAGAATCGATAGATATCATCGAGCGCAAAATCGACACAGATATCATCAAGCACAGAATCGACAGATTTCGTCGAGCACAGAATCGACACAGATTTTGTCGAGCGCAGAATCGCCAGATATCGTCAAGCGTAGAAATGACACAAATATCGTCGAGCGTAGAATCGACACATCGTAGAGCGCAGATTCGACAACACTTCGTCTACTTCAAGTCGTCGACTTCCCGGGCTCATCATCGAACCCGACCAAGACATCATCAATTGGTGTCGACACATAGAAGTCAACAATTCTGTCGAGACATTAGACGTCTGTGTCGACACAACCTCAACAGTGTCGACACATTAAGGAATTATTACCCCACCTTTTGACCTTCTGTTTAGACACATATAAATAGGTCAAGAACAAACCCTGTCGACTCGCTCTCCAGATTTTTGAGACTAGATTCTTGTGTCGACAAACTCTCCCTTCTCCATTCAATATTTCTCACCATCCCAATGGCGTCGAAACTTGATGAAAACATGAACGAGGGATATGAACTAGTACAGAATGCCTTTGACAATGCTGAACCAACGATTAAAGATGTGATAGCTCTAATTACAGAAAATGGATTGGAGTATTTGGCATCAGAACCTACAAAGATATGGAAGAAGGAAATCCTTGAGTTTCATGGAGCTGCAACTCAGGATTCAACTGGACTAAAGATTATGTCTTCAGTCTAGGGTAATAAAATCAAACTCACCATGAAGAGTATACGCAAAACACTTCATCGGCCCAGAAATCAAGAAGATAAAGAAGTTACCTCTTCTAAGACCAGGGAAGCACTCCAGTGGTGTGGATTAGATCCCGCCATGCAAATTGGATCATCCATAAATAGAAAAGGAATGAATGTACAATGAAAATTCCTTTCTGAAGTAGTAGGCAAAGTGATCTTATGCAAACCTAGTGGACATGATAGGGTCTCAGCCTACATGTTCGGCCTAATGACCAGAATCATCTACAAAATCAACACCAATTGGTCTGCAGTCATATATGACAAGATTAGGGAAAGCATCAAGAAACCGAATCTGGAAGGATTTTAAGTTTATACTTGGCTGGAGCAATTCTAGAAGTGATGCAACAGGCTGCTGGATCCAAGATCAATCACATGAGGAGAATGGATCTAAGGATAATCTCTAGATGAGATAGAGTGCTGATAAAAGACATGGCTGATAAAGTGAGGCCAGAGAATACTGAGAAATCACCTACTCAAGACATTAGAAATGATGATCAGATGCAGGGGGAGCCTCATCTTGAGGAAGAGCCAACACACTTGGTAAGTGAAATGGCTAATCAAACTATTCTTGAGGTAATTCAAGAAATTAATCAAACAATTTTCAATAATGTGCATGAAACACTAACTATTGATGTTGACCATACCAATCAACTTAACAATCAAGCACAGGATGTTATCATGGAGGATACATCTACAGTTGTTGATGCTCCAGAGTTAGTGGTGCCTCCAGTCCAAACTCAACAAGAGTTTACTCTTGAAGAGTTGTTCCCTGATATAGAGATAGCAAGAACAGAGGGGGAGCAAGCAAGGACTGAGGGGGAGCAAGCTGGAATTGAGGGGGAGCAAACTAGGACTGAAAAGGAACTGTCTTCTAGTCCTCAAGAAAGAGTTGATATAGCAAGCTCCTCAGAATCTGAGGATGAAGAAGCTACCCGAGCTAAGAAGAGAAAGCTAATGGTTTTCAAAAGAAGAAGCCAAAGCTATAAGAAGGCCTTGCAAACTGCTGTTCCACAACCTGCCCCAGCAGCTGATTACAGCTCACTGTTGGTGGCATTACAAGTTAAAATGAATGAGCAAAGAATAGCCATGGAAAAGTATATGGATGAGAGACATAATGAATTGCAGTTATCACTGTCTCAGGATATTAAATCCATAAGAATTGAAGTAAATCAGAACGAGAAGGCAATGACAGATTGCTTCCACAAAGGAGGCAATGCTATAGTATTCCTAGCAAAGCAACAAGAAGGAATAAAGACTCAAATTGATGATATTGTTGTTAAATAAGGTTATGTCCTTGAGAATCAGATTATAATGAATGACAATCTGACAGAATCTCACAATATAATTGTCACAGAAGTTCACAAACAAGCTCCCACTAGGACTGAACAACTTGTTAAATTGAAGTCAGATTTTGATAAACAATTAAAGGAAGAATTAGCTGTTGTACAAATAGCTATTGAGAACTCTCAAAAGATCATTTCTGCTCAAGTACTGAAGATCAAGTCATTTTATAAAGATGGTGTCAATTATCTTGATGACCAAGTAAGATTTCAGAAAGATGACCTCAGAGCTCATATTGAGAGAGAAGTCATAAAGGGGGAGATGGTGTTAGTCAAAGCCGGCTCAGATCATTCTAAATGGATATCAAATAGCATTAGAGCCACTGTTGGATATCTACCCCTATGTGCTGATGATAGTGTTGCTGAGTCTGGTGTGCAACCTGCTTATGTTGAAGGTGATCAACCTGAAGTTGCTCAGGTCATTTACCCTCCAGCTGATTTTGACATGGTTCACCAAGCAGTTCAGTCAATGTACAACCCTCCACAGGAGGTTGACAATGTTATTATTGAAAAAGTGGAAATGTCAGTGGCTGCCAAGGAAGCTCAGCAGGAAGCACAATTGTCTAAGAAAAGGTTTAGATAACAGGCTAAGGTGAAGCCTGATTTTGAGCAATGGAGCCCTACTTCCAGGAATATTATATTGACTGCCTGTAAAGCTATGAAGGACAAGACCCATGAAAGGCGTAAATGGTATGCTGAGCAAGAATAGAACAAGTATAAAGCCAGGCAGGAAGCCATTCTTCAATACAGAAGGAAGGCAAAAGCTGGAAAGTTACCTGCTAATGCTCTGGAGCCTAACAAGTACTTCTCAAAGCCATTTCATTATTTTGAAAGGCAAAGAATAAAGGCTGAAGTGCCGAAGAAGAAATATTTGAAAGGAAAGAAACCTGTTGATGATGCTGAACCTACTGTGCAGGCTCAGATCAAACCAGGAAAAGGCATAGTCATCAAGGGGCCTGATCAGCATTAGAATAGATTAACTAGATTTTACAACAATATAATCTTTAGTTTTAAAATCTATGTAAACTATTGTTGACAAACTGTTGATAGTTTAAACAAAACAATGATTCCTACTCATTATGTTTGCATCATTATTCTGTGATGACATTTTATACATGTTTTGTTTATAAGTTCCCTGTCATGTAATGTTTATATACATCATAATGGGTGTTTATTATAAATGATGTATATCATTTACTAAGGGTTATGACTTCTCCAAATAGGGGGAGATTATTGGGTACATTGGAAAATGTGTACCTGATTTGAAGAAGCCTCACTTAGCTCAATGATATACATCAAGGTGTATTTGATGTTGTTTTGAGTTTATATGTGTAGGTTAAGAAAATGCAGGAAACGTTTCTAAGTCCATGTGACGACACCAGAAGAAGCTGTGTCGATACTTATGAAGACTTGTGTCAACACTGGAGAAAAGCTGTGTCGACACCTGGAGTCAATTGTGTCAACACTTGGAAAGGTTGTGTCGACACCAGAAGAAATTGTGTCGACACACAGGACTTGTGTCGACACCTAGAAAGCTAAGTCGACATCAACTGTGTCGACACATAGGACTTGTGTCGACACACAGAAAGTTCAGTCGACATCAACTATGTCGACACACAGGACTTATGTCGACACACATACCAAAATTTCTTCTAAGTTGATTGTGTCAAGACAAGAAGTGACTGTGTTCATAGACAGGACTTGTGTCGACACATTCTTACAGAAGCTATGTCGAGAAGCAGTTTCGACACCATGAGAGCTGTGTCGACACCACCAAGGCTTGTATCGACACTTAGTCTACTTGTGTCGACACATGTGAAGTTCAGACTCGGCACTGCTGACAGAGACAAAGTTTCAAGAAGTGACTGGAGACTTGACAGCTGCCATAACCAACAGGTCTACTGCAATTGTCAGATCTGTTAGAAGTTGGTTAACAATCGGATCAGCCGGTAACCTTGGATGAAGTCTATATAAAGACATTCTCTACCAACAGAGAAAAAAATGAAGAATGAGTGGATTAAGAATAAGATCGAGATTAAAAATCGAGATCGAAAAAAGAAGAATCTTCAGAAGAATTTGTAGAGAGAGAGCTCCAACAATTCAAGTGAAGAAAGAGACTATCTTCACCTAGTCTCTTAAGAGCAGATCCTGAACAAATCTGCAAAGAAGAATTCAGATTAATTTCTGAAATTTAAGAAGGAAGCTGATTGAAGATCAACTTCAAAAAATTCAACCTTATTGTATTCAGATTCAAGAAGCTTTGAAGAAAGCCAAGACAGGTGGATTTCTGTGTAATCAGATTCTTCAAGAACTGATCAAGAAAACTTTCTACCCATTCTCTCTCAACTTGGGTGAAAGATAAAACGTATTTTATATCTTTTTCTTTGTAAGATCATTATCGATCTGAGTTGTAAGTCTAATTTATAAAGGCTGAGGTAGGGTTGTTGCCTGAGGTAGGATTCTGTGGAAGAATCTGAGTTGTAGGCCTTGTTGGAGAGGCTAAGGTAGGGTTGTTGCCTGAGTTGTAGGAGTGGGGTTTCACTCTGAGTTGTAGGCCTTGTTGAAGAGGCTGAGGTAGGGCTTGTTCCCGAGCTGCAGGAGTGTGGATTCACTCTGAGTTGTAGGAACCTTTCAGGGTTCTGAGCTGTAAGATCTGCGGATCTGAGGAGAAGGAAGGAAGTTAGGCCGAATCTAGCACACTACTAGATAGGCGAAGGGGGAAAGTGGATGTACCCAGACCTTGGGGAACCACTATAAATCTGTGTAACATCTCATTTCCAACTAGACCCCTAAGAATAGTTTTGGCCATGACTAGTTCATGACAAACCCTAGGAAGCCAGAAATGGGCCAAGAGATAGGAGGCCAAGGTGGGGATCACCATGGTCTGCAAATAGTAGAATTTTGAACAATGGTTTAGAATGACAATGGAGCTTCACCAAGGCCCCAAGACCCTACCACAACACTCCCAAACATTTTGGGAGACCCACTAGAGCCAAAAGGACCCATTAGGGCCAACCCAAGAGGCCCAGTTGACCAAGGTCAACCCTAGCCCTGAATAGGTCAACCTAGCCTACATAGGGCCAATTGACCCACTCCTAGTCTAGAGGACCCCACCTATGCCCTCCTAACCCTAAAGTGAGGTCAATGGGTCACTAAGGACACATTGGGGTCAGCCCTAGAGGCCAGGTTGACCCAAGTCAACTCAAGCCCTAATCTGGTCAAAGTACCCTTACTAAGGGTATGTGACCTCCAAAGTGCAGGGTAACCCTACATAACCCTACCTAGACCATAAAGTGAGGTCAATGGGTCACTAAGGACACATTGGGGTCAGCCCTAGAGGCCAGGTTGACCCAAGTCAACTCAAGCCCTAATCTGGTCAAAGTGACCTTACCAAGGGGCATGTGACCCCCAAGATGCCCAACCAACCCTACTCAAGTCTTCCTAGACCTTAAGGGAGTCCAATGGGTCACCAAGGACCCATTGGGGTCAACTCAAATGGTCTTGTTGACCAAGGTCAACTCTATTCTAGTGTTAGGTCAACTTAGCCCAAAAAGGGCTAACCCAAGCTCAAGCCACTTCTCCCTTAGGCTAAACCCATTCCCATGACCATCATAATCCAGTGGGCTGCCTTTAGCTTGTGAGGTTGACTAGTCAACCAGAGGTGACTAGGAGAGAGAAAAGAGCTCCTCTCCATGATAATGGAGGAGAGAGAAAATGGGGAAGAGGAAAGGGAAGAGAGAAGCCGGCCAAGGAAGGCCAACAGCCACCAGTTATGGCTGTAATCAACTCCTCTAGGGGAGAGGAGTTGATTCCAGCCGTTTCCCGGCCACCAAGGGGTGGGTTCAGCCCCCCTCCACACAACCCGAGCCACACCTTTAATGGTGTTAATGGCTATTGAAGAACCAGCCTCTCCCCTCCCCCATTTGCCATTTAAGCACCTTCAGGGAGCCGAGGGGATCATTTTAGAGCATTCACCTGGAGGAGACGGGCCATTCCACTGTGCAGTTGCAGAAGCCGAGCGCCGCCGCCGTCGTCAATGGCATCCCGCCGCTCCTCTCGCATCCAGGCCTCCAGGAAGGTCCTCCTCCTCTCCTTAACTCGCGGGTAGATCCTAGGAATCATTAGGCTTGAGTTTCGGGCTCAATTGAGCCTGATTCGATCCGGGATTTCTCCTGGTTTCGGCAAGAAAATCTCTTGCTTAATCCGCCGGAAAACGCCTCTCCGGCGGCGGAGCCGCCGCCTGACGATAGCCACCACCTCAACGGAGGTGTTGGTGGCGGTGGCCGGCCGGGGAAGGGGCTGGATCGCCGGCGGCAGGGCTTGGAAATCGCTCCAGGCGGGACGAATCTCAGCCGTTGGCTCAGTGGGGACGATGACCAGATGCCGTCGATCTGCGCCAAGATTCGCGCGGCATCAAATCAAATACTATAGGATTTAAATAAAAATCATTTCATTTTTGTCACACTGGATGTATTTAATGTATTTAATTTTTAAAAATACTTAGGGACCCTGAATGGAAATCTGCCCAACATGAAAATTGTAGCTTAGGGTGTCTAGTTTGTAGCAAAAATTGCTTGGACCCTTTTGGGCCACTGGTTAGACCAGGGTACCCTTTTTGGTAGGACCTATACCTAGGCCTAAACAGAAATTATTTTGGGTGCCCACACTTCATTCCTTGTCCAAACAAGTTGAAATTTGGGCAGTGAGAAAGTCTTAGTCATATCTAGAACCTGTCCAAAATTTAGAATTTTTGGAGAATATTTTTCTATAGTTTTTAGAAAAATTTATTAAATCATGATTAATTTAATTATGTGACCCAATTAATTTAAAACTCCCCCAAATTTTGGTGGGTGGTCTTAGATGTCATGATAGGTATAGGGTTAAAACTTTAGCTCATTTGGAGATGTTTAGGATAGGTAATCTACCCACCCTATATATGACCTTATAAGGGTATTTTGGTCAAAAGCCACTATTGATGGTTGAGTGGCCAAATTCCCTCATCAGAGGCTGAAATTTTGGCCACTGATATAATTTGACTTTTTACACTCACTTACGAAGTTTGGAGTGGTTTGGACTAGGGTAGCCCTAGAATTTTAGGGTAGGCCCTTTAGGGTAAATTTCTAGGGTTTGAAGAATTTGGGGTCAAAAGACCTTGGATGGACTTGAAACTTGGGAATGAGGTCCATAGGGTTACTATGGTCCTGTGGTTAAAATTTTAGGGCATTTGGAAGAATTGAAACCCCTTAAATCTATAACCCTAGTTTAGGGCACTAGCCTTGAAATCATAAGCTCTAATACCAAAACTTTCTGAAAAGGGCTGAGTTTTTGAATGGGTAGTTGTTTAGGGTATATATATCTCTGGAAATTTTATAATAAATTTTGGATGAATATTTTTGGTACTTTATTCACAAAGTCATGTTTTACAAGTTTCACTTAGGAATTTTTGGAGAAAACTATACTTGATTAAATCTGATGAAACCTAGCAAAGGGGCTTGTAATCATCGTACCCATCTCTGTAAAGTTTTATGAAATTTTGGAAGAATGATATTTAGTAGTTGCTTCTTTAATTATTTAATTCTATGGAACTTTGGTAAATTTAATAATGGCATTTAAATTGTCTGAAAAATTTTAATTTCTTCATCATGATGTTTCTAGTTCCTTATGAAGCCCTAGTAATTTTTACATAATTATTGGAGACATATTTGTGGCACTTCATTCATTATATTTGATCTTAGGAATTATTTTTAATAAATCTTTTAGAGGTCAAGAACTATCTGGAAAATTATGAAAATTGGCAACCAATAATATTTCTCTGTTATTTAGTGAATAAAAATTTTAGGAGGCCTTTACCTGAGAAAATCCTATGGTTCATGTTCAAATTGACTATGGCCTAGCTTTTGAGGAAAATTCAATAAATAGTAGATTAATTGGGAAAAATATGATTTTCTGAATTTAGACTATATTTATCATAATAGACCTCTGGTAAAATTTGTAGAGTTATTGGAGGAGAATTTAGAGTATCACCTATTGAGTACATCATATTAGCTTAGGGTGGTCTGCAATTAGTAAAAACAGTAGAAATCAAATTAAAGTGCACAATGAGTTTAGGAAGTTGGAATAATGGGGCATTAGTCTGGTAGGTGAATTAGGTTTGTCATCAGAAGTGTAGATGAGTAGTGGAGGTTGGTTAGAGTTGTGTGGGGTTCGGGATCGACAAAGGATCACTCATCCTCGTCGAAAAGAAGGAGTCATATACACTTGGGTTAGAATTCAATTATAACCCTAAGGGATTGAGAGATTTGTGTAGTAACCAATAATAATAAGTGCCTTGCGAAAGGGAGCTTTGGGCGTAATCCAATCGTAGTTCCTAGTGCCTTCGAGAGCCCTTCACGGGGAATACCTTGGGCAGTCCTGGGCTAACGTAACTCATAGGAATAATGAAACTTCAAGAGTAACTAGAATAATTAGGGTTTCACTCTCACACACCCCGAGGTTACGGGAAGTAGTTTTGGCTAGATGATCAAGCAGTAGGCTCGGTCGTTGTGGTAAGAGGGGATGGCCCGGTGAGCTTCGGCTCGGTGTTGGTACGTAAATTTGCATGTGCATAAAAGGGAATGAAATTAAGGTGGTGGGTCTTCGGTATTGGAGGATCTTAGCACAGACACCAATACGTTGACTCGGCAAGTGTTGTGACAGCACTTCGCCAACAGAAGTCCGGTGCGCCAGCCGGCAAGAGTACGCAGGAGTCCGCTTAGTGCACCAGCGTTGAGGCGTACGATAGGTCTGACCAGTAGTGATATACTGGTTTAGAGGTGGGCGAGGCCCAACCCACCGCTTCCGTCTGCCACTACGGAGGTATCCTGGGAGGTGAGGCTCCAGAAAGGGGGAACTAAAGGTCTGTGTGCACAGAGTCGGGTGTGTGTGTGTTGCACTTGCTTGATCCATCATACCCACTTGCATGTCATAGCATAAGCGATTCATTTAACCTTTGACACCTAAAATATAAGTGGTATGGGACACTTATACATTAGGCCCTGCAAAACGACCCCTTGGTCTATAAGCTTGTGTGGGCAAGTTTATAAATTAAGGTTAAGTTTGGATATATATAATTGCTGCTGTTTGACAACCGACACCCCATCGTATAAACTGGTATGGGACTTTTTATACGATGGGAGCCTTGCAAAAGACCCCTTGCTTATATGTACCCATATAAGTTAAGGTTACTTTACTTTATTTGTTTACAAATATGATTAGTTACTATATAAATTGCTAGTTTTAGGTCCACCGTCACCTGCATTTGATATACTCTCCACTTTCAAGTCCTCCCTTTCTTCCTCTTCGCTCGGTGCCTAGGAGCCACGGGGGAAGGGGTGGGGGATGATAGGACTTAGTCTTTTAGACTAACGGTTTTCGAACCGCATCATTTAGGGGATCGCGGAGACCAGCATGGAGGAGCAGCCCCAGAGACCGGTGCGCTTGGAGGTGGGGCAGTCTAGCTCTGGAGTACACACAGCCGGGACCGTGAGTCTCGACCCTGAGCAGTTTTCTACTTTTGTTTCCATATGAGAGATCTTGTAGTGAGGATTTGATGTACCGGGCATAAGCCCGTTTTGCTACTCTGATGTTGTTTTCTGTGGACACTCCCTTCGTGGAGTTATATTTATTATGTCATGTGATTCTCTGTGGACAAATAGTTTACCTTTATTCCATTATTTTGCTACTTTTATGTGATCGAGATGGCCGGCAGAATCGGCGCTTTGTGATGATGACTCTTCAGGGCGTGAAGGAGTCACCGCAAAACGGCGGTTCTGGGCCTAAGACCCCGGTGTCGAAAAAGAAAAAAAAAGGGGGGGTCTTACAAGTGGTATCAGAGGCAGACCTCGATCGAAAAGTAGCCGTCCACAACCCTGGGTCACCCCCGCGCGGGTTTAGTTTGGGGACAAACTAAGCAGCGGAAGCAGTGGTGTGCCCATATGGGGGGAATCACATGTAAATTGTCCACTATCATTAGGCATTGCGTCGATTACCTACTGATGTAGTTCGTTTTGCAGCCCTCGGCTCAGCCCACCCCACAAGGTGGAGCTCAGCAGACTCCAGACATTGCACCACCTCCCATGGTCCCCACACCTTTCCTCCAGTCAGACATGGGGCAGACCCTTACAGCTATCCTTGAGGCCTTCCGGGCTCAGCAAGCCCCAGCCCAGCAGCCAAACCCAGGGGCCAACTGGATGAGCACCTTCCGAGGACTCTCTCCCCCATCTTACTTAGGGACAGAGTCGGCAGTACGGACAGAGGAGTGGCTGGATGTGATGTACGAGATGTTGACTGGGATACGATGCCCTTGGGAGGAGAGGGTGGCCCTAGTGGTATCTTGCTTGGAGTCACATGCCAAGCGGTGGTGGAAGACGCTGTTGGACACGACTTTTGCTGATAGAGAGATTGCAGAAATCACTTGGGAAGAGTTCAGGGCCACGCTGCTGGAGCACTTTGTTCCTCAGTCGGCCAGGGACGAGTTGGAGGAGCGGTTCTTACAGCTGAGGCAGGGCACCAGGACAGTGGTGGAGTACCACCGAGAGTTCGATCATTTGGCCCGATATGCGGGCTCCTATCAGCTGGATGAAGCAGGTTACGTCAAGAGGTTTTATAAGGGCCTAAAAGAGGAGTTGAGGGAGGCCCTGCTTTTTGTCTCTGACGGGCCCATCTCCCGGATTTTGGAGATGGCGAAGAGGATTGAGGCCGACTGGCACACCACTCGGGGCCGGAAACGGCAAGCGGAGGACCAGGGCCGGAGGGCCCGAAATGATCAACGGCGAGGCACCGTACCAGATGGAAGAAGGGCAGAGGAGCAGCCTCGTCAGGAGTTGAGGCAGGAGCCGAGAGAGCAGGTGGTCTTCGCCCCTCAACCTCTCCGGACCCAGGAGATGCAGAGACCCCGGGGTATGGCGTATCCCCCGCCGGAGTGCTTCCATTGTCACCAGGTGGGACATCTCCGGAGAGACTGCCCTATGAGGGGGGCACCACCTCCAGCACCACGGGATGGCCCACCGTCCCAGCATTTCGGAGGCCGAGGACGCGGCCGAGGTCGTGGTTACCAGGGAGGCGACCGCAGGCAGAATGGGGAGCAGATTTACGCTTTGGACCTAGCACAGCCCCGGAACCCGGACAGGGTTATTGCAGGTATGAGAGCAATCTTAATTTTGGATTCATTCATTACTCATGTTAAGTGTTAATAGAACTACTAAATGACCTAGGTTAGAAAAACTTACACCAGAGTTTCTTCCAAACTGATTTAGGAATGGTGATGGTGTGTGGCAAGCCTGCCCATACCCTGTTCGACACGGGGGCATCGCACAACTTTGTGTCGGAGGATTTCGTCAAGGACCTGGATCAGATTCGATGTTATACGGGACTACCCAGGAGGGTGCGCCTCCCCAATGGGATGGAGATCCAGTCCACAGAAAAGTGCCTCCTGGAGGTTGCCATAGACGGGTTGACACTCGAGGCCCCGGCAACGATCCTGAGGATGCCGGACTTCGACCTCGTCTTGGGCATGACATGGCTTGTCTGGAACCATGCCCAGATTGATTGCCCGGCAAGGAGGGTCGTGCTCAGCCACGGCGATACTTATGCGACATTCGAAGGTACTACACCGGTCTCCCGTCGCCTGCTTTCATCTATTCAGGCCATTAAGGCTCATATGCAAGGGGACGAGGTATATCAAGTATTGTTCGAGATGACTGAGGAGAAGGACCTGATTGCTAACATTCCGGTGGTTCGTGACTACGCCGACATTTTTCCAGATAAGCTGCCAGGACTACCTCCGCATAGGGAAAAGGACTTCCAGATTCAATTGGTACCAGGGGCTAAGCCGGTATCCAAGGCCCCTTACCGGATGGCCCCGAAGGAGTTGGCGGAGTTTCGGACACAGTTGCAGGAGCTGGTGGAAGCAGGATTTGTTAGGCCGAGTTCCTCATCATGGGGAGCTCCTGTCCTATTCGTGAAGAAGAAGGATGGCACTCTTCGCCTGTGCATTGACTATCGAGCACTAAACAGGCTGACCGTCCGAAATACCTATCCGCTCCCCAGGATAGACGAGTTGTTCGATCAGCTGGTGGGAGCCCATTTTTTTTCGAAGCTGGACTTGAGGTCAGGCTATTACCAGCTGCGGATCCAGGAGGAGGATATTCCGAAGACGGCCTTTAGTAGCCGATATGGATTGTATGAGTTCATCGTGATGCCCTTCGGGCTCACGAATGCTCCGTCGGCATTTATGAGCCTCATGAACCGGGTCTTCGAGGCTTATTTGGATGTGTTCGTCATAGTGTTCATAGACGACATCCTTATCTATTCTAAGACGGAGGAGGAGCACACACGACATCTGGCCCTGACCTTGGAGAGATTGCGGGAGCATCGCCTTTATGCGAAGTTCAGTAAGTGTCAGTTCTGGCTGAAGGAGGTGGCTTTCTTAGGTCACATTATCAGCGGAGCCGGGCTGGCAGTGGACCCGGCAAAGATTCGAGCTATTTCGGAGTGGCCGCAGCTGAAAACAGCCACTGACGTACGGAGTTTTCTAGGACTTGCCGGTTACTATCGGAAGTTCGTGGAGGGATTCTCTCGAATCGCCCTCCCGCTCACATCCTTGACGAAGAAGGAGGTACCGTTCGTGTGGACCCCGCAGTGCCAGACAGCTTTCCAGGAGCTGAAGGATCGGCTGACCTCGGCTCCCATTCTTACTCTCCCCTCGGGGAGGGAGGGATTCCAGGTCTACACCGACGCATCATATCAGGGGATGGGAGCAGTACTGATGCAGAACGGACACGTCATAGCTTATGCTTCCCGCCAGCTGAAGACCCACGAGAAGAACTACCCAGTGCACGACCTGGAGATGGGAGCAGTTGTATTCGCACTAAAAATATGGCGGCATTACCTATATGGAGTCCACTGTGATATATACTCTGATCATAAGAACCTTAAGTACGTGGACACGCAGAAGGAACTAAACATCAGGCAGAGGCGGTGGGTGGAGTTCCTTTCTGACTATCAGTATGAGATGCATTACCACCCGGGGAAGGCGAACGTGGTAGCGGACGCACTGAGTAGGAGAGCTGCCACAGCAGGAGCAGAGCCTCAGTTGATGTCTATGGAGCTGCTGCAGAGACTAGAGGACATGCACATTACCCTGGTATCGTCCGATGATCCTGAGCTCTATGAGGAGTACTTGGCCGCGATAGGCGTTACCGATGACATCAAAGACCGAGTCAGAGAAGGGCAGAGGCAGGATGCCAAGTTAGAGCCCATCTTCCAAGCTCTGGAGGCAGGCACTGCAGGAGACTACACACTGAGGGACGACCTGGTGTGCTTCAGAGGACGGGTGTATATACCGAAGGGAGGCCAGATCCGGGAGGATATTATGATGGAGGCGCACTGCAGCCGGTATTCTGTACACCCGGGGATCACAAAGATGACGGCTGATTTGAAGAAGACGATGTACTGGCCGGGCATGAAGAAGGATGTCTCACACTTCGTGACCCATTGTGAGGCATGTCAGCTAGTGAAGGCGGAGTGCAGGAACCCCGCGGGATTATTGCAGCCACTCCCGGTGCCGGAGTGGAAGTTTGATGACATAGCCATGGACTTCATACATGGGCTTCCCCGGTCTCGGACAGGGAATGACTCGATCTGGGTAATCGTCGATCGGTTGACCAAGGTGGCTCGATTTATACCGATCAGGAAGGATGATTCAGTAGGAGTACTGGTGCGGAAGTTTATGGAGCAGTTCATTCGCTATCATGGCGTGCCCAGGACGATAGTGTCGGATCGGGATGGCAGGTTCACCTCCAGGGAGTGGAGATCCGTGCAAGCTTACTTAGGCACGCGATTGACTTTCAGCACTGCATTCCACCCCCAGACAGACGGGCAGACAGAACGCACCAACCGGACGCTGGAGGACCTTTTGAGGCTATGCATCGTGGACCGCGGGGAACCGTGGGAGAAACTCTTGCCCCTTGTCGAGTTCTCCTATAACAACAGCCACCAGTCCAGCATCAGGATGGCGCCTTACGAAGCCTTGTACGGGAGGAGATGCCGGACCCCGCTTTCTTGGGTGCAGAACGAGGATCCGAAAGTGTTGGGGTCAGAGTTTGTTGAAGACACCGAGGCACAGGTGAGGCTGATCAGGGACAGGATGCTCGAGGCACAGAGTAGACAGGCTAAGTATTATGACGCCCGGCATCGGCAGGTGGAGTTCCAGGTGGGGGACCGGGTGTTTCTGAAGATCCGGCCCATGCATGGAGTTTCACGGGTGCGGGGTCGGAGGAAGAAGCTCAGCCCTAGGTACATGGGCCCTTACAGGATCCTGGAGCCGATCGGACCCCTAGCCTGCCGGCTGGAGTTACCACCAGAGCTGGAAGCGCTGCACGACGTCTTCCACATTTCTTCTTTGAGGAGGGCTCTGCTACGCCCGGAGCAACAGATTCTGACTACCGAAGGGCCGGTAGCTTCAGACCGGTCGGTTCATTTGGAGCCTGTGAGGATCGACGACCGAGGAGTGCGGGTCTTGCGACGCAAGAAGGTCCCACTAGTCAAGGTCCTGTGGAGGAACCACGGCCAGGAGGAGCATACCTGGGAGCCACAGGACCTGATGCGACAAAGATACCCCGAGCTATTCAGTCAGGTATACCTCTCAGACCCCTCAAGATATTAAATTATTTTTCCTGCTTTAAGTATACTAAGGGCTACTCTAGATAGATAGAGGCTTATCTTTTGTTTATTGGGGGCTTGTCCTTGTATATTGGGATTTTGGTTTGCCGATTGGGCGAAAGGGTCTTAGGTCAAATTTATCCCATAAAATCTAATTTAACAAACAAGGCGTCATAATGGGATGTTACAAGACTCTTTCCTTCGGTAGTAAGACCCGTGGGCGCAACCTTGATTTCGGGGACGAAATCTTTATTTTGTTTATTGGGATTTGTAACATCTCATTTCCAACTAGACCCCTAAGAATAGTTTTGGCCATGACTAGGTCATGACAAACCCTAGGAAGCCAGAAATGGGCCAAGAGATAGGAGGCCAAGGTGGGGATCACCATGGTCTGCAAATAGTAGAATTTTGAACAATGGTTTAGAATGACAATGGGGTTTCACCATGGCCCCAAGACCCTACCACAACACTCCCAAACATTTTGGGAGACCCACTAGAGCCAAAAGGACCCATTAGGGCCAACCCAAGAGGACCAGTTGACCAAGGTCAACCCTAGCCCTGAATAGGTCAACCTAGCCTACATAGGGCCAATTGACCCACTCCTAGTCTAGAGGACCCCACCTATGCCCTCCTAACCCTAAAGTGAGGTCAATGGGTCACTAAGGACACATTGGGGTCAGCCCTAGAGGCCAGGTTGACCGAAGTCAACTCAAGCCCTAATCTGGTCAAAGTACCCTTACTAAGGGTATGTGACCTCCAAAGTGCAGGGTAACCCTACATAACCCTACCTAGACCCTAAAGTGAGGTCAATGGGTCACTAAGGACACATTGGGGTCAGCCCTAGAGGCCAGGTTGACCCAAGTCAACTCAAGCCCTAATCTGCTCAAAGTGACCTTACCAAGGGGCATGTGACCCCCAAGATGCCCAACCAACCCTACTCAAGTCTTCCTAGACCTTAAGGGAGTCCAATGGGTCACCAAGGACCCATTGGGGTCAACTCAAATGGTCTTGTTGACCAAGGTCAACTCTATTCTAGTGTTAGGTCAACTTAGCCCAAAAAGGGCTAACCTAAGCTCAAGCCGCTTCTCCCTTAGGCTAAACCCATTCCCATGACCATCATAATCCAGTGGGCTGCCTTTAGCTTGTGAGGTTGACTAGTCAACCAGAGGTGACTAGGAGAGAGAAAAGAGCTCCTCTCCATGATAATGGAGGAGAGATAAAATGGGGAAGAGGAAAGGGAAGAGAGAAGCCGGCCAAGGAAGGCCAACAGCCACCAGTTATGGCTGTAATCAACTCCTCTAGGGGAGAGGAGTTGATTCCAGCCGTTTCCCGACCACCAAGGGGTGGGTTCAGCCCCCCTCCACACAACCCGAGCCACACCTTTAATGGTGTTAATGGCTATTGAAGAACCAGCCTCTCCCCTCCCCCATTTGCCATTTAAGCACCTTCAGGGAGCCGAGGGGATCATTTTAGAGCATTCACCTGGAGGAGACGGGCCATTCCACTGTGCAGTTGCAGAAGCCGAGCGCCGCCGCCGTCGTCAATGGCATCCCGCCGCTCCTCTCGCATCCAGGCCGCAAGGAAGGTCCTCCTCCTCTCCTTAACTCGCGGGTAGATCCTAGGAATCATTAGGCTTGAGTTTCGGGCTCAATTGAGCCCGATTCGATCCGGGATTTCTCCTGGTTTCGGCAAGAAAATCTCTTGCTTAATCCGCCGGAAAATGCCTCTTCGGCGGCGGAGCCGCCGCCTGACGATAGCCACCACCTCAACGGAGGTGTTGGTGGCGGTGGCCGGCCGGTGAAGGGGCTGGATCGCCGGCGGCAGGGCTTGGAAATCGCTCCAGGCGGGACGAATCTCAGCCGTTGGCTCAGTGGGGACGATGACCAGATGCCGTCGATCTGCGCCAAGATTCGCGCGGCATCAAATCAAATACTATAGGATTTAAATAAAAATCATTTCATTTCTATCACACTGGATGTATTTAATGTATTTAATTTTTAAAAATACTTAGGGACCCTGAATGGAAATCTGCCCAACATGAAAATTGTAGCTTAGGGTGTCTAGTTTGTAGCAAAAATTGCTTGGACCCTTTTGGGCCACTGGTTAGACCAGGGTACCCTTTTTGGTAGGACCTATACCTAGGCCTAAACAGAAATTATTTTGGGTGCCCACACTTCATTCCTTGTCCAAACAAGTTGAAATTTGGGCAGTGAGAAAGTCTTAGTCATATCTAGAACCTGTCCAAAATTTAGAATTTTTGGAGAACATTTTTCTATAGTTTTTAGAAAAATTTATTAAATCATGATTAATTTAATTATGTGACCCAATTAATTTAAAACTCCCCCAAATTTTGGTGGGTGGTCTTAGATGTCATGATAGGTGTAGGGTTAAAACTTTAGCTCATTTGGAGATGTTTAGGATAGGTAATCTACCCACCCTATATATGACATTATAAGGGTATTTTGGTCAAAAGCCACTATTGATGGTTGAGTGGCCAAATTCCCTCATCAGAGGCTGAAATTTTGGCCACTGATATAATTTGACTTTTTACACTCACTTATGAAGTTTGGAGTGGTTTGGACTAGGGTAGCCCTAGAATTTTAGGGTAGGCCCTTTAGGGTAAATTTCTAGGGTTTGAAGAATTTGGGGTCAAAAGACCTTGGATGGACTTGAAACTTGGGAATGAGGTCCATAGGGTTACTATGGTCCTGTGGTTAAAATTTTAGGGCATTTGGAAGAATTTAAACCCCTTAAATCTATAACCCTAGTTTAGGGCACTAGCCTTGAAATCATAAGCTCTAATACCAAAACTTTCTGAAAAGGGCTGCGTTTTTGGATGGGTAGTTGTTTAGGGTATATATATCTCTGGAAATTTTATAATAAATTTTGGATGAATATTTTTGGTACTTTATTCACAAAGTCATGTTTTACAAGTTTCACTTAGGAATTTTTGGAGAAAACTATACTTGATTAAATCTGATGAAACCTAGCAAAGGGGCTTGTAATCATGGTACCCATCTCTGTAAATATTTATGAAATTTTGGAAGAATGATATTTAGTAGTTGCTTCTTTAATTATTTAATTCTATAGAAATTTGGTAAATTTAATAATGGCATTTAAATTGTCTGAAAAATTTTAATTTCTTCATCATGATGTTTCTAGTTCCTTATGAAGCCCTAGTAATTTTTACATAATTATTGGAGACATATTTGTGGCACTTCCTTCATTATATTTGATCTTAGGAATTATTTTTAATAAATCATTTAGAGGTCAAGAACTATCTGGAAAATTATGAAAATTGGCAACCAATAATATTTCTCTGTTATTTAGTGAATAAAAATTTTAGGAGGCCTTTACCTGAGAAAATCTTATGGTTCATGTTCAAATTGACTATGGCCTAGCTTTTGAGGAAAATTCAATAAATAGTAGATTAATTGGGAAAAATATGATTTTCTGAATTTAGACTATATTTATCATAATAGACCTCTGGTAAAATTTGTAGAGTTATTGGAGGATAATTTAGAGTATCACCTATTGAGTACATCATATTAGCTTTGGGTGGTCTGCAATTAGTAAAAACAGTAGAAATCAAATTAAAGTGCACAATGAGTTTAGGAAGTTGGAATAATGGGGCATTAGTCTGGTAGGTGAATTAGGTTTGTCATCAGAAGTGTAGATGAGTAGTGGAGGTTGGTTAGAGTTGTGTGGGGTTCGGGATCGACAAAGGATCACTCATCCTCGTCGAAAAGAAGGAGTCATATACACTTGGGTTAGAATTCAATTATAACCCTAAGGGATTGAGAGATTTGTGTAGTAACCAATAATAATAAGTGCCTTGCGAAAGGGAGCTTTGGGCGTAATCCCATCGTAGTTCCTAGTGCCTTCGAGAGCCCTTCACGGGGAATACCTTGGGCAGTCCTGGGCTAACGTAACTCATAGGAATAATGAAACTTCAAGAGTAACTAGAATAATTAGGGTTTCACTCTCACACACCCCGAGGTTACGGGAAGTAGTTTTGGCTAGATGATCAAGCAGTAGGCTCGGTCGTTGTGGTAAGAGGGCAGGATGGCCCGGTGAGCTTCGGCTCGGTGTTGGTACGTAAATTTGCATGTGCATAAAAGGGAATGAAATTAAGGTGGTGGGTCTTCGGTATTGGAGGATCTTAGCACAGACACCAATACGTTGACTCGGCAAGTGTTGTGACAGCACTTCGCCAACAGAAGTCCGGTGCGCCAGCCGGCAAGAGTACGCAGGAGTCCGCTTAGTGCACCAGCGTTGAGGCGTACGATAGGTCTGACCAGTAGTGCTATACTGGTTTAGAGGTGGGCGAGGCCCAACCCACCGCTTCCGTCTGCCACTACGGAGGTATCCTGGGAGGTGAGGCTCCAGAAAGGGGGAACTAAAGGTCTGTGTGCACAGAGTCGGTTGTGTGTGTTGCACTTGCTTGATCCATCATACCCACTTGCATGTCATAGCATAAGCGATTCATTTAACCTTTGACACCTAAAATATAAGTGGTATGGGACACTTATACATTAGGCCCTGCAAAACGACCCCTTGGTCTATAAGCTTGTGTGGGCAAGTTTATAAATTAAGGTTAAGTTTGGATATATATAATTGCTGCTGTTTGACAACCGACACCCCCATCGTATAAACTGGTATGGGACTTTTTATACGATGGGAGCCTTGCAAAAGACCCCTTGCTTATATGTACCCATATAAGTTAAGGTTACTTTACTTTATTTGTTTACAAATATGATTAGTTACTATATAAATTGCTAGTTTTAGGTCCACCGTCACCTGCATTTGATATACTCTCCACTTTCAAGTCCTCCCTTTCTTCCTCTCCGCTCGGTGCCTAGGAGCCACGGGGGAAGGGGTGGGGGATGATAGGACTTAGTCTTTTAGACTAACGGTTTTCGAACCGCATCATTTAGGGGATCGCGGAGACCAGCATGGAGGAGCAGCCCCAGAGAACGGTGCGCTTGGAGGTTGGGCAGTCTAGCTCCGGAGTACACACAGCCGGGACCGTGAGTCTCGACCCTGAGCAGTTTTCTACTTTTGTTTCCATATGAGAGATCTTGTAGTGAGGATTTGATGTACCGGGCATAAGCCCGTTTTGCTACTCTGATGTTGTTTTCTGTGGACACTCCCTTCGTGGAGTTATATTTATTATGTCATGTGATTCTCTGTGGACAAATAGTTTACCTTTATTCCATTATTTTGCTACTTTTATGTGATCGAGATGGCCGGCAGAATCGGCGCTTTGTGGTGATGACTCTTCAGGGCGTGAAGGAGTCACCGCAAAACGGCGGTTCTGGGCCTAAGACCCCGGTGTCGAAAAAGAAAAAAAAAGGGGGGTCTTACAATCTGTGTGCCATCTGTGATTGTGTGTGGTATTGTGATTGATGTTGATTTTATAAGTTTTGAAAAGTATCCAAACTAAACTCTCAACTAGGCAAGTGCACCTATCGAAATTAGTATAGGAAATATCGTATTTAAACTCGGGGACCGTTGAGTATTTGTACTCACAAGGACGAACTATTATTTTATCGATCGGAAAATTGGTTTTTGCGAAAACGAAAACAAACGTTAAATTAAGAGGAGAAATTCGATGAATAAAAGACTAGCACTTGATCTAGAATCCCTTTGGCCTAGAATAAAATTCCACAAAATTAAAGAGCACAAGCATCTAAATTATTAACTTCGACCGCGGAGGTTCCAAAGCTACGAAGCGCCTCTCTCGAGAATACGCACTCGACTAACCTTAGGTAGATCGATTAAGACCTCTCGGCCAGTCGAAAGACCTAAGCTTGCTTTAGGCGGTGAACCTCACTAATGGAGTTGACTTCAAGGCGGAAGAATTTTGCGTTCCTCTCTCGAGGGGTGCAAGAAGTTCTCTTTATCCTTGAGTGATCTACTCGTATCCACAACCTCTCGGTAAATCTAGGATACGAATCTAAGCTCGAATAAACATAATTTGCAACTTATGAATTCGAAGAAAAATTAAATCAAAGATAAACCAAAGTTTAGAAAATAGAATGCTTGCTAATTTGAGACAAAAATAAGAATTTTATTCCATTCCAAAGTTCATCATGATCAAGTGCTAATTGGAAAATTAGCTACTCATCATGATGGGAGGATTACATGAAAGCATAAAGAAAGACATGATTTAAGAAGAGACTTGAAAATAAAGATTACACTAGGAATTGAAAATGCAGGAAAAACAGTAAATAGAACAGAACTAAGCTCCCCAAAAATCTCCCTCCGGCCATCTGAAGCTGTCTGGAATTTATAGAAAAAGTTGCTGGATGGTCACGCCCCTAGGTCACGCCCGTGACCTAGGGCGTGTCGGTCTCGGAACCGTCGTCTTCAAGTCTTCTGAACGTTGGCGCGAAACCGCCAAAAGTTGTTAATTTGCGGGTCACGCCCCTAGGTCACGCCCGTGACCTAGGGCGTGTCTTGACGGTTGTTGAAGAACGGCGGGAAGCAGAAACGGCGGGAATAACTCCGGCCGTTGTTGGAAGGGTCACGCCCATGGTCACGCCCGTGACCGTGGGCGTGCCTTTAGAAAACTCCCAGCGACTGAAACTGCAGCATTGAGTCGGCACGCCGGGCTGTCACGGGGTTAGTCACGCCCGTGCCAAACGTGTCACGCCCGTGACTTGTTGCAAAGTGAAACTGCCGTTGACTGGAAGTCAGGGCAGGGCACTGGATGTCACGCCTGGAGTACACGCCCGTGTAATGATCGCCACGCCCGTGTAATGATGGTCACGCCCGGGACCTTAAGGCGTGTAATTTTAATTGACGTGGCAGAGATACTTCCACGCGCCGGGTTCTCGAAAGGATGTCACGCCCGTGACCATTTTGGTCACGCCCGTGACTTGGCGTGTACATTTGAAATTTTCCTTCTTTTTTCTAGTTTTGTCTCCTGGTCAACCATATAGACTCCAAATTGAAATTTGCAGCCCAGATTGCCCTGAAATAAGAAATTAGAAAAATTCAATAATAAAATTACAAAATATGATTATAAACTAACTAATTATTAAATAAAAAATAATGTAAAAAGTTGGACAAAATTAGAGTTATCAAATACCCCCATACTTACTCGTTTGCTCGTCCCGAGCAAACAACTTCACATGGAGAGTAGAAAACTTTTAACGCTAAAAACGAAAATTGAATATAAGGAGTAGAATGCGAAGTCTTATGCCTATGCTTGTAGTAATTATTGTAGAAGAACCTACTCAGCATACAAATTAGTTTTTTAATTTTCTAAAATGTGTTTCCACTTATTATTTTTACTTCAAAGATGGAAACACGATAAATCTTCGAATCATGTTTAGGGAGAAAGTAGTGTGTTTGCTAAGATAACATTGCACAAATCGAAGATCGGGATACCCTCCAAAGAAATCCATCAATGTCGATGGCCATAGGCTTGCCCTTTCACACTCTCGCCACGGCACTAGGTTAACTTATGAGCACAAATCAGTAGGACTTAAGTAGGTTGGAATGTAGGCTTAGGTTTTTGGTTTGGAAAAACAAGGATAAATGCGATGGGTAGACACACCAAAACCTAAAGAGAGCTTGCACAAAAGAAATAAATTAAAAAACTTCGCCAATCCTTTTGCTTTTTTTTTTTCAATATGTTGAATATTTTTTTTCAACTTCCTCTTTTTTTCTTTTTTTTTTTGTTTTTTTTTTTTCTTTTTTTTTTGTTTTTTGGTTTTTTTTTTTTTAGAGGAGAAGTGAAAAATAGAACAACTCTTGTATATTTTGTTCAAAAGCCACCAAAATAAAATGACTCCTAATCACACATAAACTTGTTTTATCTATAATTTCAAGCTCGGTTTTAGGTGTGTAATTAGGATGCTTTTTAGGCTTTGGTAAAGTGTTGATGGAGCTATATCAAAAGGAAGGGTAGAGGCTCAAATTGGCTTAGCAAGGGAGAAACGTTAGGTACGGGTGCAAAGGCTCAAACTAGCCAAAAAGAAATGCCTAAATCATTTTCATGCTAATAAGTTTAACCTATGCAAAGTCTTGAGAATAGCTAGAGGGCAAGTTCTAGACATCGAGAAAGAATACCTCTTTCTTGATCCGCGAAATATCTCTCTAGTAAACTTCTACACACTCTCCTAAAATATTTTTAGATTTTGTCGGTTTCCAAGTAGAAGTAAAATAAACTATTTCTACGCATTCAGAAAAAAGAAAAATCTAATTGTATGCTGAATATTTAATTCTACTCAAATTCTACTAACATGTGCACTTAACTAGAAACACAGCATGGCCAACAGTTCTACTACAAAATTCAAAATTCAATTTAAAGCATCAAAAATTTTCTAAACTTATGTAAAAGTTGAATACCTAGAATTACGCATGTGAGTAAATAGAGAAATAAAGATCTCCCTAATTTTGAAAGTAATCCTATATTTTTTTTTTTTTTTGATTTTTGGATTTTTTTTTTTTTTTTTTTTTTGTATTTTTTTTGTATTTTTGTAAAAAAAAAAACAAAATTGCACAAAAGAAATAAAATCTTTTTTTTTGTATATTTTGCTTGAGAAATATCCCCCCATACTTAAACAAGACATTGTCCCCAATGAAAAATAGATAAATAAAGAGAAAGGATAGGAGACTTCCCTGAAGCGGGTCATGCAGCACCAAAAAGTACCTGGAAGAGAAAGCTAAAGCAAAACATATTTTTTTATTTATTTTACGAAAAAGAAAAGATACATGATAAAGGACAAGAAAATGATAAAAAGAAAAGATACAAGAGGGCGGTCTACAATCCCAAAGAAAAAGAAAGCCGGCTAATCTTCATCGCTATGCTGCCGCGGCTCCTGATAGTGCGTCCGGAGGTCTGAAAACTCACGCTCAATACGTGCCATGGAGGAGGCTTGATTTGTTGCTAGCGTGGTAAATCGAGTGTCAAAACTCACAAATCGAGCGTCAAAATCGGCCTGCATCGTATCTAAGCGTGTGTGAAGAGACGCAAACTGACGATCCCAATAGCTCTGAGGGCCGGGCTCGGAAGAAGGGTCCTGCGGTGGTGGAGGAATCTGGGGAGAGTGAATAGTGCCGCTGGGACCGGCACCGTAATCAAGGCCAAGATCTCCACCAACGACTGCGGGGGGAATAGCCTCAAACTCTCCATCACGTCGCTGCGCTAGGCCGAGGGCCTGAAGGGTCTGGAACTGGATAACTTGCGGCGTCTGGACACAGCTGAGGCGTGGAAGAGCATCCCAAATGCCGAGTTGCTTTGCGAGGAAAGTGATGAAGTTCCCGCCGTGCACTGCGCCCAACCTCGCATTTTCGGCCTGGTGCCGAAAGAAAATGGCGAGCAGATAACCAAGGTTGAGGGGGACCCGGTAAAACATACTATATAAATATAATAAGTCTGCCCGAGTCACCACCCCGTGGCTATCGCCGCGACCAGAAATAGTGAAGGTAAGGAGGTTGTGGAGAATACGTAAGGCGGGAGAAATGAGTTGGCTGCCTTTGGATTTCTTTGGGGTGTAGGGGGCGGTGTCACTACTGATTTCCGCCCAAAAGGCGAGAAGGTTGAAATCGGTCGGGAAATCAGTAAGTAAATCGAGATAGGCGGGAGATTGGGAAAAAGCCTCCGAGCAGAAGCCCATGACGACATTGAGCTGGCGGATGGTGAGCTGATGCACCATCCCACCTATGCGAAAGATGATGAAGTCGTCATCGGCCGCCCAGCGGAACTCGAAGGAAGCCAAGAACTCAACGGTGAGTTCAAGAAAGGCATGCTCGGAAATAGAGAAGAGAGAACTCCATCCAGGGGTGGACAGAAATCCCCGTACCAAATCCGCAGCTCCAAATGTGGCGAGGATCGCCCAATCTAAAATGCGGAACACGCCAAGGGGTTTGGCGCGTAGGCGCTCGCTGCGCTCCTGCTGGGTTTGGTTTTGGAAAAGAAGCATGGCTTCCGCTGCTGCGGGATCCGCGGGGTGCTCGGAGGAGGAAGCGGTGGAGCGAGGGTGGTGGCGAGGCATTTTGGTAGAGGGGAGAAGAAGGAAGGAATCGGGTTAGCAAAGGGAGAAGAGAAGGGTGGATGGTGTGGAGGAAGAAGAGGGGGAAAAGCCCTATTTATAGGGGTTTTCGGGTTGGTCACGCCCCCCTGTCACGCCCGTGACAGGGGGCGTGACAAGCACGGGACAAAAAAAGGAGAATCCGAGGCCTCCTGCCTCGGATTCCCTGGTCACGCCCCAGAGCCACGCCCGTGACTCTGGGCGTGTAAGGCGTGATCGGCGCAGGAATCCAATGCACTGGCATTGGATTCCAAGGTCACGCCCATGGTCACGCCCGTGACCATGGGCGTGTCTCATAAAAAAAAACAACTAAAAGGAATCCGAGGCGTTGACCCGGGGTCACGCCTCGGATTCGACGACACGGCCCAGGGTCACGCCCGTGACCCTGGGGCGTGTATCTGAAACGAGAATTAAATTTTTTTCTTTTTTTTTTTTTTTTTTCTTTGTTTTTTTTCGGGCTAGTCACGACCGTGACTAGGTAGTGTCACGGGCGTGACACTAACTGTCACGGCCATGACTGGGCAGGAAGAGAAGTTTTCCAGCTTCTCTTAGTCGAACGAAATTTCGGGCTAGCCACGCCCGTGACCAATGATGGTCACGCCCGTGATAGGACCGAAAGACGAACGGAGCGCTGCGCTCGACGAAACCACTGTCGGGTTTCGCTCGACGAACTAAACACGTCTCGGTCACGCCCGTGACCCATAGGTCACGCCCGTGACAGAGGCGTGTCGGAGCAGAAAATTTTTTCCTTTGTTTTTGTTGTTTTTTTTTTCTTTTGATTTTTTTTTTGTTTATATATTTTGTTAGATTCAACTAAACGATAATAAAACAAAAGTTACCGACTTGAAGAAACGCGTAGACTTGACGCTCAACTCCTTCGATCGTCACGCCGAAAAAGATGTCCTTCAAACCTGCGAAAATTTAAATAGAATTAAAAAATAAGAAGAAAAGATAAGCATGGGGTGCCTCCCACAAGCGCTTTGTTTATGGTCGTTGAGCTCGACCCAAGCGGGGCACTCGTTTATGGGTTCGGGAGGTTAATTTCCTCCCGGTACTCATTAGTAGTATCACCGGCGAGGAATATCTTCAACCGGTGCCCATTCACTTTAAAGTCGCCTTGTTCCGGGTGCGAGATAAGCACTGTCCCATATGGCCATACCTCTTTTACAATAAAAGGGCCGGACCATCGGGACTTGAGTTTGCCCGGAAAAAGTCGAAGGCGCGAATTATAGAGGAGAACTTGGTCTCCCGGTTTGAAATCTTTAGGGTGCTTAATTTTTTTATCATGATAAAATTTTGTACGCTCCTTATAAAGTTTATTACTTTCATAGGCTAAGGAGCGCCACTCATCGAGCTCGTTAATTTGGAATTTCCGAAGCTCGGATGACAAATTTTCATCTAGATTTAAAAATTTAAGCGCCCAAAAGGCGCGGTGCTCAAGCTCAACCGGTAAGTGACATGCTTTCCCATAGACCAATCGGTACGGCGTACAACCGATAGCGGTCTTGTACGCGGTCCGATAAGCCCAAAGAGCATCATCAAGCTTGACCGACCAATCCTTCCTATTAGTAGAAACCGTTTTCTCCAAAATTCGTTTGATTTCACGGTTAACTACTTCTACCTGGCCACTTGTTTGAGGGTGATAGGGGGTGGCTAACCTATGTGTAACGCCATATTTAGACAAAATCTTAGCGAATTGTGCGTTACAAAAGTGGGTGCCCCTATCACTAACTATTGCCCGCGGTGCTCCAAATCGTGAAAATAGTTTTTTGAGAAATTGGGTCACGACTCGGGCGTCATTAGTGGGGAAGGCTTGCGCTTCCGCCCACCGTGACACATAGTCGACCGCTACCAATATATATTTATTTCCATGCGATGTTGGTAGCGGTCCAACAAAGTCGATCCCCCATAAATCAAAAACTTCTATTTCTAAAAATGTATTTAACGGCATTTCATCACGGCGGGAAATATTACCTGAGCGTTGGCATTGTTCACAACGACTTACATGGGCGTGAGCATCCTTGAAGATGCTTGGCCAATAGAAGCCCGCTTCAAGTACCTTCCGAGCCGTCCGATTAGCTTTATAGTGCCCACCGGCGGGTCCTTCATGACAATGCTTTAAAATTTGTGCGCCTTCCTCATGAGAAACACACCTCCGCACTACTTGGTCCGCACAAACACGAAAAAGGAAGGGATCCTCCCAAAAATAATTTTTCAAATCAGAAAAGAATTTCTTCTTTTCTTGATAAGAAAAACCATTCGGGAGGAATCTCGCAACAAGATAATTTGCGAGATCGGCGAACCAAGGAGTGGGGAGGGTGATTACCTTATGAATGGCGAGAAGGCGCTCCTCGGGGAAAGTGTCGTCAATGTCCTCCTCCATGAGCTCCCCCGAATTTGGGTTCTCCAACCGCGAAAGATGGTCAGCCGCCAAGTTCTCCGCTCCTCTCTTGTCGCGAATCTCCAAATCAAATTCTTGGAGTAGTAAGATCCACCTAATCAATCGCGGCTTTGCATCTGTTTTTGCTAATAAATATCTCAAAGCCGAGTGATCAGTAAAAACAATAATTTTAGACAAAGTGAGATATGAGCGGAATTTATCAAATGCGAAAATTACGGCTAATAATTCTTTTTCGGTGGTCGTGTAATTTTCCTGTGCGGCGGTTAATGTTTTGCTTGCATAATAGATAGGATGAAAGTTTTTATTTATGCGTTGTCCTAACACCGCACCAACGGCAAAACTACTAGCGTCGCACATTATCTCAAAGGGAAGCTCCCAATTGGGAGCGATCATGATAGGAGCGTTAATCAATTTTTCTTTAATAAGAGAAAAAGCACGCAAACAATTTTCGTCAAAAATGAACGGCGCGTCTTTTTCTAACAAGTGGGTTAGGGGCTTAGTTATTTTAGAAAAATCTTTAATAAACCGGCGATAGAAACCGGCATGCCCCAAAAAACTACGAACGGCCTTAACATTTGAAGGGGGAGGTAGCTTTTCTATAGTTTCAATTTTTGCTTTATCTACCTCTATTCCCTTACTAGAAATTTTATGGCCTAAGACCAAACCCTCCCGTACCATAAAATGGCACTTCTCCCAGTTTAAAACTAGGTTCGTGTCCTCACATCTTTGGAGTACACGGGAAAGGTTTGCCAAACATAAATCAAACGAATCTCCGAAAACGGAGAAATCGTCCATGAAAACCTCCATGATATCCTCCACTAATTCGTCAAAGATTGCTAGCATACACCTTTGGAAGGTGGCCGGCGCGTTGCACAAACCAAAAGGCATCCTTCGATAAGCGAAGGTGCCAAACGGACAAGTGAAGGTTGTTTTCTCTTGGTCCTCGGGCGCGATTGGGATTTGAAAGTATCCCGAGAGACCATCAAGAAAACAATAAAATGAGTGCCCGGATAGCCGTTCAAGTATTTGGTCAATAAACGGCAAAGGAAAGTGATCCTTACGGGTGGCATCATTTAATTTACGGTAATCGATGCACACCCGCCATCCGGTAACGGTTCGAGTGGGAACTAACTCGTTTTTATCATTAGGCACTACCGTTAACCCTCCTTTCTTGGGCACCACTTGGACCGGGCTCACCCAAGAGCTATCCGAAATTGGATAGATGATACCCGCATCTAATAATTTTATGACCTCGGCCTTGACTACCTCCTTCATGTTAGGATTTAGCCGGCGTTGAGGTTGAATAGTTTTGTGAGCGTGTTCTTCTAAAAAAATTTTATGGGTGCAAAAGGAGGGATTAATCCCTCTCAAATCCGTGATCTTCCACGCAATTGCGCGGCGATGAAGTTTTAAAATATGAGATAATTTAATTTTTTCTTCATTGGTCAAGTAGGCCGACACAATAACCGGAAGTTTTGAATCCTCCGCTAAAAATAAATACTCTAAATGATCAGGCAATTGCTTTAGTTCTAGCGCGGGAGGTTCATCATAAGAAGTTTTCAAACGATCACTACCAATTTCTAAAAGTTCAAAAATAGGTGCGTGCGTGATCGAGAGATTATCACTATTTTCATGAGCAATTGAATCTAAATGTTCTAAATCGGCATCATGATCAATAGAAGATAAAGATTTTTCAGAAAAAAGAAAAGAGTCTTCTTCAGGAGAAGCCTCCAAATAATAACATGAGTCGTCATTTGAGAGCGAGTTTTTCATAGACGTGTCAATAGTAAAGGTAACTTCTTCATCTCCGACTCTAAGGAGAAGTTTCCCATTACTAACGTCTATAATTGCGCGCGAGGTGGCAAGAAAAGGGCGACCGAGAATGAGTGGGACCTCGGTGTCCTCTTCGATGTCAAAGATGACGAAATCTACCGGAAATATAAATTTGTCAACTTTGACAAGCACATCCTCTATGATCCCCATAGGGAGCTTGACAGACCGATCCGCCAATTGAATGCACATTCTTGTGGGTTTAGGTTCTCCTAATCCCAACTTCTTAACTAAAGAATAAGGCATTAAATTGATTGAGGCGCCTAGATCGGCTAACGCACGTTTTACTAATAAATCACCAAACAAACAGGGAATGGAGAAACTACCCGGATCGGGTAATTTCTTAGGTAATTTATTAAGTAAAACTGCCGAACACTCCGCATTTAATTGAACCGTGGAGATATCCTCAAGTTTCTTTTTATTGGATAAAAGATCCTTGAGGTACTTGGCGTATTTCGGCATTTGTGCGATTATTTCACAAAACGATAGATTAATTTGGATTTGTTTAAACATGTCCAAAAATTTACCGTGATGTTCATCCACCCGGTTTTTTTGCATTCTAGATGGATAGGGAAGAGGTGGTTGATAAGCTTTTGGTTTATTAAGAGTAGAAGGCTTAGACGGAGGAGAAGATGGAGAAATGATTACCTCCGTATCAGTCGGAATTGGAATTGGAGAAGTATCAACCGGATTTGGAGAAGTGGTTACCTCCTTCCCGCTCCGTAAGGTGATGGCTTTTGCATGCTCCTTGGGGTTGGGCTCTGTATTGCCCGGTAGCGCTCCTTGTTGACGATCGGAGAGCATTTTAGCGATTTGCCCGATTTGTGTCTCCAAACTTCGAAGAGATCCGGTGAGATTCCGGATGTTGGCGTCATTTGTAGTTGTATATTTAGTGAACAATTCCTCGAGATTGGGAGCTTTGGGAGCTTGCGGTGGAAAATAGCCGGGTGGAATCGTGTTCGGAGGGCGCGCCGCGTTCCCCGGATTACTCCAAGAGAAGTTGGGGTGATTCCTTATACCCGGGTGATAGGTATTGCCAAAATTGTTACCCGGATTATAAGGTGGCCGATTCGGATTACCCATGTAATCCACATGCTCGGCAATAGTAGAAGGCTCCCAATATTGGGGCTCACAGGTAGATTTGGACGAGGAAGCAGACATCTCGTTCATCTGTTTTTGCAGTTGCTCAACCTGGAGAGACAAACTTGAAACCGTATCAATTTCATACATCCCGGCCGGTTTAGGTGGTTTAGACCGAGGTGTACTCCATTGATAGGTATTCAAAGCCATACCTTCTATAAGCTCTTGTGCGGCCGCCGGTGTTTTGTTATTAAGCGTTCCACCGGCGGCGGCATCAATATGTTGCCTAGTTTGAGAATTTAGGCCGTTATAGAAGGTTTGGATTTGTAACCAATCCGGAATTGCATGATGAGGACATCGACGAAGCAATTCCTTGAAACGCTCCCAAGTATCATATAACGTTTCCGAATCAATTTGGGAGAAATAAGTGATATCATTGCGCAATTTAGCCGTTTTAGCCGGCGGAAAGTATTTCGTAAGAAATCTTTCCGTCATTTGAGCCCATGTTGTGATGGATCCTCTTGGTAGAGAACCCAACCACTGCTTGGCTTTAGTGCGTAATGTAAATGGAAATAACCTTAGCCGGATGGCATCATCGGATACACCATTAATTTTAAAAGTATCGCATATTTCTAAGAAATTTGAAATATGCGCGTTTGGATCTTCATCTTGAAGCCCATCAAATTGTACATATTGTTGTACCATTTGGATGATGCTTGGCTTCAACTCAAAATTATTGGGGGCAATAGCGGGGCGAACAATACTAGATTGAGTCTCGTCCAAGTTTGGACGGGCATAATAGGACATAGTCCTTTGTTCAACCGCATTTGGCTCACCCATATTGGAAGAAGCAGAAGATGGAGATCTAGGAGAATGAGAAGAAGAACTAAATGAAGAAGGAGAAGAAGAAGGCGGTGACGGAGAGAGGATTAATGAAGGATTAGGAGTGTCTCCTAAGGAGTCCGTATCTTGAAAATTCGGAACTTGAAATCGTAAGCGATGCCGAAGGGTTCGCTCGATTTCCGGATCCAAATCAAAAAGAGGCGACGGATTCCCTCGGGTCATACACCAAAATAAAACAAAATAAAATTTTTTTTGTGATTTTGATATTTCTAAAACAAAAAGAAAATGATAAAATTAATAGAGCCTTGCTTTCAAAATATCAACAAAAAAATGTCCCCGGCAACGGCGCCAAAAACTTGATGTTGATTTTATAAGTTTTGAAAAGTATCCAAACTAAACTCTCAACTAGGCAAGTGCACCTATCGAAATTAGTATAGGAAATATCGTATTTAAACTCGGGGACCGTTGAGTATTTGTACTCACAAGGACGAACTATTATTTTATCGATCGGAAAATTGGTTTTTGCGAAAACGAAAACAAACGTTAAATTAAGAGGAGAAATTCGATGAATAAAAGACTAGCACTTGATCTAGAATCCCTTTGGCCTAGAATAAAATTCCACAAAATTAAAGAGCACAAGCATCTAAATTATTAACTTCGACCGCGGAGGTTCCAAAGCTACGAAGCGCCTCTCTCGAGAATACGCACTCGACTAACCTTAGGTAGATCGATTAAGACCTCTCGGCCAGTCGAAAGACCTAAGCTTGCTTTAGGCGGTGAACCTCACTAATGGAGTTGACTTCAAGGCGGAAGAATTTTGCGTTCCTCTCTCGAGGGGTGCAAGAAGTTCTCTTTATCCTTGAGTGATCTACTCGTATCCACAACCTCTCGGTAAATCTAGGATACGAATCTAAGCTCGAATAAACATAATTTGCAACTTATGAATTCGAAGAAAAATTAAATCAAAGATAAACCAAAGTTTAGAAAATAGAATGCTTGCTAATTTGAGACAAAAATAAGAATTTTATTCCATTCCAAAGTTCATCATGATCAAGTGCTAATTGGAAAATTAGCTACTCATCATGATGGGAGGATTACATGAAAGCATAAAGAAAGACATGATTTAAGAAGAGACTTGAAAATAAAGATTACACTAGGAATTGAAAATGCAGGAAAAACAGTAAATAGAACAGAACTAAGCTCCCCAAAAATCTCCCTCCGGCCATCTGAAGCTGTCTGGAATTTATAGAAAAAGTTGCTGGATGGTCACGCCCCTAGGTCACGCCCGTGACCTAGGGCGTGTCGGTCTCGGAACCGTCGTCTTCAAGTCTTCTGAACGTTGGCGCGAAACCGCCAAAAGTTGTTAATTTGCGGGTCACGCCCCTAGGTCACGCCCGTGACCTAGGGCGTGTCTTGACGGTTGTTGAAGAACGGCGGGAAGCAGAAACGGCGGGAATAACTCCGGCCGTTGTTGGAAGGGTCACGCCCATGGTCACGCCCGTGACCGTGGGCGTGCCTTTAGAAAACTCCCAGCGACTGAAACTGCAGCATTGAGTCGGCACGCCGGGCTGTCACGAGGTTAGTCACGCCCGTGCCAAACGTGTCACGCCCGTGACTTGTTGCAAAGTGAAACTGCCGTTGACTGGAAGTCAGGGCAGGGCACTGGATGTCACGCCTGGAGTACACGCCCGTGTAATGATCGCCACGCCCGTGTAATGATGGTCACGCCCGGGACCTTAAGGCGTGTAATTTTAATTGACGTGGCAGAGATACTTCCACGCGCCGGGTTCTCGAAAGGATGTCACGCCCGTGACCATTTTGGTCACGCCCGTGACTTGGCGTGTACATTTGAAATTTTCCTTCTTTTTTCTAGTTTTGTCTCCTGGTCAACCATATAGACTCCAAATTGAAATTTGCAGCCCAGATTGCCCTGAAATAAGAAATTAGAAAAATTCAATAATAAAATTACAAAATATGATTATAAACTAACTAATTATTAAATAAAAAATAATGTAAAAAGTTGGACAAAATTAGAGTTATCAGTGATATATGTGCTGTGGTAGCTGTAGAATTGTATGATTCTATTTGATTAACTGAATTAATATTCTGCCTTAGAGGAAAATAGAATTGAACCTATTCACCCCCCCCCCCCACTCTCTAGGTGTTTAGGTTATCTTGAAACCAATTCTTTCAGTTCACATGATATCTATCGCAGACACATGTTGTGTAAGACCCCCCCTTTTTTTTTTCTTTTTGACCACGGGGTCTTAGGCCCAGATCCGCTGTTTTGCGGTGACTCCTTCACGCCCTGAAGGGTCATCACCACAAAGCGCCGATTCTGCCGGCCAATTCGATCACATAAAATTAGCGTAATGAAGTAAAATGAAAACTGTCTGTCCACAGAGAATCACATGACATATATAAATATAACTCCACGAAGGGAGTGTCCACAGAAGATAACATCAGAGTAGCAAAAATACGGGCTTATGCTCGGTACAACATATCCTCACTACAAAGTCACTCATGCGGAAGCAAAAGCTGAAAAACTACTCAGGGTCGAGACTCACAGTCCCGGCTGTATGAACTCCGGAGCTAGACTGCCCCATCTCCAAGCGCACCGGTCTCTGGGGCTGCTCCTCCATGCTGGTCTCCACGATCCCCTAAATGATGCGGTTCGAAAACCGTTAGTCTAAAAGACTAAGTCCTATCATCCCCCACCCCTTCCCCCACGGCTCCTAGGCACCGAGCGGAGAGGAAGAAAGGGGAGGACTTGAAGGTGGAGAATATCAAAGCAGATGGCAGCGGTCCTATTCTAGCAAGTTCTATAGCATATAAAGACAATAAAATGTAAGCTGAAATGTAACCTTCACTTATGTGGAAAAACACATAAGCCAAGGGGTCTTTTGCAAGGCTCCCATCGTATAAAAAGTCCCATACCGATTTATACGTTGGGGTGTCGGTGGTCAAACAGCAGTAACTAAATATATCAAAATTAACCTTAATTTATAAACTTGCCCACACAAGCTTATAGACTAAGGGGTCGTTTTGCAGGTCCTAATGTATAAGCGTCCCATTCCACTTATACATCAGGTGTCAGGGGTTAAATGAATCGATTATGCTATGACATGCAAGTGGGTATGATGGACATGCAAGTGCAACGCACACACCCGACTCTGTGCACACAGACCTTTAGTTCCCCCTTTCTGGAGCCGTAACCTCCCAGGATACCTCCGTAGTGGCAGACAGAAGCGGTGGGTTGGGCCTCGCCCACCTCTAAACCAGTAAGGCACTACCGGTCAGACCTATCGTACGCCTCAACGCTTGGTGCACGAAGCGGACTCCTGCGTACTCTTGCCGGCTGGCGCACCGGACTTCTGTTGGCGAAGTGCTAACCACACTTGCCGAGTCAACGTATTGGCGTCGGTGCATCGACCCTCCAATACCGAAAACCCACCACCTTAATTTATTTTCCTTTTATGCACATGCAGATTTAGCGTAAACAAAACCCGAGCCGAAGCTCCCCGGACCAAGAGTCCGTCTTTTAACCATCCGAGCCGAAGCTCCCAGCTGACTTTTGGTGCTAACAGTGCCTGTGAAATGTGCAACCCTAATTACTAAGTTACTCTTTTCAGCTTGTTAAACAGTTTACGTTAACCCAGGACTGCCCCCGGTATTCCCTGTGAAGGGCTCTCAAGGGGCACTAGGAACTGTGTTGGGATTACGCCCAGCGTTCCCTTTCGCAAGGTACTTATTTTATTATTGGTTGATCCCCTTACCCATTATTTTCTCATGTTTCGATACGCTAATCCTAGGGTGATTTGACTCCAACTCTCCTTGGGTAGGACGATCTTTCGTCGGGCCCGAACGCCTTTAAACCCTAGACAAATCCACACCCTACTCACTCATCTTCCAAAGATGCAGCCCTTTCCACTTGTCCTTACAGCAAACCATCAAGACCCATCATACGTGCCCTAATTCAATCCAAAGAAATCCTGCAGTTTTGCTATATGCAGACCACTTAAGCTACGTGACCCGTAAAAGGGGAAGTACATGAAATACTCATCCAGTACCCTCATGATAATTATCAGAGGTCTATTATGATAAATATAGACTAAATTCAGAAAATCATATTTTTCCCAATTAATCTACTATTTATTGAATTTTCCTCAAAAACTAGGCCATAGTCAATTTGAACATGAACCATAAGATTTTCTCAGGTAATGGCCTCCTAAAATTTGTATTCACTACATAACAGATAAATATCATTGGATGCTAATTTTCATAATTTTCCAGATAATTCTTGACCTCTAAAGGATTTATTAAAATAATTCCAAAAATCAAAAATAATGAAGGAAGTGCCACATATATGTCTCCAATAATTATGTAAAAATTACTAGGGCTTCATAGGGAACTAAAAACATCATAATGAAGAAATTAGAATTTTTCAGACAATCTAAAAGTCATTATTAAATTTTCCAAGGTTCCATGGAATTAAATAATTAAAGAAGCAACAACTAAATATCATTCTTCAAAAATTCCATAAAAATTTACAGAGATGGGTAACATGATTATAAGCCCCTTGGCTAAGTTTTATCAAGTTTAAGCAAGTATAGTGCTCTGCAAAAACTCTTAAGTGGAAATTATAAAATATAACTCTGTGAATAAAGTACCAAAAATATTCATCCAAAATTTATTATAAAATTTCCAGAGACATGTATGCCCTAAGCAACTACCCATTCAAAATCTTAGCCCTTTTCAGATAGTTTTGGTATTAGTTCTTATGGTTTCAAAGCTAGTGCCCTAAACTAGGGTTATGGATTTAAGGGGTCTTTAATCTTCCAAATGCCCTAAAATTTTAACCATAGGACCATAGTGACCCTATGGTCATCATTCCCAAGTTTCAAGCCCATCCAAGGTCTTTTGACCCCAATTTCTTCAAACCCTAGAGAATTACCCTAAAGGGTCTACCCTACACTTCTAGGGCTACCCTAGCCCAATCCACTCCAAACTTCATGAGTGAGTGTAAAAAGTTAAATCATATCAGTGTCCAAAGTTTCAGCCTCTGTTGAGGTGATTTGGTCACTTAAAACCAAAAGTGCCACTTTTGACCAAAATGCCCTTCATAGGGTAGAACTAGGGTTGGGTCAAAACCTATTCAACACTCACCCAAACCAACTGAAATTTTATACAGGTACCTAATTGGAGCCCAGGGACCACTCACCAAAATTTGGGAGGGTTTGGGTGTGTTTAGGGCACCTATTTAATTTATCTAATGATTATTAAATGTTTACCAAAACTATAGAAATATTTTCTCCAAAAATTCCCATTTTTGGGCAGGCCCTAGGTATGCCTAGGATAGACCCTCTGCCAAAATTTCAGCCCATTTGGGCTTGGGGTGAAGAGTGGGCACTCATTTTAGTGACTGCCTAGCCCTAAGGACATGTCCCACCAAAATGGGTGCCCTGGTCTAACCAGTGACCCAAAAGGGTCCCAACAATTTTTGCTGCAAACTAGACACCCTAAGCTACAATGTTCATGTTGGGCAAATTTCCATCCAGGGTCCCTAGGTATTTTTAAACATTAATTACATTAAATACATCCAGTGTGACAAAAATGAAATAAATTTTATTTAACCCTATAGTATCTGATCTGATGCCGCACGAATCTTGGCGCAGATCGACGGCATCTGGTCATCGTCCCCACTGAGCCAACGGCTGGGATTGGTTCTGCCTGGAGCGATTTCCAAGCTCTGCCGCCGGCGATCCAGCCCCTTCCCCGGCCGGCCACCGCCACCAACACCTCCGTTGAGGTGGTGGCTGTCGTCAGGCGGCGGCTCCGCCGCCGGAGAGGTGTTTTCCGGCGGATTGAGCAAGACTTTTCCTTGCCGAAACCAGGAGAAATCCTGGATTCGATCGGGCTCAATTGAGCCCGAAACTCTAGCCTAAGGATTCCTAGGATCTACCCGCGAGTTAAGGAGAGGAGGAGGACCTTCCTGGCGGCCTGGATGCGAGAGGAGCGGCGGGATGCCATTGGCGACGGCGGCGGCGCTCGGCTTCTGCAACTGCACGGTGGAAGGGCTCGTCTCCTCCTGGTAAGTGCTCCAAAATGATCCCCTCGGCTCCCTGATGGTGTTTAAAAGGCAATTGGGGGAGGGGAGAGGCTGGTTCTTCAATGGCCATTATCTCCATTAATGGAGTGGCTCGGGTTGTGTGGAGGGGGGCTGAACCCACCCCTTGGTGGCCGGGAAACGGCTGGAATCAACTCCTCTCTCCTAGAGGAGTTGATTGCAGCCATAAAGGGTGGCTGTTAGTCTCCCTTGGCCGGCCTCTTACTTCCCCCTTCTCCTTCCTCATTTCTCTCTCCTCCATTATCATGGAGAGGAGCTTTTTCTCTCTCCTAGTCACCTCTGGTTGACTAGTCAACCCCACAAGCTAAAGGCAGCCCACTGGATTATGATGATCATGGGAATGGGCTTAGCCTAAGGGAGAAGTGGCTTGAGCTTGGGTTAGCCCTTTTTGGGCTAAGTTGACTTGACCCTCAATGAGGGTTGACTTGGCCAATTTGACCATCTAGGTTGACCCCATTGGGTCCTGGGTGGTTCATTGGCCTCCCCTAAGGTCTATGTAGGGCTGGGTAGGGTTGACTTGGCACCTTAAAGGTCACTTGACCCTTGGTAAGGTCACTTTGACCATTTAGAGCTAAAGTTGACTTGGGTCAACATGACCATTAGGGTCCACCCCTATGGATCCTTGGTGACCCATTGACTTCCCTTAGGGTCTAGGTAGGGTTATATGGGGTTGCCCTGCACTTTGGAGGTCACATACCCTTAGTAGGGGTACTTTGACCAGATTAGGGCTTGAGTTGACCTGGGTCAACCTGGCCTCTAGGGCTGACCCCAATGTGTCCTTAGTGACCCATTGTCCTCACTTTAGGGTTAGGAGGGCATAGGTGGGGTCCTCTAGACTAGGAGTGGGTCTATTGGCCCTAAGTGGGCTAGGTTGACCTATTTAGGGCTAGGGTTGACCTTGGTCAACTGGGCCTCTTGGGTTGGCCCTAATGGGTCCTTTTGGCTCTAATGGGTCTCCCAAAATGTTTGGGAGTGTTGTGATAGGGTCTTGGGGTCATGGTGAAGCCCCATTGTCATCCTAAACTATTGTTCAGAATTCTACTATCTGCAGACCATGGTGATCCCTACCTTGGCCTCCTATCTCTTGGCCCATTTCTGGCTTCCCAGGGTTTTGTCATGACCTAGTCATGGCCAAAACCACTCTTAGGGGTCTAGTTGGAAATGGGATGTTACAAATCCCAATAAACAAAACAAAGATTTCGTCCCCGAAATCAAGGTTGGACCTACGAGTCTTATTACCGAAGGAAAGAGTCTTGTAACATCCCATTATGACGTCTTGTTTGTTAAATTTGATTTAAGGGAAAACTTAGATCTAAGACCCCTTTCGCCCAAACGGCGAACCAAAATCCCAATAAACAAAGTTAAGCCCCCAATAAACAAAGATAAGCCCCTATCTACCTAGAGCAGCCCTTAGTATACTTAAAGCAGAAAAATAAATTAACATCTTGAGGGGTCTGAGAGGTATACCTGACTGAATAGCTCGGGGTATCTTTGTCGCATCAGGTCCTGTGGCTCCCAGGTATGCTCCTCCTGGCCGTGGTTCCTCCACAGGACCTTGACTAGAGGGACCCTCTTGCGTCGTAAGACCCGCACTCCTCGGTCGTCGATCCTCACAGGCTCCAAATGAACAGACCGGTCTGAAGCTACCGGCCCTTCGGTGGTCAGAATCTGCTGCTCCGGGCGTAGTAGAGCCCTACTCAAAGAAGAAATGTGGAAGACGTCGTGCAGCGCTTCTAGCTCTGGTGGTAACTCCAGCCGGTAGGCTAGGGGTCCGATCCGCTCCAGGATCCTGTAAGGGCCCATGTACCTAGGGCTGAGCTTCTTCCTCCGACCACGCACCCGTGAAACTCCATGCATGGGCCGGATTTTCAGAAACACCCGGTCCCCCACCTGGAACTCCACCTGCCGATGTCGGGCGTCATAGTACTTGGCCTGTCTACTCTGCGCCTCGAGCATCCTGTCTCTGATCAGCCTCACTTGTGCCTCGGTGTCTTCAACGAACTCTGACCCCAATACCTTCGGATCTTCGTTCTGCACCCATGAGAGCGGGGTCCGGCATCTCCTCCCGTACAAGGCTTCGTAAGGCGCCATCCTGATGCTGGACTGGTGGCTGTTGTTATAGGAGAACTCGACAAGGGGTAAGAGTTTCTCCCACGGTTCCCCGCGATCTAAGATGCATAGCCTCAAAAGGTCCTCCAGCGTCCGGTTGGTGCGTTCTGTCTGCCCGTCTGTCTGGGGGTGGAATGCAGTGCTGAAAGTCAATCGCGTGCCTAAGTAAGCTTGCACGGACCTCCACTCCCTGGAGGTGAACCTGCCATCCCGATCCGACACTATCGTCCCGGGCACTCCATGATAACGAATGAACTGCTCCACAAACTTCCGCACCAGTACTCCTACTGAATCATCCTTCCTGATCGGTATAAATCGAGCCACCTTGGTCAACCGATCGACGATTACCCAGATCGAGTCATTCCCTGTCCGAGACCGGGGAAGCCCATGTATGAAGTCCATGGCTATGTCATCAAACTTCCACTCCGGCACCGGGAGTGGCTGCAATAATCCTGCGGGGTTCCTGCACTCCGCCTTCACTAGCTGACATGCCTCACAATGGGTCACGAAGTGTGAGACATCCTTCTTCATGCCCGGCCAGTACATCGTCCTCTTCAAATCAGCCGTCATCTTTGTGATCCCCGGGTGTACAGAATACCGGCTGCAGTGCGCCTCCATCATAATATCCTCCCGGATCTGGCCTCCCTCCGGTATATACACCCGTCCTCTGAAGCACACCAGATCGTCCCTCAGTGTGTAATCTCCTGCAGTGCCCGCCTTCAGAGCTTGGAAGATGGGTTCCAACTTGGCATCCTGCCTCTGTCCCTCTCTGACCCGGTCTCTGATGTCATCGGTAACGCCTATCGCGGCCAAGTACTCCTCATAGAGCTCAGGATCATCAGACGATACCAGAGTAATGTGCATGTCCTCTAGTCTCTGCAGCAGCTCCATAGACATCAACTGAGGCTCTGCTCCTGTTGTGGCGGCTCTCCGACTCAGTGCATCTGCCACCACGTTTGCCTTCCCCGGGTGACAGTGCATCTCATACTGATAGTCAGATAGAAACTCCACCCACCGCCTTTGCCTGATGTTCAGTTCCTTCTGCGTGTCCACGTACTTAAGGTTCTTATGGTCGGAATATATGTCACAGTGGACTCCATAAAGGTAGTGCCGCCATATCTTCAGTGCGAATACAACTGCCCCCATCTCAAGGTCATGTACTGGGTAGTTCTTCTCATGGGTCTTCAGCTGGCGGGAGGCATAAGCTATGACGTGTCCGTTCTGCATCAGTACCGCTCCCATCCCCTGATATGATGCGTCGGTGTAGACCTGGAATCCCTCCCTCCCCGAGGGAAGAGTAAGAATGGGAGCCGAGGTCAGCCGATCCTTCAGCTCCTGGAAAGCTGTCTGGCACTGCGGGGTCCACACGAACGGTGCCTCCTTCTTTGTCAAGGATGTGAGCGGGAGGGCGATTCGAGAGAATCCCTCTACGAACTTCCGGTAATAACCGGCAAGTCCTAGAAAACTCCGTACGTCAGTGGCTGTTTTCAGCTGCGGCCACTCTGAAATAGCTCGAATCTTTGCCGGGTCCACTGCCAGCCCGGCTCCGCTGATAATGTGACCTAAGAACGCCACCTCCTTCAGCCAGAACTGACACTTACTGAATTTCGCATAAAGGTGATGCTCCCGCAGTCTCTCCAGGGTCAATGCTAGATGTCGTGTATGCTCCTCCTCCGTCTTAGAATAGATAAGGATGTCGTCTATGAACACTATGACAAACACATCCAAGTAAGCCTCGAAGACCCGGTTCATGAGGCTCATAAATGCTGACGGAGCATTCGTGAGCCCGAAGGGCATCACGATGAACTCATACAATCCATACCGGCTACTAAAGGCCGTTTTCGGGATATCCTCCTCCTGGATCCGCAGCTGGTAATAGCCTGATCTCAAGTCCAGCTTCGAAAAGTAATGGGCTCCCTCCAGCTGATCGAACAACTCGTCTATCCTGGGGAGCGGATAGGTATTTCGGACGGTCAGCCTATTTAGTGCTCGATAGTCGATGCACAGGCGTAAGGTGCCGTCCTTCTTCTTTACGAATAGGACAGGAGCTCCCCATGATGAGGAACTCGGCCTAACAAATCCTGCTTCCACCAGCTCCTGCAACTGTGTCCGAAACTCCGCCAACTCCTTCGGGGCCATCCGATAAGGGGCCTTGGATACCGGCTTAGCCCCTGGTACCAGCTGAATCTGGAAGTCCTTCTCCCTATGCGGAGGTAGTCCCGGCAGCTTATCCGGAAAAATATCGGCGTAGTCACGAACCACCGGAATGTCTGCGATCAAGTCCTTCTCCTCAGTCATCTCGAACAATACTTGGTATACCTCGTCCCCTTGCATATGGGCCTTAATGGCCTGAATAGATGAAAGCAAGCGACGGGAGACCGGTGTAGTACCTTCGAACGTTGCATAAGTATCGCCGTGGCTGAGCACGACCCTCCCTGCCGGGCAATCAATCTGGGCATGGTTCCAGACAAGCCATGTCATGCCCAAGACGAGATCGAAGTCCGGCATCCTCAAGATCGTCGCCGGGGCCTCGAGTGTCAACCCCTCTATGGTAACCTCCAGGAGGCACTTTTCTGTGGACTGAATCTCCATCTCATTGGGGAGGCGCACCCTCCTGGGTAGTCCTGTATAGCAACGAATCTGATCCAGGTCCTTGACGAAATCCTCTGATACAAAGTTATGTGATGCCCCCGTGTCGAACAGGGTGTGGGCAGGCTTGCCGCACACCATCACCATTCCTAAATCAGTTTGAAAGAAATTCTAGCGTAAGGTTTTCTAACCTAGGTTGTATAGTAGTTCTATCAATGCTTAATACGAGCAAAGAATAATTCTAACATTAAGATTACTCTCATACCTGCAATAACCCTGTCCGGGTTCCGGGGCTGTGCTAAGTCCAGAGCGTAAATCTGCTCCCCATTCTGCCTGCGGTCGCCTCCCTGGTAACCACGTCCTCGGCCGCGTCCTCGGCCTCCGAAATGCTGGGCCGGTGGGCCACCCCGTGGTGCTGGAGGTGGTGCCCCCCTCATAGGGCAATCTCTCCGGAGGTGTCCCACCTGGTGACAGTGGAAGCACTCCGGCGGGGGATACGCCATACCCCGGGGTCTCTGCATCTCCTGGATCCGGAGAGGTTGAGGGGCCAAGACCACCTGCTCTCTCGGCTCCTGCCTCAACTCCTGACGAGGCTGCTCCTCTGCCCTTCTTCCATCTGGTACGATGCCTCGCCGCTGATCATTTCGGGCCCTCCGGCCCTGGTCCTCCGTTTGCCGTTTCCGGCACCGAGTGGTGTGCCAGTCGGCCTCAATCCTCTTCGCCATCTCTAAAATCTGGGAGATGGGCCCGTCAGAGACAAAAAGCAAAGCCTCTCTCAACTCCTCTTTTAGGCCCTTATAAAACCTCTTGACGTACCCCGCTTCATCCAGCTGATAAGAGCCCGCATATCGGGTCAAATGATCGAACTCTCGGTGGTACTCCACCACTGTCCTGGTGCCCTGCCTCAGCTGCAAGAAACGCTCCTCCAACTCGTCCCTGGCCGACTGAGGAACAAAGTGCTCCAGCAGCGTGGCCCTGAATTCTTCCCATGTGATTTCTGCAATCTCTCTATCCGCAAAAGTCGTGTCCAACAGCGTCTTCCACCACCGCTTGGCATGTGACTCCAAGCAAGATACCACTAGGGCCACCCTCTCCTCCCAGGGGCATCGTATCCCCGTCAACATCTCGTACATCACATCCAGCCACTCCTCTGTCCGTACTGCCGACTCCGTCCCCAAGTAAGATGGGGGAGAGAGTCCTCGGAAGGTGCTCATCCAGTTGGCCCCTGGGTTTGGCTGCTGGGCTGGGGCTTGCTGAGCCCGGAAGGCCTCAAGGATGGCTGTAAGGGTCTGCCCCATGTCTGACTGGAGGAAAGGTGTGGGGACCATGGGAGGTGGTGCAATGTCTGGAATCTGCTGAGCTCCACCTTGTGGGGTGGGCTGAGCTGAGGGCTGCAAAATGAACTACATCAGTAGGTAATCGACTCAATGCCTAATGATAGTGGACAATTTATATGTGATTCCCCCCATATGGGCACACCACCGCTTCCGCTGCTTAGTTTGTCCCCAAACTAAACCCGCGCGGGGGTGACCCAGGGTTGTGGATGGCTACTTTTCGATCGAGGTTTCCTCTGATACCACTTGTAAGACCCCCCCTTTTTTTTTCTTTTTGACCACGGGGTCTTAGGCCCAGATCCGCCGTTTTGCGGTGACTCCTTCACGCCCTGAAGGGTCATCACCACAAAGCGCCGATTCTGCCGGCCAATTCGATCACATAAAAGTAGCGTAATGAAGTAAAATGAAAACTGTCTGTCCACAGAGAATCACATGACATATATAAATATAACTCCACGAAGGGAGTGTCCATAGAAGATAACATCAGAGTAGCAAAAATACGGGCTTATGCCCGGTACAACATATCCTCACTACAAAGTCACTCATGCGGAAGCAAAAGCTGAAAAACTACTCAGGGTCGAGACTCACAGTCCCGGCTGTATGAACTCCGGAGCTAGACTGCCCCATCTCCAAGCGCACCGGTCTCTGGGGCTGCTCCTCCATGCTGGTCTCCACGATCCCCTAAATGATGCGGTTCGAAAACCGTTAGTCTAAAAGACTAAGTCCTATCATCCCCCACCCCTTCCCCCACGGCTCCTAGGCACCGAGCGGAGAGGAAGAAAGGGGAGGACTTGAAGGTGGAGAATATCAAAGCAGATGGCAGCGGTCCTATTCTAGCAAGTTCTATAGCATATAAAGACAATAAAATGTAAGCTGAAATGTAACCTTCACTTATGTGGAAAAACACATAAGCCAAGGGGTCTTTTGCAAGGCTCCCATCGTATAAAAAGTCCCATACCGATTTATACGTTGGGGTGTCGGTGGTCAAACAGCAGTAACTAAATATATCAAAATTAACCTTAATTTATAAACTTGCCCACACAAGCTTATAGACTAAGGGGTCGTTTTGCAGGTCCTAATGTATAAGCGTCCCATTCCACTTATACATCAGGTGTCAGGGGTTAAATGAATCGATTATGCTATGACATGCAAGTGGGTATGATGGACATGCAAGTACAACGCACACACCCGACTCTGTGCACACAGACCTTTAGTTCCCCCTTTCTGGAGCCGTAACCTCCCAGGATACCTCCGTAGTGGCAGACGGAAGCGGTGGGTTGGGCCTCGCCCACCTCTAAACCAGTAAGGCACTACCGGTCAGACCTATCGTACGCCTCAACGCTTGGTGCACGAAGCGGACTCCTGCGTACTCTTGCCGGCTGGCGCACCGGACTTCTGTTGGCGAAGTGCTAACCACACTTGCCGAGTCAACATATTGGCGTCGGTGCATCGACCCTCCAATACCGAAAACCCACCACCTTAATTTATTTTCCTTTTATGCACATGCAGATTTAGCGTAAACAAAACCCGAGCCGAAGCTCCCCGGACCAAGAGTCCGTCTTTTAACCATCCGAGCCGAAGCTCCCAGCTGACTTTTGGTGCTAACAGTGCCTGTGAAATGTGCAACCCTAATTACTAAGTTACTCTTTTCAGCTTGTTAAACAGTTTACGTTAACCCAGGACTGCCCCCGGTATTCCCTGTGAAGGGCTCTCAAGGGGCACTAGGAACTGTGTTGGGATTACGCCCAGCGTTCCCTTTCGCAAGGTACTTATTTTATTATTGGTTGATCCCCTTACCCATTATTTTCTCATGTTTCGATACGCTAATCCTAGGGTGATTTGACTCCAACTCTCCTTGGGTAGGACGATCTTTCGTCGGGCCCGAACGCCTTTAAACCCTAGACAAATCCACACCCTACTCACTCATCTTCCAAAGATGCAGCCCTTTCCACTTGTCCTTACAGCAAACCATCAAGACCCATCATACGTGCCCTAATTCAATCCAAAGAAATCCTGCAGTTTTGCTATATGCAGACCACTTAAGCTACGTGACCCGTAAAAGGGGAAGTACATGAAATAGTCATCCAGTACCCTCATGATAATTATCAGAGGTCTATTATGATAAATATAGACTAAATTCAGAAAATCATATTTTTCCCAATTAATCTACTATTTATTGAATTTTCCTCAAAAACTAGGCCATAGTCAATTTGAACATGAACCATAAGATTTTCTCAGGTAATGGCCTCCTAAAATTTGTATTCACTAAATAACAGAGAAATATCATTGGATGCTAATTTTCATAATTTTCCAGATAATTCTTGACCTCTAAAGGATTTATTAAAATAATTCCAAAAATCAAAAATAATGAAGGAAGTGCCACATATATGTCTCCAATAATTATGTAAAAATTACTAGGGCTTCATAGGGAACTAAAAACATCATGATGAAGAAATTAGAATTTTTCAGACAATCTAAAAGTCATTATTAAATTTTCCAAGGTTCCATGGAATTAAATAATTAAAGAAGCAACAACTAAATATCATTCTTCAAAAATTCCATAAAAATTTACAGAGATGGGTAACATGATTATAAGCCCCTTGGCTAAGTTTTATCAAGTTTAAGCAAGTATAGTGCTCTGCGAAAACTCTTAAGTGGAAATTATAAAATATAACTCTGTGAATAAAGTACCAAAAATATTCATCCAAAATTTATTATAAAATTTCCAGAGACATGTATGCCCTAAGCAACTACCCATTCAAAATCTCAGCCCTTTTCAGATAGTTTTGGTATTAGTTCTTATGGTTTCAAAGCTAGTGCCCTAAACTAGGGTTATGGATTTAAGGGGTCTTTAATCTTCCAAATGCCCTAAAATTTTAACCATAGGACCATAGTGACCCTATGGTCATCATTCCCAAGTTTCAAGCCCATCCAAGGTCTTTTGACCCCAATTTCTTCAAACCCTAGAGAATTACCCTAAAGGGTCTACCCTACACTTCTAGGGCTACCCTAGCCCAATCCACTCCAAACTTCATGAGTGAGTGTAAAAAGTTAAATCATATCAGTGTCCAAAGTTTCAGCCTCTGTTGAGGTGATTTGGTCACTTAAAACCAAAAGTGCCACTTTTGACCAAAATGCCCTTCATAGGGTAGAACTAGGGTTGGGTCAAAACCTATTCAACACTCACCCAAACCAACTGAAATTTTATACAGGTACCTAATTGGAGCCCAGGGACCACTCACCAAAATTTGGGAGGGTTTGGGTGTGTTTAGGGCACCTATTTAATTTATCTAATGATTATTAAATTTTTACCAAAACTATAGAAATATTTTCTCCAAAAATTCCCATTTTTGGGCAGGCCCTAGGTATGCCTAGGATAGACCCTCTGCCAAAATTTCAGCCCATTTGGGCTTGGGGTGAAGAGTGGGCACTCATTTTAGTGACTGCCTAGCCCTAAGGACATGTCCCACCAAAATGGGTGCCCTGGTCTAACCAGTGACCCAAAAGGGTCCCAACAATTTTTGCTGCAAACTAGACACCCTAAGCTACAATGTTCATGTTGGGCAAATTTCCATCCAGGGTCCCTAGGTATTTTTAAACATTAATTACATTAAATACATCCAGTGTGACAAAAATGAAATAAATTTTATTTAACCCTATAGTATCTGATCTGATGCCGCACGAATCTTGGCGCAGATCGACGGCATCTGGTCATCGTCCCCACTGAGCCAACGGCTGGGATTGGTTCTGCCTGGAGCGATTTCCAAGCTCTGCCGCCGGCGATCCAGCCCCTTCCCCGGCCGGCCACCGCCACCAACACCTCCGTTGAGGTGGTGGCTGTCGTCAGGCGGCGGCTCCGCCGCCGGAGAGGTGTTTTCCGGCGGATTGAGCAAGACTTTTCCTTGCCGAAACCAGGAGAAATCCTGGATTCGATCGGGCTCAATTGAGCCCGAAACTCTAGCCTAAGGATTCCTAGGATCTACCCGCGAGTTAAGGAGAGGAGGAGGACCTTCCTGGCGGCCTGGATGCGAGAGGAGCGGCGGGATGCCATTGGCGACGGCGGCGGCGCTCGGCTTCTGCAACTGCACGGTGGAAGGGCTCGTCTCCTCCTGGTAAGTGCTCCAAAATGATCCCCTCGGCTCCCTGATGGTGTTTAAAAGGCAATTGGGGGAGGGGAGAGGCTGGTTCTTCAATGGCCATTATCTCCATTAATGGAGTGGCTCGGGTTGTGTGGAGGGGGGCTGAACCCACCCCTTGGTGGCCGGGAAACGGCTGGAATCAACTCCTCTCTCCTAGAGGAGTTGATTGCAGCCATAAAGGGTGGCTGTTAGTCTCCCTTGGCCGGCCTCTTACTTCCCCCTTCTCCTTCCTCATTTCTCTCTCCTCCATTATCATGGAGAGGAGCTTTTTCTCTCTCCTAGTCACCTCTGGTTGACTAGTCAACCCCACAAGCTAAAGGCAGCCCACTGGATTATGATGATCATGGGAATGGGCTTAGCCTAAGGGAGAAGTGGCTTGAGCTTGGGTTAGCCCTTTTTGGGCTAAGTTGACTTGACCCTCAATGAGGGTTGACTTGGCCAATTTGACCATCTAGGTTGACCCCATTGGGTCCTGGGTGGTTCATTGGCCTCCCCTAAGGTCTATGTAGGGCTGGGTAGGGTTGACTTGGCACCTTAAAGGTCACTTGACCCTTGGTAAGGTCACTTTGACCATTTAGAGCTAAAGTTGACTTGGGTCAACATGACCATTAAGGTCCACCCCTATGGATCCTTGGTGACCCATTGACTTCCCTTAGGGTCTAGGTAGGGTTATATGGGGTTGCCCTGCACTTTGGAGGTCACATACCCTTAGTAGGGGTACTTTGACCAGATTAGGGCTTGAGTTGACCTGGGTCAACCTGTCCTCTAGGGCTGACCCCAATGTGTCCTTAGTGACCCATTGTCCTCACTTTAGGGTTAGGAGGGCATAGGTGGGGTCCTCTAGACTAGGAGTGGGTCTATTGGCCCTAAGTGGGCTAGGTTGACCTATTTAGGGCTAGGGTTGACCTTGGTCAACTGGGCCTCTTGGGTTGGCCCTAATGGGTCCTTTTGGCTCTAATGGGTCTCCCAAAATGTTTGGGAGTGTTGTGATAGGGTCTTGGGGTCATGGTGAAGCCCCATTGTCATCCTAAACTATTGTTCAGAATTCTACTATCTGCAGACCATGGTGATCCCTACCTTGGCCTCCTATCTCTTGGCCCATTTCTGGCTTCCCAGGGTTTTGTCATGACCTAGTCATGGCCAAAACCACTCTTAGGGGTCTAGTTGGAAATGGGATGTTACATGTTGAGAACATTATATCGGGTCTACTGACAGTCAGGTAGAGCAATGATCCAATTATGCTTCTGTACTTGGTTTCATCAAAAGATTTCCCTTTCTCATCCTTGTGCAGAGACACAGTTGAACACATTGGAGTCTTCATAGATGTTACGCTCTCCATTCTGAATTTCTTAAGAATCTCCTTGGTGAACTTCGTCTGAGAGATGAAAATCTCATCTCCAGATGCAAAGAGAAATCGATACACATATGCCACTGGCCGTCTCCTTTTTTCACCATTACTACATTGGAGACCCAGCCGAGGTATTGGATCTCGAATATAAAGCCGGCCTTGAGAAGCTTCGTCACCTCCTCCTTGATGGGCTCGGCCAGCTTGTCCGCTGTGGACCTCTTCTTCTGTTGGACGGGGCATACATCCGGGTCCAGGTTGAGGCGATGGCCGGCCACATCTATGTCAACCCCCGATATCTCTGCGGTGCTCCATGCAAAGATGTCCACATTCTTCTAGATGTACTCCAGCATCCTGCCCTAGGCTTCCGGGGTCAGCCCCCCGCTGAAGCGGACCTTCTCTACCCTGCCTCCTAGGGTGAGAACTTCCAGCTCCACCACCTCTTCCGCAGCCTCTAGCCTGGACTGCTCCACCCTCTCTCCAGCAACCCTCTCCTCTGGTACTAAAGCATCTGCTTCCATCTCTTCCTCCACGGCCATTGCTTTGGCCAACTCCTCCCGAACCTCTTCCGCCACCCCTACCTCAGTGCAACCTTCCACCTTCATCTCCTCCCTTCCGGCCTCTTGCTCTGCCTCCTCCATCCTTCTCCCCATCTCCCCGGCTCCCTCCTGCCAAGAGATGGAGTTGACGGCGGCGTCGTAGCACTCCCTTGCTACCTTGGGGTCACCCCAGACTCGAACCTAGATCCCCTCGGCGTTGAACTTTAAGCATTGGTGGAAGGATGAGGGAGCTCACCATTGCTTGAGCTAAACTCAAGAGCTTAGGATACAAATTTTGTCGAGCTGAGCTCACAGTTCATCGAGCTCAGCTCACAAATCGTCGAGATCAGCTCACCACTCATTGAGCTAAATTCAAAAGCTTGAGGTTCAGAATTCGTCGAGCTTAGCCGACCAATCATCGAACGCAGTTCAACATTCATCGACCTAAAGTCAGACAAATTGACTAAGGCAAAATCGCTGAGACAGCTGAGACAGCTTAGAAGCATGTCTCAGCATAACCGCTGAGACAAAATAAGGTGGATTTCTCTAAGTCCAAAAGCATTGAGTGAAGCAGGTTCACTCATTGCCTATAATAAAGAAGAAAGCGCTGAGACCGTTGAGAAGAAACTGCTGAGAGAGAAGACAGTCTCAGCTGAGAAGAAGAAAATGTTGAGACTGCTGAGAAGAAACCGCTGAGACAGAAGTCAGTCAAAGCTGTGAAGAAATAACTGCTGAGACAAAGCCAGCAGAAATTCACCAAATCCAGAAGCATTGAGAGCCAAGACAGATGGAGTTGAGTGACTTAACCATCACTCGACACTTAGTGATATTTTGGAATTTTTCTAAGTCCAGAAGGTGATGACCACTGCTGACGCCAGCAAGTCAACAAGTCAACATATTTCAAATAAGCGGCAGGATGGCTACAGTACGCTATAAATGTTACCGCAGTCCTATTGTGCAACAGTCTGCGTTAAAGCAAGGTTGTTGCTGGCCATTAATTATGTGGGGCCCACTGCTCAAGAGTAGTTGGGTCAAATTCAATAAAAAGTGAAAAAGCAAGAAAGACAGTTCTTCTTCTCCGCCATTGTTGTGGAGCAAAAGAACTGGAAGCTCAAGTCAGGAAGACAAAGAGCAAGTTAGTTGTTGATATCAACATCCTCAACAGCAAGATAGCTGGCGTGATCTTCATCTGCACCAGCAAGCAAGTCCAGAATATTTCTCTGAGGAAAGAGGAAGCAGCCAAGGGCCGACCCTTGATGCAAGTTCTTCACAGTTCCAGCTGTACAAGCATCCTGAAGATTTTAATCTGGAAGCTGTGAAGAGAAGAGGCTTGAAGAAGCGAAGATCTGAAAAGAGACTCAGTGGGCTTTTCCTTATGAGTCAAAGTCGGGGCTGAACCACCTCAGCCCATGAAAGGAACAAGAGGCAGAGCTATTCTAGTCTACAAAGTTAGAGCTGAGATTTTCTTAGCTCAGGTAGCAGCAGTTAGCTGCAATAACTTCACTGAACAGAAGGAAAATCCCTGGTGCTGTGAAGGGGTAGTTAGGGCTGAGCTTTAGACTCAGTTCAGGAAGAGGCAAAATATTGCTCTGCAAGTAACTTCCAGCTCAAGTAATTACTTGTTATTATGGAAGTAGTTAGGACTAAGTACATCTTAGTTCAGTGAAGGTTGACTCTATAAATAAATTCTTGTAGTCATTGTTGGGATGATGTAGGTGGCTTGAGGGTCACTGAGTGTAGGAGCACTGCAGAGCTCTGAGGTAGGATCCTTTGTGGATCTGAGGTAGGATCCTTTGTGGATCTGAGGTAGGTGGTATTGGAGGAGACTCGGAGATCCTGAGAGAACTGAGGTGTAAGCTCTTAGGAGCAGTTTGGAGGAGTTTGTGCCTAGTCCTACGAGATAGTTGGATAGGTGGGAGGGAAAGTGGATGTACCCAATTAGGGAACTACTATAAATCACTGTGCTTTCTATGTTATTTTTCATTATGCAGGTTGTGAATATCTTGAAATCATAAAACAACTAAAAGTTATAGCTCTTAAAAAAGACATTTAAAGAACTTAAAAAGATACCAATAACCTATTCACCCCCAGGTGATTTAGCTATCCTTGAATTAAAGACTTTCAGTAATAGAAGTTGATTCTGATTGGAAACTCTTGTGCCTCCATTGTTGTTGTCTTTTATTTGGCTTCGGTTGTGGTTGAGCGTTTCTGCGACCTCATTATCTCCCGCTTCAGAAATTTTTACATGGTATCAGAGGGGTGTTGAAGAGTAACAGTTCACCTTCGTTGAATCTCAAGTGATTCAGTTGATAGCATGGAAGCCGGTTATGCAAGAGGTATTGGAATCGAGCTCGTAACGCAGACCAACTTCAAGCGTTGGAGGTCCTGCATGGATAGCTATCTTCTAGGTGAGGATTTATGGGAGGTTGTCGGTGAAGACAACCAGCAAGAAGTGTTCTCTACTGGGCGCAATGCTGAGGTGGTGAAGGCGTGAAAGCGTATAGATGCTAAGGTTGCATTCGCTATAAAGCGCACCAATTCATCGAAGCTGTTCGATCATATTATTGATTGTCGATCGGCAGTTGAGATCTGGATGGCCTTGGATGGCCTACTCAACAAGAAGAACGTAGCTCAGCTATAATTCTTAGAGAATGAGTTGGCTAAGGACACTTAGGGTGACCTGTTAGTGTCATCTTTCTTCTTGAAGATGAAGAACATCTGCACTAAGATTTCAGCACTAGACCCGGATGAGCCCATCTCAGAGGCAAAGCTGAAAAGGCACATCATCTGTGGCTTGCAGAAGGAGTATGTGGCTTTTGTTACCTCTGTACAGGGCTGGGATATTCTTTCATCCTTGCTAGAGTTGGAGATTCTGCTGGCTTCGTAGGAGAGCCTTGCAAAGAAGAAGGCTGGAGTGTCGGTTTCTAAGTAAGATGCCGATGTTCCCTTCTCGTGCAAGAAGAAGAGATGGGACAGGAAGAAGAAGACACATGTTGGTGATGGTCCTTCTTCTTCATCACCATAGGAGCGGATCAAGACTCCTAAGGCTGACAGCAGGAAGAAGCGGAGCGGACCACGGTGCTATAGATGTAACCAGCTTGGTCACATTCGTAAGGATTGCAGAGTTAAACTTCAGCTAGTACATGCAGTAGAGAAGGAGGCGGAGTCCAAGCCTGAGGATGAAGAGTGGGGGAGTTCCTTCGTGACGGGCACTACAGTTCAGGCACTTTCCCCCATGAATTATCAGGAGGACTGGATTGTAGACTCCGGGTGCTGTCATCACCTCACAGAAGATGTCTCCAAATTCTCATCTCTGTAGGAGTTCAAAGGTAATGTTTCTATTGTTACTGCTGATGATACTGTGCATGTTGTAGAGAAGAAGGGATCGGTTTCTTTAATTAGTGATCAGGGGCCACTCATATTGCGGAGTGTGTATCACGTACGTAGTATGAAGAAAAATCTCTTCTCAGTGACCAATGTGGTGGATGATGGATAACACGTTATGTTCGGCCCAACATAAGTGAAGTTTCTCTGAAATGTTTCAGCTATGAAAGCTGAAGTTATTCGTGTTGGGAGGATGGTGAAAGACTTATTCGTTTTATCGACAAGTACTTATGTTGACAAAATGATGGCAAATGATAGTGTGGCTATCTGGCATGAGAGATTGGGGCATGTAGGAATGGACAAGCTAAAGGCTATGATGGTGAAAGGCCTGGTACATGGCCTGCCTAGTCTTTCCTCCTATGGAGACGGTCATGTCTGTGTCAGTTGTCAGTGTGGAAAGTCACATACCCTTCCATTTGACATATCGCAGACTAGGTGTAGAGCATTGTTGGTGTATATTCATGGTGATCTAACGGGGCATACCGCCATGCCCAGTCTCAGCGGAAGCAGATACATGCTTGTTCTTGTTGATGACTTTTCAAGATATACCTGGGTATATTTCTTAAAGGAGAAGGCAGAAGCGTTCAGGAAGTTTGTGGAGTTCAAGGAGCCTTTGGAGGGTCGGCTCGGTCTGCGGATTAAGAAATTGAGAACGGATAATGACGGAGAGTTCACTTCATTTGATTTCTCTAACTTCTGCAGAAATTTCGGCATCCAACGGGAGCTTGCTTGTACTCACACTCCACAGCAGAACGGAGTTTCAGAATGGAGGATCCGTCATTTGACGGAAACCTGCAAATGCTAGCTCCACGCAAAAGGCATTCCTAGGACCTTCTATGCAGAGGGAATGTCCTGCGCAGCATACGTTATCAACAGGATGCCCCTTAGTCTAATCAACATGAAATCTCCTCATGAGTTAGTATTCAAGGAGAAGCTCAGTGTGGAACATCTTCGGGTATTTGGGTCGACTTGCTACATGTACGTTCCAGATGCGCTGAGGAAGAAGCTAGATATGAAAGCAAGGAAGCTAATCTTCGTTCGATATGATGACCGGAAGAAGGAATGGAAGTCCATGGATCCAGAGATACGGAGGTCTGTTGTCTCCCGGGATGTGGTATTTGACGTTTTGACGTCACACCAGGGTATCCCATCTGTGGAGCAACATGATAGCAAGTCTGACAGAGCGTAAGGAGATACTGCTCTAGATCTTCTAGTGGAGTTGCATGTGTCGCCAAGTGCTCAAGCGACAACTAACTCTGGGCGAAGGCTTCTAGATCTAAAAGCATGGGGAGCGATTCTCCTGGTGTGCCTGGGATCAGTGCTAGCACATAAGATGCAGCGGGAGCGGTGGATCATGATAAAGCCCTGTAGAGGTCCAAGAGGACTATTATTCCACCAGCTCGGTATAGGGACGGAAACACGGTTAGCCCTGTTTAATGTTTCTTCACAGGTCCCTTGGATGAACATGATCCTTCGAGCTTTGAGAACGCCACTAGAGTCAAGGAGTGGGAGGATGCTATGAATGAGGAGATGGCCGCCCTCAGGAAGAATGAGACTTGGGTTCTTGTGCCCAAAGTCGAAGGCATCACTCTTGTGACATGCAAGTGGGTGTACAAGCTGTATAAAAAGGCTAACTAGAGTATCGAGCGGTACAAGGCTCGCCGTATAGCTATGGGGTAATCTCAACAGTTCGGGGAGAATTATGAGGAGTCGTTTAGTCATGTGGCCAATATTGTTGAAACCAATTTTTCAGTCTCCTGTGGAGTTCACCCTCGAGGAAGGGGTGACTGCGCACCTACTTCGCTCCTACAAGTAAAATAACAAGGAAAACAGGAAAGAACTGACACAAGAACTTGGCGGGGAGGGCCCACCACACACCCGGAAGATCTGAGAGCACTTCCCCTCATTAGCCAAAGGCCGAGCTAAGGTACCCTCAGAAATCACTTGAGAGCTGGAGCAAGAGAGCACGGGATGAGTGCCTTCTGGGGTACCCATTGGGTCTTATTTATAGTTTTTAGGATTTGAACTGTGAATAACCAAACTGAACTGACCTGTAGTTACCAAAATACCCCCTGGCTGGATCTGCCAACAACCAAACTCTGATGTTTTGAAGGGCTATGGGCAGACCGGCACATGCAAAATAGTAAAATGTACCTCATATATTTGGGCGAGCTGGGGAGCTCGGCGACCCCCGAAGATCGGGCTCGCCTACTATTGCCGATCTGCTTTGCGCGAGCACGGGCTGGGATGGCGAGCTCGCACATTCGTTGGCCTCCTTTAGTCGGCCTCAGCTCAACGAACCCTGGCTTGGCTCGGCGATTGCCAAGCTCACGGTCGATGAATGCCGAGCTCCGGCTCGGATCTCTCTGCCGAGCTCGCCTGGGGCCAGGATGATCTGAGCCGGCCGGTCTAGTTCTTGGTTTACCCTACTCGTCGGATACGGGGTTGTATATAATCCCCGCTCTTTTTGATCTTGGCAAATCTCGGAAAGAAACATCCAACCCTAAGTGTTCGGCAAGTGCGGGGTGAGCCAGAAACAATCTTCTGGTGGGGTCCACCTGCGGCTATATAAATACACCCACATATCTGCCTGACTCTTACCATCCCCTTTATTATAGTCCTGTCGTGATGCTGATCCCGAAGGAGATCCAAGAATGCCTTAACCGGGCCTGCAATGCCTCCTCTGATCACATAGCTGCCCTAACGGTAGTTTCACTCACTGTCCCGCGGAGCGTCTTGGCAGAGCCCGACCCCGCTAAGAGGGCGAAGTTATTTCCTCCAGCCGCTGAGCCCATCCTCGCCGACCAGACGACAATCCTGGATCATGGCTCCAGCTCCTCTAATCTGCCTGCCCATGACAAGGGCAAAAACATTGTTGATGTCTGCGACGGCCCAGACAGCCAGCTGGATGGTGGCGGAGGCGTCACGCCGCGATACCCCACCCCGCGAGCCAAAGACATAGTGTAACGCACCCTATCCATCACATAGCATAAAGCAGTAGGTCCGGCCAGGGCCCGACGCCGTATGCCACAGACAGACCGGGTGGTTACTTATGGAAACCATCCAACCAATCTCAACGTCCTACACAGAGCATTCTAGCGGAAGCTGTTTATAAAAGTTGTAAACAAGAACCCAGCATCAAAGCACGAATGTCCACTAATACAAAATAGGAATGTTATACAAAATACCCAAAATGAGCCTTAAGGCCTTACAAAATGTTTCACTTGAATATTACATGTTTTACAAACCACGGCACGCAGGCCGGTCATACATGAATAAAATAGTAAACACTTCCATTTGGGCCTTCGAGGGCCGGCTTCGCAAAAAGGGGCTTTAGCCCGCTATTGACCGCTTGGTCCAGCTGCACCTGCAAGCAACAAACCACCGCACGGTGGCAAAACAAGGCAACGGTCAGCAATGCTGACCAAATTATAACGATCCCGCCCCCAACTCGGGGCGGCGATGCTCCTTCCCTGCATTTCATTAGCATAAGCGAGCAATTTATATCAATAGCCAATTCATCACAGACGTTGGCTCGCACGGCCACACGCCCCGTGCTCTCAGGGCACATTCTCGGTGAACCAGTCGATGTCACGTCAATTAAAGCCATTGACATTCCGGACTCACCACCGCCACTTAGACGGCCAAACCTATGAGCAATTTGTCTTCCCGGCATGGGTCACGTCAATTTAAGCCATTGACCGCCGAAGACTCTCATCTATGTCAACGACAAGTGCCATGTAACCTTAGGTCTCTTTAACCCGAACGACATAGATATGGGTACGGTTTCATCTAACCCGTGCTCACGTCGCAACGACAATTTAAGCCATTTGCGCGGGTCAAACTTCCGCCGAGTCCCATTACCATCACAAGTCACATAACCCGGTTATGTTCAAGTTGGCTCTCAGGCCACCAAGTTGGCAAGATCTCGTATCCGCACAGTTTTACGAGTGCACCTTTGGGTTAGTCCCCAAGGCTCCCTACTGCAATCTACCGCGTAGAAAACCCGAAAAACAAACAATAGCACGGAGTCTTCTCCGGCATTTATGCAATGCAACATCACCGATCCAGACCAACATGTCCGGGTAGGCTTAACACATCATGCCTATGTCCGTTCTCGCTTACGGACTCTAAACAACGGGGACTTCACATATCTACCCGAAGGAACGCCTCCAACTCTCCGCAAACTCGCGAGAGCGGGCTTCCTATGCTAAGAAAGAGAGCTACTCATGCTCAAGATGAGGATCGTTACCCTTGCGTTCCTCTATGGCGCCATGGAAAAGTAATCGGATGAAAACCACCGCACTAGCGTTGCCTCCGTGGATCCGGAGTCGGCTCGCGATTCGGAGCTCTGAAGCTCCTCCAATGGCGGGATCTAGCTCCTTCTTCCTCCCTTGCCTCTCCTCTCTCTCTAAGGCTTTAGAAAGAGAACACTTAAGAAAAAGTGAGGGTTTTGAAAGCCCAAACCCAGGTATATCCCTTCAGGAACAACCCCCAGCCGTTGGATCTCAAAATAAGGAAACGAACGGCTTTGATTCGGGACTGAAATGCCCAATCTGGACCGAACACGGCCTGGCACACGCCCGTGTCCATGGCCGTGTGCCTCATTCGCCGTCAAAATCGAATCACCTGAAATGCCCAGTCTCGACACAATGTCGAGACCAAAGTGTCGACTTCCCGGCTCAGTGTCGACACAGGCTTGACACGCCTGGTGACACGCCCGTGTCCCAGGCCGTGTGCCTGCAGCCAGAGCCCAAACTGGCCCAAAACGTCCCCCCCCCCTTGGCACCTTTGAGTTTCGGGGCGTTACAACTCTCCCCCTCTTAAAAGAATTTCGCCCACGAAATTACATAACGGAAAGACATGTACAAAACCAAAATTTGTACCTGAGCGGAACAACTCCGGATACTCGTCAAGCATAGTCTGCTCTCGCTCCCAAGAGAGCTCCTCACGCCCGCAATTGTCCCACCGGACCTTGACCATCCTGATCTCTTTATTGCGTAGCCGCTTGACCTCCAAGTCCTCGATCCGTACGGGCTTGACCTTTGTCGTTAGCCCACTATCCACCGGCACTTGATCAACCGCGATCACTTGCGTAGGCTCTTGCACCGCCTTTCGAAGTACCGAAATGTGGAATACATCATGTAAACCACTAAGCTCCACTGAAAGCTTCAACCGATAGGCCGCTTCACCAACTCGCTCCAGAACCTCAAACGGTCCAAGGTACCTCGGGCTTAGCTTTTTCAATCGTCTCACCCGCGAGACACCCTTGAACGGCTTGATCTTTAAGTATGCATAATCGCCCACAGCGAACTCCACATTCCTGTGCTTGGCATTATAGTACTTTGCTTGCCGGTCCTGAGCGATAAGCAACCTCTCCCGAATGGTTCGCACCAAAGAAGTAGCACCCTCCACTTCCGTTCGCTTATACAACCTTGACTCACCCGTTTCTAACCAAGACAACGGCGTGCGACATTTTCTACCATATAGGGCCTCGAAAGGCGCCATCTGAATACTCGCTTGGTAGCTATTGTTGTATGCGAACTCCACCAAATAAAGGTGGTCTTCCCATTGCTTTCCAAAATCCAAGACACACATGCGAAGCATGTCTTCCATGGTTCTATTGACCCTCTCGGTCTGCCCATCCGTTTGCGGATGGAAGGCTGTGCTAAATTTCAGCTTTGTTCCCAACATTTGCTGCACAAGCCTCCAATCGTTGGACGTGAACCGCCCATCTCAGTCACTCACGATGCTGCGGGGCACACCATGAAGCCGCACTATGTTATCCACATAAAGCTTTGCCAACTTCTCCACCGGATCATCCTTCCTATGCGGAATAAAATGTGACACCTTCGTTAATCGATCAACGACCACCCAAATGGCGTCGTTTCCCTTCTGCGACCTTGGCAAACCGTGCACAAAGTCCATAGAGATGTCGTCAAATTTCCACTCCGGAATAGGCAAGGACTTAAGAAATCCTCCCGGCTTTTGGCACTCCGTCTTTACCAAGGCGCAAGTTTGGCACTTCGCTACATATAGCGCCACATCCTTTTTCAAACCCGGCCACCAAAACAGTTTCTTCACATCACGGTACATCTTCGTGCTCCCCGGGTGAATCGAGTACTTGGTATGGTGTGCCTCGTACAACAACTCCACCCGTAAATTGCCCACACTTGGGACGCACAAACGACCGTCTCTCCAAAGTAATCCGTCCTCCACGATGAATTGGGAATTTGACCCATCCAAAGCCTCTACCATGAACTGCTTCATATGAGCATCCATATCCAAAGCCTGCCGAATACGATCAGCCAGGTCATATTGGACTTCAGTCCAATTCAGAACTGCTTCAGCATCTGATTGCCTGTCCACACAGACAATCTCCAACGCCTCCAACTCTCGCACCAACTGCTCATCGTGCACCGATAGCCAATTGGCTTGAGCTGGGGCTCGGCGACTCAACGCGTCCGCAACCGCATTCCCTTTGCCAGGCACGTAATGGATCTTGAACGTATAGTCCCCCAGGAACTCCATCCATCTACCCTGCTGCATATTCAGATCCTTCTGATCTATAAGATACTTCAGGCTCTTGTGATCGGTGTAGATATCAATCTTCACACCGTACAAGTAGTGTCTCCACAGCTTCAAGGCAAAAATCACGGCTGCTAACTCCAAGTCATGGACCGGATAGTTCCTCTCGTGCACTTTTAGCTGTCTCGAGCCATAAGCTATTACACTTCCATGTTGCAGTAGCATGCAACCCAAACCGCTGCCCGAAGCATCGCTATATATCTCATAGCCTTCGGTCCCAACCGACGAACTCAGCACAGGCATCGTGGTCAACCGACACTTCAAATCCTTAAAAGCTCGCGCGCACTCCGGCATCCAAACAAACTTATGCTCCTTCCTCGTCAAAGTAGTGAGAGGTAACGCTATCCGCGAGAAGTTCTCTACGAAGCGCCTATAATAGCCGGCAAGCCCCAGAAAACTCCGGACTTCCGGTACAGTAGCAAGCTCAGGCCACTCCCGTATCGCAACAATCTTCGCCGGATCCACAGCAATACCCTCTCCACTCACTATATGCCCGAGGAACGCCACTGAGGATAGCCAAAACTCGCACTTCGAGAACTTGGCATACAACTGATTTCTCCTTAGCGTCTCCAACACCAAATGAAGATGCTTAAAGTGATCTTCCTCACTTTGCGAGTACACCAGAATATCGTCGATGAAGACGATCACGAAATGGTCCAAGTACTCCCTGAAAGTCCTGTTCATCAAATCCATGAACACTGACGGCGCATTAGTCAGCCCAAACGGCATGACCGTAAATTCATAATGCTCGTATCTCGTACTAAACGCTGTCTTCGGGATATCACTCTCCCTTATCCGCAGCTGATAGTACCCAGCCTTGAGATCTAACTTCGAGTACACCGTCGACCCGACTAACTGATCAAAGAGATCATCAATCCAGGGGATCGGGTACTTGTTCTTCTCGGTCAGCTTGTTGAGCTCCCGATAATCAATACATAGCCTCAAGCTTCCGTCCTTCTTCTTAACAAAGAGGACCGGTGCGCACCAAGGCGAAGAACTCGGGCGCACATACCCTTGCTCCAACAACTCTTGCAGTTGAACTTTCAGCTCCGCCATTTCCTTAGGCGCTAGCCGATAGGGAGATCGTGACACAGGCTTTGCACCTGGCACTAGCTCAATCGTAAAATCTATCTCCCGCTGAGGCGGGGCTCCAGGAAGATCTGCGGGGAACACATCAGGGTATTCCGATACCACTGAAATACAATCCAACGCGGGCTTCGGCTTTGCAACCTCCACTAGTGTAAAGAACAGTTCTGCACCAGCACGAACCGCCTTCACCACCTGAAGAGCAGACATCAACGTCTTGCTCGACCCCTTTAAGCCCGTAAAAGTCATTTCACGACTTGCTCCCAGCTTGACTTCCTTGCTACCGCAATCTATATGGGCCTGCTTCTCCGAGAGCCAGTCCAGGCCAAATATGACGTCGAACTCCACTAACGGAAGTAAAGACGCCCGCAGGTCTAACTCCTGCTCCCCAATACGAGTCTTAACATCGCAGATCCTATCCTCTCGCATCGAACACCCATTGGGCAACAACACATCCAACTTATCCTTCGCCATCGAAGAAGGGACTCCGATGCGTGATATAAATCCTTCGAACAAGAAGGAGTGTGAAGCTCCCGTATCGAAGAGTGCTCGTGCCGGATTTTCACAAATCAATACAAATCCTAAACAAGCAGTGGTAAGGTAACATGCGCATAACAAGTATTTAAAGAAATTGACTTGCTATAAATTAAACCGTACCTGTCACCACATCAGCTTGTTTGATGGCCTCCTGTTGGCCAAGATTATAGACCCTTGGTTGGGCCGGAGCATAATGGGATGCGGTTGACTCCACCGCCTTTCCCTTCTCTTCATAAGTAGCTCCCGACTTTCTCTCGGACTTAGGACGTCCGCTCCAACAGTCACGGGCAAAGTGCCCCGTCCTTCCACAAGTAAAACACGCGCCCGGGGTCCGACTCGTAGTCGCCCCAGAAGCACCAGAAGGAGCTGGACCCGAAGTCATATGCTTCTTAAAAGACCTCCGATAGCCGGACTTTGAAGTAGTCGGCACTTTGAATTCAGATTTTCTATCACCCAAGCCTTTCTTTGCTTGTACGTTCTTCATGTCCTTCTCCAAGGACCGGGCAGTATTGACCAAGGTTAAGAAACCCTGCGTCATCGGCCCCGAGAGTAGTAATCTCAACTCATCTCTCAACCCTTCGTAGAAGCGATTAGTCTTGCGCTCCTCATCCATGATGGTGGAGCTAGCATAACGACTCAGACGAGTAAACTCGTGGAGATATTCATCCACGCTCCTCTCACCGTGTACCAACTTCAGGAACTCATTCTCCAACGCTATCTTCTGCGTCGAAGGGAGGTATCTAGCCAAGAATAATCTCGAGAACTCCTCCATCGAGACATCACCAAGTTTCCTACCTCTCAATAAGTGCAGCTCCAATCCTTCCCACCACATCCTCACTTCACCGTCCAAAAGGAACGTAGCGATGGTGGTCATTTGCCACTCCTCCGTCTCCGTTGTTGTCATGACTCTCTTCACCCTGGAGATCCAGTCTTCAGCCTGAGATGGGGTTCCCAACCCCGAGAATAACGTAGGGTTAAAGCTCATTACATTCTTAAGCTGCCTCTCAGTTGCCCTCATTGGCACCACCGGTTCTACAACCACTTGCTCCACTCTCCTCGGCTCAGCCTCTTGAAGAGGTTCTTGCTCCATCACAGGAGCGGGCTGCTGCGTTTGCCTTGCAGGCTGCGCATTTATCACGGCCAACACCGCTTCAGCCACCAATCGAATATTTTCAGCCGACAGAGGTGTTGCAGGAGCAACATCCGGTGCACTTCTAGCCTCAGAAACTCGGCGTTCTGACGGCCCAACACCACTTCTGGTCACCTATAGTGGTACAAAACACCGTTAAGCGACCGCATAAATTGCAAACAGCAATTATAGGAACACGCAGGTTCCTCAAACACGAGTATTTTCATTACTAAGTGGACATTCATGGGTTCTTTTTACTGTTATTACGATGACGCACACAATGTGCTCACCACCCCTTAAAAAGAATTCGCCCACGAATTCAGTTTAAGCCCAACCAAAACCAGTAGTCTGATACCAAATTGTAACGCCCCCTATCCGTCACATAGCATAAAGCAGTAGGTCCGGCCGGGGCCCGACGCTGTATGCCACAGACAGACCGGGTGGTTACTTATGGAAACCATCCAACCAATCTCAACGGCCTACACAGAGCATTCTAGCGGAAGCTGTTTATAAAAGTTGTAAACAAAACCCAGCATCAAAGCACGAATGTTCACTAATACAAAATAGGAATGTTATACAAAATACCCAAAATGAGCCTTAAGGCCTTACAAAATGTTTCACTTGAATATTATATGTTTTACAAACCACGGCACGCAGGTCGGTCATACATGAATAAAACAGTAAACACTTCCATTTGGGCCTTGAAAGTCCACCTAGTGTCAACAATCTTCACCTATGGGGGGGGGGGGAATAGGTGACGTGCAGCGTTTTTGCGGAATTTAAAATTGTACCTGCACAATACAAAGAAACAACACAGCACACAGAATACACAAGTTATTTATAGTGGTTCCCCGATTTGGGTACATCCACTTTCCCCCTTCGACCTATCTCCCAACAAGGGACGACTCGGTCACTTCTCCAACAGGATTGAAATCCAATCCTTGCACTATCGGAAGGAACCCTTCCACACGTAGGAGTCAACACTCCCACAACACGGGTTGCACCCAACCCTTACAACTCGGAACAAACGTTCCTTTACAACAAAAGTAAAACTAGAATGTACAAGAGATACAAACTACGTTTGGAGACTAAGGTGTCCCTCTTTGTTGACAACGTGTTCTTGAAGTCCACAAAGAGTCCATAACCTTAGATCTCTCTTGGAGAGGATCTCCCCGGAACCGGCGGCGGCAAGATGGGCGGCGGCAAGGTTCACGGGATCGGCGGCGACGATGATGTGCGGCTGCTGTACTTTGGAGATCCAAACTTCGTAGCGAAGCTAGCTAGGTCTACCAACGGTCACACGAGGATCGGTCGTCTCGATCGATTCGGACGGGGAAGTTTTTCCCGATCAACAAATCAAGAGACAAGGGATCTCTGGATAGACGCGTGAGACTCTAAGCTTGGCTAAGCTTCTGTCGCCGGAGGATCAGGAAGAATCGCGATCAACAGCGGCGACCAACTAGCGCGAGCGGCGATGGCGACGGCGGAGCAGTTTCGCGATTTTAGGTTTAGATCGTGCTCGGCTTCTTTTCTGTGTATCTGTCGTTCAAAAAATACCAGTATATATATTGTAGATACTTTCAATATGACCGTTGTGGGTCCCACAAGAAGAATCCCTAAATCCCGGTCCAGAATATTGTCAGCGGCAGAATCCGGTTCAGGGAGTTCTAGAAAATCGCCCAAGTCAAAATCGGTGAGAATCGAAAGTGAATCTCGTCGAGTCGTCGAGAATCAAAGGTGATTCTCGACGATTCGGCGAGAATCAAAGATGATTCTCGTCGAATTTGACTTGGTTGCACGCACTGATTTAGCCGGGTCGAGACGGCGAGAATCAGCTAGTGATTCTTGGCGATTCGGCGAGAATCACTAGTGATTCTCGACGATTCTTACTTAGCATCAGAATTTGCGCGCCTTGAAGTAGCTGGATCGAGTCGGCGAGAATCTGCCACTAATTCTCGCCGAATCGGCGAGAATCACTTGGCGATTCTCGTCGATTTACACTTAGACGAATTTTCGTCGTTCCACCCATGATGTGCTCCTTGACCCATCTTTGCTCCTTGTCGGCTCTTGCAAGATCACAGCCCTGTACTTGAAGGTAAGTGCACTCCAATAGAGAGAGTACACGTAGGCCAACACACTGATCTGCTAAACGAGGGATTACGTCGTGCAGACCCGTGTATATTGACCTACTGCACCCTGACATTGGTGTGCACTTAGCGTGGAATAACTGCAAGCACAACTTGAAATAATTTGTCAAAAACATTGCCTATTTACCATAGCTTGTTCAGGGGCTTCTTCAAATCAGGTACGTTGTGGATACAATACCCAACAATCTCCCCCTATTTGAAGAAGCCTAAACCCTACAAGCTAAGGTGAATAAAGCGTATAGGAATGAAAATCATAAACTTGAAATTGAGTTGAGTGAGTTATTCATTACCAATACCAATTTCTTGGGATCAAGCTTGGAGCCACCTTAGCCGTAGCCGAGAGGGTAATCTCCCCCTTTTCGGCTTCTGCAAATCTGGGTCTGTAGCATTTGACCCCTTGCTCCCCCTCAGTTCTTGCATCTGTGCTCACACTTGAGTAACTTGCTCCCCCTCAGTTCTTGCGCCTGTGCTCAACTTGAGTACCTTGCTCCCCTTCAGTTCTTGCACGAGCCTGAAGCTTCTGTTGTCTTCATTCCTCATAATTTAGCATCCCCAATTCAGTTTTGAAAAGACTGAACTTGGTCTCGTCTAAGGGCTTTGTGAATATATCTGCAATCTGCTTGTCCGTGGGGACATAACAGAGAGAAATGTCCTTGTTCTCCACGTGCTCCTGAATGAAGTGGTAGCGCACTTCAATATGCTTTGTTCTGCTGTGCGATACCGGATTGTTGGCAATTGCAATTGCACTGGAGGAGTCGCCGTACATTGGAATTTCCTTGAACTGAAGGTCGTAGTCGGCTAACTGGTTTCTGATCCAGAGGAGTTGTGCGCAACAGCTGCCTGCCGAGATGTACTCAGATTCCGCTGTGGAGGTTGCTACACAATTCTGTTTCTTGCTATTCCATGAAATAAGCCTTCGTCCGAGGAATTGACACGTCCCGGAGGTGCTTTTCCTGTCATCCCTACTCCCTGCAAAATCAGCATCTGAAAAACCTATCAGCTCGACAAAATTGTTTCTCGGGTACCACAAGCCAAGATTAGGAGTACCTTTAAGGTATCTTAGAATTCGCTTTGCAGCGACATAGTGAGATTCCTTAGTGTTCACCTGATATCGGGCACAGACACATGTAGAGAACATAATATCCGGTCTACTGGCAGTAAGGTAGAGCAGGGATCCAATGATGCTTCTGTATTTGGTTTCATCGAAAGGTTTACCTTTCTCATCCTTATCCAGAGACATAGTGGATCCCATTGGAGTCCTCATAGAGGTTGCACTCTCCATGCCGAATTTCTTGAGGAGTTCATTTGTGAACTTCGTCTGAGAGATGAAGATTCCATCTTCAGACTGTTTCACTTGAAGTCCCAAGAAATACTTTAGCTCTCTCATACTGCTCATTTCAAACTTTCCTTGCATAAGTTTGGAAAACTTTTTGCAGAAATTGTTGTCCGTTGAGCCGAAAATTATGTCATCGACATAGATTTGCACCAGCAAAATCTTGCCTTTGACTTCCCTGAGAAACAATGTTTTATCTATTTTACCTCTAGAGAACTTGTTCTCAAGAAGAAAACTAGATAAAGTCTCATACCAAGCTCGCGGAGCTTGTTTTAAACCATATAGAGCTTTATTAAGGAAGTATACATGATTGGGATAAGTAGGATTGACAAAACCTGGGGGTTGAGCAACGTATACTTCCTCCTTCAGGTCTCCGTTCAAGAAAGCTGATTTCACATCCATTTGATAGACTGTGAATCCTTTGTGCAAAGCATACGCCAGGAACAGTCTGATTGCCTCGAGCCTTGCCACTGGTGCGAAGGTCTGGTCGAAGTCAATCCCCTCCTCCTGTCTGTAACCTTTAGCCACCAGCCTTGCCTTGTTCTTTATGATGACACCATGTTCATCCAGCTTGTTTCTGAAGATCCACTTGGTGCCAATCACATTCTGCTTGTATGGTCTGGGAACCAGCATTCAAACGTTGCAACGTTCGAATTGATGTAGTTCATCTTGCATGGCCAGAATCCATGCCTCATCTTTGTTCGCCTCGTCGAACTTCTTTGGCTCAACCTGTGACAGGAAGCTAAGATGCAAAACTTCGTTAATAGTACCTCTTCGAGTTCTGACACCGACACGAGGATCTCCGATGATCTGATCTATAGGATGATCCCTCACGTGCCGGAGCTCTAGAAGTCTGGCGTCTGGAGCTTCGACTACTTATTGGGCTTCTCCTTCTTCTAAGAGATTTGTTCCATTTTGATCTTCAACATTTCCAGATGACGTGGAGGTGGAAACTTTGACGTACTTAGGTGTTTCATCTTTAGCGGTCTCATTGAGACTCAGCTGTTCAAGTCGTGCACCTGCATCTTCAAGAATACCACTGGAAGAATTGCTGTTAAGCAAACTTCCTTCATCAAATACAACATTAATTGATTCTTCTACCACTAGGGTTTTCTTATTGAAGACTCTATATGCCCGACTGTGGGAACTATAGCCCATGAATATGCCTTCGAAGCATTTTTCACCAAATTTAGTACGCGGGTACTTCCCATTATTCAGTACATAGCATCTGCAACCAAAGATCCTCAAGTAGGACATGGTTGGTTTCCTGCCTTTCAGTAGCTCATAAGGCGTCTTACGATGATGCTTGTTGATCAATGCTCGGTTTTGTACATGACAAGCTGTATTGACGGCCTCTGCCCAGAAGTATTCTGGGAGAGAAGCGTCTTTCAGCATTGTCGTGCAAGCTTCAATGAGAGTTCTATTTCTCCTCTCCACAACTCCATTTTGCTGGGGAGTGCGCGGGGAGGAAAACTCATGAAAGATACCTTGTTCTTCACAAAAATCTGTCATAGCACCAGATTCGAATTCTGTTCCATGGTCACTTCTGATTTTGACCACTGAGCAGTTAAATTCGTTCTGAACCTGCTTGACAAAGCTAGTGAAGATGTCAAACGTATCTGACTTTCATTTTAAGAAGAACACTCATGTAAACCGATAATGATCATCAACTATCACTAGCGTATAGGACTTGCCTCCCAAGCTATGAACTTGCATTGGACCAAACAAGTCCATATGTAGAAGATAAAGACACCGAGAAGAGTCTTTGTCCGCAATGCTCTTAAAGGTAGCCCGAGTCTGTTTGCCCATCTAGCATGCAGGACAGGGGCTATCTTTGATGCACTTGATACTAGGAGCATCCCTTACTAAGTTCTTAGAAAACAATATACTAATTATCTTGAAATTAATATGTGTCAATCTCTTGTGTCATTGTTCACAAAGAGATGCACTGCCTGTTGCCACAAGGCATACGGGGGTAGATGAATCTAAACTGAGAAAATCTAAACAGAAGATATTTCTGCTCCTAATGCCTGATAATACCGTCTCAGAAGAGGTACGTGAAATTATCAGACATTTATCCTTGCAGAACTTAACGTCATAACCTTTATCACATAACTGACTCACACTGATCAGGTTATGGTTTAACCCTTCAACATAAGCCACGTCGGTGATAGAGATTATACCGTTGGAAATCATACCATAACCTCTGGTGACTCCTCGATCTGACCCTCCAAATATGACTTTGGGTCCATTCTCGACTGGAGTGTAATCACGCAGCAGGCTTCTTGTCCCAGTCATATGCCGGGAGCATCCACTGTCCAAATACCAGATCGGCGTTTTGGTGGCCTTTGGACATTCCTGCAAAACAAAATTAATTTCCCTTAGGAACCCAATCGAACTTGGGTCCTAGATTCCTGGTTAGCATACTCCCCCTCGGTTGGTTAACCCTACGAGTGGGCGGCCTCGCATTGCTAACATAGGGAGTCTCGTAATACCTTGGATTAAACCAACAATCCACGGCAAAGTGACCGACTTTGCCACAGCACCAACAGTCGAATCTGTTGTACCTCTTCCTAGGCTCCTGCCTTTCCCTGGGAACGGTGGGTACAGCCGGGGCTTTGGATCTGGAGGTGGGGGCCTCACAGTGATTGCAGTCACAAGACTTCTTCACCTTCTGTATAACAGGCTTGGCTTTTGGTGCCTGCTTTCCATTATGGCCGCTAGAGAATTGACCATAATTTCCCATGTGGATTTCCTCATAAGGTGCCTTGAGGGCACTCTCACCGAAGTTCCAGGGAAAGGTCCAACCATCATATCAGCTCTTTGGCTTTGCAACCGAGGGCCGGAAATGATGACTAAAGGTTGATTCAAAGTCATGTTGGTTGCAAGGAAAGCTAGGCTTTCTGAACACAACAGGACTGAGCGGAGCCTTTCCCTTTTCGTCAGCAGAGGCCTTCTTGGCGGCTTAATTCTTCCTCTGGTTCCTATTTCTCCTGGATGAGGAACCAGATATCCCTACATGCCCCAAGCCAGCACCTTTGGCCTGAGCAGAGAAGGTATCAACAACTGGAAGAACTGTTTTTGGCATAGAGAAGCTCTTGACGATCTTCCTTTCTGCCGCAAGTTGTTCTTCCAACTTGTCGACTTCCTCCTGCTTAAGATCAAGGATCTTAAGAGACTCTGAATGCATAGAAGTCAGGTCAAGATGCTCCTGTCGGAGAGAAATCAAACTAGTGACTTCTTCCCTTAGGGATACACATTCACCCTTAAGGAATTTCACTTCCTTTTTCTCAGCCTTCAGTCTCTTACGGCACTCCTCGAAAGTGTTGAGCAGAAGCTCATACTTCTCGAGGAGCTCCGCTTCACGGGCCGAAGGGCTATCCTCAGGTTCATCATCCTGAGACTCAGGATCAGAGTCGGAGTCGGAGAGAGGGGTGTGAGCTTTTACCTTCCCAGTAAATGGGGGGCATTCTCCTTCTGAGTCGGAGCGACCCACCAGCCCGAAGTAGGCTTCCTCATCATCACTAGAGTCTGAGGAATCAGACTCACTCAGTGTCTTTGGCCTTTTGGCGATGTAGCTCCGCTCTTTCTTCTTATCTCTCGAAGATTTGTACTCCTCTTCTTTCCCTTTTTTCTCTCTTGACTTGATAGCAGTCGGCCACGACGTGTCCTGGCTTATTGCATCCAAAGCAAATAATGTCAGAGGAGCGATGTTTGTTCGGTTTAGAAGCATACCTGTCAGAAGAATAATTTTTCTTTTGATGCCTGGAGGAGGAGCCGTCTCTCTTTCTTTGATTCCTCATCTTGAGGAACTTCTTGAACTCTCGAGTGATGAGGGAGAAATCCTCCTCCGACAGCTCTGAGCTGGAGGAGCATGGCTCGGAGTCCTCCTCCTCATCCTTTTTCCTGGCACGGTATGAAACCGCACCCTTGCCTTTTGTGGAGTGACTGGCTTTTAGAGCCACAGTCTTTTCTTTGGCTGCAGCCTTCTCTGCTTCTTCTTCTGCTTTCCTGGTGTTCAGCTGAAGCTCATAGGATATCAGCTTCCCAAACATAATTTGCGGGTCAGTTTCAGCTAGTCTGTCAAACTCTCGGATGGCGCAGATCTTTGTGTCCCATTCCTTAGTAAGGGACCTAAGGAATTTATCATTGAGTTCACCATTAGTGAACACTCTTCTGTATCCTTTGAGGGCATTAACAATCTTGAGGAAGTTCTCGTAGGTGACTCCGATCTCTTCCTTAGGCCCTTGTCTGAAGGCCTCATATTTCTGGTTCAAGAGGGATCTCCGATCATCCCTCACTTCATCAGTCCCCTCCATTAGGATGATCAGGCCATGCCAGATCTCCTGAGCTGTCCTGCAGTTGCAGAAGTTCTGTATCATTGAGTCATCAATCGCGCTGACCAGAATGTTCTGCGCCTTCTAGTCAAGTCCTACTAGCACCATCTCGTCCTTGTCCATTTCAGAAAGTTTCTTTGGCACTTTCTGGGTAGGATTAATAGTGGAGGCCTTAGTGGGGACATAAGGTCCCTCCTCCACGATCATGAAGAGTCGAGGATCAACAGCTTCCATGTAGAACCTGATCCTTTCCTTCCAGATAGGAAAGTTGAGCCTGGTGCACACTGAGATCTTGCCTGTGTACTTGAGCCTGTCCATAGTAGATGCTTGTCTTCTTCTTGACACTAGTGGCAGGATTTTACTCAAGGTGTGAACCTTTTTGATGAGTAACCTGACTCTGATACCACTTGAAAGTCCACATAGTGTCAACAATCTTCACCTATGGGGGGGAATAGGTGACGTGCAGCGTTTTTGCGGAATTTAAAATTGTACCTACACAATACAAAGAAACAGCATAGCACACAGAATACACAAGCTATTTATAGTGGTTTCCCGATTTGGGTACATCCACTTTCCCCCTTCGACCTATCTCCCAACAAGGGACGACTCGGTCACTTCTCCAACAGGATTGAAATCCAATCCTTGCACTATCGGAAGGAACCCTTCCACACGTAGGAGTCAACACTCCCACAACACGGGTTGCACCCAACCCTTACAACTCGGAACAAACGTTCCTTTACAACAAAAGTAAAACTAGAATGTACAAGAGATACAAACTACGTTTGGAGACTAAGGTGTCCCTCTTTGTTGACAACGTGTTCTTGAAGTCCACAAAGAGTCCACAACCTTAGATCTCTCTTGGAGAGGATCTCCCCGGAACCGGCAGCGGCAAGATGGGCGGCGGCAAGGTTCACGGGATCGGCGGCGACGACGATGTGCGGCTGCTGTACTTTAGAGATCCAAACTTCGTAGCGAAGCTAGCTAGGTCTACCAACGGTCACACGAGGATCGATCGTCTCGATCGATTCGGACGGGGAAGTTTTTCCCGATCAACAAATCAAGAGACAAGGGATCTCTGGATAGACGCGTGAGACTCTAAGCTTGGCTAAGCTTTTGTCGTCGGAGGATCAGGAAGAATCGCGATCAACAGCGGCGACCAACTAGCGCGAGCGGCGACGGCGGCGGCGGAGCAGTTTCGCGATTTTAGGTTTAGATCGTGCTTGGCTTCTTTTCTGTGTATCTGTCGTTCAAAAAATACCCGTATATATACTGTAGATACTTTCAATATGACCATTGTGGGTCCCACAAGAAGAATCCCTAAATCCCGGTCCAGAACATTGTCAGCGGCAGAATCCGGTTCAGGGAGTTCCAGAAAATCGCCCAAGTCAAAATCGGTGAGAATCGAAAGTGAATCTCGTCGAGTCGTCGAGAATCAAAGGTGATTCTCGACGATTCGGCGAGAATCAAAGATGATTCTCGTCGAATTTGACTTGGTTGCACGCACTGATTTAGCCGGGTCGAGACGGCGAGAATCAGCCAGTGATTCTCGGCGATTCGGCGAGAATCACTTGGTGATTCTCGACGATTCTTACTTAGCATCAGAATTTGCGCGCCTTGAAGTAGCTGGATCGAGTCGGCGAGAATCTGCCACTGATTCTCGACGATTCGGCGAGAATCACTAGTGATTCTCGCCAAATCGGCGAGAATCCCTTGGCGATTCTCGTCGATTTACACTTAGACGAATTTTCGTCTTTCCACCCATGATGTGCTTCTTGACCCATCTTTGCTCCTTGTCGGCTCTTGCAAGATCACAGCCCTATACTTGAAGGTAAGTGCACTCCAATAGAGAGAGTACACGTAGGCCAACGCACTGATCTGCTCAACGAGGGATTACGTCGTGCAGACCCGTGTATATTGACCTACTGCACCCTGACATTGATGTGCACTTAGCGTGGAATAACTGCAAGCACAACTTGAAATAATTTGTCAAAAACATTGCCTATTTACCATAGCTTGTTCAGGGGCTTCTTCAAATCAGGTATGTTGTGGATACAATACACAATAGGCCTTCGAGGGCCGGCTTCGCAAAAAGGGGCTTTAGCCTACTATTGACTGCTTGGTCCAGCTGCACCTGCAAGCAACAAACCACCGCACGGTGGCAAAACAAGGCAACGGTCAGCAATGCTGACCAAATTATAACGATCCCGCCCCCAACTCGGGGCGGCGATGCTCCTTCCCTGCATTTCATTAGCATAAGCGAGCAATTTATATCAATAGCCAATTCATCACAGACGTTGGCTCGCACGGCCACATGCCCCGTGCTCTCAGGGCACATTCTCGGTGAACCAGTCGATGTCACGTCAGTTAAAGCCATTGACATTCCGAACTCACCACCGCCACTTAGACGGCCAAACCTATGAGCAATTTGTCTTCCCGGCATGGGTCACGTCAATTTAAGTCATTGACCGCCGAAGACTCTCATCTATGCCAACGGCAAGTGCCATGTAACCTTAGGTCTCTTTAACCCGAAAGACATAGATATGGGTACGGTTCCATCTAACCCGTGCTCACGTCGCAACGACAATTTAAGCCATTTGCGCGTGTCAAACTTCCGCCGAGTCCCATTACCATCACAAGTCACATAACCCGGTTATGTTCAAGTTGGCTCTCAGGCCAACAAGTTGGCAAGATCTCGTATCCGCCCAGTTTTCTGGGTGCACCTTTGGGTTAGTCCCCAAGGCTCCCTGCTGCAATCTACCGCGTAGAAAACCCGAAAAACAAACAATAGCACGGAGTCTTCTCCGGCATTTATGTAATGCAACATCACCGATCCAGACCAACATGTCCGGGTAGGCTTCAAACATCATGCCTATGTCTGTTCTCTCTTACGGACTCTAAACAACGGGGACTTCACATATATACCCGAAGGAACGCCTCCAACTCTCCGCAAACTCGCGAGAGAGGGCTTCCTATGCTAAGAAAGAGAGCTACTCATGCTCAAGATGAGGATCGTTACCCTTGCGTTCCTCTATGGCGCCATGGAAAAGTAATCGGATGAAAACCACCGCACTAGCGTTGCCTCCGTGGATCCGGAGTCGGCTCGCGATTCGGAGCTCCGAAGCTCCTCCAATGGCGGGATTTAGCTCCTTCTTCCTCCCTTGGCTCTCCTCTCTCTCTAAGGCTTTAGAAAGAGAGCACTTAAGAAAAAGTGAGGGTTTTGAAAGCCCAAACCCAGGTATATCCCTTCAGGAATAACCCCCAGCCGTTGGATCTCAAAATAAGGAAACGAACGGCTTTGATTCGGGACTGAAATGCCCAATCTGGACCGAACACGGCCTGGCACACGCCCGTGTCCATGGCCGTGTACCTCATTCGCCGTCAAAATCGAATCACCTGGAACCTCACATGGGTATCGAACACGCCCGTGTTCGAGCTGACACGCCCGTGTTCCACCTGACACGGCCGTGTGGCCGGCCGTGTACCCCATCATTTTTCACCAAAATCAACCCGAGCACTGCACGGGTTCTAGGACACGCCCGTGTCCCTACCCGTGTCACCTCAACACGCCTGGACCCCAAGCCGTGTACACGGTCTCGACACTCGACACTTCGTCGAGTGAAGATCGTCGACCTGATGACACGGCCTTGGACACGCCCGTGTCCTAGGTCGTGTGCCTTGTCTCGACGCATCGTCGAGCAAATCTCGTCGACTCCCCGGGACGATCGTAGAGACAGGTCGACACGCCCTGCGACACGCCCGTATCGCAGGCCGTGTGCCTTGTCTCGACGCATCGTCGAGCGAATCTCGTCTACTTCGCGGCTAAGTGTCGACACGGGTCGACACGCCCTGCGACACGCCCGTGTCGCAGGCCATGTGCCCAGTCTCGACACAATGTCGAGACCAAAGTGTCGACTTCCCGTCTCAGTGTCGACACAGGCTTGACACACCCTGGGACACGCCCGTGTCCCAGGCCGTGTGCCTGCAGCCAGAACCCAAACTGGCCCAAAACGTCCCCCCCTTCGCTCCTTTTGAGTTTCGGGGCGTTACACATAGTTGGGGACTCGCGGTTTAGAAATCTGGAGAATCGCCCCTGGGATCCATCACCTCCCTTCGGGACATTGGGGCTGGGCTCGTAGAGGTCGAGCTCGCCAGTTCGCGCTTCTACCCCACAGCAACCTGTCGTGACCACGGGAGCAGTCGTGGAGGCCATCCCCATCCCGGGATTCGACCTCCTCTTACCGGGAATGCGCCGCCCAGACCGCAGGAAAGACTTGAGATTCGTCCCTCCCCGCGCTTCCCTGGACTTACCGAGCTCATCAGGTATGGTTGGATTTAGATTACTGTTGTGCTCCTTTAGGGCTACTCTTGTTCATTGATGTTTTCGTGTTCGCAGGTCCCCCAGCCAATCCGTAGCCGAGGAGTCTTCACGATCAGCTCATTATTCTCCCCTCCCCTCCCCGAGCTCGCTGGACTCCTACTTGGGCCCTGAAGTGGACAATGACGGGCTGACGAGGAGGGGAATCAAGCTCTTCAAGAAGCTCGTGTGCGGTCTGCGCGAGGTGCAGGAGGTCAACGAGGCACTGCAGAGATACTATGTTCGGCTTGCTGACGAGGTGCGAGGCGGCCAGGCCGGCGAGTTGCTGTCTCCCTCTTGGCTCCTGGACTAGATTGACGAGGGAATTCTAGCGGCGCAGCGTAACTCGGGGCGGATCCGTGAGTTCCTCCGCGCGCGGCAACCTGGGGGGCGAGGGGTGCGAGGCCGGGGTAGATAAAAAGCGGCTCCATTGTTGAGCCGACCGGTACTCGCCTCCTAGGTCCCCATGCTCGTGCGATCTACTTTTTCCTTCCTTCACTTGATTCCTGTAATAACCTTTGATTCATTCTTAGACTGGTGTTTGATGATCGAATAATAAGAAAATATGTTTGTTATTTTCAACTTGCGCGAGATGCGATGCGTCGGAAGTCGGCGAGCTGGGGTGGCGAGTCGGGGCGGCGAGATGGGGCGGCGAGCTGGGCCTATTGGACAGCCATCCCCCCGTTGTCTTTTCCTATAAATAGCCCCCCCCCCCTTCACCTACCATGTATATTGTATTAACTGCTCATTCTCTCTTTCTTCCTGCACTTTTCGCTTTCTTCTACGCTTTTCTCTTTCTTACTCGTGCTCCACTTCTTCTTCTACGAGTATGGGCAAGGCCAACCCTGATGACGACGACCGCACCAAGTGCGCCCAGCACTTTACTGACTACTGCTTCTTTGAGGGGCATACCAGCGAGGCCGAGCTCGTCGAGTTCGTGGCCGAACATGTGCCGCCACCCTTCGAGGCGCGCCTGCCGATGAAGGGGTAGTCCATCAATACTTTCTATGATGACGAGCTCGCCTTCCCCATCTCGCACTTTGAGGTGGGGTTGTGCCTCCCCCTCTGGTCGGAGATCCGGCAGATTTTGAAGTACTATGGCGCGGTGCCCACGCAGTTGAACTCCAACACCATCGCCATGATGGTGGCGTTCGCGAGCTATCTCCGACGAGAGAGGGTTGAGTTCAACCTGACAGTATTCAGGAAACTCTTTTCCAACAACGCGACGCCGGATGGGGTCACCTATTTCGGGGGCTAGCTAATCAAAGTTTGTGAAATCGCGAACAAGAACCACAACTGGATGACCAAGATCGCCTTTATCAAGGGCGATCTCTGCAACATCCCATACTCGTCACAGCAGAAGGGCGGGGAGGTCTACCCCCCCCCCCCCCCACCGTGTCCGGCAACAATGCCGACCTCCACAAGTACTTCCTCCTCAAAGATTTCGAGGTCGCCTTTCTGCGAAGGGGCCTCGACGCGCTTCTCCTCGTCCTGCCGGGCGAAGGTACTGTCTGATCTGCTACTCAGCTCGCTGTATTTGTCAAAGAAGTTTTCCTAAGTTAATTTATGCAGGAGAGCGGCTGATCCCCGTGAACCCGCCATTTGCGGACTCGGGGTCATACCCGGACCCTCTTGCTCGCGAGAAGGCAGCGGCGGTGGCCTACCGAGATAAGGCGGCCTTCTCCAAACCCTCCTCCAGCAAGAGGCGACCCGAGGATGCGGGATCGAAATCACCACACTGCCAGCAATTACCAAAAAAGATGAGGAGAGCCCTGCTGGCTTCACAGGAGAAACAACAACATCAATCCAGCCCCAAATACATGAGCTCACCCGAAGTCGTTCCCGACACGTCGCCAGAGAGCCCGCTGAAGGAAATTACCAGCAAGAGGCGGAAAGGCAGCGAGGCTCCTGTTCCCCCTACGGCGGTCTCTCCACCTCCTTTGGCGAAGAGGACGGCTCGCGAGTGTGGGATTCCGAAGGAACATCCCCTCTTTAGCTTTGGGGGGTGGTGGAAGGACTCGGGGGCGATCCCATAGTGCGGTGGGACGAGCTAGCCCACCGGGTGTCCATCTCCACCCTCCACCCCTCCTGTCATGACCGCGAGCCTTCCACCAGTCACGCTTATTCCCTAGGCTTCGGCCTCTATGGTCGGGAGGACGTCGAGGCCTACAAGGGCATGAACGTGCGGCAGCTTGGCCATGATAGCCTGCAGGCCCACATGCGATCCATGGATCTCCACCACATGTTGGTACGTCGCAGCTTCGGCCTCAACAATCAACTTCAAAAAGCCGAGCAGGCCCGCGACGTCGCCAAGGACAAGGTCGCCGACCAGGCGAGGCAGCTCGGCATCGCTGAGGGTCTTCTCGCCCAGGCCGCCGGCGGATTGGTGAGTATCAAGCTCTTCTTCGCTCTTTTACTTGGGATATTTTGCGATGTTGCTAATGAATTTTCCTTTTTCGTCTGGATGCCAAGGCCGCCAGGGAGTTGCGGGCTCGCAATGCCGAGCAGGGGGAGGAGATAAGCCAGCTGCACGCCCGCCTTGGCGAGCTAGAGGGGGCGAATGCGAAGCTGTTGGGTATTGAATACACACTAACCCAGATTTGATGAAGTCATCCTTAAACTAAGATGAATTAAGTTGTATTTGATGCTTGGTTTAAGTTATGTGTTTGCAGGATTCCAATGATAAGTGTACACCAATGTCAGATTACAATGGGTCACCAAACACAGGACCATATAATGTAATCCCTCATTGTGTGATCCAAGGTGTTGACTCATGTGTAGCCTATCTATTGAGTTACACTTCATATTCAAAGCTCTAGGACCAAGTGAAAAGATTGGTTGCTGATATTACCTTAGAAGAAGAGATTTCTGTCAAAAAAAGTTCCCAAGTAAAGTACTCGAGTAGTTCTATACTTACTCGAGTAGATGACAGAATATATACTCGAGTAATAATACTCTTACTCGAGTAGGTATAACAGATCCCGAGTAGTCTTTAATAGTACTCGAGTAGTTAAATCTACTACTCGAGTAGTTTCCTTCTACTCTCGGGTTTATAGTACTTTCCATTCAGAAAATTCTCTCCAAGTAATTTACTCGAGTATTACTATATAGTACTCGAGTAGTTTATCTCTAATGACACGAGTAATTGAATTCTGGCTCTCGAGTAGTTCTCACTTACTCGAGTAGTCTAAGTCATGTACTCGAGTAGTTTATCTACTACTCGAGTAGTCCATAGTTGTTACTCGTGTAGACCCAGAATTCCTATCCAGAAAATTTTTCTAAGTAACTTACTCGAGTAGTTCTTATATACTCGAGTAGTTCATTTCTATATACTCGAGTAGTTCTTATATACTCGAGTAGTTCATTTCTACATAATCGAGTAGTTCTTATATACACGAGTAGTTCATTTCTATATACTCGAGTAGTTCTTATATACTCGAGTAGTTCAACTTTACTCAAGTAGTCCAGTTTTTCTCTTTCCAGAAAATTTTCTAAGTCCTTGTCTCGAGTAGTTCTTCAATTACTTGAGTAGTTCATTACCTCTTACTTGAGTAGTATTTCATGTACTCGAGTAATCTACTTCACCTCTCGTGTAACTGCTAATGTACTCGAATATGTCATTTTTGATACTCGAGTAGCTTAATTCCATTTACTCGAGTAGTTGACTTCATGTACTCGAGTAATCATATTTTTCCCTCTCGAGTAATTTTCTCAAATACTCGAGTAGCTATCTTCTACCTACTCGAGTAGTGATGCAATATACTCGAGTAGTATGTTATCTCTCGAGTGTTTTACTTCAACTTTTCTGAAAATTCCGTTAAGTCCTGAATAACAGAATTCTTATTAAATCTTGACATGATTGGTCCACGTGTATTTCATAATGACTCAATTAAGTCTAATCCCTTCTATCTTATAAATAGTCTTGTCAAAATGACTAACCCTAAGAAGATCAAAAAAAAGTTTTGCAGCCGTGTATTCTAAAGTTCTCTGTCTGCTCTTTCTCTCTCCAAGAAACGCAAACCGCCGTCGTCGTCGCTGATTCCGACCGGCTAGGGTTTTGATATTAGAGGATTCAGATCAAGAAGATTTACAGATCGAGATCGCCGCTCAACACTCCATCATCCATCCGATCGATCGTGTGAATCTAAGAAGTTTTCAGATCTGACTATTGTCGATCCTTCTTCACCTGTCTGATAAAGTCACAAAGCCTAAAAGAAGAATATCTTGGCCTTCTGTTGCAGATCTGAAATAGAATTCTTTTTCTGTATCTCTATACTCAGTTTATTTCATTCTTGTAGGAGAGTTTTTCTCCGAGTGTAGAGGCTTTCGTCTCCGAGATTGTAGGAAGTGTTATCTTCCGAGAGTAGATCCGTTGTTTGGATCGAGATTGTAGGAACTTTGTTCCGAGGGTAGGATTGGTTTCTCAATCCGATTTAGCGGAGTAGTTGAGTCTAATTTATTGCTATATCGGTGAGGGAAAGTGGATGTACCCAATGTTGGGGAACCACTATAAATCTTTCCTCATCTGTGGTTAATTGGTAGATAATTTTGTGCTGTGATTAGAAATTTTTATTCCGCAAAAATACGCACATCTCACATATTCACCCCCCTCTAGGTGATTTAGGTAGGAAACTATAAACTTTCAGAAGCTGACGGAGGTGTATGTGAACCTCAGCAGCGAGGTGCGCCGCCAGGCGGAGATCTTCTTCCGGCCGGCAGCGTCGATCCTACCCTCCCTTACAAGAGGCCAAGGACTTTTGGTGAGGCCGACCTCGCCGAGAGGCTGCGGATCAACTCCATCCAGGCCGTCGAATGCACCCTACAGATGATGATGGACACTGGAGCGTTGGTGGAGGGATGTGATGAGATCTCGGCTCGGGACCTGATGTCGAGCCTGTTCCCGGCGATGCCTCCCCGCGAGAAGGAAGACAGTCTGGAAGCGCTGTTCGGGAAGGTATTCCAGGACCTGTCAGTCGAAGGGGGGATGATCATCAGTCCGGCTGGGGGGGGGGGGGGGGGGCGAGGGCTGACGCCATATTTTTCTTTCTCCATTCTTCTAATCTCGCCGAGGCGAGCTCCTCCTGTAATTACCGACATTTAATGAAAAACATTTTTTGATATAGCTTCTGTCCATTTTTTATCTTTTTTCTGTCTTTAATGTGTCTTGCTCGCTCGCGAGCCCTTCCCTTGGCGACCTCGCGTAGGTAGATTTTGCGAGTAGGGTAATTATTAGAGCTCGTGTGGGAGTATATTATGAGAGCTCGCCAATTCTTAGGTGACCCGGGATGGACTACCCGCCATACTGGACGCGCCACCCCCAGCTCGCTCGCAAGCTACCCATAACCTCATTAATATAAGAAACAATTCACCAAATTTTTCCAAGTAAAACAAAGCGGGTGCGAAGCATCTCGGCGGGATCCACACCCCTTCAGCAAGGTCCCAGGACCCGGCCCGCCACCTTCTGCCGAGGCCGAGCCGAACTAGCGAGCCCGGACTCGCCTATGCCGAGCTCTCCTCTCTCATTCTTAGAAGAAAAGTCAAGCTTGTCAAACACTATTTAGAGAGTGTAGGACTTCCTCGAGTGACTGCCAGCCCTGTCAGCTAGGTGAGAGGCTGACAGCGAGGTATGCCCGGGGTCCAAGGGTCGACACCAAGTTACTTCCTGACCTGCCAGCTAGGTGAGAGCCTGGCAGCGGGATCTGCTCGGGATCCTGAGGATGACACCGAGTGACTTCCTGACCTGCCAGCTAGCGGAGAGCTTAGCAGCGGGATCTGCTCAGGGTCCTGGGATGACACCATCGAGTGACTTCCTGAACTGCTAGCTAGGTGAGAGCTTGACAGCGGGATCTGCTCGGGGTCCTGGGTTGACACCATCAACTGACTTCATGCCCTGTCGGCTAGGTGAGAGCCTGGCAGCAGGATCTGCTCGGGGTCCAGAGTTCACACCATCGAGTGACATCCTGCCCTGCCAGCTAGGTGAGAGCCTGACAGCGGGATCTGCTCGAGGTCTAAGGCTGACACTGAGTGACTTCCTGACCTGCCAGCTAGGTGAGAGCCTGGCAGCGGGATCTGTTCGGGGTCCAGAGTTGACACCATCGAGTGACTTCTTGCCCTGCCAGCTAGGTGAAATCCTGACAGTGGGATCTGCTCGAGGTCTAAGGCTGACACAGAGTGACTTCCTGCCCTGCCAGCTAGGTGAGAGCCTGGTAGCGGGATCTGCTCGGGGTCCAGAGTTGACACCATCTAGTTACTTCCTGCCCTTCCAGCTAGTTGAGAGCCTAGCAGTGGGATCTACTCGTGGTCCTGGGCTGACACCATCGAGTGACTTCCTGCCCTGTCATCTAGGTGAGAGCCTGACAGCAGGATCTGCTCGAGGTCTAAGGCTGACACCGAGTGACTTCCTGATCTGCCATCTAGGTGAGAGCATGGCAGCGGTATCTGCTCGGGGTCCTGTGCTGACACCATCGAGTGCCTCTTTTTACCGTACAACTTGCTGAAGCTCAATCATCATACCAATAAATTTTATTAAGAACAAAATATTACTTACATGCTTCATGGATAAAAGAGTTTCAAGTCGTCACCGCTCTAGTGAGACTCAGGGTCTCGCCCTCTACATTTTGGAGTCGATACCCTCCTGATCTCAATGCCTCTCTTACAATGAATGTCCCCTCCCAGCTGGGGTTGAGCTTTCCCACGGTTGTCGATATTCCTGCCGCATCCACCTTCTTCAAGACCAAGTCCCCTTCCACGAACTATTTCACTCTGACGTGCATGTCAAAGTACTTAGCCATTCTTCTATTCACCTCTTCTTGCCTGATGGCGGAAAGGTCGCGCAACTCTTCCACCATGTCTAGGGAGAGACGCAACTCCTCCTCATTCTCGGTCTGCCACTTTTCCCTGCCTTCCCCGGTTGTGATGACTCGGGGCGTTTGAACTTCAAATTCCACGGGGAGTACTGTCTCGCACCCACGGGAGAGCTTGAAAGGATTCTCCTATGTTGCTGTGTTGGGGATGGTCCTCAGGGCCCAGTGGACCGCGGGAAGCTACTCCACCTAGCTCCCCTTCAGATTTTCCACTTTCTTCTTTAGGAGGTTAACGATGATCTTATTGGCGACCTCCACCTGCTCGTTGCTCCTGGGGTGGTGGACTGAGGCAAACCTAAGGTCAATCCCAAGCTGCTCGCAGAAGCTAGTGAACTCTGTGCTAGCAGACTGGGGCCTATTGTCCGTGACAATGGCCTGGGGCAGCCCGTGGCGGCAGATGATCTCCCCCCATACGAAGTTTCTGATGACCTGGGAGGTTACCTTGGCTAGTGCTTTCACCTCTAACCACTTAGAGAAATAATCGATCATCACCAACAAGAACCTCCTTTGCCCACAAGCCTGGGGGAACGGCCCAACCAAGTCCATTCCCCAAATTATGAAGGGTCAAGGGGCGATGATGCTCTTGAGGCGATGGGCCAGCTGTAACTGGAGGGGGGCAAACTGCTGACACTTGTGACACCTTGTAAATTCTGCAGCATCGTGGCCCAAGGTTGGCCAGAAGTACCCTTGCCTGATAATTCTCCCTTCCAGAGTCCGACTCCCAGAGTGACTCCCACACTCCCCGGAGTGGACTTCTTCCAAGATCCTTTGCACTTACCCCTCGGCCACGCAACGAGCCAACATTCCTGAGAGGGTCTTCCTGTACAACTGCCTATCCCGGAGGAGGTAGTAGGTCGATTTATAACTGAGCTTATTCTTGTCCACCCCCTCCGGATACTCCCCCGTGGAGAGGAAAGTTGCAATCGGGTCCATCCACGAGGAGCGCTGATCGATCTCCATGAGTTCTCCTTCTTCGATGGAAGCACGGAATAAGTCAGTGATGGTGCCCCCAACCCGGGGACCATACTTCGCGAGCTGGTCAACCTACTCGTTTTCTTCTCTGGGCACGTGTCGGATGGAGAAAGTTTTGAATGTGCCAATGACTCCCTTCACTTTGGCTAAGTATAGTCGTAGGGTAGGCTCTCTCGCCTCGAACTCCCCATTGATCTGGGAAGCTACCATCATAGAATCGGTGAGGACCTCCACGTCCAACACCCCAAGCTCCCTGGCCAGGCGCAGACCTGCTATCACGGACTCATACTCGGCCTGATTGTTAGTGATGGGGAAGTGCACCACCACTGTTTGCTCAATCTAGTTCCCTGGGGGCTCTCCAGGATCACGCCCACCCCCAGGGAATGCCTCCCTGAAGCTTCGTCTACTTTTATCTTCCATGGGGTCGGGCGAGTGAGCTCTTCCTCCACCACCTCGATCACGTAGTCAGTCAAGAAGTCGTCCATCGATGGAGCCTTGATCGAGAGGCGGGGGACAAAGGAGATGTCGAACTCGCTCAACTCCACTGACCACTTGACCAACCTTCCTGAATGCTCCACCCCCTTGAAGATATTGCAGAGGTGGTGGTTAGTCACCACTCGGATGGAGTGTGCCTGGAAATAGGGCCAGAGTCTACGGGCTGAGATGATCGGGGCAAAATCCAACTTTTCCAAGATTGGATATCGGAGCTCGGCCTTCCTCAGAACACGACTCACGTAGTATATGGGGAGCTGCTTCTTCCCATCCTCGCGCACCAGGACGGAGCTCAAAGCTTCTGCTCCAACCCCGAGATATAGAAACAAATCCTCCCCCACCTTCGGCCCTTGGAGCAACGGAGCCTGTGTCAATGGCATCTTGACAGCTTGGAATGCCTCCTCTCACTCCTCGGTCCATTCGAATTTCTGACCCCCCCCCCCCAGAGTTTTGAAGAAAAGGGAACATTTCTCCCCGGCCCGGGAGAGGAACCTACTCAACCCAGCCAGCTTCCCTATCAGCCGTTGCACTTCCTTAGTATTCTGTGGAGACCCCGGCTCCATGATGGCCTTGACCTTATCTGGATTCGGCTCGACCCCCGCGGGGGTAAGGAGATGTCCCAGGAACTTTCCCCTGCTGGCCCCAAAGACACATTTCAGGGGGTTCAGCCGCATTTTGTACTTGTGCAGGGTGGTGAAGTTCTCCTCCAAGTCCCAAAGGTGAGAGTCCACATCCTGACTCTTGATCATGAGATCGTCCACGTACACCTCCAGGTTCTTCCCCTTTTGTTCTTGGAAGATCTTGTCCATCATTTTTTGGTAGGTCGCCCCTACATTCTTCAGCCCAAAGGGCATCATCTTGTAACAGTAGCACCCATCCCCCGTGATGAACGAGACGTCCTTGATGTCAGGGGGGTGCATCCTGATTTGGTGATAACCTGAAAATGCATCTAAAAAACTCATCACAGAAAAACAAACGGCTGAGTCAACCAGCGCGTCGATCTGAGGCAAGGGATAATAATCCTTAGGGCATGATTTATTAAGCAAAGAGAAATCGATACACATACGCCACTGGCTGTCTCCTTTTTTCAACATGACTACATTGGAGACCCAGCCGGGGTATTGGATCTCGGATATGAAGCCGACCTTGAGAAGCTTCGCCACCTCCTCCCTGATGGGCTCGGCCAGCTTGTCCATCGTGGACCACTTCTTCTGTTAGATGGGGCATACTTCCGGGTCCAGGTTGAGGTGGTGGAAGGCCACATCCGCGTCAACCCTCGGCATCTCTGCGGTGCTCCATGCGAAGATGTCCACGTTCTTCTGGATGCACTCCAGCATCCTGCCTGGGCTTCCAGGGTCAGCCCATCGCTGACGCGGACCTTCTCCACCCTGCCTCCTAGGGTGAGAACTTCCAGCTCCACCACCTCTTTCGCATCATCTAGCCTGGACTGCTCCACCCACTCTCCAGCATCCCTCTCCTCTAGGACTAAAGCCTCTGCTTCCATCTCTTCCTCCACGGCCATTGCTTTGGCCAACTCCTCCCGAACCTCTTCTGCCACCTCTACCTCGGTGCAGCCTTCCACCTTCAACTCCTCCCTTCCGGCCTCCTGCTCTGCCTCCTCCATCCTTCGCTCCATATCCTCGGCTCCCTCATGCCAAGAGATGGAGTTGATAGCAGTGACGTAGCACTCCCTTGCTACATTGGGGTCACCCCGGACTAGGACCTGGATCCCCTCGGCGTTGAATTTTAAGCATTGGTGGAAGGATGAGGGGACGCAGCGGAAGGCACTGATTAGGGGCCTCCCAAAGATGGCATTGTAGCTGCTGGGGGCATCCACGATGACGAACATGCAGCTTCTGGACTCCCCCCCCAGGGAGACATGGAGCCTTACTACACCTTTCACTTCCTTCCTCTCCCCCGAGAACCCAAACAAAGGCCCATCCGAGGCCAGCACCCTCTTCGCCTCCACCTTCATTGCATCGAACACATTCTTGAAGATGACGTTGACGGAGCTTCTGTTGTCGATGAGGATCCAGGAGACGGTGAAGTTTTCGAAGGTTGTCTGGATGACCAGCGCATCGTAAAATGGATCCTCGTGATTCGGCATATCTCCCCTGGTGCAGGTAATCCTCTCTTCTAGAGGTGGGGTCTAGGAGGTGGAGCCAATGCTCCGATGATATATGTTGTGGAGGCTCTCCCTCCGAGAAGCCTCTACCCCCACCCCTCTGCGGATCACTCTGATCCCTCCCCGGGTCCCCACATCTGCCCTGTCTTCACACCGATCCTCCTCCACCCGAGGCAGGACCTCCTCTATCTGCACCTCCTGGCACCCTTGCTGCTGCTGCTCCATGTTCCCTCTCATTTCAAGGAACTCCGGGAACGTGTCTGTGGTGTCCCCTCTTCTTAGTGGAAGTCGCAGTAAGGCAACTCCACCCTGACCTCTCTCCTCCTCCTTCGCACCACTCTCCTCCTCTCCCCTTGGGCTATGGCCATAGCCTGCTCTTGATCGAGGAGGGGAGGCCTTTGCGCCTGCCTCTAACCCGGGGGTGGAACTGACCCTGGCCCCCCTGGTGGTGGTCCCTTCCTTGGTACCCTCTTCGTGGCCCTTGATCTTGCCACTCGGGCCTCCAGCCCAATCGACGATCCTGCTCCTGTCACCCCCACCTGGGCTGCTGCTGCCCCTAGAGCTGCTTCTGCTCCCTCTGCCGCGGCTCGGCTCTTATCTCCTCCTGCACCCTTCCGCCTCTCAGCTCCTTCTCTTCCTCCGCGGCCCACCTGGCCAGCTTCCAGGCAAACTCCGGGTTTGATGCCTCCCCGTCAACTTCTCTCGCCATCCTCTCCATCAGCTCCTCGTAGGAGAGGTGGAACACTCTTCAGTGCCATCCTAAATAATCCCTGCTGCAGCCCCAGGGTGAAGGCCATCATCAGGCTATGGTCTGGCATCTCTTGGACCTGAGTGACCTCCTCTTGGAACCGGTCAACATAGCTTCCCAGGGTCCCATTCACTCCCTTCTTGATGTGGAACAGGGACTCCGACTCCTTCTTCCTTTTCTTCGAAGTAGTGAACCTCAAAATGAAGCCCTAGCGCAGGTCCTCGAATCAATAGATGGAGCTGGCCGGCAACTGGTGGAACCACTCCCTTGCCTTCTCCATGAGGGTGATGGCGAAGAGTCGGCACTTGAAGCCGTACGACATTTATCGGATTGGGACTACGTCCTCGAACCATTGGACATGTTGGACCGGGTCTCCCTTCCTGGTGTAATAAGACATCTCGGGTTCCCTGAACCCCTATGGAACCGGGGCAGAGGAAACCAAGTCGCTGAAGGGTCTTTCTCCCCCTACTGGGCGAGCTAGCCCATCTCGCGAGCCCAGCTCGCAGAGCCGGCCTCCGCCTGCCGAGCCGGGGAAGAGCACGCGCCCGGGGAGCTCTCACCCCCGGCCATCCTCGGCGACCTCCTTCACAGCTCGCATGTCGGGGGCGTCCTCGCCCAGGGACGAGGCTGCGACGATCTGGACAGCTGGAGTCGATCACTCGGCCCGTGTGCTGAGTGCGAACTTGACGAGGTTCAGCACCTCACTCCTAAAGTCTTCGAACATCCCCACAGTGGCTAGAGGTGGGGGGCGGCGAGTCCGACCTGTCAGATCCCTGTCCTCCTGTCATCGAGCTCGCTGAAGACTTTTCTATGTTGATCACTCTCCACGCTCACCGCACCAAAATGTTGAAATGGATTTCTCGGTCTTCTATGGAGTTCACCCTCGGGGAAGGGGTGATCGCGCACCTACTTCGCTCCTGCAAGCAAAATAACAAGGAAAACAGGAAAGAACTGACCCAAGAACTTGGCGGGGAGGACCCACCACACACCCGAAAGATCTGAGAGCACTTCCCATCCTTAGCCAAAGGCCGAGCTAAGGTACCCTCAGAAAGAACTTGAGAGCTGGAGCAATAGAGCACGGGATGAGTGCCTTTTTGGGTACCCCTTGGGTCCTATTTATAGTTTTTAGGATTTGAACTGCCAATAATCAAACTGAACAGACCTGAAGTTACCAAAATAACCCTGGCTGGGTCTGCCAACAGCAAAACTCCGCTGTTTTGAAGGGCTATGGGCAGACCGACGGGGGAAAAATAGTAAAAAGTACCTCATAGATTTGGGCGAGTTGGGGAGCTCGACGACCCCCGAAGATCCGGCTCGCCTGTTGTTGCTGATATCCTTTGCGCGAGCGCGAGCTGGGATGGCGAGCTCGCCCATTCGTTGGCCTCCATTAGTCGGCCTCAGCTCGACGAACCCTCGCTTGGCTCGGCGAATACCGAGCTCGCGGTCGATGAATGTCGAGCACGGGCTCAGATTTCTCTGCCAAGCTCGCCTGGGGCCAGGATGATCTGAGCCGGCCAGTCTGCTTCTTGGTTTACCCCTCTCGCCGGATACGGGGTTGTACAAATATGACTTTGGTACGGGTGGTAGTCTCCTTTGCGCTTGCCAAGGGTGGAATATATGACAGCTTGATGTGAAGAATGCTTTTCTCTACTGCGAGATTGACAAGAACATCTTCATGGTGAAACCACTGGGTTACGTATCTTAAGAACATCCAGGGAACTTCTGCAAGTTGAAGAAGGGCCTCTATGGTCTGAAACAAGCACATCGGGCGTGGTATGGGAAGATGGCAGAATATCTCTAGTTCTGCGGGTACTTTGCCTCAGACTCAGATTCCAGTGTGTTTGTTAAGAAGAATGGGGAGCTTCAGGTCCTCATTCTGTTGTACGTTGATGATATGATCGTCACGGGGAACTTAGGGGTGGAAGTAGCTAGGCTCCGGGCTGAGCTAGATATTTGGTTCGAGATGAAGGATCTGGGTGAGCTTCACCATTTCCTTAGGCTCGAGGTATAGAGGCAGAGGGATGACATGCTTGTTTCCCAGAAGGGCTTTGCGGAGCGGATCATTAAGTAATTCGGCATGGGGGATGTGAAGAGCAGTTCTATTCCTCTGGAGTTTGGCCTAAAGCTTCGGCTGGATGAGGGAAGGGTTCTTCCAGACCCTTTGGTGTTTTGAGCTCTTATCTGGAGTCTGATATACCTGAAAATTACTAGGTCAGATATTTCTTACGTAGTAGGCCGGGTGAGTCGATATATGGCGGAGCCGCGAAAACCTCATCTGGTAGCGGCAAAAGGTATCTTGGAGTACGTCAAGTCTACCTTGGAGATGGGTCTCTTGTACATGAGGGACACATGCATTTGTTTGCATGGTTACACAGATGTTGATTATGGGGGAGGTACAAATGATCGGAAGTCGACATCTGGCAATGTCTTCTTCGCGGGATCAGCGACATTTTCGTGGTACAGCAAGAAGCAGGATTCAGTGCCCGTCTCTATTACTGAGTCGGAGTACAAGGCTTCGGCCTTGGCTACTCAGGAAGCCATTTGGCTTAGGAGGCAAGTGGATGACAGCCATGTCAAGGTCCGAATTCCTGCTCTGATTCGCGGCAACAATGAGAGTACTCTCAAACTAGTGAATAATCTAGTTTGTCATGCGCGGACGAATCACATCGAGATCGCGCATCACTTCATATGGGAGAAGGTGCTGAAAGGATCCTTGATGGTAGACTACGTGAAAGAATCGATTTCAAGATAACCTAAACACCTAGAAGGGGTTGAATAGGTTCAATTCCTTTTTACTCTAAGGCAGAATATTAACTCAGATAATCAAATAGAATTAAATAATTCTACAGCTACCACAGCACAGAATTCACAATAACACACGCAATCACAGATGGCACACAGATTTATAGTGGTTTCCCAAATGATGGGTACATCCACTTTTCCCCTTCGCCTATCTAGCAGTGTGCTAGATTCGGCCTAACTTCTTCCATCCTTCTCAGATCCTCAGATCCTACAGCTCAGAACCCAATCAAGGCTCCTATAACTCAGAGTGAGCCCACACTCCTACAGCTCAGGCAACAGCCCTACCTCAGCCTCTTCACAAGACCTACAACTCAGAGTGAAACCCCACTCCTACAGCTTAGGCAATCTGCTCTACCTCAGCCTTCAACAAGGCCTACAACTCAGAGATGAAAATCTCCTACAACTCAGGCTCTCAGCCCTACCTCAGCATTCAACAAGGCCTACCACTCAAAGAACTTAATCTCCTACAACTCAGCCTTTATAAATCAGGCTTACAACTCAGATCTTAAAAAGATCCTACTGGAAATAGATGTGAAATTAACCACCACCCTAGTTGATAGAGAAGGGATGGAAGGTTTCTTGATCAGTTCTTGAAGAATCTGATGTCTAAGATCAACCTGTCTTAGCTTTCTTCAAAGCTTCTTGAATCTGAACACGGTAGGGTTGATCTCCTTTGAAGTTGATCTTCAATCAGCTTCTTTCTTGAAATTCAAAAATCAATCTGAATTCTTCTTGGCAGACTAGTTCAGAATCTGAATTAAGAGACTTATTGATGTAAGTCTCTTTCTTCACTTGAATAGATGGATCTCTCTCTCTCCAAATTCTTCTGAAGATACTTCTGAATTCTTCTTTGAATTCTCTTGACAAACTCTGAGTAGATCACCACTTGAGAATATCTTCTTAGATCTTCTGTTGAAAATCTTCTTCTGTTTTGTGCTTGTGTTTACCACGTGTATCAATCGTATCTTCTTTTTCTAATTAATTATATTCTTCTTTTCATCGTTAGAATCAGTATTTATATAGACTTCATCCATGGTAACCGACTGATTCGGTTTCTAACGAACTTCTGACAGCTCTGACAGCTTCAGTAGACTTGTTGAATATCATAGTTGTCAAGTCTTCAGTCACTTCTTGAAACTTTGTCTCTATCAGCAATGTGTCGAGACTAAACTTCATCATGTGTCGACTCATGTAGACTAAGTGTCGACACAAGCCTTGGTGGTGTCGACACAGCTCTCATGGTGTCGACACTACTTCTCGACATAGCTTCTGTAAGAATGTGTCGACACTAGTTTCGTGAGTCGACACAGTCACTTCTTCTCTTCACAAAAATCAACTTTGTTGAAATTCTGCTGTGTGTCGACACAAGTACTGTGTGTCGACATAGTTGATGTCAGCAAAGTCTTCTGTGTGTCGACACTGCCTCCGGGTGTCGGCACAGTTGATGTCGACTAAGCTTTCTGTGTGTCGACACAAGTCCTGTGTGTCGACACAGTTGATGTCTGTTGGGTACATTGGTTAAATGTACCTGATTTGAAGAAGCCTCACCCAACACAATGATATACATCATAATGTATTTGATGTATGTTGAGTTTATTTGTGCTGGTTAAGTATTCACTGGACTGAAGCAAAAAGTTTCTAAGTCCATGTGTCGACACCTAGAGGGAAAGTGTCGACACTTAAGAAGGCTTGTGTCGACACCCAGACAAGCAGTGTCGACACTTGGAGTCATTGTGTCGACACCTGGGATGTAGAGTCGACACCAGACAGAAAGTGTCGACACTTGGAGCTGTGTCGACACTCAGTGAAGAAAAGTACAGACAGAAAGTGTCGACACAAGGAGCTGTGTCGACACCCAGTAAAGCTGAGTCTACACCAGATAGTGTCGACACTTGGAGCTGTGTCGACACTCAGCAAAAGTCAGCAGAGACTAAGTTAAAGTGTCGACACCCAGAACAATGTGTCGACACAACAAGAAGAGTCAGCACTTGAAGAAAGTGTCGACACCAAGAACAAAGTGTCGACACTCAACAGAAGAGTCAACACATGAAGTAAGTGTCGACACCTAGAACAATGTGTCGACACTCAGCTGAAGACTCTACACTTGAAGAAAGTGTCGACACAAGGAGCTGTGTCGACACTTAGTAAAGAACAGAATTATCAACAAAATATTCTAAGTACAAGTGTCGACACTAAGGGAATGTGTCGACACTCAGCTGAAGTCTCGACAGAAGAATCAAGTGTCGACACAAGGAGCTGTGTCGACACTTAGCAAGTATCAACATAGAAGACTATGTGTCGACACCAAGAAGCAGTGTCGACACTTAACAGATTCAACACAAGAAGATGTGTCGACACAAAGGAGATGTGTCGACACTTAGAAGAATTCAGTTAAAGATAGAAGATCAAGTACTTGTGTCGACACTCAATTTCAGTGTCGACACCTAAAGAAGAATCTGTGTCGAGACATACAAGGAGTTGTGTCGACACCTTGTAGACTTGTGTTGACACTTACACAGCATGTGTCGACACTTGAACTATAAGTGTCGACACTTAAAGACAGAAAGTCTCGACACTTTCAGACAGTTAGAGATTTCCAAGAAATGACTGGATGACTTGACAGCTGCCGTTCCAGCCAGTCTACAGCACCTGTCAGAGATGTCAGAAGATAGTTATGAACCGGACCAGCCGGTTACCATGAAGAAGGCCTATAAATAGGCACATACAGTTTACAGAAACTGTTGATCACATTGTTGAAGAACAAGTTATTAAAGTGGTACACAGAGTATCAAATCAAGAAGATCTTGCAGTCCAAGTGCAGATCTAAGAAGTTGGAGAGAGAGGGCTCCATCCAAGAAATCAGCTGTTGGAACTAGGCTGAGAAGAAGGGTTCAGATCTATTCTGAATTCTAAGTGGCAGAGGTCAAAGAACAACTGCAGAAGGAGACAATCTTATTCAGTTCTACTCAAGAAGCTTTGAAGAAAGCTAAGTCAGATTGAATCCAGCTGAGTTCTTCCAAGAACTCATCAAGAAACTCTCAACTTCCCTCTCTCATTTTTGAGTTGTTGAGTTATTATTTCAATAATCATTTTTAACTTGTAGGATCCTTTGGATCTGAGTGAATTGTAAGCCTGTATTTATAAAGGCTGAGAGTAGGGCTTGAGGGCCTGAGTGTAGGAGATTGTTATCTCTGAGTGTAGGCCTTGATTGGCTAAGTGTAGGCCTGGGTGGCTGAGTGTAGGCCTTTGTGGCTGAGTGTAGGCTTTGGGATAAAGCTGAGTTGTAAGGCTTTGGGCCTGAGGTGTAGGAACCAATTTGGGTTCTGAGACAGTGGAGAAGTTTGGCCGAATCTAGTACACTGCTAGATAGGCGAAGGGGGAAAGTGGATGTACCCATATCTTGGGGAACCACTATAAAACACTGTGTCTACTGTGCTGTGCTGTGATTGTTGCTGTGTATGCTGTGTGTTTGCTGTGATAGAATAGTTAGAAATCTGTGATATTAACTGTCTGCTGCCATTAAAGTTTAAAAAGGATTACGTCACCTATTCACCCCCCCCCCCCTCTAGGTGTTTAGGTACCATATCTTTCAAGTGGTATCAAAGCGAGGTTACTCAAAAAGGACTAACAGTCTGAGGAGATCCTGTTTGGCAGATTTAGTGTAAGGCAAAATACAGATTCAAGAAATTCAAGAAAATCAAGAAACATGGGTTCCTCTGAGAATCACAAGGAATTGGGTTCCATGAAATTGCCCATATGCAGGAAAGAGATCTTTGGGATCTGGAAGGAAAGGGTAAGGCTGTTTATGGAGGCCTCAGACCCTAGAATCTACATCACAGTAAAGGAAGGGTCTTATGTGCCCATGAAGATATCTGTTCTAGATGCAAATCAGAGAACTCCAAAGGATTTATCTGAAATGACTAAGGATGAGATTGTCCTAGCCACCATGGACAAGAGGGCACAAAACATTATAGTGAGTGTCATAGATGATGCAACATTTCAGAATCTTATACACTGTAAGACAGCCAAAGAGATGTGGGACACTCTTATAGTGTATATGGAAGGATCTGAAGAAGTTAGACAAGATAGAAAATCCTTGCTAAATCAGCAGTATGAGAGTTTTAGACAAGGAAAGGGTGATAGCATAACTGAGTGCTATAAGAAGTTCTACAGAATAGTGAATGAACTCATGTCTTATGGAAGAGAGTTCAGTAACTATGAACTAAATGACAAGTTCTTAAGGTCCCTAACCAAAGATTGGGACACCAAGATCTGTGCCATAAGAGAAATGGCTAAGTTGGGGGAAATTCCTCCTCCTACACTGTTTGGCAAGTTATTGTCATATGAGATGCAGTTGACAGTGAGAAAAGAGGAGGAGAAATCAACAAGAACTGAACACAAGGAAAGAACAGTTGCTTTCAAGACAGATGTCCCCAGAAAGTGCAGGAATAAGTCATCAACTCCACCTCCAGAGGTAGTTAAATCAGAATCAGATGAGTCAGTCAGTACAAAGACTGAGAGCAGTGAAAGTGATGAAGACTTTGCTGCCTTCACTAGACACTTTCAGAAATTCTTGAAGAAGAAACAGTGGAGGTCAAGACCTTCTACTTCAAAGGGAAAGGAAGTCTTTTATCAGGAGAAAAAGCCTTCAAAGAAAGACAGGAAGAGGACAAAGTCAAGCAAGGCAACTGGTTCAAAGATAGTGTGCTATTACTGCAATAGACAGGGCCATGTTATTGCAGACTGTCCTGAAAAGAGGAAAGAGTCTAGTGACAGGAAAAAGACTTATTTCAAAGGCAAGAAAGAAAAGTCTTTTATAGCCAAGAAGGAGAAGACTTTATCAGATATCTCTTCTTCAGAAACTGAGTCTGAGGCTGAAGCCTACATAGGGCTGTTTGCTGAAGAAGAAGAAAAAAAATTCATGCAGATCATGGAGTCTATTTATGAACAAGAAGACAGTCATTGCCAAGGGCTAATGGCTTTGACAGAGAGTGCCAAAATCCTAGAGCAGCCAGGACCCAGTAAGGTACAAGGTTCAAGTTCAAGTTCAGTTTCTTATTCTAGTTCAGATTCAGATTCTTCTTCATCAAGTGATGAGAATGTATCTGAGTCTGAGGATGATATTCATCAGCTTATAGATGAATATAAAGTGCTGTTGCAAGCTTACAAGAAAAGCAAGTCCCTTGTCAAAAGTCAGGCAAAGGAAATTGCTGATCTTAAAGCTGCTGCAACAGATTTTGAGAAGCAATTTGATCAAAAGCTTAATGAAATAGCCCGGCTGAAACACATAACAGTGATTCAGATGGGCACTATATCATTTAAAAATGATCAAATCAAGAGTCTGGAGAGCAATCTTCAGAAAGAGAGAGAGCTTGTTGTTAGGTTTTCTAAACCTAAGTCAGTGCTACCTTTAATTGATGAATTTGTTCATCATAAAGGCAAGGCTGGACTGGGCTTTATTAGACCTGCTAGGACTGAGCAGTCCAAGTCTAAGTCCAAGGGCAAAGCCTCAACATTCAACAAGTCTGCTGTAAATAAGACAGCAAAGACTGTACCTAAGCAAAGGTACAACAAGTTTGAATGTTGGTGTTGTGGCAAGGTTGGCCATTTTGCAGTAGACTGTTGGCACAATGCTAGTGCCAAAGTGAGTACCAAACTACCTGTTGGAAAGCCAGTGGGTAGCTTTGTCAGATTGCAGACTAACAAGTACCAAGGACCCAAGAATTCTTTGGGTTCTAAGGTTCATTAATCTGTTTTGCAGGTGAGTCCAAGTGGCCATACCCCAACATGGTACTTGCACAGTGGATGTTCCAGACATATGACTGGAACAAGAGGATTACTAAAGGACTATATTCCAATAAAAGATGGTCCAAAAGTAACCTTTGGTGGTTCTGAAAAAGGAATCATCAAAGGGTTTGGTAACATTTCTACAAACTTGGTTACCATTACTCAAGTGGCTTATGTTAAAGGGTTGAAACACAACCTAATAAGTATAAGTCAATTAAGTGATGTAGGGTATGACATCTCATTTGTTAAAAATGGTTGTCATATCAAGAGGTCAAGTGATCAAGAGATCATTTTGACAGGTTATAGGAAAAGGAATGTCTACTGCCTAGACATTATGATTGAGAACAATAGTTCTCCAGTTTGTCTTGTAGCTGATGAGACAGTCTCTCATTGTGTCAAATGGCACAAGAGGCTAGCCCATCTTAACTACAAGACTATTAGCAAACTCTTTAGCAAAGAGTTAGTGAGGAATGGTCCTCAAGTTAAGTGTGTCAAAGATGGTATTTGCTCAGCTTGTCAAAAGGGCAAGCAGACTAAATCCACCTTTAGAAGCATAGAAAACAAAGATGCGGTGAGGTGTTTATACCTCTTGCATATGGATCTTTTTGGTCCAATGCCAGTTCACAGCTTAGGTAGGAAGGTCTATACCTTTGTAGTTGTAGATGACTACTCAAGGTTTTCCTGGGTGTTCTTCTTAAGACAGAAATCTGAAACACCTAGTATCTTCCATAACTTTGTCAAACAAATTCAGAATGAACTAAACAGTACAGTGGTCAAGATTAGAAGTGACCATGGTACTGAATTTCAGTCTGATAGCATGACAAAACTATGTGAAGACTTTGGGATATTTCAAGAATTCTCTTCACCTAGAACACCTCAGCAAAATGGCATTGCTGAGAGGAAGAATAGGACCTTGATAGAGGCTGGTAGGACCCTACTAAGTGATACATCACTGCCAGAGTATTTCTGGGCTGAAGCAGTTAACACTGCATGCCATGTTATAAATAGGGCTACCATCACTAAAAGGCTTAACAAGACCCCCTATGAAGTTGTGAAAGGCAGGAAACCAAACCTATCCTACTTCAGGATTTTTGGTTGCAAATGCTTCATACTTAACAATGGGAAGTCTTACTTAACTAAGTTTGCTGCCAAGTCCCAAGAGGGAATTTTTGTTGGGTACATCAATAATAGTAAGGCTTATAGAGTCTACAATTTGACTACACAAGTTGTAGAAGAATCTGTGCATGTAGTTTTTGATGAGACTAAACTTATTAACAATGAGTTGTCTAGTACTGTATGCAGCCCCACAGGTTTATCAAAGAAAATGGACAAGCTTACTATAGAAGAAGTGCCTGCTGCAAGACAGCAAGGAGAGGAGAGTAGCTGTTGTCCAGGGGGAGAACTACATGTGCCAGTTGCTGAAGAAATACAAGGAGTACAGCATGATGGAGATGCTGAAGAGGTTCAACCAGAAGTAAGGATGCCTCCAGCCAACAGGCATCTAAGAGATCATCCAGTAGAGCAGATTATTGGAGATCCAAGACAAGGAGTACAAACCAGGAGCAGATACATAAATGCAGCAATCTACTCCAGCTTTCTGTCTCAAGTTGAACCTAAGAAATTTGAAGAAACAATACTAGATCCACAATGGACTGAAGCAATGCAAGAAGAGCTTAATCAGTTCAAGAGATGCAAGGTTTGGGAACTTGTTCCTAAACCTAAAGACCACAATATAATAGGAACTAAGTGGATCTACAGGAATAAGATGGATGAACAAGGGGTCATCATTAAGAATAAGGCTAGACTGGTTGCTAAAGGATATAGGCAAGAAGAAGGTATTGACTTTGATCAAACCTTTGCTCCAGTAGCCAGACTGGAAGCCATAAGGATGTTCTTGGCCTATGCAACCTATCAAGGATTCAAGGTTTACCAAATGGATGTCAAGTCAGCATTCCTAAATGGTAATCTTAAGGAAGAAGTCTATGTGGAACAACCTTCAGGTTTTGTTGATCCAACTCTACCTCATCATGTCTATAGACTTAGGAAAGCTTTATATGGGTTAAAGCAAGCCCCTAGGGCTTGGTATGAAACCCTATCTAGTTTCCTCATTGAGAACAAGTTCTCAAGGGGGAAAATAGATAAGACTCTATTCCTTAGGGAATCTAGAGGCAAAGTCATACTAGTCCAAATATATGTAGATGACATTATATTTGGGTCTACTGAAAGCAGTCTTTGCAAAAAGTTTGCAAAACTGATGCAAGGTCAGCTTGAGATGAGTAGTATGGGAGAGCTGAAGTTTTTCTTGGGTCTCCAAGTTAAACAGACTGAAAGTGGTTTATCCATATGTCAGTCCAAGTTCACCCTAGAACTCATAAGGAAGTATGGTATGGATTCATCCAGCACCATGAAGACTCCTATGGGGTCAAGTATGTCTCTTAGCAAGGATGATGCAGGGAAACCTGTAGATGAAACCTTGTATAGAGGGATAGTTGGCTCCCTATTATACTTGACTGCTAGTAGACCAGACATCATGTATGCTACATGTGTTTGTGCAAGGTATCAAGCCTGCCCTAAAGAGTATCATTTGACTGCAGTCAAAAGAATATTGAGATATCTAAAGGGCACTCCCTATCTAGGCCTCTGGTACCCTAGGAATGGAGATTTTGATCTAACAGGTTATTCAGATGCAGACTTTGCAGGATGCAAAGAGGATAGAAAGAGCACTACTGGAACCTGTCAATTCCTAGGTGGGAGACTAATTTCATGGAGTAGCAAAAAGCAAACCAGTGTGGCTATCTCCACAGCTGAGTCAGAGTATGTGGCTGCAGGAAGTTGCTGTGCTCAACTTCTGTGGATTCAACATCAGCTAGAGGACTATGGATTTCAGGTAAGTAGAACTCCACTTTTCTGTGATTCTACAAGTGCTATTTCAATAGCTAATAACCCTGTATCTCATAGTAGAACAAAACATATTGAGATTAAATATCATTTTCTTAGGGAGCATGTAGAAAGAGAAGATATTTTATTAGAATGTGTTAAAACTGATAATCAAATAGCTGATATGTTTACTAAGCCACTAGAAGAAGCTAAGTTCAATAGATTCAAAATTGAACTAGGAATGATAAACTTAGAGTAAGTTTACAGAATTAAAATTGGCTAAGTAAAAAGGTGTCGACACATAGACAAGTCTATGTCGACACAGAATATTGGTGTCGACACTTCAGGAAAAAGGTGTCAACACATCTAGTAATGTGGTGTCGACACTTCAGAATGTTAGTGTCGACACATGTCAAGTAGGTGTCGACACATCCAATATGGTGTCGACACTTAAGTTTTACTCAGAATTTTTCTAAGTAAAGTCTCGACAATGTGTCGAGTTATGTTGTGTCGACACATAACCAAGTGTCGACACATAAAATCTGTTGACTAAACTTGTGTCGACACATATGTGTCGAGACATTATAAGTCAGTGTCGACACTTATTGCCAGTGTCGACACATTTTAAGTTAGCTGTCCCGCCTGTTCATCTTCAAAATCAGAAAGGTATAAATAGGGTTCTGTCTTTGTTTGTCGACATGCTTTCAAAGTTTCGAGACCAAAACTACTGTGTCGACACCTCTCTTCTCTCAAGACCAATTCTACAAACCCTAATGGCGCCTAAGCTAGAGGAGAACGTCAACGAAGGATATGAGCTGGTGCGCGGCGCGTTTGAAGAAGCAGATCAAGAAATCCAGGCGGTAGTAACCCTAGTCGCCGATTCTGGATTAGAATACTTAATTTCTGAACCTACAAAGATTTGGAAGAAAGAGGTTCTTGAATTCCTAAATGGAGCTCAAATAGATGAATCTGGATACAAAATCAAATCCAGAGTTCATGGTGCAAGGGTTAAGGTATCACCAAAGAGTCTAAGGAAGATTCTACAGCTTCCAAAAACTCAAGATGAAGAAGAAGTCACTGCATCCAAGACCAGGGAAGCTCTAACCTGGTGTGGACTGGATCCTAAAATGAAGATTGGTTCTGTCTTTAACAGGAAAGGCATGAACAGCCAAGGCAAATTCCTGTCTGAGATTGTTGGTAAGGTCTTACTCAGCAAGCCTGGAGGGCATGACAGAGTGTCTGCCTATATGTTTGGAATCATGACAAGGATAATCTTCACTCTGAAAACAGACTGGTCTATATTTGTTTATGAGAAGATTAAGGAGTGCTTGAAGAAGCTCAATCTGGGCAGAATCATTAGTCTATACCTAGCTGGTGTAATACCAGAGGTAATAAGTACTGCTGCAGGAAGCAAGATAAACCACATGAGGAAGATGGATCTAAGGATCTTTTCTAGATGGGACAGGGTGTTGTCCAAGGAAATGCCAACCCCAGAGAAGACAGTTACTGAGAAGGAGATTCCTCCAAAGAAAAATAGAAAAACTACTCCAGTGGCACAAGAGTCCTCCAGCAGTTCTGAAAGTGAAGAACAAGTTGTTTTCACTCCAGATGACCAAGAGGAAGAGACTGCAGTGAAATCTCCTGCTCCTCAAGAGGCTGCTGAGATCCAGGGGGAGCTGCCTCAAGCTAGCCCCATCCACAGGGATCACAGCCAGGGGGAGCCTCCAGTTGTAGAAGCACCATCTACACTGGAAAGTGAGCAAGCCACCACCATCATACAAGAGGTACTCACTGACCTAAATACTTTAGAATATCTTATAGAAGATGTTGATTTATCTGATGTTCCTCAGCAAACTCAGCTGGATAGTCCAGTACCAGATGTTGTTGAAGATGACACATCTGTTGTACAAGTGATTCCTGATCCTGTGGTTGAAGAACCAAGAACTTCTCCAGCTTCTTCACCACCAGAATACACAATGGAAGACTTGTTCCTAAATCTGGATCAAGCAGATTTTGATAAGGAAGCTGATACTGCTGCAGAAGAGAATGCTGCTCTTGAGGGGGAGCAAGTACAAGTTCTGGAAGAGCCTATTAGGCAGGAAACTGATAAGGCACCTGAAGTGCAGAAAGAGAAGCCTCAAAGCCCTAAGGATAGGGTTGACATAGCCAGCACTTCTGCCTCTGAAGATGAGGAGAGTGCTAGGGCAAAGAAGAAAAAATTGTATGTCTTCAAGAGAAGGAGTCAAAGTTACAAAAAGGCTTTACAATCAATTGCACCACAGCCTATAGTTCAGCAAGCTCCAACTGCTGATTATAGTGATTTAATGGTTGCACTACAGATAAAGTTGGATGAGCAAAGGCAGACCATAGAGAAGTATGTAGATGAAGGGCAAAAATCCTTAAAATTTGATCTTGCCCAGGACATAAAGTCTATCAGGTTTGAGATGAACCTCAACAAGAAGGAGATGACTGAATGTTTCCACAAGGGTGGCAATGCAGTGGCGTACTTGGCCACCCACCAGGAAAAGATAAAGGCACAGGTAGATGATATAGCATTGAAGCAAGGATATGTTCTTGAAAATCAGTTAAGAATGAATGACAACTTGACTGCTTCACATAATGCTATAGTCACTGAATTGAAGAACAAGGCTGCTGAACCTTCTACTTCTACTGCTGCTAAAGCTGAATTTGACAAAGCCTTTCAAGAAGAAATTTCTGCTGTAAAGACTGCTATCCAAGCCTCCCAGAAGACCATATCTGAACAACTGCAAAAGCTCAAACCTTACTTTAAAGATGGAATCAGATACTTGGATAGTCAAATCAGATTTCAGAAGGATGATGTCAGAGATCATATGGCTAGAGAAGTCATAAAGGGGGAGAGAGTTTTAGTCAAAGCTAGCTCTGACCATGCAAAGTGGATATCTAATTCCATCAGAGCTACACTGGGCTATCCTCCACTCTGTGATGATGACAATGTTGCTGAATCTGGGATTCAAACTGCATATCTTGGAGGTGAGCAACCAGAGGTAGCTCAAGTGATCTATCCTCCACAAGATTTTGACATGGTGCAAGCTGATATTCATCAGATGTATAGCCCAACTGAAGGGAAGTCTAATGTTATTCTGGAGAAAGTGGTTCAGCCTATGTCTGAAACTATGCAAGCAGCTCTTCAGAAAGAAGAAGAAGCTCTACAAAAAGAAGAAGAGACAAGGTTGTCTAAGAAGAGGTTTAGGGAACAAGCAGAACAAAGGCCAGACTTTGAACAGTGGAGCCCTACCTCTAGGAATATAATATTAACTGCCTGGAAAGCTGCCAAGGATAACACTCATGACAGGAACAAATGGTTTTCTGAAGCTGAATGGAGAAAACATGAGATCAGGCAGGAAGCAATAGTTCAGTATAGAAGGAAGGCAAAGATGGGAAAGCAATCTCCTACTGCAGTGGAGCCTAGCAAGTACTTTCCTAAGCCATACCATTATTTTGAGAGGCAGAAGATCAAAGCTGAAGAGCTCAAAAAGAAAGATCTAAAAGACAAGAAGCCTGCTGATGCTGAAACTGCTGATGCCCCTGTCAAAGCTCAAGTTCAAGCTGGCAAGGGAATAGTTATCAAGGAACCTGAACAGAAATAGTTTAAGAATTTACTTGAAAATTATTTTGTAATCTTTTGAATGTAAAACACTTTTGTGAACTACTGAAAATGTATAAGACAAATGTTAGAACAATATGTGATCAATATATTTCACGATTGTTCTGTGAATATGTCTATTTCTTATTTGTTTTGTGTTGATGTATGTGTATACATGTGTGATTTATACATGTTATGTTTACCCTGCTGTACTTTATCCTGCTTTACATCACTTTGTAATTTTTAATTATAAATGATGTATATCATTGACTAAGGGTTATGACTTCTCCAAATAGGGGGAGATTGTTAGGTACATTGGTTAAATGTACCTGATTTGAAGAAGCCTCACCCAACTCAATGATATACATCATAATGTATTTGATGTATGTTGAGTTTATTTGTGCAAGTTAAGTATTCACTGGACTGAAGCAAAAAAGTTTCTAAGTCCATGTGTCGACACCCAAAGGGAAAGTGTCGACACTTAAGAAGGCTTGTGTCGACACCCAGACAAGCAGTGTCGACACTTGGAGTCATTGTGTCGACACCTGGGATGCAGAGTCGACACCAGACAGAAAGTGTCGACACTTGGAGCTGTGTCGACACTCAGTGAAGAAAAGTGCAGACAGAAAGTGTCGACACAAGGAGCTGTGTCGACACCCAGTGAAGCTGAGTCTACACCAGATAGTGTCGACACTTGGAGCTGTGTCGACACTCAGCAAAAGTCAGCAGAGACTAAGTTAAAGTGTCGACACCCAGAACAATGTGTCGACACAACAAGAAGAGTCAGCACTTGAAGAAAGTGTCGACACCAAGAACAAAGTGTCGACACTCAACAGAAGAGTCAACACATGAAGTAAGTGTCGACACCTAGAACAATGTGTCGACACTCAGCTGAAGACTCTACACTTGAAGAAAGTGTCGACACAAGGAGCTGTGTCGACACTTAGTAAAGAACAGAATTATCAACAAAATATTCTAAGTACAAGTGTCGACGCTAAGGGAATGTGTCGACACTCAGCTGAAGTCTCGACAGAAGAATCAAGTGTCGACACAAGGAGCTGTGTCGACACTTAGCAAGTATCAACATAGAAGACTATGTGTCGACACCAAGAGGCAGTGTCGACACTTAACAGATTCAACACAAGAAGATGTGTTGACACAAAGGAGATGTGTCGACACTTAGAAGAATTCAGTTAAAGATAGAAGATCAAGTACTTGTGTCGACACTCAATTTCAGTGTCGACACCTGAAGAAGAATCTATGTCGAGACATACAAGGAGTTGTGTCGACACCTTGTAGACTTGTGTCGACACTTACACAGCATGTGTCGACACTTGAACTATAAGTGTCGACACTTAAAGACAGAAAGTCTCGACACTTTCAGACAGTTAGAGATTTTCAAGAAATGACTGGATGACTTGACAGCTGCCGTTCCAGCCGGTCTACAGCACCTGTCAGAGATGTCAAAAGACAGTTATGAACCGGACCAGCCGGTTACCATGAAGAAGGCCTATAAATAGGCACATACAGTTTACAGAAACTGTTGATCACATTGTTGAAGAACAAGTTATTAAAGTGGTACACAGAGTATCAAATCAAGAAGATCTTGCAGTCCAAGTGCAGATCTAAGAAGTTGGAGAGAGGGCTCCATCCAAGAAATCAGCCGTTGGAACTAGGCTGAGAAGAAGGGTTCAGATCTATTCTGAATTCTAAGTGGCAGAGGTCAAGGAACAACTGCAGAAGGAGACAATCTTATTCAGTTCTACTCAAGAAGCTTTGAAGAAAGCTAAGTCAGATTGAATCCAGCTGAGTTCTTCCAAGAACTCATCAAGAAACTCTCAACTTCCCTCTCTCATTTTTGAGTTGTTGAGTTATTATTTCAATAATCATTTTTAACTTGTAGGATCCTTTGGATCTGAGTGAATTGTAAGCCTGTATTTATAAAGGCTGAGAGTAGGGCTTGAGGGCCTGAGTGTAGGAGATTGTTATCTCTGAGTGTAGGCCTTGATTGGCTGAGTATAGGCCTGGGTGGCTGAGTATAGGCCTTTGTGGCTGAGTGTAGGCTTTGGGATAAAGCTAAGTTGTAAGGCTTTGGGCCTGAGGTGTAGGAACCAATTTGGGTTCTAAGACAGTGGAGAAGTTTGGCCGAATCTAGTACACTGCTAGATAGGCGAAGGGGGAAAGTGGATATACTCATATCTTGGGGAACCACTATAAAACACTGTGTCTACTGTGCTGTGCTGTGATTGTTGTTGTGTATGCTGTGTGTTTGCTGTGATAGAATAGTTAGAAATCTGTGATATTAACTGTCTGCTGCCATTAAAGTTTAAAAAGGATTAGGTCACCTATTCACCCCCCCCCCCTCTAGGTGTTTAGGTACCATATCTTTCAATGTCGACTAAGCTTTTTTGTGTGTCGACACAAGTTCTTCTGGTGTCGACACAGTTTCTTCTGGTGTCGACACAGCCTTTCCAAGTGTCGACGCAATTGTCTCCAGGTGTCGACACAGCTTTTCTCCAGTGTCGACACAAGTCTTCATAAGTGTCGACACAGCTTCTTCTGGTGTCGGCACATGGACTTAGAAACTTTTCCTGCATTCCTGTATTTTCTTAACCTGCACATATAAACTCAAAACAACATCAAATACACCTTGATGTATATCATTGAGCTAAGTGAGGCTTCTTCAAATCAGGTACATATTTTCCAATGTACCCAACAATCTCCCCATATTTGGAGAAGTCATAACCCTTTAGTCAATGATATACACCATTTATAACAAACATATATTATGATGATATAAACATTACATGACAGGGTAACTTATAAACAAAACATGTATACAATGTCATCACAGAATAATGATGCAAACATAATGAGCAAGAATCAATGTTTTGTTTAAACTATCAACAGTTTGTCAACAATAGCTTACATAGATTTTTTTTAAACACTAAAGATTACATTTTTGTAAAATCTAGGTGTTGATGCGCGAAAACGGCACCGGGGGCACAGCTATCACCGAGGGGTGTTTGGTCTCACAGGCTAGGTGAGGAGGAAGGAGAAGGTTGCGGGGGTAGAGGAGAAGGAAGCTTCTGAGTGCTCAAGAGTGGAGCAGACAGCTTGTTCAAGGAGGGTTGCGGGGGTAGGGGAGAGGCTACTGAGAGAAGAGGCGAGCCTTGATCAACAGAGAGGGTTGATCAAGAGAGGAAGAGGAGGGAGACCAGGAGCGGTCGAGAAGACAGTAACCTCAACGGTTACACTTGCAGGTTAATTGCCGAGAAGAACCGAACTGAGCTGAGGGCAAGGCTTGCTGAGCAGAGGAGCAAGGCTCGCTGAGCAGAGAGCAAGGGTTGCTGAGCAGAGGAGCAAAGCTTGCTGACCTGAGTGCAAGGCTTGCTGCGCAGAGAAGCAAGGCTTGCTGAGCAGAGGAGCAAGGCTTGCTGAGCAGAGGAGCGAGGCTTGCTGAGTAGAGGAGCAAGGCTTGCTGAGCAAAGAAGTAAGGCTTGCTGAGCAGATAAGCAAGGCTTACTGAGCAGAGAAGCAAGGCTTGCTGAGCAGAGAAGAGAAGAGGGGGCCGCTAGCAGCGGCAACAACACACTTCGCTCGTTGCGGCCTAAATGCCACTCTTGCGACGGACTTTCCTTTGATTAATAGTAAGAGGTTACAAGCTTACAAGTACACCTTTACAACAAATCACTAAAGGGGTACAAAGAGAAGCTGGCGGCTAAGGGAGAAGAAATTGCCAGAAAGCAGAGAAGAGAAGCTGCCAGAGACTAAGTAAAAGAGGCTGCCAGAGCTGCTGGAGGACTGGAAAACTGAGTCTGCAGAGTCTGCTGGCAAGCTGCTGGAGAGCTGTGGAGGACTGCGCGGACAGGAAACTGAGTCCGCAGAGCTTGCTGGAAGGGTGATGACGGACTGCGCGGACTGGAAAACGGAGTCCGTAGGGTCTGGTGGCAAGACTTGTTTCCACCTTCGGGATCCCTGAATGAGAGGCGCCAGGGGCTATTTATAGGCCCAGGGAAGTTCTTCAAGAAGCGGGGCCCAGTGACGTCAGCATGACGACCTGCGCGGACTCCGCGGACTGGAAATTGGAGTCCGCCATTGTTGAGCGAAGTGTTGGAGTTACCATGGTGATCTGGAAGTGGTCAAACATGTAATCTCACTGCCAACGCGACATGAGCCTACAGGGTCGCACATAAGAGATGTGGAGAAGTTGGATGATTGACTGTGTTGGTAAAGGTTACCAATCATCGACCTGAATGGGGTTATGGGCAAAGTGTTACCTTAAAGGATCGTCGGGTTGGGCAAATGTTGCCTTGGAGGACTGGTATGAATAGTCGACCGAAGTTCGACGAGAATCGTCGAGAATGGTTCTCTGATTCTCGCTGATCGACGAGAATCGTCGAGAATTGGTTCTCTGATTCTCGACGATCGACGAGAATCGTCGACCGCGGGTCGACGGTCGACGAGTATAGTCCACCCCGCGTTCGGCGAGAATCGTCGAGTATTGTACTCTGATTCTCGCCGATCCTAGGTGATACTCGCCGACTGATTCTCGCCGAATCTGTTTGATGATTCTCGCCGATTCTCGCCGATTCTCGCCGATCGTCGCCGATTCTCGCCGACTGATACTCACCTATTCTGGGACCCTATTTTTCTGGGTGGTCTGCGGATAGGGATAAACCTAAGTCTATTTATTCCTTTGGTATAAAAGGGACACTTAGGGTTTTCGGGAAATAAGCTTTTGGCAGCCGATCGAACCGAATCCCGCGACGAAAGCGTTCCGCCGTTCCGCTGATCCCGAATCCCGCCGCCGACGGAAGAGTTCCGCCGCCGCCGTGTTTGCTCCGTCGACCTCCTCCTCTCCGGCGATCGTCGCTGGTGTTGCTCTTCCTGGCGCGGACCTAGCAGTCCGTGGAACAGCAAGGTGCGGTCTTTCTCCTTCCCGATTTTCCGTGCGACGGAAAGACCGGCGTTCTCCCGCTCGTGTGGATTTCTGCAGAGACGTGGACGTCATTCCACGTAGAACTCATTACCAGCAGGAATACGAAGCTTGGAGCATCTCCGTTGAGTTATGACTCAACGCCACCGAGGTAATTTTTTCCTAGTTGGATGTTAACTTCTTGATTCAATTATCATGGCCCGATCTCATCTCTTTTGGTTTTTTCTTGATGTTTTGTTCTTCCGCTGCGTGCACAAGTGTTGTGTCATCCTCTTAGAGAAACCCAACAGTGGTATCAGAGCCAGGTTCCGGCCATGATTATTGTATTGGAAGTTTTTGTTATTCCAGTGCGTGTAAACCTAGGGATTTAGAAGTGTTCTAAATGTCTAGATTTAGTCTTTGTACCCGCCAAGAACTTCTGGAATTTCGTGGAAATTTCTAATTGTTAGAAATTGTAGTCTCCTTAGCAGTAACCATCCCTCGAGTTTGTTTTGGATTTTGAATCCATCATAGAGAGATGAGCTTGTCTACTGCTTTAAGTTGAGTTGTCTTTGCCTTTGTCCAATGCATGTAAATCTGAGGATTTGGAAGTTTCCGGATGTTCAGATTTAGCCCTTCCTTCTATCAACTGTTGATGGTGTCAGGATGTGCACATAATGGATGCATGTGGTTTAGATATTATTTTTCTTTGGATGTGCACATTGATCAAATGTTGATCGTGGTTAACTGTTAACCTATAATCAAAATCCCTTCATCAAATATTAAGTGTTCGGATGCCTTCCGATGGATGACACTCTTCCTGCCTCGATCGATGAAGTGTGGGCTTGCCAAAGCAAGGTGCATTAATCTATCTTGGTAAGGGTGCGAGCGGATAATTGTGATATCCCACTGTCGACATCGGGTCCAAATTAACTAGGTGACCTCAAAGGTTGAGTGCCTATAGGCATAGGGTTGGCATGCACCATATGATGGATGCGAATAAGGAGTTATTCACCAACCATACAAGAATTGCATGAGGATGCAATTGGCAAGCGTTGCCTACCTAAATAACCGCATCGTGAGAGGAAAGCCAAAGCTGACTCATTGTGTTGGTGAAATACGGATCTTGTCCACTAAGAGAGTAGCTCGCATGAACTCTCTGAATTGTTAGTGAGGGCTATCATTTCGAATAAAATAGTGGGAGTGTTTTAATTGAAGTCCAAATTAAAATAAATTGTATTTGAAATTTTGGTACTGATTTTATTCTGCATAAATTCTTGTAGAATTCCATGGCAAGTGTTTCACACTCCACTTTATCTCTGAGAACCATCCTTGAGAAGGATAAGCTCAGTGGGACTAATTACATGGACTGGTATAGGAACCTGAGAATTGTTCTCAGGCAAGAGCGAAAGCTCTATGTCTTGGAAGAAGAAGCCCCCGAGGTGCCGACCGGGAACTCTTCCCGTGCTGAGAAGGATACTTATAAGAAGTTTACTGATGATGCTTTAGATGTCGAATGCCTTATGCTTGTCATTATGAACTCTGAGCTTCAGAAGCAACATGAGATCATGGGGTGCAAGGAGATTGACGAGCATCTCAAGAAAATGTTTCAAGGGCAGGCTCGTCAAGAGAGGTTCGACATCACAAAAGCGTTGTTTCAGTGCAAGATGGGAGTTCGAGACTCAGTAGGGACTCACGTACTCAAGATGATTGGGTATATAGAGAACCTTGAAAGGCTGGGTTTTCCTCTTGGTCAAGAGTTGGCCACAGATCTGATCCTGCAATCGTTGTCGGACAGTTATGAGCAGTTCGTCTTGAACTACAACATGAATGAAATAGACAAGACACTGCCCGAACTCCTAGGCATGTTGAGAACTGCAGAAATCAACATGAAGAAGGCCAAGCCTACCAGCCCCATACTGATGGTGCATAAGGGCAAGGGCAAGGCCAAGGGCTCTAAGAAGACGAAGGTGGGACCTAAGTCATACCTTGAGCCCAAGTCTTCTGCACTGATGAAAAAGAAAAGCACGGTGAAGGAAGGGAAATGCCACCACTGTGGCAAGGCTGGTCATTGGAGGAGGAACTGTCCTTCGTACATTGAAGGTCTGCAAAAGATGAAGGGAGGTATGACTTCCGCTTCAAATGTCTACGTTATAGAGATAAATCTTTCTGCTCCTTCATCTTGGGTATTGGATACCGAATGTGGTTCTCACATTTGTACAAATGTGCAGGAACTGGGAAGGAGAAGATTGTTGAGTAAAGGGGAGGTGGACCTCCGCGTCGGCAATGGAGCAAGAGTTGCTGCTGTAGCCGTAGGGGTTTACCATCTTTCTTTGCCCAGTGGGCTTGTAATAGAACTAAATAATTGTTATTTTGTTCCGGCCATAACTAGAAACATTATATCTATTTCATGTTTGGACATGATTGGATTTTCTTTTATAATTAAGAACAACTTTTGTTCTATATTTAAGAATGATGTTTGTTATGCTGTAGCCCAATTGTTTAATGGTCTTTATGTTTTGAACTTGGACCATCTGATCTGTAATGTAGAAAATAATAAAAGACTAAGAACGAATGACTCGAACCCTACATTTCTCTGGCATTGTCATTTGGGCCATATCAACGAGAAGCGCATATCCAAACTCCATAGAGATGGACTTTTGGACTCATTTGATTATGAATCATTTGAGCGATGCGAATCTTGTTTGTTAGGCAAGATGACTAAAGCTCCTTTCACTGGTTATACTGAAAGGGCTGAGGATCTCTTGGGTGTTGTACATAGTGATGTATGCGGACCCATGAGTTCCATGGCTAGAGGTGGGTATTTCTACTTTGTTACATTTACTGATGATTTCAGTAGATACGGATATGTGTATCTTATGAAGTGCAAATCCGAGACCTTTGAAAAGTTCAAAGAGTTCAAGAATGAAGTAGAAAACCAGTTGGGTAAAAGGGTTAAAGCACTCTGATCTGATCGAGGTGGTGAATACCTGAGTCATGAGTTCCGTGATCATCTGAAAGAGTGTGGTATTGTATCACAGCTCACTCCACCTAGAACACCACAACATAATGGTGTGTCTGAGAGGAGAAATCGTACTTTGTTAGACATGGTACGTTCGATGATGAGTCATGCAGATTTGCCTGTTTCCTTTTGGGGTTTTGCTTTAGAGACTGCTGCAATGACATTGAATCGCGCTCCAACGAAAACAGTTCTGAAGACACCATATGAGATATGGACTGGGAAGCGTCCTAGTATGTCGTTCATTAAAATTTGGGGCTGTGAGGCATACGTGAGATGTCAAATGCCTGACAAGCTGGAACCCAAATCGGATAAATGTTATCTGGTGGGATATCCTAAGGAAACGAAAGGGTATTACTTTTACCTACCGTCTAGGGCAAAGTGTTTGTCGCAAGGACTGGTGTCTTCTTGGAGAAAGAGTTCTTATCAAGAAAGACTGAAAAGGTAGAGCTTGAAGAAGTTCAAGAACCACATATAATGAATGAACCGGAATTGGATTCTAAGACAGGACTACAAGATGTTGTAGCTAGAGAACCTGCTCAGGGAACACAAGTCCTACGTAGATCTGGTAGACCGAGGTTTGAGCCGGAGAGATATGGATTTCTCGTATCTCAAATAGGTAATGTGTTGCTTATGGATCATGATGATGAACCAGTAACCTACCAAGAGGCTATGAATGGACCGGACTCCGACAAATGGCTTGAGGCTATGAAATCCGAAATGGACTCCATGTATGCAAACCAAGTTTGGAACTTGGTGGAACCACCTGAAGGGGTACGACCCATAGGGTGCAAGTGGGTCTTCAAGAAGAAGACCGACATGGATGGGAATGTACAGACATTCAAAGGGCGACTGGTGGCTAAGGGTTTCAAGCAAATTCATGGTATTGACTATGATGAGACCTTTTCCCCTGTTGCCATGGTAAAGTCCATAAGGATATTGCTTGCTATTGCTGCGTATTATGACTACGAGATCTGGCAGATAGATGTCAAAACGGCTTTCCTTAATGGAAACCTCCTTGAGGAAGTGTATATGACACAACCCGAGAGTTTTGTATCCCCAGATGAAGCCACTAAAATATGCAAGCTGAATAAGTCCATCTATGGACTGAAACAGGCCTCTCGAAGTTGGAATCTTCGTTTTGATGAGAAGATCAAAGAGTTTGGTTTCATCAAGAATGAAGATGAGCCTTGTGTTTACAAGCGAATCAGTGGGAGCATTGTTGTTTTCCTGATATTGTATGTAGATGACATACTGTTGATTGGGAATGACATTCCTACCCTGAGAGTTGTTAAGAACAACCTAGGGAACTGCTTTTCAATGAAGGATTTGGGTGAAATAACTTACATACTCGGCATTAAGATCTATAGAGATAGATCGAGGAGGTTGCTGGGTTTGACCCAGAGTACGTACATCGAAAAGGTGTTGAAGCGGTTCAACATGCTTAAGTCCAAGAAAGGATTTTTGCCCATGTCTCATGGTGTGAATCTCTCTAAGGACCAATGTCCAAAGTCTTGTGAAGATAAGGACCGCATGAAGTTGATTCCATATGCTTCGGCAATTGGATCAATCATGTACGCGATGTTATATACTCGACCTGACGTCTCCTTTGCTTTGAGCATGACTAGCAGGTATCAGTCAGACCCCAGTGAGTGTCACTGGATTGCAGTCAAGAATGTCCTGAAGTACTTGAGAAGGACTAAGGATGTGTTCTTGGTGTATGGTGGAGAGGAAGAGCTCGTTGTAAGTGGTTACACGGATGCTAGCTTCCAAACTGATAGAGACGACTCCAAGTCTCAGTCAGGTTTTGTGTTTTTCCTGAATGGAGGAGCTGTGAGCTGGAAGAGTTCCAAGCAAGAGACAGTTGCTGATTCTACAACAGAGGCCGAGTATATCGCCGCAGCTAATGCGGCGAAGGAGGCTGTATGGATTAGGAAATTCATCGGCAAGCTTGATGTAGTTCCTAGCATTGTTGGTCACGTAGTTCTCTACTGTGATAACAATGGTGCAATTGCACAATCTAAGGAACCTACATCCCATCAGCGCTCCAAGCATATACTTCGGCGGTTTCATCTTATTCGTGAGATTGTCGAACGAGGAGATGTGAACATTTGCAGAGTGCTGACTGAGGAGAATATTGCGGATCCACTGACAAAGCCTCTCGCGCAGAGAAAGCATGATGGTCATACTAGATCGATGGGTATACGATACCTAAATGATCAACTCTAGTGAGAATCTTGTGGATTGCATGTAAACATGTATCTTATTGGCTATTTGTTCATATGATGAACAGTGTACCTATTTTTCTCTTACAATTAATGACAATTTCTTTTATTATGAGTTTTTCTATATGATACTTAAATGTTAACATAATAGATACCCTTAGAATGTTCGCTTCCATGGGATATCAAGTACGTGACTTGAATGTGAGAGCCTATGATTTATTTGAAGATTCATTCTTAAAATGTCCCTGGTCGAGTATCATCATAGAAGCTAAGGGTGATGATGGTACATGAAGACTAGCACGTGCGTTGACTGATGACCGGTTCTCACAGGTCATGATATTGTGATATCAAGTCATCACGTGGGTACTTGTTAATGAACAAGTTGTACTGGACAGACCCAACCTGAGACTACTCTGTGTATTGTCATCCAATCTTGTCACGAGTAGGTCTCAATTGACAATGGTGTTGTGGTCCTTTGACCTGAAGTCACAGCATTCATCAAGTGAGGAAGAGCGTGCTTTGATGCCATCTAAAGTCTTCCTTGAGAAAGGTTGATGATAAGGGTGGTTGTTGGGCATGTTACGAATCATTTGGGTGTTTGTGTGTGAGCAGATATGGGATTTGTCCTCCTGTATGACAGGAGTTGCATCCATGGGCCCCTTGATGGAACTGGACTGAGAAATGCATGACCATGCTTGGTTGAGTCAATATGTGATATTGGACTCACCATTCTCTAGAAGTCCGTCTTGGATCAAGAAACTTGGATTGAGCTATTACGAGGGTGACACGGTCCATGCCTCTAGTTCTTTCCGGATGTAAGGGACAAAGGGACAAAGACAACGCTGATACATTGGTCATAAAGGCTTATGAGTTATAAACTCTTATTGGTTGGGGAGCAATGATGCATTGCTAGATGCCGCTCATTGTATGTGAGGTTTTTGGTTTGATACTTTCTAGATCAAGTGGGAGTCTGTTGGAGTTACCATGGTGATCTGGAAGTGGTCAAACATGTAATCTCACTGCCAACGCGATATGAGCTTGCAGGGTCGCACATAAGAGATGTGGAGAAGTTGGATGATTGACTGTGTTGGTAAAGGTTACCAATCACCGACCTGAATGGGGTTATTGGCAAAGTGTTGCCTTAAAGGATCGTCGGGTTGGGCAAATGTTGCCTTGGAGGACTGGTATGAATAGTCGACCGAAGGTCGACGAGAATCGTCGAGAATGGTTCTCTGATTCTCGCCGATCGACGAGAATCGTCGAGAATTGGTTCTCTGATTCTCGACGATCGACGAGAATCGTCGACCGCAGGTCAACGGTCGACGAGTATAGTCCACCCCGCGTTCGGCGAGAATCGTCGAGTATTGTACTCTGATTCTCGCCGATCCTAGGTGATACTCGCCGACTGATTCTCGCCGAATCTGTTTGATGATTCTCGCTGATTGTCGCTGATTCTCGCCGATCGTCGCCGATTCTCGCCGACTGATACTCACTGATTCTAGGACCCTATTTTTCTGGGTGGTCTGCGGATAGCGATAAACCTAAGTCTATTTATGCCTTCGGTATAAAAGGGACACTTAGGGTTTTCGGGAAATAAGCTTTTGGCAGCCGATCGAACCGAATCCCGCGACGGAAGCGTTCCGCTGTTCCGCTCGTTCCGCCGATCCCGAATCCCGCCGCCGACGGAAGAGTTCCGCCACTGCCGTGTTCGCTCCGTCGACCTCCTCCTCTCCGGCGATCGTCGCTGGTGTTGCTCTTCCTGGCGCGGACCTAGCAGTCCGTGGAACAGCAAGGTGCGGTCTTTCTCCTTCCCGATTTTTTGTGCGACGGAAAGACCGGCGTTCTCCCGCTCGTGTGGATTTCTGCAGAGACGTGGACGTCATTCCACGTAGAACTCGTTACCAGCAGGAATACGAAGCTTGGAGCATCTCCGTTGAGTTGTGACTTAACGGCACCGAGGTAATTTTTGCCTAGTTGGATGTTAACTTCTTGATTCAATTATCATGGCCCGATCCCATCTCTTTTGGTTTTTTCTTGATGTTTTGTTCTTCCGCTGCGTGCACAAGTGTTGTGCCATCCTCTTAGAGAAACCCAACACGAAGCAGCAGGCTAGAGGAAGAGAACGGAGGTCGCCCCCGAGCGGGCGGCCTGGGCGGACTCCAGGGGGAGTCCGCTCGGCAGGTCGGGGCCGCCCCCTAGCGGGCGGCCTGGGCGGACTCCGGGAGGAGTCCGCCCGGCAGGCCGGGGCCGCCCCCTAGCGGGTGGCCTGGGCGGACTCCGGGAGGAGTCCGCCCGGCAGGGCCGGGCCGCCCCCTGGCGGGCGGCCTGGGCGGACTCCGGGTGGAGTCCGCCCGGCAGGCCGGGCCGCCCCCGAGCGGGCAGCCTGGGCGGACTCCGGGGGGAGTCCGCCCGACGGAACCGGGGCCTCCCCCTAGCGGGCGGCCTGGCGGACTCCGGGAGGAGTCCGCCCGGCGGAACCGGGGCCGCCCCCTAGCGGGCGGCCTGGCGGACTCCGGGAGGAGTCCGCCCGGCGGAACCGGGGCCGCCCCCTAGCGGGCGGCCTGGCGGACTCCGGGAGGAGTCCGCCCGGCGGAACCAGGGCCGCCCCCTAGCGGGCGGCCTGGCGGACTCCGGGAGGAGTTCGCCAAGTGGAACCGGGGCCGCCCCCTAGCGGGCGGCCTGGCGGACTCCGGGAGGAGTTCGCCCGGCGGAACCGGGGCCTCCCCCTAGCGAGCGGCCTGGCGGACTCCGAGAGGAGTCCGCCCAGCAGAACCGGGGCTGCCCCCTAGCGGGCGGCCTGGCGGACTCCGGGGGGAGTCCGCCCGGCTGAGAGCGGAGGCCGCCCCCTGCGGTCGGCCTGGACGGACCCCGGGGGGAGTCCGCTTGGCTGGCTGCGAAGTGGGCGCCCTCCTGTAGGCGAGATTTAGATGGTCGGCTGCCTCCTGCAAGGAAATGCATTGTACGGTTAGCGAACCTAACCACATGCCTGCGAGGGTGAGCTATGAGAATAGTCTGTCGTCCCGTAGGGCATGCGGTTGCAAGGGAACCTAGACGGACAGGAAAAACTGTCCGCCTACGCTGGGGGCTTGTCGCGATCAAAAGGGAGAACCTAAGGAGCGCGACTAGCCAGCTGGCTACCTTGGGAAGGATCGCCGATTTCTGGGTTAACATAATCCCCGCACTTTTTTAAGTTCCGAAGGGAACTTCAAAAAAGTTGGAGACCCACGAAAATCGTGATCCACCCCAAAGGAAAGAGAAGGGGGGCAAGGAGAGATAGAACCTGAATACTCTCCTTACAAGCTTGGTGTTTCCTGTCTATTTTCCTGCTCGAGGAAAATTTAGGGTAAGCATGTATGGGTGGTACATCGAGTGTGTACCTGAGTTTACTTTTGCAAAACGAAGAAGGCGTGTCTTCCGTTAAGTTCTGCAAAACAAATGTGAGGAAAACAGAAAGGCATAATATCTTGCAAGTACCTGATAGAAGCTTGCAAGCACCTGTTATTCTCTGCAAAAAGAGAAGGAAGAAGAGTATACAAGAAGGATAGAAAAAATGAGTTGCAAGTACCTGGAAGGAACTTGCAAATCTTTGGTGGTCTCTGCAAGAGAAGAGTTAAAAGTATGCATAGTGCATGAAAGTAACTTGCAAGTACCTGAATGGAGCTTGCAAGTGTCGGTGATCTCTGCAAGAAGATAGTTAGAGGTAGGTATTGTATACAAAGATAAGCTACAAGTACCTGAGTATGGCTTGCAGACGTCTACTAACCACTGCAAAGTGAAGAGTGAGCAGCAGATATAAACTAATGATTTAAACTGCAAGTACCTGGATGAGGTTTGCAGGTATCTGTCATTCTCTACAAAGAGAAAAGTTAGAAGCGGACAATATGCATATAAAAGGAGCTTGCAAGTACCTGTGGAGAAGGCTTGCAAGGGTTTGCTAACCTCTGTGAGAAGAGAGATTAGAAGCAAACAAGACACGAGGATAACCGCACCAGAATTGTTGAGATAACCTATGAAGGTTGATGGGATAAGGTCGATATGACCAGGTAGCAAGAAAAATGCCTGATGAACACTTTATCATGAAACCCAGATCAATAAACTGAGCGTTTAACTGGATTGCAGTAGCATGACTGATAGCATTTAAGCACCAAACTGTTGATATGATTTGATTAATGTTTGACGCCATTAGATTTTGACAAGAATAATGAGTAGCTCTGTGAATCTCCATATGATAGAGCTTAAGCAGGCAAAGTATATGAGATGAGCATAAGCAAAGTGATTGCTGGAAATCCTTTTGGTAGGTTGGATTAACCAGTTCACCTGTGAAAGGAGGGAAGAAAAAAAGGAGGACTAGCTACACTCGCTTGACAGAGCACAAAAGGGAGACATGCGCAAAAAATCCTAAGAAGGAAGCGACTGATGCACTCCTCTCTTGCCCTGGGTACAATCATAACTGATCAATGAGATTAGTTGTGCCAAGTGGCCTATTGCTTGTCTGTGGATTGATCAGTGGAGTTGTGGGAACCCGAGAAGGCACGGATCGAGAGTACCATAGAGTGTTCGACCATCACAGCTGTGAGATGATCAAAGAGACAAGGCTACGCTTGATCGTCATTGCTTGTCAAGCAAAGATCACCGTAACTGTAATGTATCCTCGCGAAGCACAGCAGAGCTAACATATGGGGCTCCCCTAGCACACACTCTGTGTCAGATGCCGGCTAGGATCCGAAATCTGAAGCTCATTCCCGCGATTGAACTGCTCCCACTACACATATGGGTATACTCCCGCCATATATGGTCGTAGCAGTGGTGCGAGAACAAACTACGGAGGGAACATTTCAGGTTCGGCGATATCTCATTGGCATAGTGATCCCTTTGGAAAAGAGAAAATATAGAGAAGGAGCATCACAAGCAAGGAATTGTGTCAGTATGAGATCCCTGATAAAGGCTTTGTTGAAAAGCAAGAAAGAACACTGAGAAGTGTTTTGTTATAATGAAAATGTCTGAAAAGCATGAAGAGAAAAGTAAAGGTAACCGATAGCGGATGTGAGGAGCTTTGAGGACTCATGAAGGTGGTGGGTCACCCTTCTGGAGCAGATGTTGAATTTTACCTTCCTTCAGCATTTCTTGAACTAATTGCCGAAAAGCTCTGCAATCCTCTGTTGCATGACCCTTTTCTTTGTGATACCCACAGTATTGGCCAGAGTTTCTGCTTTTCCGATCAGCAGGTTGTGGGCTCATACTGTTAGTTTCACCCTTGATAGTGTGGGTTGCCTCACCCAATGCATTATCAACTTTAGACCTCTTGCCTTGGAAGAGACGTTGACGACTTCGGAAACATCTTCTCTTCTTTGACTGCGATTGAAGATTCTTTGGGGTAGAGTCTGGAGGTTTTTCGGCAGGGAGCAAAACCTCTGGACCTCTCTTCCTCCTAATGGGAAGCTCAGGTGATTTCATTGCGTGATTGGAGGAATACACGGTTGCTTGAGGGCTGAGTTTGCAGACACTTTCTTTTTGCCCGGTAGCTGGAAACTGCATAGCGACTGTGGTCTGGCTGGACGGACAACTTGTCAGATAAGTATAAGGGCCAACTGGCAGAAGAGTTCGTATATTAAAATGTGAAATCCCCATTTCGGGGTTGACTGTAGCAACTGATGCTGCTACAGGCTGAGAGTCTAGCCGCTGAACTATAATGGCTAAGGTGTCATTGATCGCTGCTATCTGCTGGGAAGTTTCCTGACGTAACAGCAAGATGGCCTCCCAAAGAGCGTCTTCGTTGGCAGGGGGAATGTTCTGAGAGGGTTGGTGGTCTGACATGGTCAACTGTCGTTGTTCACTGTCTGTTCAGATCTGAAGGGTTGCGCGTGAGCTGACGTTCCACGCTCACCGCACCAAATCTGTTGATGCGTGAAAACGGCACCGGGGGCACAGCTATCACCGAGGGGTGTTTGGTCTCACAGGTTAGGTGAGGAGGAAGGAGAAGGTTGCGGGGGTAGAGGAGAAGGAAGCTTCTGAGTGCTCGAGAGTGGAGCAGACAGCTTGTTCAAGGAGGGTTGCGGGGGTAGGGGAGAGGCTGCTGAGAGAAGAGGCGAGCCTTGATCAACAGAGAGGGTTGATCAAGAGAGGAAGAGGAGGGAGACCAATAGCGGTCGAGCAGACAGTAACCGCAATGGTTGCACTTGCAGGTTGATTTCTGAGAAGAATCGAACTGAGCTGAGGGCAAGGCTTGCTGAGGAGAGGAGCAAGGCTCGCTGAGCAGAGAGCAAGGGTTGCTGAGCAGAGGAGCAAAGCTTGCTGACCTGAGAGCAAGGCTTGTTGCGCAGAGAAGCAAGGCTTGCTGAGCAGAGGAGCAAGGCTTGCTGAACAGAGGAGCAAGGCTTGCTGAGTAGAGGAGCAACACTTGCTGAGCAGAGGAGCAAGGCTTGCTGAGCAGAGGAGAAAGGCTTGCTGAGCAGAGGAGCAAGTCTTGCTGAGCAGTGAAGCAAGGCTTGCTGAGCAGAGAAGCAAAGCTTGCTGAGAAGATAAGCAAGGCTTGCTGAGCAGAGAAGAGAAGATGGGGCCGCTAGCAGCGGCAACAACACACTTCGCCCGTTGTGGCCTAAATGCCACTCTTGCGACGAGCTTTCCTTTGATTAATAGCAAGAGGTTACAAGCTTACAAGTACACCTTTACAACAAATCACTAAAGGGGTACAAAGAGAAGCTGGCGGCTAAGTGAGAAGAAATTGCCAGAAAGCAGAGAAGAGAAGCTGCGAGAGACTAAGTAAAAGAGGTTGTCAGAGCTGCTGGAGGACTGGAAAACTGAGTCTGCAGAGTCTGCTGGCAAGATGCTGGAGAGCTGTGGAGGACTGCGCGGATAGGAAACTAAGTCCGCAGAGCTTGCTGGAAGGGTGATGACGGACTGCGCAGACTGGAAAACGGAGTCCGCAGGGTCTGCTGGCAAGACTTGTTTCCACCTTCGGGATCCCTGAATGAGAGGCACCAGGGGCTATTTATAGGCCCAGGGAAGTTCTTAAAGAAGCGGGGCCCAGTGACGTCAGCATGACGACCTGCGCGGACTCCGCGGACTGGAAATTGGAGTCCGCCATTATTGAGTGAAGCAGCAGGCTGGAGGAAGAGAACGGAGGTCGCCCCCGAGCGGGCGGCCTGGGCGGACTCCGGGGGGAGTCCGCCCGGCAGGCCGGGACCGCCCCCTAGCGGGCGGCCTGAGCAGACTCCGGGCGGAGTCTGCCCGGCAGGCCGGGGCCGCCCCCTAGCGGGCGGCCTGGGCGGACTCCGGGAGGAGTCCGCCCGGCAGGGCCGGGCCGCCCCCTAGCGTGCGGCCTGGGCGGACTCCGGGTGGAGTCCGCCCGGTAGGCCGGGCTGCCCCCGAGCGGGCGGCCTGGGCGGACTCCGGGGGGATTCCGCCCGGCGGAACCGGGGCCGCCCCCTAGCGGGCGGCCTGGCGGACTCCGGGAGGAGTCCGCCCGGCGGAACCAGGGCCGCCCCCTAGCGGGCGGCCTGGCGGACTCCGGGAGGAGTCCGCCCGGCAAAACCGGGGCCACCCCATAGCGGGCGGCCTGGCGGACTCCGGGAGGAGTCTGCCTGGCGGAACCGGGGCCGCCCCCTAGCGGGCGGCCTGGCGGACTCCGGGAGGAGTTCGCCCGTCGGAACCGGGGCCGCCCCCTAGCGAGCGGCCTGGCGGACTCCGGGAGGATTTCGCCCGGCGGAACCGGGGCCGCCCCCTAGCGGGCGGCCTGGCGGACTCCGAGAGGAGTCCGCCTGGCGGAACCGGGGCCGCCCCCTAGCGGGCGGCCTGGCGGACTCCGGGGGGAGTCCGCCCGGCGGAGAGCATAGGCCTCCCCCTGCGGGCGGCCTCGACGGACCCTGGGGGGATTCCGCTTGGCTGGCTGCGAAGCGGGCGCCCTCATGTGGGTGAGATCCAGATGGTCCGCTGCCTCCTGTAAGGAAAAGCATTGTACGGTTAGCGGGCCTAACCGCATGGCCTGCGAGGGTGAGCTATGGGAATAGTCCGTCGTCCCACAGGGCATGCGGTTGCAAGGGAACCTAGACGGACAGGAAAAACTGTCTGCCTACGCTGGGGGCTTGTCGCGATCAAAAGGGAGAACCTAAGGAGCGCGACTAGCCAGCTGGCTACCTTGGGAAGGATCACTGATTTCTGGGTTAACACTAGGTAATCTATTCTAAGGCTGATCAGCTCCTTGATGACTATGCCTTTTCCTGGCTTGATCTGAGCCTGCACAGTAGGTTCAACATCATCAATAGGTTTCTTTCCCTTCATATCTTTCTTCTTCTGGACTTCAGCCTTAATTTTTTGTCTTTCAAAATAATGAAAAGGCTTTGGGAAGTAATTGCTAGGCTCCAAAGCATTAGCAGGTAACTTCCCAGCTTTTGCATTTCTTATGTATTGAAGTATGGCCTCCTGCCTGGCTTCATACTTATTCCATTCTTGCTCGGCGTACCATTTACCCCTTTCCTGGGTCTTGTCCTTCACAGCCTTCCAGGCAGTCAAACTAATATTCCTGGAAGTAGGGCTCCATTGCTCAAAATCAGGCTTCAACTCAGCCTATTCTCTGAACCTTTTCTTGGACAGTTGTGCTTCCTGCTGAACTTCCTTGGCAGCCACTGACATTTCTACTTTCTCAAGAATAACATTGTCTACCTCTTGTGGAGGACTGCATATTGACTGTACTTCTTGCTGAATCATATCAAAATCTGCTGGATGGTAAATGACCTGAGCAACTTCAGGTTGATCACCTTCAATATAAGTAGGTTGCACACCAGACTCAGCAACATTATCATCATCACAAAGGGGTGGATATCCAAGAGTGGCTCTGATGCTATTTGATATCCATTTAGCATGATCTGAGCCTGCTTTGACTAACACTCTCTCCCCCTCTCAATATGAGCTCTGAGGTCATCTTTCTGATGTAACGCCCCGAAACTCAAAAGAGCGACGGGGGACGTTTTGGACCAGATTTGGAATCTGGCAGTAGGCACACGGCCTGGGACACGGGCGTGTCCCAGGGCGTGTCAGGCTGGAGTCGACGATTTGGTCGAGAGGTCGACGATTTTGGAGTCGACGATCGTCGAGCAGAGAACACGGCCTGAGACACGAGCGTGTCTTAGGGCGTGTCGAGCCCGTGTCGACGATCGGTCCGGGGTGTCGATGAATTTCGCTCGACGAAGTGTCGAGACGGGGCACACGGCCTGAGACACGAGCGTGTCTCAGGGCGTGTCGAACCCATGTCGACGATCGGCCGGGGAAGTTGACGATTTTTGCTCGACGAAGTGTCGAGACAAGGCACACGGCCTAGGACACGGGTGTGTCCAAGGCCGTGTCAGGCAGTCGACGAACTTTGCTCGACGAAGTGTCGAGACTGTGAACACGGCCTGGCTCCCAGCGGTGTTCGAGTAGACACTGGTTAGGACACGGGCATGTCCAATACCCATGTGACTCTCAGGTTGTTTTCGGGGCTGTGTCGATGGGGACACACGGCCGTGTCTGTTGGAACACGGGCGTGTCAGGTCAAACACGGGCGTGTCAGATGCCCGTGTGTCTTTCAAGACGCGTCGATTTTGATGGCGAATGAGGGACACGGCCCTGGACACGGGCGTGTGCCAGGCCGTGTTCGGTCCAGATCTTACATTTCAGGCCCGAATCAAGGCTATTCGTTTCTTTAATTTGGGATCCAACGGCTGGCGGTTGTTCCTGATGGGATATACACGGGATTGGACCCTTGAAACCCTCATTTCTTTTGAGTGGTTATCTTTCTAAAGTATAGAGAGAGAGGAGAGCCAAGGGAGGAAGAAGAAGCTAGATCCGGCCATTGGAGGAGCTTCGAAGCTCCAAATTGCGAGCCGACTTTGGATCTACGGAGGCAAAGAGAGTGCGGTGCTTTACATCCGCTTATATTTCCATGGCGCCAAGGAAGAACGCTAGGGTAACGATTCTCTTCTTGAGCATGTGAAGCTCTCCTTCTTTTGCTTAGGAAGCCCGCTCTCGCGAGTTTGCGGTGAGTTGGAGGCGTTCCTATGATTAGACATGAATAGTACCCGTTGTGTAGAGTCCGTAAATGAGAACGGACATAGGCATGATGTGTGAAGCCTACCCGGACATGTTGGTCTGGATCGGTGATGTTGCATTGCATAAATGCCGGAGAAGACTCCGTGCGATTGTTTGTTTTTCGGGTTTTCTACGTGATAGATTGCAACAGGGAGCCTTGGGGATTAACCCTAAGGTGCACCCGGAAAATTAAGCGGATGCATGATCTTGACAACTTGTTGGCCTGAGAGCCAACTTGAACATAACCGGGTTATGTGAAGTGTGATGGAAACAGGACTTGGGAGAAGTTTGACCCGCGCATATGCCTTAAATTGTCATTGCGATGTGAGCACGGGTTAGATGGAACCGTACCCATTCTATGTCTTTCGGCTAGAGTTATTGGCATGGATGAGGGTCTTCGGCGGTTTATGGCTTAAATTGACGTGACCCATGCCAAGAAGACAAAATGCTCATAGGTTTGGCTGTCAAAGTGGCGGTGGTGAGTCCGGAATGTCTGTGGCTTTAATTGACGTGACATTGGACGGTTCACTGAGAATGTGCCCTAAGAGCACGGGGCGTGTGGCCGTGCGAGCCAACTCCTGTGATGCAATGTATTTATATACTGCGTGGTTATGCTAATAAGTGCAGGGAAGGAGCATCGCCGCCCTGAGTTGGGGGCGGGATCGTTATAATTTGGTCAGCATTGCTGACCGTTGCTTTGTTGCCATCGTGCGGTGGTTTTGGTGCTTGCAGGTGCTGCTGGACAAAGCGGTCAATAGCGGGCTAAAGCCCAAATTGCGAAGCCGGCCCTCAAAGGCCTAATTGGAGTGTTTACTGCTTTTATTCATGTATGACCGGCCTGCGTGTCGTAGTTTTTAAATCATGTAATAATAAGTGAACAATTGTGTAAGGCCTTAAGGCCAGTACTTGTGTATGCACACATTCCTATTCGGTATATTAGTGGACATTCGTGCTCTTTGTGCTGGGTTCTTAAATGCAACTTTTTAATTGCTTCCGCTAGAATGCTCTGTGTAGGACGTTGGATTAGTTGGATGGTTTCCATTGAGTAACCACCCGGTCTGTCTGTGGTATATGGCGTCGTGCCCCGGTCGGACCTACTGCTATATGCTATGCGACGGATAGGGGGTGTTACAATTTGGTATCAGACTACTGGTTTTGGTCGGGCTTAAGATGAATTCGTGGATGAATTCTTTTTAAGGGGTGGTGAGCACATGTGTGTGCATCATCGTTATAACAGTAAAAGAACCCATGAATGTCCACTTAGGAATGAAAATACATGTGTTTGAGGAACCTGCGTGTTCCTATAATTGATGTTTACAATTTTATTTGGTCGCTTAACGGTGTTTTGTACCACTATAGGTGACCAGAGGTGGTGTTGGGCGGTCGGAACGTCGAGTTTCTGAGGCTAGCAGTGCACCTAATGAAGCTCCTGCAACACCTCTATCGGCTGAGACCATACGATTGGTGGTCGAAGCAGTGTTGGCCATGATTAATGGGCAGCCTGCAAGGCAAATGCAGCAGCCCGCTCCTGCGATGGAGTAGGTACCGCTGCAAGCGGCTGAGCCGAGGAGAGTGGAACAGGTAGTAGCAGAGCCGTTGGTGCCAAGGAGGGCAACCGAGAGACAGCTTAAGCATGTCATGAGCTTTAATCCTCCAGTATTTTCGGGGTTGGGAACCCCATCTCAAGCTGAAGACTGGCTCTCCAGAGTAAAGAGAGTCATGACAGCAACGGATACGGAGGAGTGGCAAATGACCACCATTGTTACGTTCTTTCTGGAGGGTGAAGCGAGAATGTGGTGGGAAGGGTTGGAGCTGCAACTTTTGAGATGTAGGCAACTTATTGATTTCTCGATGGAGGAGTTCTCCAGATTGTTCTTGGCTAGATACCTCCCTTCGGCGCAAAGGATAGCGTTGGAGAATGAGTTCCTGAAATTGGTTCAAGGAGACAGTAACGTGGAGGAATATCTCCACGAGTTTACTCGTTTTAGTCGATATGCTAGCTCCACCATTGCGGATGAGGAGCGCAAGACGAATCGATTCTACGAAGGGTTGAGAGATGATTTGAGTTTACTACTCTCGGGGCCGATGACGCAGGGTTTCTTGACCTTGGTCAACACGGCCCGGTCCTTGGAGAAGGACATGAAGAATGTCCAAGCGAAGAAGAGCGTTGGTGACAAGAAATCTGAGTTCAAAGTGTCGATTACTTCAAAGTCCGGCTATCAAAGATTCCACAAGAAGCATAAGACTTCGGGTCCAGCTCCTTCTGGTGCTTCCGGGGCGACTACGGGTCGGACCCCGGACGCATGTTTTACTTGCGGAAAGTCGGGGCACTTTGCCCGCGATTGTTGGAGCGGACGTCCCAAGTCCGAGAGAAGTCCGGGAGCGACTTATGAAGAGAAGGGCAAGGCGGTGGAGTCAACTGCGTCCCACTATGCTCCGGCCCAACCAAGGGTGTATAATCTTGGCCAACAGGAGGCCATCAAACAGGCGGATGTGGTGACAGGTACGGTTTAATTTATAGCAAGTTAATTTCTTTTAATACTTGTTATGCACATGTTACCTTACCACTGCTTGTTTAGGATTTTTTTTGATTTGTGAAAATCCGGCAAGAGCACTCTTCGAAACGGGAGCTTCACATTTCTTCTTGTCTGAAGGATTTATATCACGCATCAGAGTCCCTTCTTCGATGGCGAAGGACAAGTTGGATGTGTTGTTGCTCAATGGGTGTTCGATGCGCGCGGATAGAATCTGCGGTGTTAAGATTCGCATTGGAAATCAAGAGTTCGGTCTGCAAGCGTCGTTACTACCGTTGGTGGAGTTCGACGTTATTTTTGGCATGGACTGGCTCTCGGAGCAGCAAGCCTATATTGATTGCGGTCGCAAGGAAGTGAAGTTGGGATCAAGTCGTTAGACGACTTTTACGGGCTTAAAGGGGTCGAGCAAGACGTTGATGTCTGCTCTTCAAGTGGTGAAGGCGGTTCGTGCCGATGCAGAACTGTTCTTTACACTAGTGGAGGTTGCAAAGCCGAAGCCCGCATTGGATAGTATTTCAGTGGTATCGGAGTACCCTGATGTGTTCCCTAGAGATCTTCCTGGAGCCCCGCCTCAACAGGAGATAGATTTTACGATTGAGCTAGTGCCAGGTGCAAAGCCTGTGTCACGCTCTTCATATCGGCTAGCGCCTAAGGAAATGGCGGAGCTGAAGGTTCAACTACAAGAGTTGTTGGAGCAAGGGTATGTGTGTCCAAGCTCTTCGCCTTGGAGCGCGCCAGTCCTCTTTGTTAAGAAGAAGGACGGAAGCTTGAGGCTATGTATTGATTATCGGGAGCTCAACAAGTTAACGAAAAGAACAAGTACCTGATCCCCCGGATCGATGATCTCTTTGATCAGTTGGTCGGGTCGACGGTGTACTCGAAGTTGGATCTCAAGTCTGGGTACTATCAGCTGCGAATAAGGGAGAGTGATATCCCGAAGACAGCATTCAGTATGAGATAAGGGCATTATGAGTTTACGGTCATGCTGTTTGGGCTGACTAATGCGTCGTCAGTGTTCATGGATTTGATGAATAGGACCTTTAGGGAGTACTTGGACCATTTTGTGATCGTCTTCATAGACGATATTTTGGTGTACTCACAGAGTGAGGAAGATCACTTCAAGCATCTTCATTTGGTTTTGGAGACGCTAAGGAGGAATCAGTTGTATGTCAAGTTCTCGAAGTGCGGGTTTTGGTTATCCTCAGTGGCGTTCCTCGGTCATATAGTGAGTGGAGAGGGTATTGCAGTGGATCCGGCGAAGATTGTTGCGATACGGGAGTGGCTTGAGCTTGCTACGGTAGCGGAAGTCTGGAGCTTTCTGGGGCTTGCCGGCTATTATAGGCACTTCGTAGAGAACTTCTCGCGGATAGCGTTACCTTTCACTACTTTGACGAGGAAGGAGCAGAAGTTTGTTTGGACTCCGGAGTGCGCGCGAGCTTTTAAGGAGATGAAATGTCAGTTGACCACGGCGCCTGTACTGAGTTCGCCAATTGGGACTGAAGGCTATGAGATTTATAGTGATGCTTCGGGCAGCGGTTTGGGTTGCGTGCTACTACAACATGGAAGTGTGATAGCTTATGGCTCGAGGCAGCTGAAAGTCCACGAGAGGAATTATCCGGTCCATGACTTGGAGTTAGCGGCCGTGATTTTTACCATGAAGCTGTGGAGGCATTATTTGTACGGTGTGAAGATTGATATCTACACCGATCACAAGTGCTTAAAGTATCTGATTGATCAGAAAGATCTGAATATGTGGCAGCGTAGATGGATGGAGTTCCTGGGAGACTATACATTCAAGATCCACTACGTGCCTGGTAAAGGTAATGCGGTTGCGGACGCGTTGAGTCATCGGGCCCCAGCTCAAGCCAATTGGTTGTCGATCCACGACGAGCGGTTGGTTCGGGAGTTGGAGGCGTTGGAGATTGTTTATGTGGATAAGCAATCAAGTGCTGAAGCTGGTGTAGGGATGTCGGATCGGAGATCTCCACGGATCTAACGCTCTATCTTCGCTCTACACGTCGTAGATCTACCGCACCTACACAGCACCTATCGCCCACAATAGTTCCTCGTCACAAAACGCAGCACAAACAACAAGGGAGGAATGGTCGACTCGAAAACAACGATCGGAAATTTGAGTCGGAATATTCCCCAAGAAAACACAAAGGTTGCCACTCCTTTTTGAGAGCAAGACCAAGGCTATAGGCCAAGATCCGCTCAGGCAAATAGGATCCACCCGATCCGGAAATAAAAAGCCTTGCAACGTCATTTTCATTTCAAAACTTGCAGCGATTAATTTAAAGATCCGGAGAAAATGATTTGCGAAAATCCACCACAACTAAGGAGAAGAATCACACAAGGAAGAGGAAAGAGATTACTCAACCGGAAAGCGTTTCACACAAGATAACTGTGGGAGAATCACTCTCTCCACGGATCCACCGGTTTCACACCGAATGGGGCTGCTTCCTTCTTCCACGGATTCGCACCGATAGAAGCCACGCTGGAGTCGCACCGAACGGGGATGGAGGAGGCAAGGTTTGGCTTCACACCAAGGGGGGCGGCTATAGGATTCTCTCCATGGTGGCCGAAATTCCTCAAGGGGGATTTAGGGTTTCTTTTTCCAATGCTTTAACTCTTCATGATAGCCTCCTTTAAATAGGAGTTACAAACAAGCCTTAGCCCTTCATGATGGAGATTTAATCTCATCCATCTGAATGGCTAATTGCACACCAATACTAAAAATAGTTCAAAATGAAAAAATAACAACACATGCAATGAATATAAAATTATCACATAAGCATAGGATAATTTTATATTCCAAATATAAAATAGAGTGCAAGAAAAGGAAATAAATAAAGTTAATGCGTTGAACCAAGTTGTTTATGGTTTTCTCCTGAACCCATCTTCTTTAACTTATTTCTGCCTTACAGATCTTACTCAGACTGTTAAATCTTTCTTTGAGTAACCTGGCTCTGATATCACTTGAAAGAATCGGTTTAAATATAAGCTAAACACCTAGATGGGGGTGAATAGGTTCAATTCCTTTTTACTCTAAGGCAGAATATTAACTCAGATAATCAAATAAAATCAAATAATTCTACAGCTACCACAGCACAGAATTCACAATAACACACGCAATCACAGATGGCACACAGATTTATAGTGGTTCCCCAAATGATGGGTACATCCACTTTCCCCCTTCGCTTATCTAGCAGTGTGCTAGATTCGGCCTAACTTCTTCCTTCCTTCTCAGATCCTCAGATCCTACAGCTCAGAATCCAATCAAGGTTCCTACAACTCAGAGTGAGTCCACACTCCTACAGCTCAGGCAACAGCCCTACCTCAGCCTCTTCATAAGTCCTATAACTCAGAGTGAAACCCCACTCCTACAGCTCAGGCAATCTGCCATACCTCAGCCTTCAACAAGGCCTACAACTCAGAGATGAAAATCTCCTACAACTCAGGCTCTCAGCCCTACCTCAGCCTTCAACAAGGCCTACCACTCAGAGAATTTAATCTCCTACAACTCAGCCTTTATAAATCAGTCTTATAACTCAGATCTTAAAACGATCCTACTGGAAATAGATGTTAATATGAAATTAACCACCACCCTGGTTGAGAGAGAAGGGATGGAAGGTTTCTTGATTAGTTCTTGAAGAATCTGATGTTTGAGATCAACCTATCTTAGCTTTCTTCAAAGCTTCTTGAATTTGAACAGAGTAGGGTTGATCTCCTTTGAAGTTGATCTTCAATCAGCTTCTTTCTTGAAATTTAGAAATCAATCTGAATTCTTCTTGGCAGACTAGTTCAGAATCTGCACTTAAGAGACTTGAAGATACTTCTGAATTCTTCTTTGAATTCTCTTAACAAACTCTGAGCAGATCACCACTTGAGAATGTCTTCTTAGATCTTCTGTTGAAAATCTTCTTCTGTATTGTGCTCGTGTTCACCACGTGTATCAATCGTATCTTCTTTTTCTAATTAATTATATTCTTCTTTTCATCGTTAGAATCAGTCTTTATATAGACTTCATCCATGGTAACCGGCTGATCCGGTTTCTAACGAACTTCTGACAGCTCTGACAGCTTCAGTAGACTTGTTGAATATCACAGCTGTCAAGTCTTCAGTCACTTCTTGAAATTTTATCTCTGTCAGCAAAGTGTCGAGACTAAATTTCATCATGTGTCAACATATGTAGACTAAGTGTCGACAAAAGCCTTGGTGGTGTCGACACAGCTCTCATGGTGTCGACACTGCTTCTCGACATAGCTTCTGCAAGAATGTGTCGACACTAGTTCTGTGTGTCGAAACAGTCACTTCTTCTAAAAAAAAATCAACTATGTTGAAATTCTACTGTGTGTCGACACAAGTCCTGTGTGTTGACACAGTTGATGTCGACAAAGTCTTTTGTGTGTCGACACTGCCTCCGGGTGTCGATACAGTTTATGTCGACTAAACTTGTTGTGTGTCGACACAAGTCCTGTGTGTCGATACAGTTGATGTCGACTAAGCTTTTCTGTGTGTCGACACAAGTTCTTCTGGTGTCAACACGGTTTCTTCAGGTGTCGACACAGCCTTTACAAGTGTCAACACAATTGACTCCAGGTGTCGACACAGCTTTTCTCCAGTGTCGACACAAGTCTTCATAAGTGTCGACACAGCTTCTTCTGGTGTCGACACATGGACTTAGAAACTTTTCCTCCATTTCTGCATTTTCTTAACCTGCACATATAAACTCAAAACAACATCAAATACACCTTGATGTATATCATTGAGCTAAGTGAGATTTCTTCAAATCAGGTACACATTTTCCAATGTACCCAACACTACGTTTGGAGTCAGGACAACGTGATGGATATATTTACCAAGCCATTGGCGAAGGGGGCATTTACTCCGTTACGGGAGTTCCTTGGGCTGGTTTCTACTTCTCACTTCAAGGGGAAGTATTGAAATTGTTGAAGTGTGAAGTTGAAGTCAGGCAGACAGGCTGCTCAGTTCGCACAGACCGCAGAGACCGCGCGGACTAGGCGGATAGCATTGGTGAGTTGCCTATTCGAACAGTCGGCTTGGCAGTAGTTTTTGGTGGTCTGGACCAGCATGAGCTCTGGTAGAGTAATCGGGCGGATAATATGTTTATCAGCGGGTTGTTAGCAGGTTCTCTAATTCGCTAAGGGGCAGCTAGATTAGCGAACTGGGGTGATTTGACCTCAGATCGTCGGTGCCATGTCGAGGCGGGATGGCTCGGAGTTCGCTGGCTGTTGTGCGGACTCTATGGAGCTCGCAGGTGTTCGGCATGGATCAAAGCTTGTGGTCTGGATGTTAGATCGTGGAGCAAGCTTTGTTGTGCGGACAGTGTGCCTGGAGGTCGTGCGGTCTATTGAGGCAATCCGCCTGGATAGTTCCAAACTGGATGTTCAGAAGAGCGCGATCTTGGTATCAGGTGGCGTGGTATGGGTTGGTGGTCGCTGGTTTCTTGTGGACTTGGTCTAGGGGGGACTAAGTTTAGCTTGTTGCCTAACTCGCCATGTTCGCTTTATGCGGACCATTTGATAGCTCGCCTTGGTTATTCGCTGAGTTCGGCACGGTTGGCGCACTGATGGTCTATCCGGCAAGTGCGGTTTGGCACGACCTGGCGAGCTGGTTGGTATTCACGTTATGCGGATACATGTGTTAGTAAGCACAGGTTGATGGGCGGTTATCCTATCAGTATAGGTGGTGACGACACTCCTTCCCGCATCTATAAATAGGACCCCCTGACTCATCAATATAAACCAATGAACAGTAAGAACGAGCTCGCGCTTAAACTTGCGGTTAAGGTTTTCTAACCACTGCGACTAAGGAAGTTGTTCTATGTAGGCTGTGCGGCTAACAGCAGGCGGCTAGGCGACTAGCGGGAACGTTGGTGTGGAACAGTTTGCGGATACAGTCAGCGGTTTAGCAGCAGGTCACAGTCCTTGCGGCTTGGTCTCTTCCTCGGAGTTGCGGATAAGTGGAGCAGTTAGCCCGGCCTATCAGCGGGCTCTGTTCGATCTCAACATTTGCAATAACAGCAGTCCGCGCTGTTAGTTGCGGGTAGGCGGCTTCTGTGGTCTCGGCGGACAGGGCTGGCTAGTTGACAGCTTGTGCAGTTACTGGAAACAGTCCGAGCGGTTTCTTTGCTGCAATTTTAGATTGTTCTCATTTTACATTGTAATCATGTCCTGCAATGTATACCTCGGCCTGTAATAGAAGTTGATTCTGATTGGAAACTCTTGTGTCTCCATGTTGCTGTCTTTTATTTGGCTTCGATTGTGGTTGAGTGTTCATGCGACCTCATTAGCTCCCGATTTAGAAATTTTTACAAAAAAACCTCTTACGGCAACAGTTTCACTGTTTTGGCAAATTTTGCAGTTTTAGGCAATAGTTTTTAAGTGTTGCTAAAAACTGAAAATGTTATAGTAAACCGATCTACCAGAGCATTGAGCTAACCCGCAACAGAACGTAAGCCCACTAAGAACAAGTCTTTCAATGCTTTGGAATTCACACTATATATAAATGAGACAAATTTAGAATCAATTATTTTTTTCAAGAGTCTGAAACTTTCAGATAAAGCTTGGTAGTATTGTATTAATTAGTATTTCTTAATATTAAAGAAATGATAATTTTGAGAGAAAATAAATATTCTAAGAAAAAATTGGAAGAAACATTCAATAAATTATACGAGTTAAGGAAAATAAGAATCATTCTTTCCATGCTTTAGAATTTCCCCCGCTATATATAAATGAGGTTAAATTTATAAGAACCAGCATCCTTAATTGTGCTTCTTCAACCACACAATCTCTAAGCTCTAGCTTTTCACTTTGATATTGTATTTATTCATGGAGTTCTCTCGGCGAATGGTTGCAGTTGTAATTCTCTTAATGCTTCACCTAAGCTTAGGTAACTAGCCTTTCTCCCCAAGTATATTTTGGTGGTTTTATAGCTTCACATACTCACACACACACTTTTACGCATATCAGGGCCTCCCTTGCAGCCGCAATATATAGTATCCTGGTCACGAAGTGCCGGACAAATGACACTCTCGTAGCTCGTAGATCCGCAAGCACGATGCTTTGACAGTTGCTTGACTTTCTAATGCACTCTGGGGTCTACGAGCAATTGGAGTGCCATGTTGAGGCACTGTCGTGGTCGCTTGACTTTCTAATATGCATTATTCGTTGTTTATATCCGCATATTTTTAAGGCAATTGTTATTCACAAATCATAAACGTCTATCGGTAGATCTGATTTTTTTTTTATTTGCTCATTTTTAATTTTCGTGTATTTAATTAATTTGAACAAATGAACTGACATTAATAATAATGATGTGTTGATCTCATTGTTTGAAGTGACTGCTCAATCCCGTCCTTATGATGTTTCTTCTAGTTCTCGTTCTCGCCCATCAAAAAAAGGGAGAGGGGGACCGAAGAAAGGGAGTTCTTCTGGCGCCAAAAGAGGGCCTAGGGGCCCCTACATACGTCCCGACGTTCACCCCCCTCCTTTTACAGATACTGATGGCTGCGATCATATCCCCCGGAACGTGAACATATGTCGGCCATATAGTTGCCGAGATTCTTGCAAAACTAAATTAAATGGAAAGACAGGTTGGAAAGTTAAGGAATTCAGGTGTAGCGATGACCTATCCATGTGCAATTGTGTGGTGTGCCCTCCCGCACCGCCTGCTGAGTCACCGAACAAATATATGATTTCTGTAATTATGGATGCACGTGGCTGCACTCAATACACCCACCGCTTGACCGGTTGGCCGACATATACTTGCGCATTGTTTTGCTTCACTATCATAAATTATCATCCAGGTTGCCATGTTGAGAGTAACACGAGCAACTCTGACCATACCATATGCACGTGTGTGGTGTGCCCTCTCCCGCAGCCTGCTGGGACACCCACATTAGCATGCTCAGCAGGTAGCTATCTTCCCCATGCTACGGGGTATTCCGGTCGTAGATATGGCGTGGGAGGTGGTGAACTTTAACATATGCAAGTATGTAACATCAATGAATTCTACTGCTTGTAGTCTTTCTCGATGCTGCATGGAGCTACCTAGCATCTACATATTTATGCTTGTGTGTGTTCTCTTAGATTTGTTGTAATAATAATCACGTTGATGATGATGATGTATGCTTATGTTAATCGCATGGCTGAGTGCTAGCTTTTCTATTATATTTGTTGATTTTTACATTTATTAATTTCATGTTGTACAAGAAAGATGCATCGATCATCGTCAAATATATAAAAAAACTTAAGAAAAATATATCATCCAATTAAATACTATTATGTGAAGTGGTGGTCGCACGAGTTTTAAGAAAATAAATATTTGATCATATATATATATATAACTTTAATAAACCACATAATAATTACTGGTTCATAAAAATTAAATTTTAAACAACAATGAATTTGTTTATTTGAATATTTTAGTGAACAATAACATAATAATGAGTTTGTTTTTACAAAAAAAAAATTATAACATCGCAACAAATTTTGTTGCGTGTCGTCCGGTCTTTCTCTGGCCGGGAGAAATCGGACCGCCTTAGCTCCCAGTCAACATGGGCGCTCAAACAGTCAAAATGAACCGCGACAAATGACAATGGACGTTTTTGTTGAAATTTTTGAAGTGAAAGTGGCGGGATGTGCGGACTGACCGTGCGGGCTGGTGTGGTGTCTAGCCAGCTCGGTCATTGGTTTGCGGGTTCAGGCAGTTTTCCAAGGATGTAACCGTGCGGGTTGGATTGTCTATCGGCAGGAGTTGCGGACTCATATGGAGTTCGCCGAGTCCGGCATGTTGCAGACTCATCTGGAGCTCGCTGACACTACAAGAAAAAAGATTTATGGCGACGTTTTTTTTTTGCAACGCTTTATAATGCGTGGCGAAAACTACTAGCATTAACGTTGCTTGTTTATGGAAGTGTTGTTGTAACATTCCTTTAGCCACGTTTTAAAAAAATGCCTCTAAATTTTGCTATCGTAATTAAAAAAATGTGCCCCTCTAAAACTTTGTATTTTATGGACAATTTTGTTTTCTTATTGTAAAATGAAAAGAGATTATTATGCAATATATATCTTCATGATTATTGATAATCTTGATATAATTAGAATTAAGACTAGATATTTTTTTTCTCTCAAGAATTGCCTATTTTCGGTTTGACAATGTTAAGACTTGCCACATTTTACACTACGAAACGTGGTCAAAGCGCGTCACATTTATTAACGTAAACGCCGCTAATGTTAGGCGGCGGGTGTATAAAAAAACGTCGCGAAAATTTTTGGCGACGGTTGTATTCGCGACGCCTGCGACATGCGCGACTTGCTGTGCTTGGTTTTTGAGTCTGACGAATTGAGTTCGCATCAGGGGCTCTTGGTTGTTTGTACTTGGTCTCAGTTTTGAGCCAAGTCCAGTTTCTCTTTTCTTGCCATGTCCGCTTGATAGTACAGACAGGTAGTTGTGTTCGGCAATCCGCATGTTTTGTGCGGACTGGCTGTGCTTTCCGTCTGGTGTTGCTTATCAGGTGATGCAGATTGGATGTCTATCCGGCAGCTCGACTAAGCGGGATTGTAACAAACATCATCCTTTTGAACATAAAAGTGGATGAAGTTTCTTAGGTGAGCGTTAACAAATGATAATTTAACCCTCATATTCATGACTGCCACCACCGTGCCAAACAAAGCCCGGTCTTCTTCTGTCAATTATGGTTATTATTTGCAGGTCGGATGTACGTGATTGATTAATCATACATTGATGTCAGTAGCTTATAAGGAGACGACAAATGAAGGAATACACAACACATAACTAAAATGATGTGATATATATGTCACAAATCATTGATTATTTTTTGTAAATACAAACATGTAAGCTCGATCCGTTTAGCAAATAGTGTTTTTTCTCTGGTAAATTTGGATAAAAACACTATCAATCATCATAAAATGTATGTTTAGCCTGACAACAATTATGACCGCCGCACAAAATGAAAACTTGTTTTCAACTAAAAGTGAAAGAGGTTCCTTTGATGTGCTCATGCGTTCACAAAGGATGATTCATCACCACCACGTTCACGAACTCCACCACAATGCTAAACAAAGCCTTAGTTATACCATTGTCTACAAACATACATTGAACTAGTGGAGTCACGTAATCTCCTCATGTCATCACTCATCAAGTAAAACAAACTCGTTTATTTGACTTAAGCTCCCTTTGGGGAGACTTATTTTCATCGGTCAAGCCGTTATGACCGCATGAAACAGATCATAATTAGCTTTGTTTGGCTAGTCAGGCTGATTTGGGCATTTCTGATGCCATCAAAAGCATGCTCTCTGAAAAGAAGCTTGTTGCTGATAACACTCAGAGCAGATCAAATAAGCCAGCTAGAAGACTTGTCTTCAGTCAAATTCTAGCTGAAAGAAATCAGAAAAGGACTACAACACATCCTCCTTCTGTTAAGGGTGCTGCTAACCAAGTTGTATGGCCTACACAGAAGAGAAGATATAACATATATGATTGTTGGTGTTGTGGTAAGATAGGGCATTTTGTCATTGACTGCTGGAATAATTCCAATGTGGCAAGAGCTAGGGTCAGTCCACCAGTCAGAAATTCTGCTGGTAGACATGTTCAGTTTCATGCTAATGTGCACCTAGGACCAAATAAATATTGGGGTCCTAAGGTACAGTAACTTGTATATTACAGGTTAGTCCAAGTGGTCATACCCCCATATGGTACTTGGACAGTGAATGTTCCAGGCACATGACTGTGATAAAGAGAAATTTGAAAGAATACACTCCAGTAAAAGATGAACCCAAATTAATCTTTTATGGTTCTGAGAGAGGGATAACAAAGGGCTATGGTAAGATCACCAATGCCATAGTCACCATCTCTAAGGTGGCTTATGTTGAAGGGTTGCAACACAACCTTATAAGCATAAGCTAGCTCTCTGATCTTGGCTATGTTATTGTCTTCCACAAGGATGAGTGCCTAATTAGGAGGTCATGTGACAGACACTAGGAGTGGAAATGTTTATTGCTTAAACTTTTTATGTTTAGATACAGACTCTCTTATCTGTCTAGTGGCAAATGAGAAAGTCTCCCATTGTATCCTATGGCACAATAGGCTAGCCCATATAAATTACAAGACTATTGGTAAGCACTTTAGCCAAGAGCTAGTTAGGAATGGTACAATTGTGAAGTGCTCCAAAGAGGGCATTTGTTCTATCTTCCAAAAGGGCAAGCAGACAAAAGCTTCTTTCAAGAGCATTGGGACCAAAGATTCTGTGAGGTGTCTATACCTCCTGCATATTGACTTGTTTGGTCATATATCTGCTCATAGCCTTAGTAGGAAGGTCTATACCCTTTGGTGGTTGATGACTTTTCCAGGTTTGCTTGGGTATTCTTCCTAAAGAGAAAGAATGAAATCCTTGATATCTTCACTAAGTTTGTCAAGCAAATTCAGAATGAGTTAAACATCTCTGTGGTCAAAATCAGAAGTGACCATGGGACTGAATTTCAATCTAATAGTATGACAATATTCTGTGAAGGACATGAGATTCATCAAAAATTCTCTTCACCTAGGACACCCTAGCAAAATGGGATTGTTAAGAGGAAAAATAGAACTCTCATAGAGGCTGGAAGGACCCTACTAAATGACACATCTCTCCTAGAATATTTCTGGGTTGAGGCAGTTAACATTGCATGTCATGTTCTCAATAGAACCTCTATCACCAAGAACCTCAAGAAAACACCTTCAAATTTGAGTTGTGTATATTAAAATTAGTATATCTTCAATTGCTCCTCATCTGGTTGCAAGCTATTTGTTATTTTGTAGATGGAGTTGTTCTTTAAAGAAATGAACATTCTCCAATTGAGGGGGAGCATGTCCAGCATAACTCCAACAGTTCAATGCTGCCTATTTGAGGGGGGCAGATGATAAGAGTCCTACCTGTTATTTTCTGAAGTCAAAAATGGGGAGAAAAGATGATCTGAGGTGATGATCAAATGATCAGGGATGATCAGGTAAGTCAACTCACTCACTTGCTTAAGAGTTTTGACTCCCTCAAATAGGGGGACATTGTTGGGTCCATTGCCCACAATGTCCTAGATTTGAGGAAGTTAATCCAGTCAATGATATACATACAATTGTAGTTGACAGTGGTGAAAAGATAGCCTAAGTGTCTAAGTCGGGTAAGTTCTTACTTATATGGTGGAAAGACAGAAAACTGTCTAAGTCCACAGGCGTTGAGTGAAGATCATTCACTCAACGTCAGATGACTTATAGTGATGAGTTAAGCCTATTTAGTCAAAGCCATGAAGTGGCAAGCTTAGAATGTGGCCAAGTCCATAGGCGTTGAATGAAGTCAACTCACTCAATGACATACAGCAAAAGGCTGTGAATCAGGCAAATACAGTCAAAGCCTAAAGAAAAATGAGCTGAAAATGGCTAAGTCCACAGGTGTTGAATGTAGCTCACTCACTCAACGCCTTAGCTTCACAATTGTTGAATAGCTGAGCTCAGAGTTCGTCGAACTAAGGTTAGAGTTCGTTAAGTTGAACTTTCCTTTATTCATCAAGCTCAGCTCAGAGTTTGTCAAGCTGAACTCTAAATTCATCGAACTGAGCTATTACTTATTCGTCGAGCTGAGCTCAAAGTTCATCGAACCGTGTTCTAAGTTCGTTGAGCTCAAATTGAATTCTAAAACGGAAATCTGGTTAAGGCACAAGGGGTTAAGTGAAGTATGTTCACTCAACGATATCAACGTCATGCATGCAGAAGAGGCTGTAGAAAGGGTTAAGGCAAAAAGTGTTGAGTGTGTTTTACTCATTCAACGCTGTCAACGCCTAGATAGACAGAATTCTGTGTAAGTGTTTTGGCATTGAGTGAAGCTCATTCACTCAACACATATGCTACTAATGCTCGATTTTGGTTAAGTCCACAGGTGCTGACGTCAGCAAAATCGACAAAGTCAACCCTATTCAAATTGTTAGCGGCAAAGCCATAGTACACGACAAAAGGCATTGCAGACCTACTATACGATAGATATGCATTAAAGCAAAGCGCAGCTGGAAGCTGCAGGTGGGACCCACTGATCTATAAGAGTCGTTGATCGGCGAACTACAAAAGGATGAGATGGGCCAAGACACGAGATAACTTTTAGGGCATCATCTATTTCAAAAAGTTAGCAACTGACTTCATCTTCTTCGTCATTGCTGCATACAAAAAGCTTGAAGCTCTCTTGCAAGAAAATGTTCAGATAGCCGTGCAATCTCCATCACCCACAGTAGAATCAGAAATTGTTCTGAAGAAAGAAGAACCTTCAGCATTGGGCAGGTTTAGTTAGCTGCTTGAAGACTCAAGATCAATAGATCTTTAGCCTTCTGCAACAAGTTCAAAAGTCAGCTTATGAGTACCTCCAGCAATATTTTTCTCTGCTGTGAGGAGAGTTAGAGCAGAAATTTCTCTGCTCTAGTTATTGACACACAGAAATTTCTCTATGTCAAAGTTATTTAAAACATTTCTTGTTGTAGGATCCTTCTGGATCTGATCTGTATGGCCTTGGGCCTAAGGTAGAGCAAATTTGCCTGAGCTGTAGGAGAGGGCTCCTCTCAGAGTGTAGGATCCTGCTGGGATCTGAGGTAGGTGAGTTTTACTCACTACGAAGTAGGGCAATATTGTCTGAGTTGTAGGAGAGTGTATCTCTCTAATTTGTAGGAGCAAGTTTGCTTTGAGATAGGGCTATCCTCCATAGCCTGAGTACTAGGGCTTAATTTCCTGAGGTAGGTGATACTTGTATCACTGAGTGTAAGCCCTCGTGACTGAGGTGTAAGTCTTGAAGGAGATTGAGAGATCTTGAGTGATCTGAGGTGTAAGCTCCTTGGAGCATTGTTTTGGAGAAGTGTCTTGACTAACAGGAAGTTAGCAAGGTGGGAGGAGAGTGGATGTACCCATAATTTTGGGGAACCGCTATAAAAATCCTGTGTGCTTTTTTGTGTTTGTTTTCTGGTTGCAGGTTCTCAAAAAGATCTCATCTATTCAATCACATAATAACTCAGGAAGAAACAAAAAGAAATTCAAAAGACCTAGATAAACCTGTTCACCCCCCCCCCACCACCCCTCTAGGTTGCTAGCTACCTTGAAAACAAGAACTTTCATCCTTCTCTCACTACAACTGCAACGACAAGCGAGCCGTCGCCCTCGCATCCTCTACAAAGCCCCGTAACAATAACATGAATATATTGGAAATTTGGTCAGCACCATTTCAGCCTTGTGGTTTTTTACCGATTTCCGGTCTTACTTTTTCATTGATTGTTTGCGTGCTCGACCACTCCTGAGCTAATATGGTTCGATTTAAACCACTACAACATTTTTTGTCTTAAACAACACCTACTTGACAACATTTATGTAAATGTTGTCTAAACCTTGATAGAGAACAATTTATAAGTGTTGCAATATGTTATCATCTTTAGCCAACAATTTATAAGTGTTGTAAAATACAAGTCAATTAATGGTATGAGTGGTTGCAAGTTGACTGCACCCCTAAAACGCCGCGATGTTGGTGAATTTTTTTAAAAAAAATGTCTCAGTTTTTTAGCAACATTTTTAAATCGCTGCATTTGTTACTTTTGGCAACAGTTTTTAAATGTAATAATAAAGTTAAAATTTTAAAAATGTTGGAATATGTCTACCAAAGAACTATTGCCTATTTTAAAGGTTTAGACAACATTTTTTGTATATTGTTGCCTGAAGGTATGAAAACCGTTGCATTAAATCTTTGGCAACGTGCGTATAGAAAACATTTCTTATGGCAACAGTTTCACTGTTTTGGCAACATTTGGCAGTTTTAGGCAATAATTTTCAAGTGTTGCTAAAAACTGAAAATGTTGTAGTAAACCGGTCTACCAGTGCATTGAGATAACCCGCAACAGTACGTACGCACACTAAGAACAAGTCTTTCAATGCTTTGGAATTCACACTATATATAAATGAGACAAATTTAGAATCAATGATTTTTTGAAGAGTTTGAATTTTTCAGATAAAGTTTGGTAGTATTGTATTAATTAGTATTTCTTAATATTAAAGAAATGATAATTTTGAGGGAAAATAATTATTCTAAGAAAAATTTGGAAGAAACATTCAATAAATTATACGAGGTAAGGAAAATAAGAATCAAGTCTTTCCATGCTTTAGAATTTTCCCCACAATATATAAATGGATAAGAACCAGCATTCTTAATTGTGCTTCTTCAACCACACAATCTCTAAGCTCTAGCTTTTCACTTTGATGTTATATTTAGTCATGAAGTTCTCTCGGCGAATGGTTGCAGTTGTAATGCTCTTAATGCTTCACCTAAGCTTAGGTGATTAGCCTTTCTCCCAAGTATATTTTGGTGATTTTATAGCTTCACATACTCACTCACACTTTTACGCACATCAGGGCCTCCCTTGCGGCCGCAATATATAGTATCCTGGTCACGAAGTGCCCGACAAATGACACTCTCGTAGCTCGTAGATCCACGAGCACGATACTTTGGCAGTGGCTTGACTTTCTAATGCACTTTGGGGTCTACGAGCACTTGGAGTGTCGTGTTGAAGCACTGTCGTGGTCGCTTGACTTTCTAATATGCATTTTTCGTTGTTTATATCCGCATATTTTTAAGGCAATTGTTATTCACAAATCATAAACGTCTATCGGTAGATCTGATTTTTTATGATTTGCGAATAGATGTTTATAGTTTGTGAATAATAATAACTGTCATTTTAAATTTTCATGTATTTAATTAATTTGAACAAATAAACTGACACTAATAATAATGATGTGTTGATTTGATTGTTTGAAGTGATTGTTAACCCAAAACAACAAGAGAGTTCTTCTCGCCCAAAACAACAAGGGAGTTCTCGCCCCAGAAGAAAGCATGGGCCCCCCTACGAACGTCCCTTGCTCCACCCTTTTATTTTTACAGATGATCGTGGCTGCATTATTGTCCGCCGGCAGCCTGCTTGGAGTTAGGGTTTCCGCTCGTTCCGACCACGACACTCTCGTTCGCGAAATCACTGGATGTCGCTTTGTGCGGAGTCATTGGTGCGTCGGTGACCGTAACATATGCAGGTGTGTGTTGTGCCCTCTCCGGCAGCCTGCTTGGTCACCCATATTCGCATGCTCAACACGTAGCTATCTTCCCCATGCTACGGAGTATTCTGGTGGTAGATATGGCGTGGGAGGTGGTGAACTTTAATATCTACAAGTATGTAACATCAATTAATTCTACTGCATGTACGTCTTTCTGGATGCTGCATGGAGCTAACTAGCATCTACATATTTATGCTTGTGTGGGTTCTCTTTGCACTTCAGTCTTTTTAATTTGTTGTAATAATAATCACCTTGATGATGATGATGATGTATGCTTATGTTAATCACATGGCTGAGTGCTAGTTTTTCTATTATATTTGTTGTTTTTACCATTTATTAATTTCATGTTGTCCAAGCAGGATGCATCTGTCGGAAATGTAGGTAGGCACACACACACGTACAAGCAACCCGGCACCCACTTCACAAATCCGGCGGGATCACCTCCCGGGCGACAATACTTCCCGAACGAGACACTCCGGCGAGAGGGCTTCCCGGCGAGATGAGGTATTCCGGCGAGACCACCATGGCGAGACGGGCGGTCGACGGATTCCGGCGAGATGGCAACCGGGTGAGGCTTCCTGGAGAGACGACTCCTGGCGAGACTGGCCGGCGAGTGCCCGACGAGACGGGTCGGTGAGATCATCCTTCACCCGGTGAGATGGCCTTCCCGCACGGCTGCACACACACTCTCCGTCTCACTCCCTCTTCTGCGGCTGTGAGAATCAAAATCCGAAAACGTACAAGACAAACACTCAGCGTTGCAGCGCTCTACTCTAGAAGGAAGACAAATTTTTACTATCTCATCAATCTCAAAAATTCTACATTCAAGCTTTTATATAGCCTAGCACAACTAATAGGAAATGGACACGAGGCTGTCACATTAAATGTCACCTAACTATTTTCATCTCTATCCTCCGCATTAAACAAACATATATAAATATATATATAAAACTATTGTTGACCCGGTCAACCCTGAAAAGTCACCAACAAACTCCCCCTCAAACTTGACAGCACATGTTGAGTTTGCGTTTGAGCTTCAGGAACGTCTCCACCTTCAAGGCCTTTGTGAAGATATCTGCGATCTGCTCTCCAGTGGGACAATACACAACATCAACCGTCTTCTGCTCCACCTGCTCACGAAGGAAGTGGTACATCGTCTCAATATGCTTGCTGCGCCCATACAACACAGGATTCTTCGCGAGTTGTATAGCAGACATGTTGTCGACGTACATGGGCATGGGGCCCTCCTGATGATGATGCAACTCTTGCAAGATGTTCTTCAACCAAATCACTTGGCAGGCACAGGCCGCCGCTGCGATATACATAGCTTCACATGAGGACAAGGCAATTGTTGGCTGCTTCTTCGAGCTCCACGAGAACATGCTTGTTCCCACATGGAAAGCATATCCGGAGGTGCTCTTCCGATCATCCACATCTCCACAATAGTCTTGTCCGAGTATCCAACCAACTTCAGCTCCTCTCCTGTAGAGTACTTCAGGTCATGACCTCTCATCCCATTTACATATCTCAGGATCATCTTCACCGCCAAGAAATGATCTTGCTTCGGCTCCTCCATATACCTGCTCACCACTCCAACAGCGTATATAATATCAGGCCTGGTGAAAGTCAGGTACTGTAGGCTTCCGACCAAGCTCTTAAATAATGTGGAGTCGACTCCTCCCTCCTTTGAGTCCTTATTCAATTTCAATCTTGGGTCAGCGGGAGTGGAGATAGCCTTGGTATCCTCCATCCTGAACTTCTTCAAGATCTCCTCTGCATACTTCTTATGTGAGATGAAGATACCATCTTCGCTCTGTTGTACCTCTACACCTAGAAAGTAGTTGAGCTGCCCAGGTCGGTCATCTCAAACTCATTCTTTATTATCCTCTTGAACTCCTCGAACATGGCAAGATTATTGCCAGTGAATATCATATCGTCTACATATAGACATATGATCATCATATCCACATTCTTCTCCACCTTCGTGTAGAGAGCATACTCATGGGGACTCTTCACGTAGCCATGCTTCTGTAGGTATGCATTTATCCTTCCTTTCTAAGTGCGAGCTCCTTGATTCAGCCCATACAGTGCTTTGTCCAACTTGCACACTTTCCTCTCTTGGCCTTTCACAACATATCAGGAGGCTGCTCGATATACACATCTTCCTCCAAGTAGCCATTCAGATAAGCAGACACAACATACATCTGCAAGATCTTCCACCCATAGTGAGCTGCCAGTACGATGATTAACCTGATTGTGTCAATTCGCGCCACTGGGGCAAAGACCTCATTGCAGTCCACTCCTTGGAATTGCTTGTATCCCTTTACGACAAGTCTCGCCTTGTTCTTCTCCACCTCTCCATTCTTGTTCCCCTTCACTTTGTATACCCACTTCACCCCGAGGGATTTGTGGCCAGCTGGTGGATCGACCAGCTTCCAAGTGTTGTTCTTCTTGATGGATGTTATCTCCTCATCCATCGCCTTCCTCCAGGTCTTCTCTTGGGCTGCTTCATCATATGAGTGCGGCTCGCACTGTGCTAAGAGACAATATAGAGAAATATTATTAAGAGTCGGTGTCGTGTACTCATAGATCTCCTCCAACCTCCTCATCCTACGTTGAGGATGATCAGCTTTACCCCGGCTAGTGCTCGCTCCACTAGAATCGCCTTAACTTGTGCTTGCTCCACTCGAGTAGGGGGTATGAGCTCCCCCTGACTCTCCACTAGGTGGTGATGGTGGCTCAGCTCCACCAACCTCAGGTTCTGCTTCGTGACCACCTTCCTCTTTATCATCATCGAAGAACATTCCTTTGATGCTTCTCACATTCTCATCTCAGCTCCAATTGTTATCCTCCTCAAAAACAACATCCCTTAATATTATTGCTTTCTCTGTCACTGGATTGTACAACTTGTAAGCCTTGGTCATCGGAGCGTAGCCCACAAAGATGCACTTCTCACTCATGTAATCAAGTTTCTTCCTCCTCTAGTCCGGGACATGATCATAAGCCACACACCTAAAGACCCTCAAGTGTTTAACACTCGGATTCCATCCGCTCCAAGCTTCAAATGGATTCATGAACTTCACGCTCTTCGTCGTGCACCTGTTAAGCAAGTACACAACACACTGTACTACTTCCGCTCAGAACATCTTTGTCAAACTCGTGCCCTTCACCATACTTCTTGTCATGTTCATGATGGTCAGGTTCTTCCTCTCCGCGACTCCATTCTGCTGAGGTGAGTACGCTGCTGTCAACTGATGTGAAATCTCATACTCTATAAAAATTGTCAAACGGCCTAGAGGTGTACTCCTCACCTCTATCTGTCCTCAGCACCTTTAGTGGTTGTCCACTCTCCTTCTCCCCCATCGCCTTGTACTCCTTGAACTTGTCAAGGGCCTCAGATTTATCCTTCAAAAAATACACCCAACACTTCTGACTGAAGTCATCAGTGAAAATGATATAGTACTTGCTCCCGCCAACCGAGTAGTCTCAAACGGACCCGCGATGTCCGAGTGAACTAGTTCAAGCTGCCTCCTTGCTCTTCGGGACTTGCCACCTTCGAACGTCTGCCTCTTCTGCTTCCCCTTCGTGCACCCTCACAGATCTTCTGTGGAGGTGAGATCATGGGCAGACCTTCCACCATCCTAGAATGAGATAAGAGCTTCAAACTAGTGAAGCCCAAGTGACTCATCCTGTGATGCCACAACCACTCTTCTTCTTCAGTTCTCGTAAGACACACTATCTCCTCAGCATCCATCTTTAGCGTAAAGATGCGATTCATCGTCATCTTCACCTTCACTACCTCTCTTCCTCGATGATCATTCATGACCAATGAGCCATCCTTCAACTGAAAACAATAGCCTTTCTCCACCAGCTGCCCAAGTCTTAAGATGTTACTCTTCATGCCTGGCACATAGAACACATCGTTGAGGTGCACCTTCTTGCCATTTAGGGTGACCACTATCAACCCTCTTCCTTCCACCGAGATCTTTGAAGCATCTCCAATGCTGACCTCACTAACATTTGGCTCAAGGTTGGCGAACAACTCTTTCTCTACACACATGTGGTTGCTTGCTCCCGTGTCCAAGTACCACACTTCGTTCCTTCCTCCCTCACCTCCTCTATATGTCGAGAACATCATTGGGTCACCACCAGTAGTGCTTGCTTCTGCATAGTGGTTGGTCTCTTCCCTCTTCCTCGGAGCCCAACAGTCATTGCTCATATGCCCAAAACGGTTACAGTTGTAACATTGTATTTGGGACATGTCACTTCGGCCTCTTCTTTGGCCTCTTCCTCTTCCTTCATGTCTTCCTCCTTGAGGTTGCTCCGCCTCTCTCTGGTTGTATTCTTGATCTCTTCCTCCTCTTCTTCCTCTACCTCTTCCTCGGTAGCCTCGGCCTCGCTGGCCTCCTCCTCTTCCAGAGCTCTCTCAAAAATTCAACTGAGTCTGAAGTGCTTTACCCAAGCCACTTGACTCTTCTTTGTCTTGCAGCATGCGGTACTCATGAGCTTGTAGGGAGCCAACAAGCTCATCCACAGACATTTGGGTGAGATCCTTTGATTCTTCAATTGCCACCACAATGTGGCGGAACTTCTTTGATATAGACCGCAAGAGCTTCTCCATGAGGCTCACGTCATCTATCATCTCTCTGTTGCATTTCATCTCATTTGTGAGTGTCCGCGGACTAGTCACATAGTCCCCAACCTTCTCAGAACTCTGCATTTTCAACACTTCATACTCAGCTCGAAGGGACTGCAACTTCACCTTCTTGGCCTTATCAGCTCCTTACATGGAGCGTTGTAACACCTCCCATGCCTCCTTTGAACTTCTCGCCTCTGAGATTTTCTCAAACGTCGCCTCATCTACACATTGGTATAGCAAGAACAGAGCCTTCTTACTTTCTTCTTTGACTCTATCAACATCGTCTTTTGTGTGTTAGTCAACGTCGTATCTGCTTCTGCAGTAAGCTCCTCATAGTCGTCCTCGACTATATCCCATAACTCCTTCGAGGCGAGCAACACCATCATCTTAATACTCCAGTTACCATAATTTGTCTTCGTCAACTTGGGGACATGCCCCGGCATAGCACTTCCCATCTCCATCACCTTTAGTCACTAACACTTCCAAGGGGGTCCAACCTCCCTCTGATACCACTTGTCGGAAACGTAGGCAGACACACACACACACATACAAGCAACCCGACACCCACTTCACAAATCCGACGGGATCACCTCCCGGGCGACAATACTTCCCGGACGAGACACTCCAGCGAGAGGGCTTCCCGGCGAGATGAGGTATTCCGGCAAGACCACCACGGCAAGATGGGCGGTCGACGGCTTCCGGCGAGATGGCAACCAGGCGAGGCTTCCTGACAAAACGACTCCTGGCGAGACTGGCTGGCGAGTGCCCGGTGAGACGGGCCGGTGAGATCACCCTTCACCCAGCGAGATGGCGTTCCCGCATAGCTGCTCACACACTCTCCGTCTCACTCCCTCTCCTGCGGCTATGAGAATCAAAATCTGAAAACGTACAAGACAAACACGCAGCGCTGCAGCGCTCTACTCTAGAAGGAAGACAAATTTTTACTATCTCATCAATCTCAAAAGTTCTACATACAAGCCTTTATATAGGCTAGCACAACTAGTAGGAAATGGACACGTGACCGTCACATTAAATGCCACCTAACTGACACGTGGCCTCTGCATTAAACAAACATATATAAATATATATAAAAAAACTATTGTTGACCAGGTCAACCCTGAAAAGTCACCAACACATCATAAATATATATATATATATATATATATATATATATATATATATATATATATATATATATATATATATATATATATATATATATATAACTTAAGAAAATATATCATCCAATCATCATTTAATTAAATACTATCACGTGTAGTGGCGGACGAAGGAGTTTTAGGATTTATTTTGTAAAGCATAAAATTATTCAGAATTGTTGAAAATCATAAAGTGAAAGTGGTGGACTGGGCAATCTGTCCGCGCAGCCTGTGCGGACAGGACTGGCGATTTGCCAGGTCGGCATTTCTGCTGCAGTCGACTTATTCTCTAGCGGCCAGGGCGGTCTGTCCGTGCTGTCTATGAGGACAGAGGTGGCGGCTAGTCAGGCCGGCTTATGGTCAGCAGGCAGTTGGTTCACGAACATGAGGGTTAAATTGTCATTCGTTAACACTCCCCTAAAGAACTTCATCTACTTTTATGTTTAACTTCATCCACTATTGTGAAGCTTGTTTATAACTTATTTTAGCTTGATCATATCTCCCTACTTTATACAAATGTCATCTAATATCATGCATGGAGCTAGCTAGCATCTACATATCAATTAATTCTACTATTTGGTGTAATAATAATCACGTTGATGATGATGTATGCTTATGTTAATCACATGACTGAGTGCTAGCTTTTCTACTATATTTGTTGTTTTTTTACTGATGGGGATGGAGCCACATTTATATAAGAATGAGTGTGCGCTTAGCATCTCTCTCATGATCCCTCCTATTGTGAAGATCATGAGTTTTACTAGTCAACCCACTGCCCTCATGATCTCCATCATAATAGGAGAGATCAAGGTGGCCTCTCATTCAGCAACTACTGTCGACCGCCGCCAGCCGCCACCGCCCGCCACCCGCCGCCAGTCGGCCACCGACGACCACCGCCGCCGCACGCCGTCAACTGCCCATCGTCGACCACCGCTGCTCCACACTGCATGCCGCCAGCAGCCCGTCGTCGTCAACCGTCGTCGCCGCGTGCAAGTCGGCCACCGTCCGATTGTTGCTGGGCATACGTTGCCTCTGATCTGCAAGTAACCACCCACTATGCCACTAAGTTAGTGGGGGCGTCATAACTACCTCCTGGAGGCTATAAAAGGAGCATCAATCCTCCTCATTTCTCACTCTTTTTGCCCCGGAGTCTTCTTCTTCCTCAGGACAGAGCTCTGTCGAACTCGTCCCTCGAGCCGTCTTCAAGCCGCCATCCTTTCATTTCTCACCCTTTTTGTAAGAAGTATTTTCAAATAAAGTGATATCTGTGAAAACATATAGTTTCTGAAGAAAAGGATCATAACACCGACATCCTTTCAATGTCGGACAATAGCTGGAAAAATGCACTTAACTGAGCGAGGAAAAGGTTTGTCACGTCCAAGAGAAGGAGAGTGAACAAACACAGTGCATCTGAAGACACGTAGGGGTAAAGGAAACAATATCACATCATGATACATAATGTAGAAAGGAGTTTTGTCATTGAGAAAATAATAAGGGACTCAGTTGATAAGGTAATAAGAAATAAGAATGATATGTCCTCAATAGGATCGTGGAACATTCATATGAGTGAGAAGAGAGCAGGCTATATCAAAAAGATGTCAGTTTTTATGTTCAGCAACACCATTTTGTTGGGAGGCGTAAAGATAAATAGTTTGATGGATAATGTCACGATGCATACAAAACATAGAGAACTAATTACTAAGGAATTTTTTGACATTATATGTGTGTAGAATTTTAGTAGTATATCAAACTGATTACACACCTCATTATAAAGCGTACTAAAAACAGGAAAAAAAAGTTCAGAACGCTCTGTCAATAAGTACAATCAAGAACATCTAGAAAAATCATCGATGAAAGTAACAAAATACAGACTACCCTGCCCAACAGACTTGGTCGGAGCAAGTCCCCAAATATCAGAATGTACAACCTCAAAAGGACGAGAAGAACTACGTCCTTGCTTTGTTGGGAAAGATGTATGATGGTGTTAAAAATAATCGTGTAATTTAACTGTTTACACAGAGATGTAACAGAAAATGGATTGTACGAAAAAGTTGGGACGTAAAGAGTGTCCACGAGTTGATGAGAAGGAGTAACATGCACTACTCTAGAGCCACACACAGGGGACAAAGAACTGTTCACAATAAAAATCGAAGGTAACCAGTTATGCTTGTCCAGCCAAGAGAAGAGATGAGGATTGCCTGTCATATGATTTGTACCACCATAATCAATAAACCGCTTACCCGTAGTGGCCATATTAGCACTACCCAAAGAGATAGCAAGAGAAGCACACTTCTTTAAAGTAGTATCACCCAAAGTATGGAGAAGATAAGGATGCTTGACCTAGTAGCGATCAACAAGGTGATCAGGCTTGCTACAGTGACAATAGAGATATCTAGAGGGGCCACGGCCGCCAGAGCGGCCTCCATGACCACTGGGAATAGCATGACGGACCTGATGAGCAACAGTGTCTGAAGGAGGCAGAGAGGTAATCAAAGGTCGCTGGAGTAGAGTAGTAACAACGAAAATACGCGCAACAGTAGCATCCAAAGTAGGAGTATCAGCTTCTCCAAGAATTTGTTGTTGAATCATATCACGAGAGTCAAGTAAGCGAAGAAAATAGAAGACAACCAGAAGCTCTTGAAAATGTTTATGTTACTTGGTAAGATCAGTAGAAAAGGGGCGATGTTGAAGAAGCTCGGCACAAAGAGCTTGCAATTCCTGATATGCAGCAATAAGAGTCATGACAGGTCGGGCAAAAAGATCAGCATACAGCGTATATATGTGGGAAGTTTGAGCTCCTTTGGAGTATATGGTAGCAAGATGATTACATGCAACCTTAACCATCGCATCATGTTGAATGACGGGAAGACACTCATTAGATAGGTTGTTGGCAAGACACGTTCTTACTAGCGCATCACTGACATCTCAGTCATCAAAAGCGACAGACCCATAGGGAGGAGCATCATCAGTAAGATGATGACGCTTAAGCCGAGAGTGTAGCAGAAATGCAAAGGAAACACCCCAATCTGGATAATTTGATCCAGTGTGTTTGGAGGAAGTACCATGATTACTAGTGGCAGAGACAGGAGCGGATAGAACCAAAGGAGCGGATAAAGTAGAGGATGAGAAGTCCAAGTTCTCCATAGAATAAGAGGTAAGTCGCGTGGTTAAAGAAGAGAATTCGTGCGGTTAAAGAAGAGAAGTCGGACGGTTAAATAAGAAAAGTCGCGCGGACACAGACGAGGAGCCGCGCAAACACATACAACAAGTCAGGCAGAAAAAGAAGACCGACAGATCGACTCCAACCAAAAATAAGAGCCCGCAGAAAGTGAACAAAGAAATACTACACAAACAATAGAAAGAAATTGTGTGAAGAAAGAAAGCCGCAAAAAGAGCGACAAACAAAGGGAGGTGGGAAAACCACGATTAAGGAAACCGTGGCAAGAGAAAAGAAGAGGAGCCCTCGGTTAAGAAAAGAAATCGCGGAAAAGAAGAGGAGCCTGCAGTTAAGGAAACAGCGACAAAAGAGAAAAAGAAAAGGAGGCAGTTAAAGAAATATTAATTCCTTGCGCTGTCGCTTGCCCAAAAAACAGAAATCGGGGCAAATGAACCAAAAGCTCTAATATCATGTGAGAAAACGTGTAAATAATAGAAATTTATAGCACCAAAAATTTACATAATATAAGGGTATTCCCCCTATTTATAAAAAAAGGGGAAGAGAGAGAATAATTAACATTTATCATAAGTGACTAGGCGGTTACACAAAACCTTAACCGCTCAGAACATGCAGTTAAAAAATACTAGTACAATTAAAAAACTCGCATGATAGCTGTAACACCCCAAAGCCCAATTTGGTTTCAGGTTGGGTGACACGGCCTGGGAGACGGGCTTGTCCCAGGGCGTGTAGTGCTCGGGTTGAGTAGTTGGGTGCGTGGTCAACAAAATTCGGTTGACGAAGTTATTAGGAGGGAACACGCCTTGAGACACGGGCGTGTCAGAGGGCGTGTTCCCCTCTGGTCGACGAACTGCGCTCGACAATCGTCGAGCGGCAAGTCAAGTGGAGTACACAGCCTGTGACACGGACGTGTCACAGGGCGTGTCCTTCACGGGATCAACCAGAGATGCGTGTATTACTGGACACGGGTGTGTCTTGGGGTACACGCACTGGGACACGAGAGTGTCCCATGGCCGTGTCCCGCTCAGGTGAGTTGATGTTGTGATGTGTGAAGTACACGGCTTCTAGACACGGGCTTGTCGGCCATGATACAGGCGTGTAGCATGTGACATGGGTGTGTCACACGGCCGTGTACTGTTTGGGTTTGAGTCGGTTGTGTGCCGTTTAAGGGACACGGCCTGTGATACAGACGTGTCACAGGGAGTGTCAGACCGTGTTCAGCCTTTTTCTGGGAAAATCAAGGCCGTTCATTTTCCTTATCCTAGATCCAAGGTTCCAGGCCCTTCTCTGCTGAGATAAGGCCGAGAATGAGGGTAAGCTCCTTCATTTAAGCCATTCTTCTTCTTTTTCTCAAAGAGAGAGAGGGAGAGCAAGGGAGGAAGGAAAGGGAGGAGGAAGCCAGCTGTTGGAGGAGCTGCGGAGTGCAGAATCAAGATCCGAGTTTAGATTCGTGGAGGCAAAGCCGCGGTGGTGATTTCCATCCGGCTAATTCATGGCTCCAAAGTGATCGGCAAGGGTAACGATCTCCTTCTTGGACAATCAAAGTCATTTCTTTATGCATAGCATGGAATCCTCCACCAAGAGGTGGAAAGCATAAGTGATTTCCAGTTGAGTCTGCATCTAGAGCTGGAAGTGTGAAGTACGACATAAGCATGCTGTGTGAAGCCTATCTGGATGGTTAGTCTGGATTGGTGATAATTATGGGTAAACCGGAGAAGACTCCTTATATTTTATAGATGCGTAAGATTTGTGAGTATAGGCTCTTTTGTATGGGTGTTTGGATGTTGATCTTGAACGCTTTGCGTAAGCTCCTTGTGGTGTGAGCGCTGTGAGCGCTAATTGCTCTGGGAGAGTGAAAAGCTGTGGCTAATCAGGAGGAAAAGCCGACCCACGTCCAGTGGTGCGTTACTGACGATTTAAGCACGGGAAAGGCTGACCTGACCCTGGTTGTTTTGAGAGGTCAATTGGTGGCAATGCTTGGGGAGCGCGAGATAAACCTGGCTTGTTACACCACCAGGGTGGGTCGATCTACTGTGGAAATGCTCAAGTTTGCCGTGAGGTTATCACCTCTGAGTGGTTTGGTCGGAATGCTCCCAGTCTGCAGGTTGGGGTGACTAGGACCGGCCAGCCAACAAGTTAATAATTCTCTGAATGCACAGAACGTCTGGTGGAGAACGGCGTTTGTGATACTGTTGTGCCTGAGAGCACTTGTTGTGATTGATAGATATTATGATGGCAATGCATACAGGGAAGGAACCACTGCCCCGGGTAAGGGGTAGGGTCATTATAATTGGCCAGCTAATGTTGACCGTTGCTTTGTTTACCGCTCTTGGGGTGGATGTCTAATTGTAGGTGCTGATGGATTGAATTGAATTGAGCGGAATGAAGCTGTGCTGCTAAAGGCCCTTGAAGGCCGTGCGAAGAATGCTTGGATTTCATGTGTGGCCGGTGTAATGCCCCGAAACTTAAAAGAGCGACGGGTGGCATTTTGAGCCAAGTTTTGAACTTGGCAGGGGTCACACGGCTTGGGACACTGGCGTGTCCCAGGGTGTGTCGTGCTCGGGTCGACAATCTGGTCGAGAGGTCGACGAATTTTGGAGTCAACGATCGACAAGCAGCGAACACGGCCTGGGACACGGGTATATCACATGTCGTATCCTTCACGGGTTGAAGCCAGGCTGCGGCGTGGTTATTACACGGGGTCAGCATATGGGCCGTGTCGGTTAGACACAGGCGTGTCAAATGGGACACGGGCGTGTCCAAGACCCGTGTTCTTCTCGGGTTGGCCGTATACTAGATGACACGGGCGTGTAAATCCGGACACGGGCGTGTCGAGAACCCGTGTCCTTTTTGGGACGCGTCGGTTTCTACGGCGAATGGGGAATACGGCCCTGAACACGGGCGTGTCACAGGCCGTGTTCGGCCTAGATTTTGCATTTCAAGCCCGAATTCTGGCCGTCCGTTTCTTTATTTTGGGATCCGACGGCTGGTGGTTGTTCCTGCTGAGATATTCCCGGGTTTAGGGCTTTGAAAACCCCATTTCACTTGGGTTATTCTCTTTCTAAGCTTTTAGAGAGGGGGAGATCAAGGAAGAAGGAGGGTGTTAGATCCGGTCACCGACGGAGCTTCAGAGCTCCAAATCACAAGCCGACTTCGGATCTACGGAGGCGAGGACAACGCGGTGTTTTTCATCCGCATAGATTTCCATGGCGCCAAGGAAGAATGCTAGGGTAATGATTCCCATCTTAGGACATGTGAAGTCCTCTTTTCCTTTGCATTGGAAGCCCGCTCTCGCGAGTTTACGGTGAGTTTGAGGCGTTCCTTCGGGTAGACATGAATAGTCCCCGTTGTGTACATGTAGAGTCTGTAATCGAGAACGGATATAGGCATGATGTTTGAACCCTACCCGGACAAGTTGGTCTGGATTGGTGATGTTGCATTGCATGAATGGCTGGAGAAAGACTCTGCGCAAATGTTTGTTTTTCGGGTTTTCTACGCGGTAGATTGCAACAGGAAGCCTTGGGGACTAACCTCGAGATGCACCCAGAAAACTGGTCAGATGTGTGATTCTGCCATCTTGGTGTCCTGGGAGCTAACTTGTACATAACTGGGTTATGTAATATTGGGTGTTCAATTCACGGGCTTCGGGGAAGCTTGACCCGCGCCGATAACTTTAAGTGTCATGGCTAGGTGAGCAACGAGTTGAGTGGAACCGTTCCTGCTCTATGTGGTTCAGTGTTAGAGGCCTACTGATGGCATAGAGGTCAGGTCTTAGGTTATCGATGTTTTCAAGTGACGTGACTTCTGCCTGAAAGACTCAAATGCTCACGAGATGTGCCTTCCAAGTGGCGGTGGTGAGACCGCGGTTTTGACCGGGTTCACCGAGAATGTGCCCTGAGAGCACGGGGTGTGTGGTCGTGCGTGCCTACGCCTATGATGTAGTGTTATTACTCTATAATGCTTGGTTATGATAATAAAGTGCAGGGAAGGAGCATCGCCGCCCCGAGTTTGGGGGCGGGATCGTTATAATTTGATCAGCATAGCTGACCGTTGCCTTTGTTTGTCACCATTGCGTTGGGTTGTTGCTTGCAGGTGCTGCAGGACCAAGCGCTAAATAGCGGGCAAAAGCTCATGTTGCTGAGCCGGCCCTTGAAGGCCTAAATATTGAGTGTTTACTTGCTTTATTCATGTGTGACTGGCCTGCGTGCCGAGTTTTGCAAAACATGTAATTTGAGTAAACAAATGTAAGGCCTTAAGGCCATTATACTTGTGTATTATACTTCATTCCTATGTGTTTTTATAGTGTACATTCATGCTTATAGCTGAGTTCTAAATTTGTAACTTTTAATAATTGCTTCCGCTAGAATGACTCTGTGTAGGACGATGGTATTAGTTGGATGGTATCCCATTGAGTAACCACCCGGTCTGTCTGTGGTATATGGTGTCGGGCCCCGACCGGACCTACTGTTATATGTTATGCAATGGATAGGGGGTGTTACAATTTGGTATCAGACTACTGGTTTCGGTAAGGCTTAACTGAATTCGTGGACGAATTCGTTTAAGGGGTGGTGAGCACATGTGTGTGTGTCATCGTTATAACATCAAAAGAACCCATGAATGTCCACTTAGGAATGAAAATACACGTGTTTGAGGAACCTGCGTGTTCCTATAATTGCTTTTTGCAATTTTGTTTGGTCGCTTAACGGTGTGTTGTACAACTATAGGTGACCAGAAGTGGTGCAGAGCCGTCAGAACGCCCAGTTTCTGAGGCTAGCAGTGCACTAAATGATGCTCCTGCAACACCTCCCTCGGCTGAAACCATATGATTGCTTGATGAAGCAGTGTTTATCATGATCAATGTGCAGCCTGTAAGGTAAATGCAGCAGCCCGCTCCTACGATGGAGCAAGTACCGCTTCAAAGGGATGAACCGAGAAGAGTGGAGAAGGTAGTGGTGGAACCTTTGATGCCTAGGAGAGAAACTGAGATACAACTCAAACATGTTATGGGCTTCAATCCTCCTGTGTTCTCGGGGTTGGGAACCCCATCCCAAGCTGAAGATTGGCTCTCTCGAGTGAAGAGAGTCTTAACAGCGACAGAGACTGAGGAGTAGCAGATGACCACTATAGCTACGTTACTGTTGGATGGAGACGCTAGGCTGTGGTGGGAGGGTTTGGAGCTGCATCTCTTGAGAGGAAGACAACTTACAGACGTCTCGATGGAAAAGTTCTCGAGACTGTTCTTGACAAGGTACCTCCCTTCATCGCAGATGATAGCTTTGGAGAATGAGTTCCTGAAATTGGTGCAAGGAGAGAGTAGCGTGGATGAGTATCTTCACGGGTTTACTTGATTGGGTCGGTATGTTGGCTCTGTGTTCACGGATGAGGAGCATAAGACCAACTGTTTCTATGAAGGTCTGAGAGATGACTTGAGGCTACTACTCTAAAGGCCTATGATGCAGGGCTTCTTGACCCGGTCAACACGGCCCAATATTTAAGGATATGAAGAACGTGCAAGTGAAGAAAAGTTCTGGTGATAAGTGGTCGGAGTTCAAAGTGTCGAACTCCTCAAAGTCGGTGTTCCGGAAGTGGAATAAGAAAGCTAGGACTTCGGGTTCAGCCCCCTCTGCTGGTGCTTCTGGGGCGACTACGGGTCGGACCCCGGGCACATGTTACAACTGTGGGAAGCCGGGGAATTATGCTCGTGAGTGCCGGGGTGGACGTCCAAAGTCTGAGTTGAAGCTGGGAGCAACATACGAGGAAAAGGGCAAGGCGGTGGAGTCAACCGCATCCCATTATACTCAACCGAGAGTTTACAATCTTGGCCAGCAGGTGGCCATTAAGCAAGTAGATGTGGTGACAGGTACGATTTAAATTTATAGCAAGTTAAATTTTAAATACTTGTTATGCGTGTGTTACCTTACCACTGCTTGTTTAGGATTTGTTTTGATTTGTGAGAATCCGGCGAGAGCACTCTTCGATACGGGAGCTTCGCACTCCTTTTTGTCCGAAAGATTCATATCGCGCATCGGAGTACCTTCTTCGATGGCGAAGGACAAACTGGATGTGATGTTGCCGAATGGGTGTTCGATGCGCGCGGATAGAATCTGTGGCGTTAAGATTAGTATTGGGAGTCAAGAGTTCGATTTGTAAGCGTCGTTACTACCACTGGTGGAGTTCGACGTGATATTTGGCATGGACTGGCTCTCGGAGCAGTAAGCTTATATTGACTGCAGTCGCAAGGAAGTCAGGTTGGGAACAGGTCGTGAGACGACTTTTATGGGCTTGAAGGGGTCGAGCAAGACTTGGATGTCTGCTCTTTAGGTGGTGAAGGCGGTTCGTGTTGGAGCAGACCTGTTTTTCACACTAGTGGAGGTTACAAATCCTAAGCCTACGTTGGACAGTATTTTAGTGGTAGCTGAGTACCCTGACGTGTTCCCTGCCGATCTTCCTGGAGCCCCGCCTCAACGGGAGATTTATTTCACCATCCAGGTGCTAAACCTGTATCATGCTCTCTGTATCGGCTAGCGCCTAAGGAAATGGCGGAGCTGAAGGTTCAATTGCAAGAGTTGTTGGAGCAGGGGTATGTGCGTCCAAGTTCGTCACCTTGGAGCGCACCGGTCCTTTTTGTTAAGAAGAAGGATGGAAGCTTGAGACTTTGTATTGATTATCGGGAGTTGAACAAGCTAACGGAGAAGATCAAGTACCCGATCCCGAGGATTGATGATCTTTTTGATCAGTTAGTCGGGTCTACGGTGTACTCAAAATTGGATCTCAAGTCCGGTTACTATCAGCTTAGGATAAGGGAGAGTGATATCCCTAAGACAGCGTTCAGTATGAGATACAGACATTACGAGTTTACGGACATGCCGTTTGGGCTGACGAATGTGCTGTCAGTGTTCATGGATTTGATGAACAGGACTTTCAGGGAGTACCTAGACCACTTTGTGATCGTCTTCATCGACGACATATTGGTGTACTTGCAAAGTGAGGAGGATCACTTTAAGCATCTACATTTGGTGTTGGAGACGCTGAGGAGGAATCAATTGTACGTCAAGTTCTCCAAATGCGAGTTTTGGTTATCCTCAGTGGTGTTCCTTGGTCACACAGTCAGTGGAGAGGGAATTGCGGTGGATCCGGCGAAGATTGTTGTGATACGAGAGTGGCTTATGCTTTCTATGGTTGCGGAAGTCCGGAGCTTTTTGGGGCTTGTCGGCTATTATAGGCACTACGTGGAGAACTTCTCGCGGGTGAAGTTACCCCCCACGACTCTGACGAGGAAAGATCAGAAGTTTGTTTGGACGTCGGGGTGCACACGAGCTTCTGAGGAGTTGAAGAGTCGATTGACCACGGTGTCTATGCTGAGTTCCCCGAGTGGGACCGAAGGCTTTGAAATCTATAACGATGCTTCGGGCAGTGGCTTGGGTTGTGTGCTGCTGCAGCATGGAAGTGTGATAGCGTATGGCTCGAGACAGCTGAAAGTGCACGAGAGGAATTATCCGGTCCATGACTTGGAGTTAGCGGCCGTGATTTTTGCCTTGAAGCTATGGAGGCACTACTTGTATGGGGTGAAGGTCGATATCTATCCAGACCACAAAAGCCTGAAATATTTGTTGGATCAAAAGGATCTAAATATGCAGCAGCGTAGACGGATGGAATTCCTGAGGGACTACACATTCAAGATCCATTATTTGTCGGGGAAAGGCAATATGGTTGCGGACGCGTTGAGTAGCAGGGCCCCAGCTTAAGCCAATTGGTTGTCGGTCCATGAAGAGCGGTTGGTTCGGGAGTTGGAGGCATTGGAGATCTTTTATGTAGACAAGCAATCAAGTGCAGAAGCGTTATTGAACTGGACAAAAGTTCACTGTGACCTGGCTGATTGGATACGGCAGGCTTTGGATATGGATGTCCGCATGAAGCAACTCATGATAGAAGTTTGGATGGGTCAAATTCCCAATTTGTTGTTGAGGATGGATTACTTTGGAAAGACGGTTGTCTGTGCGTCCCAAATGTGGGAAATTTGCGGGTGGAATTATTTTACGAGGTGCATCATACCAAGTACAAGATTCACCCGGAGAGCACAAAGATGTACCGCGATGTGAAGAAATTGTTCTTGTGGCCAGGACTAAAGAAGGATGTCGCACTGTACGTGGCGAAGTGTCAAACATGCGCCTTAGTGAAGGTGGAGTGCCAAAAGCCGGGAGGATTCTTGAAGTCCTTGCCTATTCCGGAGTGGAAGTTCGATGACATTGCTATGAACTTTGTGCATGGGTTGCCAAGGTTGCAGAAGTGGAACGACATCATTTCGGTGGTTGTAGATCGTCTAACGAAAGTGTCGCACTTCATTCCGCATAGGAAGGATGATTCTGTGGAGAAACTGGTGAAGTTACATGTGGATAACAAAGTGCGACTTCACGGTGTGCCCCGCAGCATCGTGAGTGACCGATATGGGCGGTTCACGTCCAATGATTGGAGGTTGGTGCAGCAAATGTTGGGAACAAAACTGAGTCTCAGCACAGCTTTTCATCCGCAAACGGATGGCCAGACCGAGAGGGTCAATAGGACAATGGAAGACATGATTCGCATGTGTCTTCTGGACTTCGAAAAGTAGTGGGAAGATCACTTATACTTGGTGGAGTTCGCGTATAATAATAGCTACCAGGCAAGCATACAAATGGCGCCTTTCAAGAACCTTTATGGTAGAAGATGTCGCACGTCGTTGTCTTGGTTATAAATGGGTGAGTCCAAGTTGTACAAGCGCTAAGAGGTAGAAGATGCTACGTCGTTGGTTCGAATGATTCGAGGGAGGTTGCTAATCGCTCAGGACCGCCAGGCTAAGTACTATAATGTCAAGCATAGGAATGTGGAGTTCGTTGTTGGCGATTGGGTGTACTTGAAGATTAAACCGTTCAAGGGTGTCTCGCGGGTGCGGCGATTGAAGAAGCTAAGCCTGAGGTACCTTAGACCGTTTGAGGTTCTGGAGCGGATTGGCGAAGCAGCCTATCGATTGAGGCTATCAGTGGAGCTTAGTGGTTTACACGATGTATTCCACATATCGGTGCTGCGGAAGGCGGTGCAAGAGCCTTCGCAAGTGATTGTGGTCGATCAAGTGTTGGTCGATAATGGTTTGACGACGATGGTCAAGCCCGTACGAATTGAAGGCTCGGAAGTCAAGCGGCTGGGCAACAAAGAGATCAGGATGGTCAAGGTCCGTTGGGACAACTGCGGTTGGGAGGAGCTCTCGTGGGAGTGAGAGTAGACCATGCTTGAGGAGTACTCGGAGTTATTCCACTCAGGTACCATTTAAGGTTTGTGTTTATCTTTCTTTTATGTAATTTTAGGACGAAATTCTTTTAAGAGGGAGAGAGTTGTAACGCCCCAAAACTCAAAAGAGCGTCGGGTGGCATTTTGAGCCAAGTTCGGAACTTGACATGGGTCACACGGGCTGGGACACGGGCGTGTCCCAGGGGGTGTCGTGCTCGGGTCGACGATCTGGTCGAGAGGTCGACGATCGTCGAGCAGCGAACACGGCCTGGGACACGGGCATGTCACAGGCCGTGTCCTTCACGGGTTGAAGTCGGGCTGCGGCGTGGTTGTTACACGGGGTCAGCACACGATCCATGTCGGGTATACACGGGCGTGTCAAATGGGACACGGGTATGTCCAAGACCCGTGTTCTTCCCGGGTTGGGGTTGGGCCTGTGTTGATGGAGGAACACGGCCCACTACACGGACGTGTACTGGGTGACACAGGCGCGTCAATCCGAACACGGGCGTGTCGAGAACCCATGTCCTTTTCGGGACACGTCAGTTTCGACGGCGAATGGGTAACACAGCCGTGGACACGGGCGTGTCAAAGGCCGTGTTCGTCCCCGATTTTGCATTTCAAGCCTGAATCGTTGTCGTCCGTTTCCTTATTTTGGTATCCGACGGCTGGGGGTTGTTCCTGCTGAGATATACCCAAGTTTAGGGCTTTGAAAACCCCATTTCACTTGGGTTATTCTCTTTCTAAGCTTTAAAGAGAGGGGAGAGCAAAGAAGAAGAAGGGTGTTAGATCCGGTCACCGGCGGAGCTTCGAAGCTCCAAATCGCAAGCCGACTTCGGATCTACGGAGGCGAGGACAACGCGATGCTTTTCATCCGCATAGATTTCCATGGCGCCAAGGAAGAATGCTAGGGTAACGATTCTCATCCTAGGACATGTGAAGTCCTCTTTTCCTTTGCATAGGAAGCCCACTCTCGCTAGTTTGCGGTGAGTTTGAGGCGTTCCTTCGGGTAGACATGAATAGTCCCCGTTGTGTACATGTGTAATGGCACGAAACTCGATCACAATTTAAATCGTTATTTCTGAGTAGATTTTTCACATACTTATACGCAGCAGTATAATAAAAGAAGTGTACCAGAGTTATTCAGAATACAAAGTTACATTATACACCATATATCTTACATCACCACTATCCAACAAAATAAAGAAAAGTAAACTCCTGCTAACCCGTGGACGAGCCACGTCTGCAACTGCTCCTCGCTCTGCCTCCAACTCGGCCCGTCTAGTGGGGTCTGGTACGTTGATGCTCGATTCCTACAAATGAGGAACCAATTAGTGATAAACTAAGTGAATTCTTACTCTTACCTGTATAACTTTGCACTGCAAGCAGACAAGAAAGTCAGCAACAATGAAATTTATGAACATACTACAAGCTAGGACCAGGTAAAATCAACATCTTTATCTCTGATATCAATTCATAATTCAGTTGTACTATTTTTCTTATTCATAATTCATTTCTCGAAATACTTAGGGTCATTTAAACATTTCAAGTATCCGGGTCTGTGGACCCTTCCTATTATTATTCGTTGTAGGGCGCTTCTACGCGCTACAGGCTTCAACGCCTCCTTCTCAGATTCATATCTTAATCTATAGGAGTTCGACACCCCCCCCCCCACGAGGTGTGAGAGTTCTACCCCCCTCACGAGATGTAGGAGTCTGAAACATCCCCCCCACTAGGCCGACCCTTAGTATTTCGTTGCTCCGACGCAGTTTCCATTTTCTTTCAATTCAATCATTTCATTTCATTCAATTTATTTATGATTGATTTGTATTTGGTTCCCCTCAGAATTCTATCATTTGCTAAGCCATGTTAGCGTTTTCGGTATTTCAGTGATATAGAGCAACTGCAAGGTTCACAAAAGAGGAATAAGAAGTAAGAACTCACCCCAAGTTTTCCTTTTCCCTTGTCCTTCAAGGGTTCACGTCACGTCTATCGTCGGACGCCATCCTCTGTAGTATCAAAATATCATTTACTTTAGGGTTGCGCCATAAATAGTTATGCGCGAACTCCTACGACGGTCACAACTACGACCTCTAGGAGTTGTCTAGGGAAGGACTAACATGGGACTCGGGTTACACCATTCAGCATATATTTATCCAGGTTGCTCCAATGCGCAGCCACAAAAATTGTCACGAAGGCAACATTAAGGGCTGCGAATTGCAGCTCAATTTCAAGTGTCACGCCCCGCAAAATAGCTGGATAATTCATACCCAGCAACCCACAAGCACAAAAACAGCCCCCTATGCATCTTCACTTATAGTCGGCAACCAAAGGATGCAAGGGTCAAGACAAAACCTCAACGGAAACCCTAATTTCATCACGCCCAACTGGAGTGCAAATAAGGTTGAGGGTTTGGAAAATCATAAAGAATTTCGGATTGGAAACAAAACGAATGACTCAAATCCAAAACCACAACCCTAGGGTTTCTCCCATCATCATTTTATACACACAAACGACATACAAGAACAAAGGGGAGTGAAGAGAAAGAGATTACCGATCCAACGCAAGAGAAATCGCACGAAACAGAGAATTTTTGGGGCGGCTACGGCGATCGGCGCTGGTGCGGCTTGGCTTTCTTCCGTCGGAATGCAGAGAACTAGCGTAGCACGGGATTTAACATACAGGAGGATCCACCGCCTAACCCGGGGAATCGGTCATCTTACCTGTCCAGCCGGTCCAAATGAATTAAAACCACTTTACATAACTTATACCCAGCAAAGACAGCCCACCAGATCACCCTTAGCACAGCCATCATTCACCTCAATACAACCCAAATTCACTTGTGTTTCTATTAAAACAAAGCGGTTGTCAACAGAAAACTCGTACATTAAATGAAAGTGCGACGTCACGTCAGCACCAAAAGGTTCTTTCATCATCGGGGATATTCACATAATTTGTTATTTTTATACAAAAATGATACGTTCGAGTCTTACAATTTCTCCCCTCCTTATCAGAATTTTCGTCCTCGAAAATTTAAACATCTTCTTGATTCCCAAAGAAAAAGGGAAATATTTTTCTCAGTACGTCTTCTCGTTCCCAGGTAGCATCCTTGGCGGAATGGCCAGTCCACTAGACTTTGACGAAATTTACTTGTCGATTCCGAAGATTTTTGCTTTGCTGATCCACAATCTGATAAGGTGTTGTCGGACTGGACAAATCAGCTTCTATCTGCACGTCACTGGCAGATACCATCAACTCTAGATTAGAGATATATCGTCTGAGTGCAGATACATGAAAAACATCATGCAATCGTTGTAATTCAGCAAGAAGAGCTAAACGATATGCTACTTCGCCAAGACGTTCAATCACCGGGAAGGGGCCAATATATCTTGGACTTAATTTTCCGATCCGTCTCAATTGAGAAGTCCCTTTGAACGGTTTTATTTTTAAATACACCTAATCGCCCACAGCAAATTCCACCAGACGATGTCGGGCATTATAATATTTATGTTGACGATCTTATGAGATTTTCATTCGTTGTTGAATAATACGGATCTTTTCCTCAATTTTGTCTGTCCTCTTTTGCGGAAACAATTTCTCTTTGCCATCTTCTGCCCAGCTCAAAAGAGTTCTACATTTCCTTCCATAAAGAGCTTCAAACTGAGCCATTTGGATCGTTGTTTGATAGCTATTATTATACGCAAATTCAGCTAGTGATAAATATTTTTCCCAAGAACCCCGTAAATCTAAAACTATCATTCGTAACAGATCTTCGAGCATCTGGATGGTACGTTCAGACTGGTCATCTGTCTGCGGGTGGAAGGTCGTACTGTACACTAATTTTGTTCCCAATCTACCATGTACTTGTCGCCACAAATCCGATGTGAACCGTCCATCACGATCTGACACAATCGTACTGTTAACCTAGAAATCGGCGATCCTTCCCAATGTAGCCAGCTGGCTAGTCGCGATCCTCAGATTCTCCCTTTTTTGATCGCGACAAGTCCCGAGGTAGGCGGACAGTTTTCCCTGTACGCCTAGGTCTCCTAGCAACCGCGTGCCCTGCGGGATGGCGGGCTGTTCCCATAGCTCACCCTCGCAGGACATGCGGTTAGGCCCGCTAACCGTGCAGTGCTTTTCCTTGCAGGAGTCCGCCAACAGCACCACCAGGGGCGGTCTCCCAGTCCGCCCAAGGGGAGGCGGCCTCCTGCCGCCGTCCGCCGAGGTCGCCCACTAGGGGCGGCCTCCCTGCCGCCCGAGGGGCGGCGGCCTCCTACCGCTGTCCGCCGAGGCCGCCCACCAGGGGCGGCCTCCGCCTGCCAGGCTGCCCACCCGGGGCGGCCTCTGCCCGCCAGTCGGGCGGACTCCACCAGCAGTCCGGCCAGGCCGCCCGCTCGGGGGCGGCCCGGCCTGCCGGGCGGACTCCCCCCGGAGTCCGCCCAGGCCGCCCGCTAGGGGGCGGCCCGGCCTGCCGGGCGGACTCCACCCGGAGTCCGCCCAGGCCGCCCGCGAGGGGGCGGCCCGGCCTACCGGGCGGACTCCACCCGGAGTCCGCCCAGACCGCCCGCTAGGGGGCGGCCCGGCCTGCCGGGCGGACTCCACCCGGAGTGCGCCCAGGCCGCCCGCGAGGGGGCGGCCCGGCCTGCCGGGCGGACTCCACCCGGAGTCCGCCTAGGCCGCCCGCTAGGGGGCGGCCCGGCCTGCCGGGCGGACTCCACCCGGAGTCCGCCCAGGCCGCCCGAGAGGGGGTGGCCCGGCCTGCCGGGCGGACTCCACCTGGAGTCTGCCCAGGCCGCCCGCTAGGGGGCGGCCCAGCCTACCGGGCGGACTCCAACCGCAGTCCTCCCAGGCCGCCAGCTAGGTGGCGGCCCCGTTCTCTCCCGGCCTCCTGCCGCCTGCTTCACCGGCCAACCTGGCGGACTCGATTTTCCAGTGCGCGGAGTCCGCGCAGGTCATCATGCTGACGTCATTGGGCCCCGCTTCTTGAAGATCCTCCCTGGGCCTATAAATTGCCCCTGATGCTTCTCATTCAGCAGTTCCAGAGTTCTAGAGGAAGAGACAAGTCTTGCCAGCAGCCCCTGCGGACTCAGTTTTCCTGTCCGCGCAGTCCTCCATCAATTGATCCAGCAAGCCCTGCGGACTCAGTTTTCCTGTCCGCGCAGTCCTCCACAGCTTACCTGCAGCTTGCCAGTATACTCTGCGGACTCAGATTTCCAGTCCTCCAGCTGCTGGCAGCCTCTTTTACTTAGCCTCTGGCAGCTTCTTTTCCTTGGCAGCTTCTTTTCTCTATTCTCTGGCAACTTCTTCTCCTTTAGCCGCCAGCTTCTCTTTGTACCCCTTTAATGCTTTGTTGTGAAGGTGTACTAGTAAGCTTGTAACCTCTCTCTATTAATCAAAGGAAAGCCCGTCGCAAGAGTGGCATTTAAGCCGCGGCGGGCGAAGTGTGTTGTTGCCGCTGCTAGCGGCCCCTTCTCCCTTCTCTCTGCTCAGCAAGCTTGCTCTCTGCTCAGCAAGCCTTGCCCTCCGCTCAGCTCAGCTCTTCTCGACAACCAACCTGCAAGCGCAACCGTCACATTAGCCGTCTGCTCGACAGCTCCTGATCAACCTCCTCCTTCTCCTCTCCTGATCAACCTCCTTCTCCTCTCCTGATCAACCTCCTCCTTCTCCTCTCTGTTGATCATGCTTCTCCTCTCCTCTATCCCCGCAACCCTCCTTGACAAGCCGCTTGCTCCACTCTCGAGCACTCAAAGGTTTCCTTCCTCCATTCTCTTCCTCTCCTTGCTTGTGAGACCGAACACCCCCTCCGTGTTAGCTGGCTGGTGCCCCGCGACATTTTCGCGCATCAACAGTTAACATGCGGCCTTCAGATCTGGTCAGATGGTGAACAGCGACAGTTAACCATGTCAGATCGCCACTCAGCCGAGAACCTTGCACCAAGTCCCAGTGAAGATCTCTGGGAAGCCTTTGAGCAGTCGCGTCGTGAGAATGCTCAACAGTTCCAAGTGATCAACAAAGTTCTTGCTGCAATCACGCAGTGGTTAGACTCTCAACCAGCAGCTGCTCCAGCTGCTCCAGCTGCCCCAATCAACCCAACACCAACATTGGAGCATCAACAAGCTTATTCTCAAGCTTGCCCGCCGTTCTATCCTCCTTACACCCCAACCTTTCCGCAAGGGCCTGCTGCTCCTTTGCGACCTCAAGATGAAGAGTTCGCCGCTCGCCAAAACTTCTTCCGGGGAGCATCCCGGGGAAGTCCTGCAAGATTTCTTAACTTCCGGGGAAGTCATCCTTACCCTTCAGCTCCTGCCTCTGCTCCTCCTGCAGCAACTTTTCCTTTCTACCCTCCTGCTTCTTTTGCAGCTGCAGCTTATGCCCCCTTCTCTCCTTATGCTATAGGAGAGCAAGAAGTGCCATCGCCATTCACTGAGAATGTTCTCCATAAGCCTACTCCAGCAAACTTCAGAGAGCCTCGGTTACCCATCTACACCGGGGAGACTGATCCAGTGAAGCATCTGTAAGCTTTTGAGTCAGTTGTTGCTCTCAAGACCCTTACAGATGCAACCAAGTGCAAGCTCCTTGTGATAACCTTTGATGGGCAAGTGAGGGACTGGTTCTATGGCCTCCGTCCTCACTCCATCACTTCCTTCGTTGATCTACGAAGGGAGTTTCTTCTCAGATTCTCTACCTCCACTAAGAGAAAGGGCGGTCCTGAGGCCCGCTTTGAGATCAAGCAGTGCGGGAATGAAACTTGGTCTCAGTTTCTTGATCGATTCCAAAGAGAGATTTTGGATATCGAAGTTACTGATCAAGAAATGTACCGAGTGGCTCTTATCCACGGTCTTCACGAAGGGCCTCTCAAATTTGAGGCCAATGTCCGTGCACCAAGGATATACCAAGAGTTGATTGCTCTAGCCAACTCATATATCCGAGGCGAAAAGAGCAACCCAGGCTTCGTCTCCAAGCTCTTATCCGAGAAAGATCCGTTTCACAAGCAGCCTCCGAGGTCTCCTTACAATCATTTCCCAACTCACTCAAGGAAGGAGAGAAGGATTCATCGCCATCGATACTCCTTCCCGAGCCGCAATCGTGCTCAAGATTCATTGTTACCACTAGCTCCTTCTCAAGCAGCAGCAGTTCATCAGCAGCAAGACGACGACTTGCATGAGTCTGATCTCGACGATGCCGTGCAGGAAGTAGTCCAAATCATGAAAGATAGGGCCAACTATAAGAAGCCTTATCGACCAGCTGATCAAAGATCTAGGGCCTCAGAGCCTTATTACGAATTCCACAAAGAGTCAGGCCACCTAACAGAAGACTGTCGAGCATTATGTCAGCTTGTGCAAAGGATGCTTCGGCAGGGAAAGATGCATGACCTGTTTCCCAAGGAAGAACGCCCTGATCCATCAACTTCAAAGGGCAAAGAAGTTGCAGACGTTCCTTGCTCCTCAAGAGGAGTGAACCAAGTCGAATAGCCTCCTCTCCTCGTTGTTAACCAAGCCGTCGAATGCTTCGATGTCGATGACGAGGGTGTGCTTGGAAGGCTATTCTAAGCAAGCGATGGACTTCACAGTCCTCCAAAGCTCCTAACAACCTTCATGGGTTATCTCAACCCTTGCTCTCTCTCTTTTCAAACATTTTCATTACCAAACATTTCTCAGTGTTCTTTACTTGTTTTTCAACAAAGCTTTTTATCAGGGATCTCATACTGACACAGTTCCCTTCTTGTGATGCCCCTTCCTCTCTTCCTCTCTCTTTGAGATTGCTAGACCAATGAGATATCGTCGAGTCTGAAACGTTCCATCCGTAGTTTGTTCTTGCACCACCGCTTCGACCACATATGGCGGGAGTATACCCATATGTGTAGTGGGAGCAGTTCAATCACGATGTTGGGCTTCAGACTTAGGATCCTAACCGACATCTGACACAGAGTGTGTGCTAGGGGAGCCCCATGTGTTAGCTCTGTTGTGCTTTGCAAAGGATACATTACAGTTATGATGATCTTTGCTTGACAAGCAATGGCGATCAAGCGTAGCCTTGTCTCTTCGATCATCACCTAACTGTGATGGCCGAACACTCTCTGGTTCTCTCGATCTATGCCTTTTCGGGTTCTCACAACTCCACTGATCAATCCACAGACAAGCTATAGGCCTCTTGGCGCAAATAGTCTCATTGATCAGTGATGCTTGTGCCCAAGGCAAGAGAGCAGTGCTTCTAGCGATCCTTCTCAGGATCTTCCTTGTTTCTCTTTTGTGCCCTCCTAGAGGATGCGCGACTAGCCCGCTTTGAGTAGGACTATACTCGGGATGATTTTTTAGGCAAGTGATGCATAAGTCCCACGGGGAACACCTGTGGCAGCATTCAACCTTCTTTAGTCATTCCGAGTATAGACCTCCCTTTTTGTCTATTGCCTTCTTTCACAGGTGAACAGGTTAATCCGACCTACCAAAAGGATTTCCAGCAATCACTTTGCTCATGCTCATCCTATATGAATTGCTTGTTCAAAGCTCTATCGGATGATGACTCGTACACCCTACTTATATAAGTTCTATTGCTCTTATCTTCTATACATTGCTTGCTCAAGCGCTATCAGACATGCTATTGCAATCCAGTCATATCTGTCAACAGTTAACGCTCAGTTTATTGATCTGGGTTTCATGACAAAGAGTTCATCAGGCATTTTCCTTGCTACTTGGTCATATCAATCTTATCTCATCAACAGTAAACACTTGCAAGTCTTCTACTCAGGTACTTGCAAATCATTCTCATACCTAGTTTGATCCTAACTCTTTTCTTGCAGAGAGCAGCAAACACTTGCAAGCCCTCTCCACAGGTACTTGCAAGCTCCTTTCATATATATATATTGTCTGATGCTAACTCTTCTCTTTGTAGAGAACAATAGACACCTGTAAGCCTCATTCAGGTACTTGCAGCTTATTTTTGAATGCAATATCTGCTCTTAAGTCTCTTCTTGCAGAGATCAGCGAACACTTGCAAGTTTCTTCACAGGTACTTGCAATTTGCGCACATATATCATATTTGTTCTTAACTCTCATTTTGCAGAGATCAACCGACACTTGCAAGCTCCATTCAGGTACTTGCAAATTACTTTCATATATTGTACCTACTTTTGACTCTTCTTTTCCAGAAACAAGCAAAGACTTGCAAGTCTCTTCCAGGTACTTGCAACTCATTTTCTCTGCTTGTATACTCTTCATCTTTCCTTTTTTGCAGAGGATAACAGGTACTTGCAAGCTCCCCTCAGGTACTTGCAAGTTATTGTGCTTTTTCGTTTTCCTCTCACTTTCATATTGCAGGACTTAGTGGAAAACACATCTACTTCGTTCTGCAAAGGCAAACTCAGGTACACACTCGATGTACCACCCATATATACCTACCATAACTTTCCTCTTGCAGGAAATAGACAGGCAGCACCAAACTCCTAAGGAGAGGCTTCAGGTTCAGTCTCTCTTTGCCCCCCTTCTCTCTTTTCATTGGGGTGGATCACGATTTTCATGGGTCTCCAACTTTTTCGAAGTTCCCTTCGGAACTTAAAAAAGTGCGGGGATTATGTTAACCCAGAAATCGGCGATCCTTCCCAAGGTAGCCAGCTCGATAGTTGCGATCCTCAGATTCTCCCTTTTTTGATCGCGACAAGTCCCGAGGTAGGCGGACAGTTTTCCCTGTCCGCCTAGGTCTCCTAGCAACCGCGTGCCCTGCGGGACGGCGGGTGTTCCCATAGCTCACCCTCGCAGGCCATGCGGTTAGGCCCGCTAACCGTGCAGTGCTTTTCCTTGCAGGAGTCCGCCAACAGCACCACCAGGGGCGGCCTCCTAGTCCGCCCAAGGGGCAGCGGCCTCCTGCCGCCGTCCGCCGAGGCCGCCCACCAGGGGCGGCCTCCCTGCCGCCCGAGAGGCGGCGGCCTCCTGCCGCCGTTCGCCGAGGCCGCCCACCAGGGGAGGCCTCCGCCTGCCAGGCCGCCTGCCCAAGGCGGCCTCTACCCGCCAGCCGGGCGGACTCCACCCGGAGTCCGCCCAGGCCGCCCGCTATGGGGCGGCCCGGCCTGCCGGGTGGACTCCACCCGGAGTCCACCCAGGCCGCCCGCTAGTGGGCGGCCCGGCCTGCCGTGCGGACTCCACCCGGAGTCCGCCCAGGCCGCCCGCGAGGGGGCGGCCCGGCATGCCTGGCGGACTCCACCCGGAGTCCGCCCAGGCCGCCCGCGAGGGGGCGGCCCAGCCTGACGGGCGGACTCCACCCGGAGTCCGCCCAGGCCGCCCGCGAGGGGGGGCAGCCCGGCCTGCCGGGCGGACTCCGCCTGGAGTCCGCCCAGGCCGCCCGCTAGGGGGCGGCCCGGCCTGCCGGGCGGACTCCACCCGGAGTCCGCCTAGGCCGCCCGCTAGGGTGCGGCCCGGCCTGCTGGGCGGACTCCACCCGGAGTCTGCCCAGGCCGCCCGCTAGGGGGTGGCCCCATTCTCTCCCGGCCTCCTGCCGCCTGCTTCACCGGCCAACCTGGCGGACTCGATTTTCTAGTCTGCGGAGTCTGCGCAGGTCATCTTCCTAACGTCACTGGGCCCCGCTTCTTGAAGATCCTCCCCGGGCCTATAAATAGCCCCTGGTGCTTCTCATTCAGCAGTTCCAGAGTTCCAAAGGAAGAGACAAGTCTTGCCAGCAGCCGCTGCGGACTTAGTTTTCCTGTCCGCGCAGTCCTCCATCAGTTGATCCAGCAAGCCCTGCGGACTCAGTTTTCCTGTCCGCGCAGTCCTCCACAGCTTACCTGCAGCTTGCCAGTAGACTCTGCGGACTCAGATTTCCAGTCGTCCAGCTGCTGGCAGCCTCTTTTACTTAGTCTCTGGCAGCTTCTTTTCTCTGGCAGCTTCTTTTCTCTATTCTCTGGCAACTTCTTCTCATTTAGTCGTCAGCTTCTCTTTGTACCCATTTAATGCTTTATTGTGAAGGTGTACTAGTAAGCTTGTAACCTCTCGTTATTAATCAAGGAAAGCTCGTCGCAAGAGTGGCATTTAGGCCGCGGCGGGCGAAGTGTGTTGTTGCCGCTGCTAGCGGCCCCTTCTCCCTTCTCTCTGCTCAGCAAGCTTGCTCTCTGCTCAGCAAGCCTTGCCCTCTGCTTAGCTCAGCTCTTCTCGGCAACCAACCTGCAAGCGCAACCGTCACATTAGCCGTCTGCTCGACAGCTCCTGATCAACCTCCTCCTTCTCCTCTCCTGATCAACCTCCTCCTTCTCCTATCCTGATCAACCTCCTCCTTCTCCTCTCTGTTGATCAAGCTTATCCTCTCCTCTATCCCCGCAACCCTCCTTGACAAGCCGCTTGCTGCACTCTCGAGCACTCAGAGGCTTCCTTCCTCCATTATCTTCCTCTCCTTGCTTGTGAGACCGAACACCCCCTCCGTGTTAGCTGGCCGGTGCCCCGCGACGTTTTCGCGCATCAACACGTACGTGGAATACCATGTAATCTCACTACTACATTTACATAGAGTTCCACCAATTTTTCAGTCGGTCCGCTTTGTTTGACCGGTATAAAATGGACGCTCTTTGTCAATTGGTCAACAATGACCCAAATTCCATCATTCCCAGCTTTACTGCGAGGCATGCCAAATACAAAATCCATGGCAACATCATCCCATTTCCATTCCGGAATGGGGAGAGATCGAAGGTAACCAGCAAGTTTTTGATGTTCGGCTTTCACTATTTGATAGGTATGACATTGTGCAATATACTGAATGACATCTTTCTTCATATGTGGCCACCAGAAGTCTTGTTTCAAATCGTGGTACATCTTTGTACGACCCGGATGAATTGAATATGGCATATTATGTGCCTCATACAAGATATCTTTCCGTAGGCTATCAACATCTGGTACACATAATCTGTCATTCAGGAGTAATAGAGAATCCTTTTCAATAAAGGCACTCACCTCTCCCTTTCTCAGTTTTTCAAAGATTCCCATCAAAAATGGATCCTGCGGTATCGCTTCCCGAATTCTTTCTTTAAGTGAATATGGAATCCGCATCTGGAATAATTGTGCCTGCTTTTCTTCAGGCATAAATATTACGCATATTGCCATTTCCTGGAGCATATAAAAGAAGTTTCCTATTATATTTGTGTATCACTGACAGCGTACCTATTCTTTCTGCTTAATACATCTGCGACCATATTTGCTTTCCCTGGATGGTATTGAATATCGAGATCATAATCTTTAATGAATTCTAGCCATCTTCTCTGGCGTAAATTAATTTCCCGTTGGTCGAATATATACAGGTAGTGATGCCAAATTTTCAACGCAAATACCACCGCTGCTAATTCTAGGTCATGTGTAGGGTAGTTCTTTTCGGCATCCTTGAATTGCCGAGAAGCAAAAGCAATTACCCTTCCACGTTGCATCAATACGCAACCCAATCCTTTATGGGACGCGTCGCTATAAATTTGAAAACCATCTGAGCCTTCAGGCATCACTAGTACTGGCATCGTCGTTAATCGTTCTTTTAAGGCTTCAAATGCTTGCCGGCAATCGTCCCCCCACGTAAACAATACGTTCTTTCGAGTCAATTGTGTCAAGGATAGTGCTATCTTTGAAAAATCCTTGACAAATTTCCGATAATAACAGCCAAAAGCCCAAGAAGCTTCGTACTTCATTAGATTAGTTTGGGATCCAGTTGATTATGGCTTCAATTT